>OU744734.1:25498790-26698790 GCA_916613615.1 Steromphala cineraria | reverse complement strand
ACAAGAAAGATGTTTATCTTATGATGGTGTACAATCACCCAGCTGGTGTTGTCTTGTATACGAAGACTCACATACTGAAACTTTTCTTAATGGATGAAGGATTTGTAAACGAAGTACTGGTTAGGGGGAAAGGTCTTCCGATTAATGACTTGACTCCTGGTGCGAACTGTATATATTATATAAGAAGTAAGAGAAATATAAGAAATCGTAGAAGGGATCGAAATATTGGTTATTTCAAAATGCAGAAGAAAAACGTTGTGCACTTCACAGATTTATTTACGAATGTTGGGGGGTGTACGCATATTGCGTTTTACAAGGTCACGGGTAGTTTGTTTGCAGTTTGTATGGATCGTATAAATGAATTTCTAATCAGACATAAGAAAGTTAAAAAATTCATATTACACGCATTCACGCACAGATTAGTTGTAGATAGCATGCATCATATCATGTACACAGGATCAAGTTCAAGAATAGAAGCGTATGATTTACTTCGAAGATCAAAACATCCAATAACAGATACGAAATTACGAATTCAGATTTTCCAGTTAAGATATTTTCAAGGCAGTTTGTTTATTAGCAGCACAGATAATAGTCCTGGTACACTTTATGAATACAGAAACAATATACTAACTAACATTACAACGATTGGGAAGTCGCATTTGTTGCTTGTTTAATTTGTATGCTCATACTATCAAATATGCTTAGCTTGCCTTCATCGAGTGTTAGTTTCTCCATATTCTAGTCTACCATATGTCTGTCCTTTAACTAGTCTATCCCTCTTTTGACCTCATACTAGTCTATCCTTCATCTAAACTAATATTATTTATCATTTTTTCAATGTTTAGATTTTTCTTGTAGAAGGTATTAACAACATTCATCCTGTCATCCACGGAATATCT
Source organism: Steromphala cineraria (assembly GCA_916613615.1). Taxonomy (NCBI): domain Eukaryota; kingdom Metazoa; phylum Mollusca; class Gastropoda; order Trochida; family Trochidae; genus Steromphala; species Steromphala cineraria. Next base: position 26,697,891 of record OU744734.1, on the reverse strand, counting down.
ATTTGCTACTGTAAGCTATATGTTGCTTTTTTTGATGTGTGATATTCTTTATTCTTTATAGTTGTATAATGTGTTTTCATGTTTATATGCAACCTTGTTGAGATTTAATAAGAATTTCCTCCGGGAAAATAAAGTTTTAGCTGTGGAGTTTTGACCTTGTCTTCGTACCTCATTCTGTAATAATGCCACATCCTTACTCCAAAGCCTAATGTGAGTCCAGATTTATATCCTCTGAAGCATGTATGGGACATAACTGTATGTGAAATCAAAGAATGGAACCTAACCGACAGGAGCTTGCTGATGTGGTGGCTGCATTGCATCATGAGGGGCAGCAACTGTCTTTGTAACTATTACAGTGTAAATCCCTGGAGGCTAAAGGAGAATGATGTAGATGTTGGTACAATCGCTACTGACACTTTCATTTCAACATTTTCAGAAGGAAAGAACCTAAAAATACCTTCGTCGATCTCCAAAACAGCAAGATGGACAATTTAAATGACATTCACTCGAATGAAATAACATAACACGTGTAGTTTCCCATAGAATGGAACATAATCATGACACATTTTAAAAATGAGCACATGTGCATAAAACACTTTTCATTTATTGTTTCTGTGCAAGTTCCCGTATGTCCTCATTTTGGGACTTCATGAAAGAATTGTTCTTAGTTCAAGGGAAGCAGATCGTTTTCTGGATGTTTGCGATACCAAAAAAAGGGTGATACAGAAATGACTACTCTCAGAAGACCATATTGGCTGCACAATATAACAGGCTGGTTACATCCTTCAATCAGGCAACCCCAAACATTTTCCTGAAACAACAAGCTATGCCTGCTCAAGCCTGTATTTCTTGCTTAAGAATATATACGATATATATATGATTGATACTGTCCTATCAATATTGACAGTTTAATGGATACTAAAAGACATACCAATCATATCATAACGATTTTATCAACTTACCGAAAATCTTTTATTAGACGCCATATTATTTTCCCCTTCTGACTTACATGACAAGGAGATTATTCGAATAACACCCCTAAGGCGGTTATATTTCTGTTCAGTATACAGATTATCTTTGCGAAAAGCGAGATATTTAAAAAAACAGTAAGATGGCTTTAGATTAAAGTTCAGCTTACCCTCCATTTGATTAAGGCAGGCGTTTGATTTGTTCAGAAATATCTGTACAAGGGCGTGTATCTAGGCTTGTATTCAAGGCACCTGTCTAAATAAGGATTTATGGTCATGTTTGGGTTCTATGCTAAACTGAATTCAGCTTAGTACCACCAATGGTTCGCTAGTTCCAACCAAAGCTCGCAGGTTTCACTGCAATGCATAGCCACAATAGTGTTGCAGGCTTTCTCCTTGAAGTAAAATTGCAGCCGTGATATAAGTGAAATACTATTGAAATAAACTCCTGATCACCTCACCTTGGTTCGTTTCAGATAGTCTTTACAATATAATATAAACCTGAGGTGTCATAATCGTGTCATTTTGGAGGTAATTCTTTTCTCGGGTAAACCTGCTTTCAATGTCACATCGCTTCTCACCGGGACATTCTAGAATATCGCAGGGACATTCTCGAATAATTTTTATTTTTACTTTACTTTTTTATATATTTTACATTTTATACAACACTCATAACTTGTAAACATTACAAAACAAACAAATGGATTTGTAAAATTTGAATTTTTAACAAATTCTGATTTAACGTTTGAAGCAGGATTCGAACCCAGAACCTCTATGTTGTTAAACAGCGCTCTTACCGCCTGAGCTACCGAGGCTTCTTGTCAGCAAATGTTCATTTTGCTGTGTTATCACTGACACTGTAATTTTTATATACATAATGTAAATATATATTAAATTTGATTCTGAAATCGTATGCAAAGTGTATATTTAAAGTCTTTCGCAAAGAGCTTGCAAGGATTGGCTGCATTTGTGCGATACTTTTAGTGTTATTATATATTTCAATATTTATACCGAGTTATTCGTCCTTTCCTTCACTTTATATGACACATATTAACCTGTCCCTTGGGTTTTATTGAAAATGTAAACATTCGGGGTCGGGGAAACCCTAGGGCCTACGGCCCACGGGTTTCCCCTCACCCTTTATGTTTACATTTCAATATAACCCTAGGGACAGGTTAATATCCTTTACGTATCACATTGTTTCATTACTTATCGATCCTCGAGGAGGAAATATAGACAAGAAAGTCGGGGTCGGGGAAACCCTAGGGCCTACGGCCCACGGGTTTCCCCTCACCCTTTATGTTTACATTTCAATATAACCCTAGGGACAGGTTAATATCCTTTACGTATCACATTGTTTCATTACTTATCGATCCTCGAGGAGGAAATATAGACAAGAAAGAAGGAGAATAACAAAAGGCCTAATATATGATCTTACAAGATCTGTTACGGTCATTTAAAGAAAGCTATTCAAGGTTTTGGATTAACACTGAAACCTATTAATTCTTATCAATCCATACTATGAAATTTGTATCATCAGACTGGCAAGCTACGCCAGTTAAACAAGTTAAACTTACGTGTTTCAAACGGGTTATAACCATGATGATGTTCTTGCTGTTGTTATTGTTGTTGATGATGATGATGAGAACTTTTCCGTAGTATTTGAAAATAATCGATGTCAGTGTCAAACTGTTTTGGAGTTATTTATTTAATTATTTGGTGAAGAAGTCAATATTGATAGTTTGGTTGTCGACGGATGATATTTTCATTATTCTATCGCGACGCATTTGGAAACACTATCTTGCGTTGTAGCACTATCTAGCACGATATAGAAGTTCTCAAAGGGAAAATAAGGTGTAAATCTACATATTGAGGAAATATGTTCATATGGAAGATATTTTAACATGAAATATGAAAAAAATGAAAAATATGTATTGAACACATTTTGGTTCGCCTTACCTGTCAATATTAGATCAACGGTATAACCTTATAAGATCCTGTTTGTCTTAATTAATTTAGATTTGAAACCCCCTGGCAAACGCCCATGTAACAAATGATCAGTCCCAAAAGAGATAATATTGACTGAAAGTTATCTTGAAATATAAGTTACATGTCTATAAATGCATAACTATACAATTATTAACAATTAGAAGCAGATGAAATAATAATGATAAGTAAAATATGTTTTTACTTAGAAATGATGGATGCAAAGCTTACCCTCGAAGAAGCTGTGACCAAGGTCAGGGGTCAAGGTTATTTAATAATTGTCACGGTCACAAGCACTTGTTCAAAGTGATGACAGTATTGAGAGATAAAATGTGGTATTTACTTAAAATATAAATGAAATGGTTGCTGATATCTATATATATGGGATAATGACGAATGAGAGCTTTAGATAATAGGGGATGGACAAGTCAGTATATTAAATATTAACGTTGTTATAATGTTGATAAAATGGATGCTTGCAATATACTAAAGAAAGTGACATCTAGGTCTGAGAGGGACGTAAAGAGATGTTCATACAATTGGACTACATGGGATATTATTCTAACTTTCCCTCTTAAAGTGAGTTTTCTCGATGATCATGCATGAAGACTTTTCTTGCTTTCTCCAATTCATTTTTGAAATTCGTAAAGTCACATTATGAAAGTAATCAAATATTTTAATGTATTTTCAGGACTATTTCTTAGATCCAATCCAGATTAGCATGATTTTATTGTAATGAATGTTTGTTTAAACCTGAGGTTACAATTTTTTAAAGAATATAAATCAATTTGAAAATATAGTCTCTAAAACATCGTGTGTAAAGTTTGTGTCAACTGCAAAGTGAAAAATATAACATTCCACTCCATTGACAATAATATATTCATTTTCCAATGCTAATAATAAGTAATTCTGCACAGAAAATGAAAAGATATGGTGAAAATGGATTACCTTGCTTCGCCCAAGAATAAAATATTCTGAAATTTTACCAACATTTATTTTTGCAATGACGGTGTTATACTGAGAAAGTTTCATCCATTATCGACATGAGAAGTAAATGTTTAATGTCATAGTGCCTTAACGATGAGGCATCATTCAATGGTACCAAAGCCTATAGTTACTAACAAACCGGCAGTTTCACAACTTGTGATTCATTTTGACAGTGGTTCATTATGTCGTACAGTACTCGGGCATTTTCCCAAATAGTTTTATAACAATCCTTTTTTGTTTCAATGTTTTTATATTAGTAACCTGCATCATTCCTCTATTAGTTATGCTAGAGGAGTTTTTCTTAGTCAACATTAAAGAGGGTTATAGTTCGCCATGTTTTTCTTAGATATATATTCAGACTAGTCAATGCCTTTTCTGTCTGTTCATAGTCATTTTGCTTCCATACTCCTAGCTCATTGAAACTTGGTATGTGGATCAGTCAGCATGTGTAGATGTACCTTTTGCTATTTTTAACTTCTTTGGGTGTATATTTCAACAGTTTCCATTGAAACAAAACTAAGAATTTCGTTACCAGAATACAACTTCAAAACTATTAGACTTCGCTCATTGGAACTTGGTAATGATATGTACATGAGATGAGATAAAAAGACCCTATTATTATGATGTTTACTTATCTAGTCGCTATTTCGTTAATTTTCTATGTCTATAGCTACTTTGTGATGATATTCAGTGATTTTATGTGTACGTTACGTTGCTTTTGGTAGCGTTTCGTTTATTTTCTTTTTAACCTGTTATTGAACATAAAACATCTTGCCGAGATGAATCCCTGACTTTAGTTTACTTTTTAATTTTTGTAACTTACAGAACTTGTACAAGTGTTTCAAATAACTTAAGTTGGAACACAACGTCACAATCATGGCCCTTGTCAGCAGCCATACTTTGGAAGCGTTTGTTACCGCCGTCTTCGTCTGTGACGTCATACGTGCATCAACAAGCAGACCTTTCGGAATAAAGATGTGTGAGAATCTGTGCCTGAACACTGCCGGATGTTGGGACTACATCTTCACGACCTCTGACCTTTCTTGCGACATCACCCGCAACGTACATTCAGAGCTGAAGCCCGAATCACTCTTGTTTCATGTAAAAAGGGTAAGAAAAGTTAATACCTAAAGCTGATCCTTTACCGCGAAAGCCAATTACCTTCACACAAACTGTGAAGCAAAATGGGTTCATCAGTAAGAAAAAAACCCTTCCCAGTGGTAAGGTAGTAAATAATAACCTGGTACCAAGGGGTTATGCCAAATGAACCCGTGAGTTTATTGTGATGACCAAAAGCAATCCGGTTCGTATTTGGCAACACTTTTTTGTATAAAAGTTATATTTAATCTTTGACACTTTGCAAGTTTAATGTTTCCTGACCAAACTTAACTTTAAATCTACTAACAATTTAATCCTATATTTTTAATCCTTACTAAGAAAACAATTCAATTCAATGTATATCTTTAGGTAAAGCTTAGCGGAAGTTTAGGCACTTCTTGACAACATAGAGGTCCTGCGTTCGAATCAAATTTTCGTTGTTTGGTTAAAAATGTCAAATCTAACAAGTCCAATTGTTTGCGTTTGTTTATTATACGATAACCGACCAAGATGGTTATTACTGATGATCTTCTTTTGATGTTAATTATTTGTTTATTTGTTAACAATATCCTTCAACATAAAGAAAGGCAGTTACGCAATAAAACCCTTTGAAAACAAAGAGATATAACCACCCAAGGGTTGTTCAATAATAAACTATGTATTTTAATTTGTAAGTAAATCCTTTTCTTTGTTAACAAAATCCTTTCAAAGTGTTAGCAAACCTTTCAAATTGCTTGCAAAATACCTTAACTGGTAAGCAGTCAATTTTAATTTGTAAGCTTTTAATTTCATGTGCTTAGCAAAACCTTCCCATTAGTTAAAAAAACATTAGATTTTGCAGGCATTTCATTTCAATTAGTTCACAATTCGTCTTATTCAGTAAGGAAACATTTTAATGGTCAGAGAACTTTTCCAATAGTTAACAAACACCTTACAATTATAAGAAAAGCCTTTTTAACTTAATAAGCAATTCATTTCAATCATAAGCAACTCAATTCATTTTGTAAAAGTGTTTCATTGGTCGGCTAGATCTCCCCTTTGTGAGTAAATCATATCACTTGATTAACAACGTCACAATTTAAATGGCTATCAATTAAATTGTATTGGTAAGTTAACTTTTCCAGTGGTTGGATATTTTCTTTATTTCTGATTCTTTTAAATGGTAAACAAAACCTTTTAGTTAGTATGGAGGCATATATTCTATTTAAGATAAGATAAGATGATAAGATAAGATAATCTTTATTGTCCCAAAAGGGAAATTTGTTTTGTATAATTACAATTCTCCAAAAATGTGATGACAACTAATTACATAATATTCAAAACAATACATATCAAAAACAATTTACATAGATTAGAATACATGTAAAACGTGATGCAGCATTAGACAGAATTTATTTCTCTTATGCTGCACGAAATGAACGATTGGCGGAACCTGTTTGTTCGAAAAATCGGCATACGAAGCCTACGTCCGGAAGGTAATGTTGAAAATTCCAAGAAAAGTGGATGGGAAGAATCACCCAAAATTTTGTTTCCTTTTTTTGATAACTGCTTCTTATAAAAACTGCCGATCGTTTCAATGGGAAGCCCAACAATCTTTGATGCAGTATTCAAGATTTTGGACAATGTGTTTCTATTTTGAACAGACAGGTTCCCAAACCAACTTAAAAAGTTAAATGTTAGGACACTTTGAATGAAGGTTCTGTAAAACAACATCATGATGTTTTGATCAATTTTTCAGTGTTTCAGTTTCCACACGAAATGTAAACGTTGTTGTCCTTTGCTAACAATGTAAGCTTTATTGGTTTTGCAAATTCTTATAATCGGTTATTAAAGCCCCATTATAAAAAATAAACAATTTAGGTTTTTATAAATAACCAAATCATGATCATTTTCAATGGTAAGCAATACATTTTAATTTGTGAGAAAATCATTTCCATTGGAAAGCAGAATATTTTATTGGTAATCAAATAGTTTTCATTGGTTAACAGAACAAATTCATGGTAAGTTTAGCATTTGTATTGGCTATCAAACCGTATTCATTGGTTAGGATATCATAAGCAAATATTTATTGGTTATTCTAATCGTTAAATGTTCATTCAATTATTTCCAGAAAACGAGAGGAATCGAACAAGGTTGTACAATGGACTCGACTATCATCAAGAAAAAAGATGGACACTACAAATGCATAAACAGTAAACAGTCAGGTATGTCCCATCCTCAGTTAACAGAGCTCAATGATCCGAAGATCTTTATTGTTTCTGTGACATTTCTTCAGGAAAGTCTTTACAGAATTATCCGCTCCTTATTTAAGAAAGCCAATTAAACTATAAGAATTTGGGCTTGAAAACGGTATAAGGATATATACCAAAACGTCGCTACCGTCAAATTGAGAAGGAGTTTATTAATATAATGTCTTCCTTATACCACCAAATTTCAGAATGAATCTCAATGCAACAGTTCAATGAAACTGTTGAATTTAATTCTGCATCTGAGGGGCATAACTCAAATGATTTCTTAGTCATGTGAGACAGAGGGGAATTTCAATATGAAACGAACTTAAAAGGGGCAGTAGCACGTATTTTAAAAAATAATTTGCGTTATATATTTGAATTAGTACTGCTCCATTTAGTTTAAATGCCTTGTCTTTCAATTGGAACCATCTATTTTCATTTTCCTGACATCATCTTAATAATATGTTCCCACGAGAAACGTGCTACTGCCCCTTTAAGAGGAACATTAGTCACTATTACTCTTCCTAGCCAGACATGTCAAAGGGTAGCTGACTGAGCTCACTGCAGCGCCAATAGAACGAGGTGGTGAAGAGGGGTGACTACATATGACCCTCTTTGTTTACACTGACTGAGCTCACTGCAGTGCCAATAGAACGAGGAGGTGAAGCGGGGTGACTACATATGACCCTCTTTGTTTACACCGACTGTGCTCACTGCAGCGCCAATAGAACGAGATGGTGAAGCGGGGTGACTACATATGACCCTCTTTGTTTACACCGACTGTGCTCACTGCAGCGCCAATAGAACGAAGTGGTGAGCCGGGGTGACTATATATGACCCTCTTTGTTTACACTGAATGAGCTCACTGCAACGTCAATAGAACGAGGTGTTGAACGGGGTGACTACATATGACCCTCTTTGTTTACAGAGATTCGGAAACAGGTGATCTTATTCTTGGAACGTGGTATTGACACCAACACCCTGCACGGCTTCTTCCCTGTAGATAGGTCCCTCAAGACATGGAAACTGGACAACAATAAAGATGTTTATGTTATGATGGTGTACAATCACCCAGCTGGTGTTGTCTTGTATACGAAGACTCACATACTGAAACTTTTCTTAATGGATGAAGGATTTGTACACGAAGTACTTGTTAAGGAGAAAGTTCTTCCAATTTATGACTTGACTGATGGTGCGAACTGTATATATTATATAAGAAGGAAGAGAAATATAAGAAATCGTAGAAGGGATCGAAATATTGGTTATTTCAAAATGCAGAAGAAAAACGTTTTTCACTTCACAGATTTGTTTACGAATGTTGGGGACTGTACGCATATTGAATTTTACAAGGTCACGGGTAATTTGTTTGCAATTTGTAAGGGTCGTATAAATGAATTTCTAATCAGAGATAAGAAAGTTAAGAAATTCATGTTACTCGCATTCACGCACAGATTAGTCGTAGATAGCATGCATCATATCTTGTACACGGTAACCTCTTCTAAAATCGATTCTTATGATTTACTACGAACATCAAAACATCCAATAACAGATACGAATTTGCAGATTTTCCAGTTTAGATATTGTCAAAGCAGTTTGTTTATAAGCAGCAGATATAAGAACCCTGGTACACTTTATGAATATAGGAACAATGTACTAACTAACATTACAACGATTGGGAAGTCGCATTTGTTAATCGCTTAGTTTGTAAAGGTTAAGGTACTCAGACTCGGTCTTGGTGCCTGTAGATAGACCGCAGGGGGAGTCGGGTAGGACAGATAGACCGCAGCCGAAGGCGAGGGAAGATTGCATTTAAAAAATAAAACAAAAATATAGCAGTTCAAACATACTCACACCCCTCTATGAAAATGAACTGGTCCAAATGACTTCATAGGTTTGTGACAAGATTTGGAAACCATTAATAACAATCGTTTTAAAAACTAATTTTAGTTATGTGTTAATTAATCAAAAGCTGAAAAAAATATTTTCCTTTAACATTACAAACAAAAAGTTGACAGTAAATATTAGTGTCATCATCAGGGCTGCGTTCGTTTTGAGTCACTCGAGTGTAATCTTGCGCATGCTCGGATGCCACTAAGAGCGAACGACTTGTATGCTCTCCTGAGTGTCGCACTTGGTTGCCTGGTTGTAAACAATATGGCCGAAAAATTATTTTTTTTACAAACAATTTATTATTAAATTTTAACAACACATGGTCTCCAAAATCACAGATATGTTATAGATTTCCTTTAACCAAATCTAAACAAACTTATATTTAAGTAAGTATGCCTGTGGTATGTTATAAACACTGTGTCAATTGATTCCGTTACTCTCACGACCTCCCTCCCCGATTTAGCAGGAGGGACATTGAGTGACTCTAGAGTGCACACGAGAGTGACACTATGGTCGTTCGATTAGGAATTTCATCGCTCGTGCGACACACTCTGTGCAAAACGAACGCAGCCCAGGCGACGCAGCCGATCACGTGACATTGTGCCCGTGCATTTCGTGACACTTGTGATGTACACGCTTGCAAACTAAACTGCTCGACCAATGACAACATGATCAAAGTTATCCCAAACACAACACAATTTCAATAGTTACAAGACCTTTTGCACATAAAACATATTGCTACATTAATAATAATAAAAAATATAGCCGCAAGCGGCGACAACAGGATTCAGCCGTAAATCTAACATATTCGTCATAAAGATAGTAATGTTAGCAATCATTCCTGAAAGTTTCATGAAAATCCCGTGAAGCAATAAGCTATAGCAGCATTGGAAAGTATCATTTACATTATTCTGTCGGAGCTGACCCCATGTTAGGAAAATGTGTCATGGCGGCCGGAAATGACTGTTCGCGAGCGATTTTATTCTTTTATCGTAAAGACCTTGCCAATGTCTAACTCTCATGCAAAAATCATAAACTTCTATTGTTTGGTTTTCGAGTTATCTGCCCTTGAATTTTGCAATTTTAACATTTTTGTCAACTTTGAAAATTCACAGCAAGAAAAGTATAAACGTTAGGACTTTGTAGAAGTCAAGTACAATGCTTCAGCTACATTGAGTATAAATTTCAGCTCTCTAGTGTAAATATCTTCAGAGAAGAAGATTTTCAAAGATGGTAGGGGTCAGAAAAGGTAAAAAATGCACTAAAAGCAAGATGGCGGCCAAACCACGTGACCTACGAATTTTCCATGATTTCGTTTTTTGCAGCATTTTTGATTGCACATGTTTTAAAAAAGAATTCAAGTCTCTAAGTGCATTTTGAAAAAAAAGCCCATGTTAATTTTTCGAACTTGGATTCGACCTAGACCTTAAAGTTGTCCACCGATTTTGCCCAAAAGCTTATTGTGGCTTCTCCTTAATAAGGTGCATCAGCATTCCAAAGTTCACTGTCCTAGCCTCAGCCGTTTTGGCTAAAATCGGGCCACTAATTCGCTGGAATACCGCCGTATGCAAGGTCAAAGTTCAACTCTGCCACTGCCTGACCCACATAGCCCACACGAGAGAGCATTACTGCTGGCTAAATTTTAGAAACGAAACTCATTCACTGCGCGAAAACTATGCTACCTACATGTGTCTCATAGTAGACTTTTTTGCTTGAAATTTCATTGCGCTTCGTTTGGTATAACTGTTATGTCTCTACGACCATTTTGATTTTTTTGACTTATCTTACATAATTTGACACGTCCTTGGCGGCCGGAAATGACTGTTCGCGAGCGATTTTATTCTTTTATCTTAGAGACCTTGCTAATGTCTAACTCTCATGCAAAAATCATTAACTTCTACGGTCGGGTTATTGACCTATCTTCCCTTGAAATTTGCGATTTCTAGATTTTGGTCAACTTTGAAAGGTCACAGCCAAAAAAGTATTAAGGTTAAGTCTTTAAAAATTCGGAATTCAAGAGAACAATAGTTCAACTACATTCAGTATAAATTTGAGCTCTGTAGTGGAAGTATCTTCAGAGGAGAAGATTGTCAAAGTAGAGTGGGGTCTGAAATTGCCAAAAATGCACTAAAACCAAGATGGCGGCCAAACCACGTGACCTACGAATTTGCCATGATTTCGTTTTTTTCATTATTATTTATTGCGCATCTTTAAAAAAAAAATCAGGTCTCTAAGTGCATTTTGAAAAAAATTCCCATGTTAAAATTTCAAACTTTACGCCTACATAGGCGAAAAATGACTGAGCCGATTTGGCCCAAAAGCTTAACGGCGCGATTCCAGGGTAAGGACTACACGTCTGTAAAATTTGGTTGCATTTGTTTGTGCCGTTTTGGCTAAAAACTGGTCCAAAGTTTCGTGGAATAAAAATAATAAATATAGTCGCAAAGCGACGATTACAGGATTCAGCCCAATATATGAGTGCTTGAGCCCATTTGTAGCAACTTTGGCATGATTTATTTTTTAAGGGGGGGAAAAGCTGTTTTGAGGTCATTTTTTCCATACCTACCATTTCAAGTGCACATAACTCGAAAACTTGAATTGATATCTGCCTGAAATTCTCAGAGCTGACAGACAAGTAGTCAGACTGCAGGGATAAAGGGAGAGAAGGGGACAGAGGACAGAGGAAGAAGAAATATACTTGAAATTCCATTTTTTTTTTTTTTTTTTTTTTTTATAAGTCCAGACTTCATTGGCGATTTGCCGTGTTGCCCTGCCCTTGGGAAGGATTTTTATCAAATAAAATCGAAAAAAGTGCTTTTTTTTCCAAGCCATTTTTTTCGAGAAATTTTTTTTGGCGATTTTATTCTTTTATCTTAAAGACCTTGCCAATGTCTAACTCTCATGCAAAAATTATCAAATTCCCTGGCTAGGTTTTTGAGTTATCTGCCCTTGAAATTTACGATTTCTAGAAGTTGCTCAACTTTGAATGGTCACAGCAGAAAAAGTATTAACGTTAGGACTTTCTAGAAGTCAAATTAAGAACTACAATGCTTCAGCTACATTGAGTATGAATTTCAGCTCTCTAGTGCAAGTATCTTCAGAGGAGAAGATTCTCAAAGGTGGGTGGGGTCCGGAAATTTTGACTTATCATGTAATTTGACACGTCCCATCGACCGGAAATGACTGTTCGCGAGCGATTTTATTCTTTTATCTTAAAGACCTTGCCAATGTCTAACTCTCATGCAAAAATCATCAAATTCCCTGGCTAGGTTTTTGAGTTATCTGCCCTTGAAGTTGGCGATTTTTAGATTTTGGTCAACTTTGAAACATCACAGCACGAAACGTATTTACGTTAGGACTTTCTAGAATATAAATTAAGAACTACAATACTTCAGCTACATTCAGTATGAATTTGAGCTCTGTAGTGCAAGTATCTTCAGAGGAGAAGATTGTCAAAGGTGGGTGGGGTCGGAAATTGCCAAAAATGCACTAAAACCAAGATGGCGGCCAAACCACGTGACCTACGAATTTGCCATGATTTGATTTTTTTTCAGGTCTCTAAGTGCATTTTTAAAAAATTTCCCATGTTAAAATTTCAAACTTTACGCCTACATAGGCGAAATATGACTGAGCCGATTTGGCCCAAAAGCTTAACCTCGCGATTCCAGGGTAAGGTCTACAAGTCTGTAAAATTTGGCATCATTTGCTTGTGCCGTTTTGGCTAAAAACGAACCACAAGTTTCGTGGAATAATAATAATAATAAAACACGCCAATAACAATAAGGATTCAGCCTGAATGGCTGAATCCTTAATAAAACACGCCAATAACAATAAGGATTCAGCCTTTAGGGCTGATTCCTAAATAAGTAATGTAGAAACTGGCAATTTTACAAGAGGCAATGAAATAGTGTAATCAATTGGTCATGAAAAAATCATTCTAACTTCGTAGCCTAATGGTATGCACGTTTGGTTACAAATCGAAAGGCCAGTGGTTCGATCCCCGACTTTCGAGTGATATATTTTGAAAACTCTTGTGTTGGAAATTATATGAATTTTATAATGGGAAATGTTTGAGATTTGAAAAGAAATTAGTTTAAAATCTAATGTTGAGGTCTTTAAATGACAGATAGGCCTCATACGAGGTCTTTAAATCCTAGATAGACCCCATATGAAGTCTCTAAATCACAGATAGACCTCAAACGAGGTCCGTAAGTTACAGATAGACCTGACTTGATGTAGCCAAGGTCCTACCTCCAGGTTACGGAACGGTGCTAAACAAAAGGATGACGTCACCAGAGGTTTATAAGTATGTTTTTAGCTATTCTGTATCGACTGTTCCATAAGTTATCCATACTTTAGTGTACCATATGTCTGTCCCTTAACTTTAACTGTCATTTTGACCTGATACAATTTTATCACTCATCTAATCAAATTTATAAACCTTTAGTGACGTCAGTCCATTGTTCTTTGAGGTCTTTATATATGTTAATTTCCTTCTGACTCGTACGGCAAGGGAATTAATCGAGTAATGTCCCTCGGATGCAGGTTATTATCAACTTAAAATACAGCAGTGACGTCACTCCATTGTGTCAATCGTACATTATCCTTCAGGAATCTACTGCAACTAAATGGGAAGTAGAGATTTGTGAGACGGTCCCTACGACGTTCTCATTATTAGTTGGCATAATTTGATTACGTAACATTTCATTCCATTTTGCATTGAAAAAACAAAATAACACGTTGAGATTAAGCTATTTTATTGAACTCATGATTGACACAACGTGGACAAAACTTTATTGAAAATGTAACCTTGTCAAGCGTTGTTCTCTAAATAATCGTATTATATCGCAGTGCCTCTGGTATCCGTCGTCCGCCTCAATCGTGGTGTTTTGTGTTAGGCTGCCGTTAGTAGGACAACATTGATTCAAAGAAGATTCAGCAGTGTTTTCAGTATCTTCACACCTTTATGATTCACACCCACAAGTAAATTCCTGGTAAAAATAATAGTTTCCTTCTCTATGTAGAATATCTTAGAGATATCCAATCAAACAACATTTCACACAGTTATCGATGTCAACATTCCGAGTAATACTATCGTTCACTTTTCAGATGAATCTCCTGAGAATCACATTCTTCTCCTCTGCAGTTATTTTTTAAAATGTTTTTTTTTCATGGCATTGGTAGGTTTTCATACTTCGTCCCAGTTTTGCATGTTTATACATCCATTGTTCCCGTCTTAGTTCTCTTGGAAAATCTGGAAAACAAACAAAATCATGATCAACTCTTGTTCAGAAAATGTTTGAACTCTGCACTAACCTTGTTGAGTTTGGTTAAAAATTTAACAAAAGTAGAGTGACATCATTCCTGTAGTTCAGTCCCTTTAAAATATCCTAAATATATGTTAAAAACTTAGAATTTCGATAATATGGAACATTAGAATAAAACATCATCTAGAATCACTTTCTTGTAAAGAGATTTATTCACGTATCAAATAAAACATAACACTAACGTTAATCATCAGTAAAGTAGATAGAAATAAAACTTACCGTCTTCAACAGGTCATTTTGGTTTCACTCTTTGGCACAGCAAACCGTCCGTTGCTTCCTTCGAATTCCTTTAGACCATGAGATGATATTCGGTCGTCATTCGAAGAAATAATTTAGTCTTCGCCGTACATACATGTGCATGGAAACGATTTGTCCCTTTCTGTGTGACTTGTGTTGAAACATCATCGTCTGATAAATTATCATCAAATTGAAGATACTCGGACGTATTGTCCATCCAGAAACACTAAATTACCGCACACAATGTCAAGGTATAACACTTACAACGTCCCTTTTATACCAAACCAAAACGATTACTCTCGTTTAGAACCATTTGCACGTGCATTAAGAATGTACTGGCTAAATAGTTGGGTCGCACGTGCAAGAATGTTCTGGCACGCTGGTTATGACGAGTACGTTTTGAACAGTTTACACGTGCATTAAGAATGTACCGGTTTATCAGATTTGGGCATCTCAAAGGTTTTAAGGGAAATTTATATTGAAACATGTTTCTTGTTTGATTGAGTTTCTGTTAAAATTTATTTTTTATCACATAGAGCCAATGTTGAATGTTGTAAAAACCTAGGCTGTATTTTAAGTCAGATAACATACGCGTAACCGGCCATTCGAGAAAAACAATGAACTCGCCGCTTCGCGGCTCGTACATTCTTTTTCACGAATGGACGGTTACTTGTATGTTATCCTTAACATAATCGCCCTGCAGGGCAGGATATTATAATGATATATCCCTCTTCAAATAATTATTTCGGAACGATGTAATTAATGATTTTTGTTAAAGTCATATGTTAACTAACTATCACTTTTGAAAAATATCACAAATCTAATTTTGACACTGCAAATGTTTTGACGATACGTCGTCTCGAACCCGCAGAGTTTACACCCCCGAACGCTAAACCCGACGCATTGACTACTGAGCTATTATGACAGCGCTGACAGAGGTCTTTGTTAGGTCCTCTTATAACAAAGGTCTTAGTTTGGGCTTTTTGATATTTTACGGCCGCCTCTGTTATTTCCCATCCTTTCACGTTATCGGTCATATCAATGTTATTCGAACTAGTTGGCGGTTTATAAAATAGATAAGACATGGTCCGTGGGCATTATCAATAATAAAGGATGTTTGCCCTAGTTATTTGCCCGTGGGCAAATCCCACGGGAAAACATCCTTTATTAGTGATATTACCCGTGGACCATGTCTTTTCCATAACATAAGTCATCCTTTATAAGTCTAATATAAGTTATCCTCTATATAGTTCAATACTAGTTATCCTTTATAAAGTCTAATTTTCGTTATCCTTTATAAAGTCCAATGTTAGTTATACTTTATAATGTCTGATATTAGTTATCCTTTATATAATATTAGTTATCCTATATAAAGTCTAATTTTAGTCATCCTATATAAAGTCTAACTTTATTTATCCTTCATAAAGTCAAATATTAGGTATCCTTCATAAAGTCTAACATTAGTTATCCTATATAATGTATAATCTTAGTTATCCTTTAGAAAGTCTTATATAAGTCATCCTTTGTAAAGTCTAATATTAATCGTCAGTTTTCCATTGTCTAGTCAAATATTAAGCTATTCTTTATCTATTCCAATATTAGGCTATTATTTATCTATTCCAATATTACACTCGAGTTCATAATCCATATCCGGAGACATTTTGAGTTTATCAAAGACTTTTATTAATTATTCATATACCCATGATTGAGACCTATTTATCAATATTGAATTTTAATGGTTACTGATAGTCGTGTCAAGAATGCTGAGGAATATATGGATGACAACTTCTTTGTTCATTGTATGCGACGTTTCGACACAGATTCTTGTGTCATTCTCAAGCAGAGGAAGAGTAATGAAGTAGGGGCATATATATAAGTAAATAGTACAATACACAGTAACAACAACAACTTAATGAAGAGATGATCAGATATTATATGGACAACGATGTTCACAGTCCTCAGCACACGTATACTATTCTTACGTACATTAGCGGCTATGATTGTTAATAGCTCAGTCAGCGCTCGTAAGAACTGTTTTTCAGCGTTGCGTGGCTCAACGTTTTTTGGGCAACACTGAGATACATAGAGATTATTACCCGAGGAAGTGTGGCATATGACTTTCACGAAACGAGTGTGAATTTTTGTATTCCCCGAGTCAATCTAAATAAATTTAGATCAACAGATTTTTATTTTGTCATACTGTTGATCTAAGATTGACCAGTGTGCGAGGTCGTCCCGGTGACCTTTCCTATGCAAATAAGGAATTCGCGATTTGATCAATCAAATTAGATGTCACAAACAGTTCATAGTCGCTCACTGAGGTTGTGGACGGAAGAAATATATACTAACTTATGGCCTGTTCTCAATAACAGTGTGCACTGTGAAAAATAAACCTTACTTTTGATCCTTATAAGAAAAATATCAGTATGTTGATTTTATTTTGGTTGTATGAAATAGTTTTAGTTTTATGATTGACAAAAAAGCACTATTTTTTTATTATTTGGATGGTAATGAAGGAATTAGTGCAAATATGTTTCATTAAAAAAAAAAAGTTACCTCCCCTTGCATGATGATTTTCGTAAATATTGACATTTATGATGTTCAAACTTTGTGATTATTATTCGCCACGTTAGTATCTGTGCGATGTGCAATCATCATTTGTCATTGACAACTAGCAAATACGCTAAATCATTTTAAAAGAAAAAAAACATAATCTATTAATACATCCAAGCAATCGGAATATTAATCGAAATGGTCGCTCTGCTCTGCTCCGAATGACATAGCTCCGAACACCGTCAATTTCAAAAGATGTGCTGCTGAGTTTTTCGAACTTCCAGCGAGCTAGGGCAACTTTTCTGATTGGCCGAGCGGCTGATTTCAGAGGTCAGCGGGATGACCCGCCTTACGGGCCAATCTTAGATCAACAGTATGACCAAATAAAAATCTGTTGATCTAAATTTATTTAGATTGTCCCCGAGTGAGAGCGAGGGTAATACACAAATTTGCACGAGTTTCGTAAAAGTCATATGAAACACTTCCGAGGGTAATAATTTCTTTATTACCGATTCTATTCCATATTACCATTTTAAAAATATCCAAGAAACGGGCCGCTTCCCTTGCGACGGCCGGCTACGGTGACGTCACGAACAATGGTGTTATGACGTCAGAGGCGAAAAAATACGGGAACTCGCGCTACAACAATCGTTGCTAGGCAAAAGTGATATGTGCACTAGTGCTCATATTGAAAATACGTCACCACCTATTTCCAACCATATGGGTAATAAATATTTAATACGCCCCTTTCTTTGATATCGTTAACCCGATCTAGGAAATTCCCTTTTGTTTTTTGTCCGGTTGATTAATATTTCAACTCGTTTTTGATCGGTAGGAAATCATGTTTGAGTTTGTATATGCATTTTTTAGAATTTGATCCTTTCTGACTGCATTTAAAAAAGTCATGTGACATGTGTACATTCAAATAAACGTTAAGGAAGGTTACACAAGATAACTGTCGCAATTAAGTGTACTGTTGTCCACTGAACCAAGATCATGTTGAAATATGTTACACAGTGAAGTGTTTACGTAGAGATTATACCACTATTATACTCTTATTTCACAAATATATTTTTCAAAATGTTAAATGAGTCTAGATATTCATTAATGACATGATTATTATTATTTACAGTTGGATTACAACATTGAATTAGCTAGATAAATTAAATACTTTTCAAAATATTTTTCTTTGAATTATTTTTTATTTGTGAACTCACGTGTCGAGGAAGTGTCTCTAATGTGGGCGGAGCTTGGGGCCTATTACACAGAAGTAAAAGGATTTGTTTTGAGGTAAATAAGTTATGCATTAATCTAGGTTTTCAGTTTTACTTTTGAATTAAATGTTACTTTAAATTTCAATGTCAGAATTTATAAGTAATGAATTTCCTATTGTTTTTGTCCACACAGTGACAACATGTTAGAAAGTTTTATTTTGTATAATTCGCTGTGCAAGTAAAGAAGTTGAAAGCACATGCCCAACTTTACGTATAGTGTCATCTGACCGAAAAGTATCAACTATTGCAGGAAATATCATTTTAAAGGGGCAGTAGCTCGTTTTTAGGGGGAATATAAGGTGATGTCAGGAAAATTAAAATTTATGGTTCCAATTGAAAGACAATGCATTTTAACTAAATGGAGCAGTTATAATTCAAATATATAATGGAAAGTTTAGCCATGTGATTCCCTTTTCCTACACAAAATGGCCGCCCATGGATTTTAGGTGAATCTTCATAATTTCTCCTCTGCCTATGGATAATTGGCTTGTGTAATGAGATTTTTGACACTATCAAAATTATACATTTAGCATTAACGTACAATTATTTGTGAAAAAATTATAAAATAAAATTATCAAAAAACGTGCTACTGCCCCTTTAAAGCTTATCGGTGTCGTATAATGACAACAGGAAGGTTTGAAATCGCGATAGTGATCGAAAACTGAACCATTATTCGCGTCACTCACTCAAACGTCATTTTAGAAACGTATCTATAGGAGTCAGAATGAAAGTCACGAGCTGAATTTGTTTGTGAAGATATATAACTAGTATTCATGTAAGTTGGACGTGTGATTATATATGACTGTTTCAAGATTTTCGACGTACTTTAAACAGGTTATAATCATGATGATGGTTCTTGGGGGGTCTTGGATATAAGGGTGTTTTTGTTTCATAAATGTCACACAGTGGCAATTTAGATTTTTTTCACACCGACATTTGTTTTCAATCTCTACATGTAAGTATGTAATTTAAAGAACTAACTGTGACAAATTGAAAAATGTACATTGATCCATTATAATATATAGGTTATATAACTAGTATTCATGTTAATTGGATGTGTGATTATATATGACTGTTTCAAGATTTTCGTAGTGGCTCTTTAACTTACGTACTTTAAACAGGTTATAATCATGATGATGGTGCTTGGGGGGTCTTGGATAAAAGGGTGTTTTTGTTTCATAAATGTCACACCGTGGCAATTTAGAATATTTTTCACACCGACATTTGTTTTCAAGAAAAATTGACTCTACATGTAAATATGTAATTTAAAGAACTGTGACAAATTTGAAAAATGTACATTGATCCATTATAATATATCCTTAATTGAATAATATTCCTTTGTTCGACAGTAATCGCCGGATATTACTACATGATTCATAAACGAAGGCACTGCACTCGATAAGTTATTATAATTAGTCTGAAGAGCTTGACATCTATGCAACAATTGACTCAAATTTATGCCAATTATGAACTTCGGGTTTGAAGAGCAGAAAATAACCGTGAGAGGCATTTGGACGTTTCTGCTCGTGTAAAAGACAAACTGTAACGGAAAAAATAGTTTATAAAAAAGGATATATGCTTTTTAAAAATTCTGGGAAGACCAGTAATAGTCTTCTCTAATATAATGGTATCATTATAAAACTATCAAATAGCCTAATACTAGCATACCCCTATGCCCAGAAAACATAACTTGCCTCGCAAATGATTACGTGGAAAAGCAATCGAGTTATAGGGGAACAGTCATATAACAAGTCAAGGTTCAACAAATTCTTAATGACTGAAAACCACCAATCTTATAAGATATGAAAACCACCGATTTTAACAGATATGAAAACCGCCGATCTCTACAGATATGAAAACCACTAATCTGTGTAGATATGGAAACCAATAATCTCGACAGATATGAAAACCACTAATCTGTGTAGATATGGAAACCAATAATCTCGACAGATATGAAAACCACCAATCTGTGTAGATATGGAAACCAATAATCTCGACAGATATGAAAACCACCAATCTGTGTAGATATGGAAACCAATAATCTCGACAGATATGAAAACCACTAATCTGTGTAGATTTGGAAACCAATAGTCTCGACAGATATGAAAACCGATAATCTCTACAAATATCGAAACCACCAATCTCTGCAGATATGGAAACCACCAATCTCTGCAGATATGGAAACCACCAATCTCTGCAGATATGGAAACCACCAATCTCTGCAGATATGGAAATCACCAATCTCTGGTATGATACTGAAAGTCCTGTATTCTGCAAATCATATAACCTAATTAATACGTTGAAAGAAAAAAAGTCGTTTATTTTCTTATATACCTATTTTATCTACTCTAAACTATATTTTTCATCGATTTCGTTATCATTTCATTAAGGAATCATAATGGTATTTCATTAGAGGGGATGACTTTAATAACCTTGCATCTGGAGCGTCCCATTCAAAAGACATCGAATTAATTCGTTTCAAAGTGTTTAATTCTTCAGTTTCTCCCAAAGAATATTGTTAAATGTTGGCAAATGTATTATCTTAAGAGGGTTACACATCTTATTATTCAACCCGATTATCCGTACTCGCATCAAATGTTAAGCGAAAAGTTATCGCTGTCATTTTTGCGTGAACATGTTTGATTTCAAGCAGGACAGAGGGTTGGAGGCGCTTAACCGAAAATGATACGATCGTCTTGGAATTGCTACTCATTATGATATATAAAAAACTTTTTTTTATAATTTAGTAACATTAATTCGGTTCCCAGCCGAACCAAGTCGCGTACAAAGGTATATAGAGATTAATACACAAGCAAAATGTCATATTGTTTTTACAACACGAGTGACTGTAAAATGATATTTTCCCTCGCTCTCGCTCGGGAAATATGCTTTTACTGCCACTCGTGTTGTAAAAACAATACACATATCAAGTGACGCAGAATCATCATTCTTCTCTATTCCAAATCATATCTAACGTGTCAAAGTCCGGCAGATGAAATGACACGTTTGCACTGATTTACCAGCCCGCTTGTACGTGCTGCTAGCTTTTCGCTTTCTACCCGGAAACTCTTGGCCGCGCAGGAGCAAAAGGTCGAGAAGCTCCTAAAGTTGTCCCACATTCCTATATCACGTTGTTTTCTTAACCAACCAATGGAACCGTAACTAAGGTTTATTGCACATGTGCAACATATCGTTATTTATGTCATGACTTTTTTCATCACAAGCTGATATCAGTTCCGAGGTTGAATATAAACATGCGCATTGAAATTCGATGTCCATGTGAGCTTATTGTGAAATCGGGTTTTAATATTGATGTTGTTAAAGTGAGAAAGTACATGACAAATTAGGAACATGTTTATTTGGTAAATTATCGTTTTGTAGCCTGGAATTCAGGGCATACCATGTCTGATGTTGCCTATGGTAACCACAACACTTGGATGAAGTCATTGGTCTATTATTTATCAGCAGTTTAAGGGTTAGCCTTTGCTGTATTGTAAGACAGAAATGGCCAGAAGCTTATGAAAATGATAAGATAAGAAACAATGTGAGAGTGACGTTGACGTTGAATAACGTTATAGCCCTATTATCATACTTGCATGCGGTTCGTGATGAATTTAGTTATTGAGAAAAGAAAAAAAATATTTTTGTAGAACAAATCTTTCGTCGAAAGTTTTATATCATGTTTACATGTTTTAATCAACAATAAAATACTTAATTCGACGTCCAAAGTACAGTACCCCCTGCAAAAGTGCCATAGCTTTTCAAGAAAACGCATTCGGTGACATTATCATTTTATGTGTAGGTTTCACACCGCGTCTCAGTTACCGTATTGGTATCAACTTGGGCGGCAACTAGTGCCTGATTCGGAGAAAAACAAAATAAAATCTAGTCGTGCTTGACAAAGACAGCTTTCAAGCGTATATTAAGGAACCGGAAATTGTGAGATGGCCACACTTGATTCGCCTTCATGTCAACATGTCGGGCTTACGTTTCGGCCATTTTGGTATACTGACTCCTGTACATTGAATTTTGGTCCGACCTTCTCATGGTTGGTCGCATATATATTGCTAAAAGACCACGAATACGGTAACAATACTTTAAAACTTATTGCAATATGAATATGAGTCTTTTATACTGATATAATATGTCGGATAAGACAGAAAGCTCCGAACATCAACAGATACAATTAACGGAATATAAAATGGGGTTTTGAAACTATAAAAACCATATGAATAAATATAATTGTGCAAAAATAAACTATTAACTCAGGCATGAGAGTGTATTCTAAAAACTGAAAGAATTTCAAACCATTAATTTATCTTCCGCTTATATGCTCATTCGTTCTTTCATGTATGTCATTATAGTTCACAGATAATTGAAGCAAACCCCGATAAATTATATCTAAATTACTTAATAGGTCTCTGTTACAAGCCGGATATCGTATGCCAAAACAATTGACATTTTTATGCATTAAAAAGGGAGCGCAATGAGGACAGCGAATATGTACAAATAGGCTTGGGCGCTCCTCGAATTTCACTCCTTGCGAAACAATTGGAAGGTAAGTATCCCAACTACCTTCTACTATCTACATTTAGATTACTGCCTTTATAACGTATGTCACTTTTTCCAGTAATCCGTCATAGCTTTCCTTGCAAGGTTTTGAAGTCTTAATAGTTTTAATATTTGACAATCTTTATATGATCCAAATCTTGAATTCTGAATTGTAATGATGCCCTTTTATCATTATTTATTATGTATTTATTTTCTCGACATTGTTGGAAACGATTTCAGTGGCAGTGTACTATGCATTTCGAGGTTGTTTAATATAATAACCTAGAAAGTGTAAGTTTATCTTCCGCTACGGCTTATTATTTCTTCTTCTGCACAAAATAATTTACGGTTCAACAATTTTGTTTTCGAATTCTTAACAAAACTTTAACCGTGAGCATACAATATAGACAACAGAACATTTCGTAATTATTTGTTTATCTTTTGCCCCAGCTGTTTTTATGCATTTCCTGTTAAAGAAATATTTCATCCCTTGATTGTCGTGAAAGCATGGAAGTATCAATTGCAAACTCTTTAGTCCTGTTTGATTTAACGCGACCGGGAATCGAACCCTACCCTCCCGGGCGATGAGCAGACGCCCAACTAGCTGAGCTACATTTCTTTACCCTTTTGGGTATTAAAGCGTTTTCGTATCTTTTATCTTATCATCCTGGGCCTAAATATCCAAGGAACCAAAGCAAAGTAGCCTACTTTCTTTCCTAAAATACTTAGAATGGGATTGTACAGGCTAAAGTTAGCTAGACCTATCCTATGCAATTTATTATCGAAACATACTTATAATGGCTTGTGTTTTGTGTTGTGTTTCGAAATTGTCCGTTGAAAATCAGTTCATGCCATTGTTTTCAAATTTGCGCGTCTTCTGTCTGAAAAAGTTTATATATATTTTAGGCTTATTTCTCTTTCAGTGAGTTGTGATATTCTTAAATCTAATTTCCCCCTTTTGTCTTTTCAATGTGAAGTTTTAAATATTTGTTTTGATTAAAAAATGATTTGTTATTTATAGTGTAAACCACCTTTCAATGCCTTATTTATCATTGTGATTAATTTAATAATTTGATTATGTAAAACATGTATTCCATCATTTCATTTAATACCTAATCGTGGTGTGTTGGTTTGAGTGCTTCGGCGACCCTAAGGACTATTCCCCTTTATGCAGATGTGAAGTGATTGACTGATTATCCGCCTGAATGCGAAGTTATCGGCTATATGTTTGAAATTTCGGTTTTTGATAGAAAAAGAACAACGTTAATAGTCTATTGACATATAGCGTTTCCTTATGTTTATATGGTATTCATATAAATTGTTAAGCTTCTACGCTAAATAAGAATGAAGTAATCAGAGATTATCGGGAAATCACATGTTTTCAGGATTTCGTTCTAACAACAGTATGACCAAATATAAAACCTGTTGATCTAAATTTATTTACATTGTCAGGATGTGCACATGTGCTCATATTGAAAATATGTCCCTACTTATTTTCAACCCTAAAGGTTCATAAATCTAGTTAAATCCTATCATAATTCACGCTTGACATAGAAGATTAAAGGTTCCACGAACAGCCACAACAACCTAAAGATACGTAAAATGTTAATAATTGAATAATATTGTACTTATTCCTCGAACATATGATGAACATATTTCGAACACTGAATATAAAAGTATCTCTTCACAATCGGCCGTTTACTTCATATCTGCAGTACACTCAGTTCCAGGGGGTGGACCATTTTCAGTTGTTATTTATCCTGTTGTCTTAGATCCAAAATTGCTCTACCGTGTATTGGCTGATCCTATCCCTCCTGCCCATAAGATTTCAACAGCTACAAGAAATTCTGCTGAACACACTTTAAATCCATACTCATGCATTAAGTACTCAACTCAAGTACTGAAAGCATGCAATATGTATTAAGGGACTTAAACGATGTTTATCTTTCTTTGTTTCTTTTGTATACTAGAAATGAATATTCTTACTGAATTAAAAAGTAATTCCTATGTTTCTCACCCCTGAGACTTTTCATCGGTATTAAACTCATGGGCAAATGAAACGCTGGGTATTTTCAAACGAAGGATAAACAAATTATGTATGCCATGTAAATTCGATTTCGAATGTGTTTGATAAAAAAAATATTTGGAGAATTATTGTTAATAATTTTAACCATGATGGCATGGAGCGTTTTGTACTGTGATTGTCTAAACACTGTTGGGGTGCTAACATTGCTGTTTTCAGGTACTTTTTTGTTAATAATTATTTTGAAATTAAGTTTGAATTTCGGAAATGTATATCAGAAGTTTGTTTGAGATACTGTTAATGAAAAACATCCACGCGTTTTCTAAGGCGCCATGCAAAAACATCAACACAAAATGATTCAAACAAGGCAAACATAGTTGAGTTGACGTCTAAGGAAACTTTGCCACTCTGCTTCATTCACATTTATCTTACATGGAATATAATATCCTGACATTTATGTTACCAGCGTTTCTTTTGCCCGTGAGTTTAATTGAACTGCTACAACCCTTAAAACTAGGTAGTATGAGTATTTGTCATCTTCTCATGTCATGACCGTCACAAGGTAATGTTCACAACAAAAAGCATCCATATTTCCTCATGAAAAATCCCATGGGTGATGTAATGTAGATATATTGGCGTATAATATCAACGAGCCTTCTATTTGGCGCAATGCATCTTTTCTGCTATGATCAGTAGTAGATAAGTATCTTTTCAACTTTTCTCACAAGAGCCTTTGACAAGGTCATGTCGTCTGTGGGGGGGGGGGGGGGGGGGGGGGGGTTGACTCTGTTTTAAACGTACTCATGTTTAAGTTTCAGACTGAGTAACTTCTGTTCCTAAGCTTTCGTCGAGACCCTTAACCATGATGTGTCACATTGCCCTGGTAAGTAGTTTGAATTTATCATTAGTTGTCGCTACTGGGTAGTTAGATTATCAACCCCTTAAAGGGACAGAAGCACGTTTTAGAGGGAGTATAAGGTGATGTCAGGAAAAAGAAAACAAGAAAAGCCTTAAAAAAGGCATGCTTGGTGCCACATAGGCAGATGAAGGAGATTGTGATTTGTCGAACAATTTGGGTGATAATATATACAACACTGGATAACAGCAGTAATATTAATACGAGTATTACTCAAAGTTAATTTCACAAAATTAATTTCTATCAACACGAATTGCTGAAAGTTATGAATATTTTTTACATTCATCAACGATTGTTGGTATATTTCAAATCAAAACACACGAAGGTGATATTCTATTTATCATTCAAATTCACTTTTTTTGAGATCTCAGAGAAAAAATTTAAATCTCTGAACACAACAACACTAGATTTTCAAGACAGTGATGTGACAGTGACAGTTTATGATGTTATGGCATTGTGATGTAGTTACTTGAAGTAAAAGCACTGCATGGGTTGCCATGTAGCGTTGTCAATGACAGGAAATTGTGCAAAACGTACTGCCTAAACCATATCTCCTTGTCATGCTGGTTAATTATTAACTGTAGTATTACAGAAAATAAACAAAATACTTTCCGATGATCTGACGGGATTTCAACCCAGCTCCGCTGAGCTAAGCCGCGGCCTTATAGTAACCGTATGGAACCAGCGATGTAGGTCATATTCTAAATATAGCACGAGTCAATTTCAGTAGCTCTGATAATAAATACATGTTTTCAATGTAAACATTTAGTGACATCGTTAAGTATGACTTGTCACGTGGTCGTAAGTGATCTACCTATTAGTAAACATAAGTCTTTTTTCGATGTCACCATCGTTCTTACACAAACATTACTTTTAAATCGCCAGGCGAGCCCAGCGTGAAATTAAATCGCGTGGGTTATAAAAAAGTGGATTCTGCGATTATTGAATGCGAAATAATGCTCTTATCTGGATCAAATGCAGACTCTTCATCAAATGAAGATGTTTTTGATTGAGTCTGTTAACAATTATCAGCGTCTTTAATAGAAAATATTGTTTCTCTTTTAACATGACATTTAAAGCGAAATCATATTCCACAGTTTAATGTGCCAAATATTTTGTATTACCCACATGGTGACGTAATGCATTTTTTGCTACAGCTCTGTTCATTTGTCTTTTGATTTGGATACAACACATGTGATTGGCGCGGCTTCCCTTTGAAAATATCTAGAGTAATATAGAAAGAGAGAATTCGGAAAAGTTTTAGGAGAATCAAATCATAATACTTGGTGCCCTTTGGGGCACCAAGCAATAAATGGTTCCAATTGAAGATAGTGTTTTCAAATTTAATGATACTGTGATTAATCTTATATATAATGTAAAGTTCAGTCAGGCCAATCCTTTTTCTGACATAAAATTAATTAAAGGTGTTCACACAAAAACTTTATATGAATCCTTATAATTTGTTCTTTAAGTATTGTTTTGTGTAATTTTTGATACTTTCAAAATAATACATAGTGAGAACGGTTATACAACTTCTTTATTCAAGTTTGCGACGTTTGGACAATTTCGTTCTCACTATGTCGAAACGTCGCAAACTTGAATAAAGAAGTTGTATATCCATAATATTTTCTTCATCTTCTTTATCATCGAAATTTCTAGAATGCCCATCAGGAAGACTTAAACAAATTAAACATTTTATTATATAAGGATTGCAAAACTAAGCATTTACCTTTAATAAAGTAAACGGCAACGTGTTATGCAATTATTATGAGTGTATATCGTATTGTGACGTAATATTCAATGAATGTTAATATACAATGAATTCTAAATAGGTGATCTAAACGAGTCTGGGAAGTAATATTAACATTTTACCGAGGTCTTAGGTTTGTTTTTTATCTTCAGAGTCTGATCGCGATGATGGCATTTTTCCATCTTGGTTCGGCAGTCCTGTCCCAGGGGGAAGCTTGTCGTCGTTGCAAGGCAGGGTGCGTCCCTCTAGAAGTGGACTGCCGGCATGAGAGATGCCCAGAGATCGGATTTGGACCAGCAACGCCGGACTGCCAGCACCATTGTGCCCGCCACCCAGCTGTGAGAGGGTGTTTAAACGATTGTACCATGTGTGCAGAGATCAGCGAGTCCCCGTACGACTCTTGTACACGTTGTCTTTACCCGTGCGCAAGTGCAGAAATAAGGTGCCAGTCCAGCTGTGGCTCAAATGGAAGTGATTGTCGAGCTCAGTGCGCCGTCGACCCCGAAGTTGTCAGCTGCAGAGACGCGTGTAGTTCCAGCTGTCAGGATTAACACTCGGCGACTCAGAGTGGCTGGTTCAGTTATTGCCTTCAAAGATAGATATCCGTCTCAATAGGTTCACATTTTACCTTCGGCGGATCCACAAATGATGTATCGGGCTGGGGTTCGGATCACTTTATATATTTAACGCATATTAAATATTCCCAGTATCAGTACGGCAACAACCTTTTGTTCTGGTCGTGAGAGTAAGATTAAACTATTTGGCAATATTAACTTGTTGTTTTTTATGATTTTTTTTAGTTGTTTGATGTGATATAGTTACGGACGAAAATATCAAAACCGAGGATTTTAATATCCAATTGGGTTGAACTCTACACAAAAGCGGGGGCACGCTCAAAACGTTACACACATCATCATCCTGCTGAAATTGCACAAAATCCCAAATGACTAAATCGTCCTTGTTTTTAATGATTAATATGAGTTTTATTAATTCTAATTTGTAAATATGCAGTTAATCTGTCAATATGTTAAGTTTATTTGTACTAAACTGTAAAATTTGAGAAGTACCACCCTTTTGAATGTCATTTCACAAAACTTTAAAAGGCGGCCGGAACATTGATAGATCCGCCTCTTTTAGCAGTTCAAAATGCTAGATGCCAGATGGTATGGTTGTTGATTATTGTATAATCGTACGGTATATTGCAGCACCTTCTTACTGTGGGTGCCACGTCCCTTTGTCGTCACACGTCAATATGTCTTGGGAGACTAAGGATGCTGCTAGGGAGCAGTTTACCACGACTGCTGAGTTCTCATTCACTGATCAGTTGACAGCGAGACTGGGTCACCCTCTGTCCATGCAAATTGCACGTTTTATCCACAAAAGTTCGTGCGACATTATCTACATTCTCTTCCCACAGAGGCAGATCAAGTCATGTTGATTGAACCTCTGTTATATTACGCCGAAATCACTGGGTTCCGGCAGTTTCCCCTAGCGGAAAAAAATTCATCACAATCCATTTGAATGTCTTAAGCAAACGACTGGGCTGCTTGCAGGGAAAGGATGGTTCATATCACAATGCTTTTGCCTTGATTCAGTAGCTAAACTGATGATTTAAGAACAGCGTCGCTGATTGCTCAACTAACTTTGATTGCCTCCAATCAGGCATCTCCGATTCTATCCCATAAAGACGGCGTAATATAGCAGAGGCCAAATCAACATGACTTGATCTGCCTCTGTGGGGAGAGAATGCATTATCTAAGAATCGCTAGTTTTTAATCATGCACTGCATCACGTCTTGGACAATTTGAACTGGAATAATCCATCCTTTAGTATCTTTGCAACCAGTAAGCAAAGGAAAAGTGTTGACTAAGGTGCTGGAAAACGAACAGAAATTCGAATCTCGGAGTGGACCCAAAAATAAAATTAAAAAAATGGACTTTTGCACTCATATATCGTTTTTATATGTATGTTGAGATAAACCTACATTTCAAATTTGGACGAACTCGGCCTAGAAATAATTATTTAGCGTAATATTATATAAAAGATCGGAATTACGCTATTGTTTTTAGTTCTTGGCCGCGTTCGTTTAAATTTGAAATGTAGGTTCATCTCAACATATGAAAACGATTTATGAGTACAAAAGTAGAGATTTTAAATTTTTTATTTTACAGGGTCCACTCCGAGATTCGAACCTCTGTGTGAAAAAGTATCCTGGTATCACGGTTTGTCATTTTCTGACCGCAAGCTCATGGACTTTGGACTCGAATGTCAATATCTTCAGCTCACCAGTACAAATTGTATACAATATATTTTCGGAGATCACAGTTCCGACCGACGTGGCAATTTCATTGGATCAATTTCAAATAATTTCAGTAGAGATATTTTCTAATGAAAAATCTCTAGATAATATAATGAAGAACACTGATTTGGGCCTGGGTTATCAAGGGTGGGCTTGAATATGAAGTAGGCAGTTTAATGTACAAAGTAGTGAAACTGCATTGCTGAAAATGTTAAATTCCAGATGAAAGTTTATCTATTTTAGTACATGTAATTGACAGGAAGTAACATTCGTGATAAATGAGCCGACATTTTGCAGTGAGTTCCTCTTCATCACAGAATGTCACATCCACATATATCTACATACGGTACTGGCAGCGTTGATTTGTTAACAGTGTATGATGCTAACTTTAATCTAAACTCGTTTATATAGGTTCATATACAAAATTAATGATTTGAGCACTTGTGCTTTTTATTCTAAATAAATAAAAACCAGTATAAGTAAACCTAGCCTCAATTATACTCGCTATCCTCCCATATTGAGTCTACCTAGGTGTAGTAATGGCTCGCGTCAGCCGACTTATCGAATTGACCAATCATGGCGCGGCTTCCCATGCCGCAATAGTCTGATTTCGCGCATATAACGTTGGAGGGTCATAGGTTGCCGAAAGGTCGGCTGACGCGACCTCGTACTATATTTCGCTGTGACCCTCCAACGTTATGTGAGCGAAATCAGACTTGCGGCATGGGAAGCCGCGCCATGATTGGTCAATTCAAAACGTCGGCTGACGCGAGCCTTTCTACACCTAGTTAGACTCAATATGGGAGTAAAGCGAGTATTTTTGAGGCTAGGTTTACTTAGACTGAATAAAAACCAGATTCGTTTGGAGTTATAATCATATTTATCCACAAAAACAAGGTCAGCACTCCATTGAGAAACGTTGTCTGATAAGAAACAAGTAATCTGTGTCGTTACAAGAAAATGCATTTTATTAAACAATCATTATAAATCCGTTTGAGAAAGAACATGAAATATGAATAACGTATCTTTTTGGAAATATGCAACACGTCAAAGTCAATATTTTGTCAGTGTATTGTGTAATGCCTGTCTCTGACGTACAACAAGGACAAACTAACTAGAAAAAGCCGAATATATAATAATAATAATAGTCCATTATTATAGCGCATATATTCATGCACATTGCATGCTCAAAGCGCTGAGTGACATATTACCCCTGGTCAACGAGTACAGAACACTCCCTAAGGAGAATGCAACCGATTGCCTGTCAGGCGCTCGAGGTTCAAATTCAGACTACCATCGATCGTATCATACCAGGTACCCAATTACTGCAGGGTACCTGGTACCTTTTTGCAATCTTTTTAAAATTCATTTACTCATTGACAATATAAGTAGACTAATGAAGCACAGCTGGTCGCAATTTTGTACATCTACTAATGTATCGAATGGAATATGTTTTCGTTTCAACTATTGTGAGAAATGATCATTGTTTGTAGTTGTATACAATTATCATTCTCAAACCAACCGTAAGGTCGTCAGGGGTGAAATTTTTCATACTTTGAAACAAAAGTGTCAATTTATTTTCAAAGTTTTAGTATTCATGAGGCGAAAGAAGTTCATCTCACGGCTCAAGTATAAAATGAAAAAGTTTTTCATGCTGTTGATTAAACTAAAGATTTTAAAGAGACAAAATCTTGAATTTTTAACAATTGAAGTAGATAAAGAATTTGCAAACATGTCAACAATCGTTCTTGTTTTGTTCTTTTGTGTAAGTTGTCAAAATAGTGGAATCGCATTCATTTTTATAATTTGCTGCCATTTAAAGCAATTATTTATTGTCATCTTTCTGTGAATCCATGAATGTAAAGGTTTATGACAAAATCTTTTGCGATTTTCTTTTCCACTCCTGCGATGGTCGGTCGTTTAGGTGTCCAAAACGTCATGAGACTTTGACATGCATGTCAATTAAATTCATACCATATACGTTATAAAGGTGTTTAGAATTAATATATGAGGGAGTCTGAACAGGTAGGGTGAGGTGATGTGATGTGGGATTTGTCGCCGCTTTCAAGAGTATTTCACTTATATCGCGGCTGCTAGTATTATTGCAGGGAGAAAGCCCGCAACACTATTGTAGCTATGCATTGCGATGAAACCTGCGAGCATCGGCTGGAACTAGCAACCATGGGTGGTACTGCACTGAAATTCGGTGTAGCATTGCACCCAAACCTGACTGCGTGTAGAACAGTTCTCTACTGCAGACAAAGTTGCCGAGCTCATGGCGGGATTCGAACCACAGACCTCCTGAACGCGCTAATCACTGTGCTATCCGGCCTAAACAGGCTGAACAGGACTTCTTGACATAGTAGTAGAGCATGCGGCGCGCTGTATGTGAATAAGCTCCATCATGCTTGAACCACATTCCTGGTGCGTGTAACGTTGTGATTGGATGTGGATGTAGGGGAGAGCATGCAATTGTAACAGAGGCGATTATATCAATCTACGTTCAAGCAGAGTCCATCTTATATAATATTAACCCCCTTGCTTTCCTCTTGTCATGTGCCAGGGTGTTTATCAACAGTTTCCCCAATAATAGATATAAAAAACTTCCCCTTTTTTGCACTAGAAAATATTTTTTTCACTAACAATAAGAAATTGCGTGTATCTGTATTGTGTTACAAAACACCTAGTTGATGTATTTATATTTCACCCTGAGCTATACTGCTGTAAAATCTATTTGCTGGTTTACTCGTAACATGTCATGAAACCAATCTACTCTCGTTGTAAGATTATTAAAATATATGGCTATTTACTTGAAAAGAAATTTACCTGTATGATAAATAACGTATCTCCGCCTGTACATGTGCAAAAAATGTGTTTTATTGATTTGTACTTTTGGTCATGTGGCCACATATGCTGAATAAAGCTCTTCTATTTTGTCTCTATTCTATTTGGTCTATACTCTCGTTGGGGCAATTATAACACAGTGTTTCAACAGTTTGTAGAAATAGAAAGCCTGCAAATAAATTAGTGAATTTCAAACGGTTTCACCTTTTCTGGATAGATTCGATTTATGAATTTCAACAGAATGATTATTCCCCTAAAAAATTTAAATTCGAAACTGGGAAATTTATAAAACTCACCAAAATAAAAAAAAATACCAACAAATTGATAAATTAAATTGTTGAAATTTCAAATAACGACAGACATGTTATTGTTACCTCAGTTGAGATATTTCAGCAGTCTAAGATTTAATTCACCTTTAAAAAGTATTTTCAAATTTACCCTACGTGTTACAAATGCCCCACCATTCTGTTACAATTTCCCAGACGTTTGGGTCAATTTTAAAACTTTGGGTTCCAAATGATCATAACTTGATAATTGCAAGTAAAAGAACCCAATATGACACCTAAATAAACAGTCGAGATGTCAATTAACATCGTAGTACCGCTTTATTTATCACCCGATATACAAGCACTAAATTAAGACAACTTAAGTAAATGGTTTTACAATTAATCCCGTTCTCCCTTGCAGACTTTCTGCCGAATTCTCCTCAAAAACAAAATGAGGAGATAAGAATATTGATACTTACATTAGCACACGGTCTCAAACGGTTCCGTTGACCGTTACACTGTTTCATTTTAGCTTTTTTCTTGAAATTGTGATAAACAAACCAGTCTCGATTAAAGATTTATCTGCTGTTTTTTTAAACACAATTGAAGGCGATTATTTTTCGATATCTTTCAATAAAAAATATTGTCTTGCAATTAAAACACAATATTTCGTAGTCGGTAGGTCATTTTATTCACATAATTGTTTCCCTTTTAACATAGCATTAGGCGTTGACGTGTGAACATAATTGTTAGAAGATAGAATCAAACATTACCATGTATAATTGTCGGTCCAGTAATGGTAATAGCCTGTCACTAAACCATGCATAAATACTTCTGGGCTTTTACAACACTGCCCAATCCACCAGACGCTAGACATGTAAGTACTCTTATACCATTACTAGAACTATGTATATCATGTTTTTAACTTAGGATAATAACTATCGTAATAATAAATTAAAGCATTGTGTGGATCGTTAGAGATTTAACTTCATGTTTATAGCCAAAACTTAAACTACGTACATAACAACATATTGTGTATATTATGTTACAAGTTGAAAATTAGAAGTATCTAAATACAAAGTTCCAACATTGCATTGGTCGGTAGAGATTTAAGGATTTGTTTACAAGACTATGTGTATCATGTTATAAACTAAAAATATAACTATCTTGATGATACATTCATTTTGCTGATCGCTAGATCTTTAACTTCTTGTTTATTACAAATAATTATACTATGTATACTATGTATAAACCTAAATTCATAACTATTTTGATGTTATTTCACTCGTTTGAGATGCAAGTACTTGTATACCATTACTTAGATTATGACTATTATGTTATAAACTAAAACTGAAAGCTATCTTTTAATAAATTCTAACACTGTGTTGAAATCTAGAGATGTAAGTAATTGTATATTTTTACTATGAATATCATGCTTAAAATATACATTAACATTATCTTAAAAATAAATTCAAGTATGTGGAACAAGATTAACTACAAAAAGTTAGACTAACGATATATACTCTTCAAAAAAAGAAACGCATAGTATATTTTGAAATTTTTAGACTTCTATAAAAATGAATAAAACACTAAAACTGTCATATTTCTTCTCTGAAGGTAATCCTTACATGATTATGTACCACTTTTGTCAAAAAAACGGGGACATTTTAGCGATTCGATCTTTAAAGAAGCAATTGAAAACTTTAAAAAAAACCCCTGTGCTTAGGAAAATCTGTAAAGCAAAAACGCCATGTAGAAAACATAAAAGCATGTGTAACTAATAAATAACAAAAGGTTAATATGGTTTCAATTTATTTATTCTTTTAACGTGAAATAAGGATTAAATTAAACAATGTCAAAGTGGAGAAAATAGGAAACATCGCTGTACGTCAAATTAAAAATTCGGTTTCAAAATCTGCTCTCATTTTAAATTAGAATGATCATTAGGGCACAGTATTTAGTCATATTTAGTCGTTTCCT
The DNA here is from genome assembly GCA_916613615.1 of Steromphala cineraria. NCBI lineage: Eukaryota > Metazoa > Mollusca > Gastropoda > Trochida > Trochidae > Steromphala > Steromphala cineraria. The sequence continues at coordinate 26,662,711 of OU744734.1, read as the reverse complement.
CCAGGCCCATTTTCGACAAAATGGAGCCAATATTTGTGTATTGAGTGCTATCAAAGCCAAAATTATCTACATCCGGGTCAAGTACATGCGTCATCGTCTTCCCTCAGCAATACAGATTACATAAAAGATACATGTTTTGTGAAAAAAAAGTCGACAAAACTTTAGGGAGCAGTTTCCCTGACGTGGATATTCGACTAAGAGAGCTAGTTATCGGCCCTGTTTTGTGAAACTTCAAAATGTTCAATCGCCGTCAAAGGTGTTTTAAAACCCGGAGGATTAATTCTTTAATCTTTAGTAAAGTCTGGTTTGGTGATCAACCTCACTATCATCCAAAATTGTGAAATGAAAAACAGCGTTTCTCAGTATTGTTTACTTTCTGAAAATTAAAATTTGGCCTATACTTTTATTTGAAAGTTGAACAGAGTTGGTTGAGAGGGTGTAATAAGTATGTTTCTATAATAAGCACGCAAAATCTGCTTAATTCGTTGTTTTAAGAGATTTTGACTGCTAGTCTTAACATCAACAACATTCACGAACGTCAATTGCAATAGGTTTTTGGACTGATAGGGGGAGTTTTCAAGCCTGAGAGCGTTCAAAAACATACAGAACTCCGCTTGGTCTACGTCTATGTCAAGATCAAGGTCAAAATCCTGCACTTACTCCCTCAAACACAAGATCAAAACCCCTTTAGAACATAAATGTTATGAACTTTATAAACGTGCACGTCAACGTCATATTACGTTTTGGACACTTCAACATCGATCAATCACAATACGGGAAGGGTGAAGCAGAACTTTGTAAAGGAGACATTTTTACCTTTTGCATTCATTACCAGAAATATGTCAATCAAGAATTGCTCTATATTATAACAAAACAATAAACTGACTTTAGCGCCACATTTTGGATAAATAACACACAAGAACACAGCGAACACTGATGTCAACGTGTTTGCCAACACTTTGTCTACAGCCTTGTTAAATTTCACTTTCTTACCATTGAAATTATTTGATAGTTTTGCTCTCAACTAAATGATAACATATTCTAAGAAAAATTATTCATGCGTTTCTTTTTTTGAAGAGTATATATCCAATGTTCAATGAAACTGTTGAATTTAATTCTGCATCTGAGGGGCATAACTCAAATGATTTCTTAGTCATTTGAGACAGAGGGGAATTTCAATATAAAACGAACTTAAAAGGGGCAGTAAATGTGTTATTTTGACAGTGTCCAAAATATCACTACACAAGCCAGTCCTCCATAGGACAAAGTATGAAGATGAACATAAAATCCATTGGCGGCCATTTTTTGTGAACACCTTTAATTCATTTTGTGTAAGAAAAAGGAATTGCAGGGCTAAACCTTACGTTGTATATTTGAATTATAACTGCTTCATTTAGTTTAAAAACATTGTCTTTCAATTGGAACCATTAATTATCATTTTCCTGACATCACCTTATTTACCCCATAAAAACGTGCTACTGCCCCTTTAAAGTGCCTAAGGCACGGACATTATTTAGCACCAAATATTCGCATTCTTCAATCTAATAGCATTTGTCTGTACTGTTCGTAATGGGAAACATAACCATCAATCTATGTTGCTAAAAATTGAATCCTGACCTTTAAGATAATTGAAAATAATTTACAAACTGAAAGTGTCAATTTTCAAAACAGATGCCAAATAAGGTTAAAAGTAGATATAATTATCGCATTAAAATGTCGAAAATAAAATACATCAAAATAAGACGACTAAATGTCTGGGAATAACTCAGTTTGTATTTAACATTACTGGGATTGGCAAAAATTTATCTACATAGCCTATCTTATATAAATACATAATTGCGCCATGCAGTTTTACTCAATCGCTCGCATTTGTTATGTAGATTGCATAGTCAATATAAGATAATAATACGGCAAGTTAAAAAAAATCTGAATGCCAAACAGTGATTATCAAAATGTGAAAATCAAATAGGTCCATAGTTTTGCAAGATGACAAACGTTGTTTCACATATTACAAAAAAACTAGTATTTTTTCGAAAATTTCGAGTGATTGCTAGTTGTGGTTTTTGCTAGAGCTATATCTGTTTGGTTTTAAAAGAAACATTAATTCTTTTTATACTTTTAAAAATAATACCCCATTCTAAAATAAATATAATAACATAAATAGATCATTAAAACATCTAAAAGATATCAGTTTAAATTGTTCGTCTAGTCTAAATTTATGTCTTGGTATTGACAGGAAAGGCCTAACCCTTTTATACTCAACACAAAATTAAAGATAATCCCGATATTCAATATATTTGTATCATATTGACATTGTATAAATTTAAAATTTCATTTCATTGTCATTCTCATCATACAAAGTAATCCTGTTAAAAAGTAAAACGAAATTAAAGAAGAAATTGATTATTACTCATGTGACGTCACAACACTTGTTTGAATTTACCATAGTACTTAAGTTCATAGTTAACCATAGTTCTAGTTAAAATTAACAAAACTTTAACATTTCACACTCTGGCGAAAATGCAATAAGGAAAGTTCAATAATGGATTCAAACATAAAACATCAGGTCGTACCGTCCCTTTAAAGGGGCAGTAGCACATTTTTTGGTAATTTGTTATTTTAAAATTTTCACTGATAATTGGTAGTTAATGCTAAATGTCTTTCTTTGATAGTGTCAAAAATCTCATTACACAAGCCAATCATCCATAGTCAGAGGACAAAGTATAAAGATTCACATAAAATCCACTGGCGGCCATTTTGTGTGAACACCTTTAATTCATTTTTTGTAAGAAAAAGGAATCGCACGGCTAAACTTTACATTATATATTTGAATTATTACTGCTCCATTTAGTTTAAATACGTTGTCTTTCAATTGGAACCATTAATTTTCATTTTCCTGACATCACCTTATATTTCCCCTAAAAACGTGCTACTGCCCCTTTAAGCGTATTTGCAAACATCAGATTCACTTATTTTGTTATATTCAGAATAACTTATCTACAAATTCATCGACATTTCTTTTGTCACAGCATGTCTATAGATAATAATCTATAATATCACCACTTTGTGCAGATCTGCCGTGGCGGCGTCATTATGAAAAATAGACATATTTATGTACGTAATTGCGCACATGTAGAAATGTCACGTTATCGGAGGCCTTGATGTAAGTATTCTCGAATATGTCATTTTTCTATAAAAACTGACAGCTGTAAACATTTGTTACAAATGCGTTGTATGGTAATCGGTGCATTCCTTCGGCTTAAGTGTATCTTATCATTATGCACCATCATCTCTAATAACCATTTCTATTTTTTACAGACAGGCTGGTTCGAAACCTGACAAAGGAAAAAAAGAACCATGAAGATTTTCATTGTCTTGGTGAGATAGAATATTTTGAGCTTAAAGGAGCAGTAGCACGTTCTTGAAAAGTTATATTAATTATATCATATCATAAAAGCTGTTAATGCTAAATGTATTATTTTGATAGTGTCAAAAATCTCATTACTTAAACCAATCTTCCATGATCAGAGAATAAGTTATAAAGATTCACATAAAGTCCATTGGCGGCCATTTTTGTGTGAACACCTTTAATATTTTTGTGTAAGAAAAAGGAATTGCATTGCTGAACTTAAAATCATATAATGATTTATTGCTGCTTCATTTAGAATAAATACATTGGCTTTCAATTGGAACCATTTATTGTCATTTTCCTGACATCAAGTTATATTCGCCCTTAAAGGGGCAGTAGCACGTTTTTATGGGGTATATAAGGTGATGTCAGGAAAATGAAAATAAACGGTTCCAATTGAAAGACAATGTATTTAAACTACATGGAGCAGTAATAATTCAAAAATATATCGTAAAGTTTAGCCATGCGATTTCTTTTTCTTACAGAAAGTGAATTAAAGGTGTTCACACAAAAATGGCCGCCAATGGATTTTATGCGAATCTTCATATTTTGTCCTCTGACTATGGCTAATTGGCTTGTGTAATGAGAATTAAGACACTATCAAAGTAATACATTCAGCACTAACATACACATATCAGTGAAAATGTTAAAATATAAAATTATCAAAAAACGTGCTACTGCTCCTTTAATGCGGGACCTCCCATTACATTTAATCGTCTCCCTAGATAGATATTATATAATATCATTTTCTGCACCTCCATAACTAGTTGACAGCTAATTTCAGAGACACCTATATTGCAAGATATAGTAACTACATTTCTACCACCCTTGATATAACGAATTTGGGGGTTGTATCGCATATTGAAACGCAAATATGTATTAATGAAACCTTTCGTCTACATGAACTACGATATCGGCATTATTCATAAGCTTCGAAATTGTATTGAGGTTGAAATGTTATTTACTGTATATACTGCATTAGACAATTTGGAACGACCTAGGAAGTAAGGGGAATAAAAGTAAACAAATTACGATGACTTAGTTTATTGTGCGTTTGTTTTTACCTACATGTACGGCACGTTTTAGATTATTCAAAATTAAAATGAGGTTGTTTAATGTTTATAAAAAATCTTTTTTGTGTGTGTCAGAATATTAGTGAATGATTTTACTACCGAACTATATGTTGAAGATGATGTTAATGTTGTTGATGTCGATGTCAGTGATGATGATGATGGTGATGATGATGATGATGTTGTTGATGATGATGTTAATGTTATTGATGATGGTAATGATGATGATGTTGATAATTATGATGTTGATGCTGCTGCTGCTGATGATGATAATATTGTTGCTGATGATGTTGATGATGTTAAAATTGTTACTGATGATGTTGATGATGATTTTGATGATGGTAATGATGATGAATATGATGATGATGATGTTAATGGTAATATTGTTTATGTTGATGTTGTTGATGTTGATGATGATGTTGATGATCATCATTAGTATTCTTGATATTATTATACAGATGCTTGTGATGGCGGCTGTTCTAGCCCAGGAGCAGCAGTCGGAGCAGCAATCTCAAGAAGAACAGACCGAGCAGACGACACAACCGCCCCTGCCTTGGGAGAACCCCGAGCTTGACGAGTGCAGCGTATGCAGGAAGGGCTGCGTCCAAACAGAGTTCATGTGTCGGATCAGGCAATGCGGAATCAAAAATGCTAAAACAATCGATTGTAAAAATTTGTGTTCAGATGACCCTAACGTTGCCGCATGTTTGGGCAGATGTTACCCCAAATGTCCAATCCAGATAGAGTACTAAAGTCATTGTAACGTTATGGTTCCATGAGTTGGTTTTCTATTGGGACCTTCATCTTACAGCTTTGAGGTTATGAAAAATCATAGAGCCATGATAACGTTATAACCATAACGCTTCGGTTCTAAGAATCCGTTTTATTTAAGGTATATCTATATGTCTCTGTACTCCACTTAAGAATCTGACCCTTTTAGTGTAATTATTAATGAATAGGAATTTGGGAAGTTCGTTCGTTGAATGAAATAGAATTTATTGACAGCGGACAAGTTTGTTTTCCTTTTCGTGTTGGATCAGTTTTTCCTGTTAATGTGTTAATGTGCCTTTGATACAGAAAAACATTTGTAGTTTTAAAGGTAACTAAGTGGTACTTATAGTGTCATGGTATTAAGAAACACAACACTGTCTAAGAATACTGATTGTGCAAAAGCAAAAGTGTTGTGTTATGATGTGATTTACATTGCTTTTGATATGTTTTTGAGTTTAGAGAGATACATGTATTATCGACCTCAATTTACGTTACGAATTGTATTGTCAGTGGATTTATCATAATTGATTTTAAAACTTAACTGTTTCTTAACAGATTGATGTTATACAACATGAAAGAGGCTTTCTATTAAATCACATTGTTCTACCAAGCTTTATCTTTCTTACTCTCACATGTGAAATGGGGTTATTGTTGACTTATATTATATTCATAAATCAGGTTCCCGTTGCACAAAGCCTTAAAACAACAAACACCTTAAAGGGGCAGTAGCACGTTTTATGGAGAATATAAGGTGATGTCAGGAAAATTAAAATAAATGGTTCCGATTGAAAGACAATGTATTCAAACTAAATGAAGCGGTAATAAATCAAATATATAATGTAAAGTGCAGCCATGCCATTCCTTTCTCTTACACAAAATGAATTAAAGGTGTTCACCCAAAAATTGCCGCCAATGGATTTTAAGTAAATCTTTAGAATTCTTTCTCTGACTATAGATGATTCGTATGCGTAAAGAGATTTTTGACACTATCAAAATAATACATTTAGCATTAACGTCGTTTTATCAGTGAAAATTTAAGAATATGAAATTGTCAAAAAACTTGCTACTGCTCCTTAAAGCCACTTAGGAAGCCTGAGTGCAATGTTATAGGATCGCATCTTAAGTGCAAGGTCGTTTTGTGCAACGGCCCCCAGAAATAGAAAAATCTTCTCCTAAATTAGAATGCGGATGAATCGTTAAAACGGCATCAAAGCTGCTGGTTAAAATGCAATGTTTGTATTTTTTACTGTTTTAAAATTCTGATAAAAAAAATTGAATTGCTTTCTTAGTCGCGAAACGAGAACATAAGAAATGGTGTGACCTACTTCTTTACCAATATTCACAATGAAGATGTTTAAATACCATTGCTATTCCAAGAAGAAAGTAGAAAAATCATAAACGTCATAAAACATGTCAATATGAAGAACTAAGAAATAAATAATGAAACTATGTATTTTTCTTTACTTGACTAGTCAAATTATGCAAAGCTTGAGAAAAAAACTATTAAAAACATATTTGACTAAATACAAATCGAGTTAATCTTATAACCCCTTTACACCAAGCCCATTCTCAGTACGTTCTTGGATTTTTATCGAACCAGGCTCAAACTGTCTGAGAATTGTCTGAGGACAAAATGGACGTTGTGGCAACTGTTTACGAACTTTATGAAATGGCTCGGACGTACTAAAAACGGGAAGGTGCTCCAGAACGTTTGACATGTTGAACGTTTTCCTCCGTACTGAAAACGGGATTGCCGTACTGAGAACGGAACTGCCGTACTTCAATCTGACTAAGGACGAGTAACAACGTTGCGCAGTCGGGCATCCATTGCAATATTTATTGTGCACAGTTTCCACCCCTTTCATCCCGTCCTCAGTAAGGTCCTACTCGTTCTCAGTGCGACCATAGTCAGTTGTTCGTACGTCCTAATAAGTGTAAAATATTGAATTCAGTTTGTAGTACGTTCTTACACAGTCATAAAAAGTTCTAATAAGTCCTCATTGCGTTCTACTCGTTCTTAGTACGTTCAAAAATCTCACACAGTTCTTACTACATTTGCATTTCGGTATGTAAGGACGGGTATAACTACACATGTGTTACTACTTTTATCATTCGGGACAGAGAAGTGATAATAGAAACATGATCCAAGTTACATGAAGCTCTCAGCATGATGAATGTGGGTTTCCTACAGTTTGTGATGGAAGCAGAGAAACAATGTGAAGTGTTGTTTGCCTCGGTCACTATTGCTTCTACAGGGCTAGTGGATCTGGTATTTGATTTCCTGTGAACAGCAACCTTCCTCTGACCATACTTCTAGTTTGGAGGAATGATGTTTTCACCTTGAAATTGAGAACGCTCATGAGAACGGACAAGGACGTGCTGGGTATTTATAGAAAACGGGCCAGAACTGGAGGATTTTAAGACGCGGAATCAGGACTGTCTTAAAACGAGTTGGTCGCAACTAGGACGGACTCGTGCGTATCAAGAACGAGATCGGTCTAGTTTAAAACGGATATGAACTGTCTAAGAACGGCATTGAACTGGTTGAATACGGGCAATACTGTCCAATCTAAACGTGTTAGAAACTGCCCAAGGACGGGATAAAGACTACATTAACGTTATGAGAACTGTATATGAACGAACTGGAGTCATATTTGGATAAAATATAAACAATCGTTACTCGTTTCCATCCCGTCCAAGGCCGTTTTGCTTTTAATTTTGGACGGATTAGGACGTAGTGAGAACGACCTTGGTGTAACTCGGGCATTATCATGAGAGCTTTGTTTACAGGTAACAACCATATCAACTGCACATTCCTAAAAGAATAACTCAGACATCATCTTTGCTACATTCCACACTTTAAGAGACATTTGAGGTTATATCTGAAACTCCTTATTTGGAAGAGCGATTAACCCTGTGCCGAATGGTCTTATTAATTGTAAGGACATCAGGGTTTGGTTGGTTTCAGTAGGGTTTTTGAGTCCTGCAGGCAGAAATAAACCCAGAAAAGTATTTCATTTGAGTCTCACCTCGACTATCGTACAACTATAACATTACATGTCAAAACATATACACAAAATGAATTGAACAACTCCATTAGGAGTTATGAGAGACATAAAATAACAATTTAAGAGCGATCTGTGAATAAGATATATTTAATTTTGAATGTACACGATTTAAACTTATTTATTCATGTAAACGGAAATGGACGAGAAGCCCCGAAGCGCTCATTTAAAGGCCACTACAATACAACTACATGTGTTCTACTGTTCATATATACAAACAAATTAAAGTAAGTGACAAATCATAATTCAATTTTGAAGAAATATAAAATGCATGTATATCATTTTTTAGATTTGGCAGTCATAATGTATGAATCTGATTATGAAACTTCAAATCAATCAGATTTCATGATGTAATCATGAATAGACTTTAATTATTTATTTAAATCATATTTCGAAAATGTATATGTGCATGTATATGTCAAACTGTATTTACAGTGTCATTTTATCGATAAGATTTTTTATTCAAAAGTATCATTTAAATGCTAATCTCTTCAGAAGACAATAAAGAGGTAAAATATCCCTTTTTTAATCCGCAACTATGTAAATTTCCTTTCAGGGTCACAAACTGAATACCCGGGGTAATCTATCGAATATCTCTGGATAGTTCTAAAAATGTCACAGGTGCGTTATTAATCCTACCCAGATGTCCTATGTAATTCACCTCAAGGTCCATTTATAACTAATATGTCTAGTCATTCTCTCCCCACAGAGGCCAATCAAGTCAAGTTGTTTTAGCCTCTGTTATATTACGCCGAGTTTGTGGGAGAGAATGGGAGATGTCTGATTGGAGGCAATCAAGTTAGTTGTGCAGTTCTAAAATCATCATTTTGGCTACTGAATCATGGCAAAGGCATTGTGATATGAACCATCTTTTCCATGCGAGCAGCCTTGTCATTTGATAAAGAAATTCAAATGTATTATGATGCAATTTTTGCCGCTAGGGGAAACTGCCGGAACCCAGTGATTTCGGCGTAATATAACAGAGGCAAAATCAACATGACTTGATCTGCCTCTGTGGGGAGAGAATGTTATCTAGCTGCTTTCCCGGGATAACATCCAAACGGACGTAGGGCCCTGCAAAGTCAAATTTTATTCTAATGAGAGTGTTGACACTTGATAATATCCTGTTTGGAGGGCTTTTTATTGAATTACATGTTGGCCCTTCAAGCAGAGTTTTTACGGCCATTAACTCTTTCAAGTGTTTGTTAATTTTCATATTAAGATGATTTGATTTTGGCGAAAGTGAAAATGTTATATACATATTATCTATTGGAAGTTACTCCAAGACAACTTCTAATGTGATTGTGTGCAATTTGACGACATGCCGGTTCGAAATCATCATATTTCTATTTGCAAACCGACGACCATACCTCTGTACACATGCAACTGAGCAGTGAAATCATTTGTCCATTCGTTAACCTTGGTCTTAATCAGTTTGAGATATTTTACGGGCGATTCTTTATATATTCTCTTGTTGGCGTTATCAGTCAATTCTCTCAGTCTAAGTAAACCTAGCCTCAATAATACTCGCAATACTCCCATATTGAGTCTAACTAGGTGTAGAAAGGCTCGCGTCAGCCGACTTATTGAATTGACTAATCAGGGCGCGGCTTCCCCAATCTAAATAAATTTAGATCAACAGGTTTTATATTTGGTCAACAGTATGACAAAATAAAAATCTGTTGATCTAAATATATTTAGATTGCGGCTTCCCATGCCGCAAGTCTGATTTCGCGCACATAACGTTGGAGGGTCATAGGTCGCCGAAAGGTCGGCTGACGCGACCTCTTATTATATTTCGCTAGACTCAGCATGGGAGTAAAGCGAGTATTTTTGAGGCTAGGTTTACTTAGACTGTCAATTCTCTATAACTAATAATAAATGTAGGGGAGACCAGGGCAAAGCGCGCCCCCGGGGCAAAGTGACCACGCGTTATTTCTCCAAACCTATCGACAAATGGAGTAATTTGTCATTACCAACGAATGAAAGTAACCACAATGAAGCGTTGTGACCAACACCTGAATCATTTGCCTGAGTTGTCGACGCAGAATTTCAAATATTAGAAAAAACGCGATTTTACTATAAGAAACGGATATGTCTCAAATTCAAATATTTCATACAAATGAAAAACGGAACATTGAACTCTCGTGCACATGTAACATGAATTGGTATCATTTATTCTTTGAATAATGAAAATTGTAATTAATTTCTTTAATTACTTTCTGTGATGTACATAACAAATGCTACCCTTGATGGGGTAAAACGCGCCTGGGGAGCGCTTTGCCCCGTGCGTTATAAAATATATCTTTTGGTTAACATATTAGTGTTAAAGTTATTATTTTACCTTTCTTAAGCAAATAATGTAAAGGTGAACTATCATTTTCATATCAGCAATCTGCTTTTTTTAAACATAAAAATGAAAAATACCATTTTACTAAAAGGGTTTTGTTTTGTTAAAGAATGACGACAAGTAACAGTTACAAAGACATATTTTTCTGTTGTTTTTTAAATCATGAATATATAATTCATTGTATATTTATGTTCAACCCTAAAGATAAGCAATTTATGCCATTCTGCCAAGTCCGACACAAAATGGTTATATAAATTCTTTAATTCGTCCATATTACCAATTCAATTCATCTTATATTCTATTTTTTACTGTTTTTGATATTTAATAGCCTACATTATTAAGACTTTCGTAGTTGAAAGAAATGTACATGTACCAACCATAACGATATTTGGTCATTGAGAATGTTGAACATGTAGGTCCATGACATGTTAAGGAATATTTTGCGCATCCTTGCAAATATTGCCAACTTCTATGTCAATTCTGTCCTTCATATGGGTTCAATAGTTGCCTTGCATTATCAAGATGATAGCTTTTGATTAGTATTGGCTGATTATTGGTGTATAATATCTATTACATTCTGTGTGGTTTTTTGAATGGGGCAAAGCGCCCAGGGGATTGGGCAGTTTGCCCCAAACTACAGGGCAAAGCGCGCCCCCTTAGTCAAAATGTATTAACGTAAATATATCCTGATGTAGTTATGGTAGGTTAATAAAGCATGTGCCATGTAACAGTCTATATGACAAGTATTAGAGATATGATGCAAGTTGCATTCTGTACATGTCGGGGTGCCCACTAGACGCACTTATATGTTAGGGGGCGCGCTTTGCCCTGGTCTCCCCTACTGATTATGAATTAGATATAAAATGGCCAGAGAGGCGTTTAAGGGCGATTGTGTAAGTATTGGAAAAGTGAATGATTAGACAACCAAGTTCGATTGCAAATCAAAAGCCTCAAACTTAAAATAAGGTTAAGAATGTCATTAAAATGAAAATATTGATATTTATCGCTTTATAACAGTTAACACGCTCACACTTGGGCGTACTAGCAAAGACAGTCCTTTGTCATGAGGACAAGTTAGAGGAAATACCGCCCTTTGCTGTAACACCCTCGCATGATCCTTTACTTACCAATCTATATACATCCGTTGGCCATATTACAACGAACATCCGACGTCACTCCCAAAGACGTCCGTGTTAACTAGCTGTTGGGAGATTAATTATTATAAATTAAGAACTGAACTGATTGCTGTCATATTTTGTGGACATCATGCAAATCATCATAGGTATATGTACATAAATCTATTATCTCTACCAGTTGATTAGTTATAGAATGCCACTCATTTAAATATCGTTTGTACAACTTGTGATTCCAATGTCCAAAGACGGCCATGTAAAAAGTAATGCGATACGTCTGTGCTCTTAAAGGGGCAGTAGCACGTGTTTAGGTGGAATATAAGGTGATGTCAAGAAAATGAAAATTAATGATTCCAATTGAAAGACAATGTATTTGAATTAAATGGAGCAGTAATAATTCAAATATATAGCGTAAAAGTTTGGCCATGCGATTCCCTTTTCTCACACAAAATAAATTGAAGGTGTTCACACAAAATGGCCGCCAATGGATTTTATGTGAATCTTCATACTTTGTCCTCTGACTATTGATGGTTGGCCTGTGTAATGAAATTTTTAACACTATCAAAATAATACATTTAACTTACAGTTATCAGTTAAAATCTTAAAATATAAAATTACCAAAAAAACGTGCTACTGCCCCTTTAAATGAGATACAGTTTTCTTAAAAATCATCAGAAAATATCCTAGATAGTATATGGTTGAAGCTCAGCTGATTTTCAAGCTGCCAGCAAAATATGACAGCAGATGTATTTAAAAAAATTTGTTATAGTCATTCTCGCAACAACTAATTAGCATCTGGGTCTATAAAAATTAGTTTCTTGTACTTAATGATACGCTGTACTGTGATTTTGGGAACGGTCGTTCAAAACCCACTGTGTATAACTGTACACCGGAACTAGCGAGGTGTACGGCGGAGAAATGTTGCTAGCGAGGAGCCGAAATCGCAAGTTAGGTAATATTTTACTTCATAACTTTCAAATAATCAACATCATGTGGTAATTTTAGCACACACATACTTAGTAAAATGTATATGCTTGTCATTCTGTATCCAAGGAACAGTAACAATGACAGTTGCGAGTAATGCCGTTGTTAGTAACATATTTGCTATCTCTGACTGTGAACAGTATATGACATTAAATAAACTGACTTGCAAAAGAAACGCCACCAACATACAAATTGTTATTGATTTTCAACCAACGACAAATATTGATTGAAAACATTCTGAAAATGTCGCACGAACACAACCTTAATGTTCTGCGCTCGAAACTGCATGTTTTTTGCGTAATTTTCGAGAAAATGAAGTTATTGACCAAAAGTTTGTAATCGTGTGCAAAGTTATCCGTATGAAATGTGTGTATAAAAGATGATCAGAAATGATGTTTGTCATTAAAACAATCGATTTGAAGAAGAAAACATGCCACGATTAAGCGCTGCAGAAAGAGAGAGAGCCATAGGAATGCTTCAGGTTGGAGCAACTCAGAGCCATGTTGCAAGGATCATGGGCTGCAACAAGTATACCATTGCCAGACTTGTCACACGTCACAGACAAACTGGCAGTACTGCGGACAGGCCCCGGAGTGGAAGACCGAAGTTTACGACTGCACGGGGGGACCGGTATTTGCGCATCTTGCACCTCCGAAATCGATTTCTCTCTGTCGCAACCTCAGCTGCAAATGGACTTGGACATCCGGTCAGCAGATGGACCGTCACCCGACGACTTCGCCGGTATGGTCTACGTGCAAGTCTAGCCCTCAAATGCGTAGCGTTAGCACGCAATCAACGAATTGCAAGACTTAGGTGGGCCAGGAACGTACACTCGCTCACCGGACCTCTCACCCATTGAGCACCTTTGGGACCAACTGGAACGTCGAATTCGAAAACGTCAACAACCCGCATTGACGAGAAACGCCTTTGCCGTCACCCTGCAAGAGGAATGGCCTAGGAGACTTGTGCACTCTGTTCGACGCCGTGTGAGGGAGTGCATCATTGCCAGGGGAGGGCACACACGATATTGACTCTTTTGTGATACCTTTGTTTACGCCACGGAACTCTAAACATTGTAAAAACCACAGAATTCAACCAAACTTGGTGATCGAATACCGGACAATGCACCCCTGTGTGATAAACTTGCCTCTCTTATGTCGTCGTAAATGCTGATTGTTATTTTTTGTATGAAATACGATTTCAAGGATATCGTTCTACGAAATAAAACGACATTTGTTACCATTATTTGACTGTGTTTTATTTTATACAATAATATATTGTGGTGGCGTTTCTTTTGCAAGTCAGTTTAGTTATGTCTCGAAAAGCTATTGACATGACAATAACATAGAAAAAGTTGAGGAAACGGCGATGATTGCTTTTTAAGTGATCCCGTTTGCGATCACGCTCCTGGCTAGCAACATTTCTCCGCCGTACACCTCGCTAGTTCCGGTGTACGGTTATACACAGTGAAACCGTATCACCTGGTACAGAGAGGCATTCGATAGTATAACTTCTTTCAAAGTTAACCCTGTGAGGAAATAGACAAAGAATGTTCACTACCATGGTATGTACTTGAGTGAGTTGTTATTTAGTTCCGTATTTGCAATATTTCATTCAAAAGCGGAGGGTTAACTTGAGAGTGAGTGAGTTGTAATTTAGTTCCGTATTTGCAATATTTCATTCAAAAGCGGAGGGTTAACTTTGGGATTGATTGAGTTGTTATTTAGTTCCGTATTTGCAATATTTCATTCAAAAGTGAGGGTTAACTTTCAGATGTTTGAAACTTTAAAAATACATATCCGGAACTTCACATTCATTACAATTACAACTCTTATCACAGACATCTTTCATAGATCAAAGGTCACAACTAACATTCCAACTCTATTTTAAGCCACATTTTGTATGCCTCGTCATATCGTTATAGAGAAACATACCAATGATAAATCAGACGTTTGGAACAAACGTACTTGTCATGACACGTGGTGTCAATGCACTCGGTATGTCCTATACGCCACAAGGATCTATTATAAGGGGTCAATGCGCGCTTGCCTCAATGAGAAATAATATCAGATAAGCGGTTGATAAGTAAGAGAAAGCACTCCTCACATTTTTTCATTCATTTATCATTTTTCGTTTCGGGAGATGGTGAAATAAAGACCATTAACTTTGAATAATTTGATTTTTATTGTTTTACCTTACATGGCATATAAAATATATACACTCATGGACAAAAGAAACGTTACATATGAAATGCAAGTTAGTATACGCTGAGAATTATGAATACGACTAGAACAGGGTTATTTCATGCCTCATCAGCAAACTTAGCTCAGCTATGAATATTAAAACTGCATCTGTTCACTCTTTCGAAAATAATAATAATAATGGCAAATTTAAAGCCTTATATCCAGCGCAAACACTACTCTTTGGTCATACATAATTACCTTGAAACCCTGAAGAAATTGCATTAATTTTTTTCAAAGCCGCTACTAAGCGCTACGCTCGTCCATATATTCAGGTACCCAATTGTACAGCTGGGTGGACTGAGTGAAATGTGGATGAAGTGCCTTGACAAGGACACACCATAGTTTAAAGCCAAGGTCACAGCTATCAGTGTCTCAACCTGGATACGAACTCGGGTATTTGGCGTGGCAGGCCAACAAGGTAACCACTTCACCACCGTGCGCCACACGTTTTTTAAAATGTAATTTGAAATTTTGCGAAAAATGTCTATGATTTTTGTTTTAACCGCCTGACAATAACTTGAGTTAACAAATTAATTAATAAAAAGGTTTTCTTATATTGAAAACTTTATATAAATATATTCATAAAAAAATTACTGTTCATATTCTGTTAATTGCTGGCTCAAATTTGTTTAAAAGGGCTTTTTTAGGATCCAAGATATAATATGAACGTATTATGTTCTCGTTGGTGAAATTATGAGTTTTAACCAATACATATGCCTATCGCAGTGATTTAAAGTCACTGAAAAGTGGGTTTTGTTTTTCATCATCTTGTGTCGTTTCTTTAGCCCATGAGTGTACATAATCCCGATGAATAGATCCAAATCTAAAGTTATGGTATTCAAAAATGGGGGGAAATTATCCAAAACTGAAACATGGCAATTTAAAGGGCAGCGACTGGAGACGATTTCTTTTTATAAATATTTGGGTGTATATTTCAGCAAAAATCTTTCCTGGGACAAACATTTTAACCAGGCTGCAACCCAAGCTAAAAAGATATTTATCGGAATTTGTAAACAAACAAGTATCTTTGGCGGTCTCTCATACCAAACCTTCTTCAAAATTTTCGATGTTAAAATCAAACCAATATTATTGTATGGGTCAGAAGTATGGGGTTTACAAAATACGGACGTTATTGAAAAGATTCACCTGTTTGCATGCAAGAAATTTTTAGGAGTGAAACTAAATACACCTAGTGTTATGGTTTATGGCGAACTGGGGAGGTTTCCGCTACATATTTACTCGTCTATAAATGCTGTTAAATATTGGCTGAAACTTTTGTCAATGTCTTCTGATAGAATACCGAAAAAATGTTATAACATGATGTTACTGTATGATAAGAATGGACAAAGAAATTGGGCATCTAACGTTAAGAGTTTTCTTTTTTCTATTGGCTTTGGAAACATTTGGATTGAACAGTTTGTAGAATCTGAACCATTATTTATTAGGTCACTTACTGTTAGACTGAAAGACATATTTATGCAAACATGGTGTGAAAAAACCTATCTGTCAAGTAAATGCTTTTATTATTCACAGTTTAAAAATGATTTATTCAATGAAGCTTATTTATCATGTGTTGATATACAAAAGTATAAAAGATCACTAGCAAGATTCAGATGCTCATCACACGATTTATTAATTGAAAACGGAAGATATAGAAATATTAAAAAAGAAGACCGGATATGTACACTTTGTAATTTACATGTAGTTGAAGATGAATACCATTTTCTCTTTGTATGTCCATTATATGATTCATTACGATGCAAATATATTAAACGGTACTATTATGTCCATCCAAATCTAATTAAATTTTACAGTCTTATGAGCTGTAAAAATCAACATACATTACAAAATCTTGCCATGTATATCTATAATGCAATGATTTATAGAAAACATGTCATTTCACTTTAATAACTAAATACTTATTCATGTATATCCCAACTATCAATGTAAATGTACTATAGGCCTGAGGCCTCTTCAGTGCGGAAATAAAGATTGATTGATTGATAATCCCGATCATCTTCCCACGGCAAGGTGAAAACGTATCGAGCAACTCTCCTCGCTTTAGACCTTGCCTTCACAAGGTAGAAAACTGGTGATCCGGAGCAGCGACACCTATCGTGATCACGAGTTACGCCCCTTATCAGCTCTTACAAAATAGACAATGAAATTTCGGAACGAATTCAAAATACTAACAGACGATCTTTTTGAAAACTATCCGAGTGAAATTTAATTTCAAATTTCAGTCCGCATGGTTGTTTTCTCGTTTTTGATGAGCACCGAGAATGCAGAGAAGACAAACATTTATGTATCACTCAAATTAATTGTTCTCGCCCTTGTAAAACACATACAAAGTATTTTTCAAATCGGTTCAGTTAACATGCTGTCTTCTGATTGGACTATTCTACTTCCGTGCAGCGGGTTGAAATGCTAGCACAGAAATCACGGCCAATGATGTCAAGGGAGGAATGGGAAAGTTTAGAAACTTTTTCGTTTCGCCCGTGACGTTGTGAAGATGAATCCCGATGAGCTACAGAAGTCATTCCCGCTTATGCTTTGATGTGTTATGAACCTATACAGTTAGGGAATTGGGGCACCTTACTCATTCTTTGTTTGCTTGGATTATGTATGAATTTCTGTGTTTGACTAATTAAGCTAAAGTCAAGGTCACATGGTGTGTCACGTCATGGAATTTTAGAAGTAATATGACCTTCACATTGTGTAAAGAGAAAGATTAGTCAGTGATGAAGAATTGGCTTAAGTGTCACTTGCCGGTTGAGGACGGATATATATCGCACCATGCTTACCCCTCCATGACTTGTACAACTTTCAGGACATTTAGTTGAAGTGGACAGATCCTATTAACTTTGTAATATCCTTTGTTTTTGGAACGCAGTGACATAATGTTACAACGAATTCCTCACTTAACGCTGGGGATTTATTAGAAATTCAAGTACATCCTTAATGATATTTTAAACACGATCAGGGCCAATACCTATTCTTAGGTCTATTAAAATTTAAGCATGAAAATTACTTACGAGGTTGATAAAAATCAAAAGTAAATTAATTCAGACAAGATTTATAAAAAAATAGAGCCATTGGCACTGTAGCTCATCAGGCTTTACATTTGGTTTTGTTTTAGGGTGCGGCCAATGTGGTTCCCCCCTCAGTAGGGGCCACATGGCCACAAAAGCTACAATTTATAATCCTCGCTAGTCAAGGAGTCTGTACACAAAACTTCAGCTTTCTAGGCCTTATGCTTCTGGAGAAGAATTCGAAATTCCACAAAGTTTACGGACGGACGGATAGATACCATGCCATGCCATTAAAAAAATCACTGGCAATCAAAATGCATAGTAATAAATAAAAATGAATAGTTTAAAAATAATTTCTTGTACGGTAAAAGATTTTATTGATTTAGAAATTATACATACGAGCAGATGCGACAATCAGTTACTAGCGTGAGGATTAAAGAATAAAGCATAATATGCATTGATATTTGCCTGCTTGTGAATAATAAACACGGTAAAAACAAGGTTGTACATTAAAGACCCATTGTCATACTTGCATGCGATTCGTGATGAAATTTAGCTATTGAGAAAACAAATACATCATTTGGTAGAAAACACTGTCGTCGAAAGTTTGATATCATATTTACATGTTTTGATCAACAATAAAATACTTAATTCGACGTCCAAAGTACAGTAACCCTTGCAAAGGCGCCATAGCTTTTAACGAACTCGCTTTCGGTGACATCACCATTATGTGTGTAGGTTTAACATCGCGTCTCAGTTACCGCAATTGCGTCTGATGGGCATCAACTTGTGCGTCAACTAGTGCCTGATTCGGAGAAAAATAAAACAAAATCTAGTCGTGCGCGACAAAGACGGCTTTCAAGCGTATAAGTGAGAGAGGGAGTTTATTCAGTAACTAGGCCACCGGCCCATTATACATTGCATAGTTATATAATTATACATTTCAAGATTGTTGAGGACATTACAATTGTTTACATCTTTTCTTCATGGCAAGGAAAATAAATTTAGCTAGAGAGTTAACTACATCTGGGTTTGGTGATGATAACAATTGAATAATTTTTTTATAACACGGAGTTTCAGTGTAATATTTAGGTAAAATAGAACGTAGATCATTGAAAAATGGACAAATCATACAAAAATGATATTCTGACGCAATGCAAGGAATAATACAAAAAGGGCAAAGTCTTTCATCTCTTGAGAGTCCAAGTTTTCTACCTGATTCTATCATTAAATCATGATTTGAACATCTAAATCTTGTTAAACCAATTCTATAATATTCTCTATTTCAAGCGTATAATCAGGAAGCGGAAATTGTGTGATGTCCACACATGATTCGCTTTCATGTGGACATGCTGGGCTTACGTTTTAGTCAGGTTGGTAATCTATTTAATGGATTTTGGTCCGATCTTGGCATGGTCATGATCTTGGTCACAAAATATTGCTAAAAATACCACGAATGCAGTAAACATACTATTAAAAATAAGCAAGTATGATAACGGGGCTTTAAATCCCTCTTATTATAGATTCAATGCAAAACCTGTTTTATCGAAGTGCAACGAATTGAACTGGTTGCTCATGACACTCAGTGGCCCAAAATTTCTCGAAGAAAGGTGACAACGTTTACTTCGTTGTTCCTTGTTCACCCTGAGAACTTGGCAGCGACCCGTTTGTGACGTCGGCAAAAAATCTGATGAGGAAACGATGACATCACACTTTATTTACATATATTACAATATCACACATATCAATGCTTTTATTGAGTATTATATGGTGCGAGTATATACGCAATGATGATTATCATTGGAACAATCTAAATTGAATAAATTTAGATAATCGGGTTATTATATTAGTTCATACTGTTTATCTAAAATTGAGAAATAAGTTCCCGCGAGGTCAAAAATAGGGGTGTAACGTTAGATCAAACTATCGACTTATCGCGATAGGTGCTGTGCCGATATTAATTTATCGATAGTAATTTTTAGAAACGATAAACAATATCGATAGCAGGTCTAACTATTGATTGTATCGACATTTAAGTCAATTCAGTTGTTTAGTTCAAATTTAAAAGGAAAATGAACACAAAAGCACATCTTTTGACATTTGGAAAATATGGGAACACATTACACTTTAATTAGATCGCCGAGAGCTGATCTTATCAACCGGGAGATACAACAGGTCAATTTAAAAATACGACTTCCGCAAGTTAGGCCGAGTTTGAAATTATCACAAAGCAGCACACTCTTCCTTTCCATTATTGATAAACTATCGCAATAGCTATTGCAATAGTGCCCCGCAATAGACTATTGTTATTGCGATATAGTTACTTACAATAGTGTTACGAGTGGTTATAAGTATAAGAAATATAAACCGCTCAATAACAAAGAAAAGACCAGCAGTAAGTATTTATGATATTTAATACAAGAAGGATTTAATGATATGGCAGTATAACAAACATAATGCCCAAGCAAGAGTTGTATGGAGTTAAAGCCCCATAGACATACTTGCATGCGGTTCATAATTACAATTCAGCTATTTGACTAAACAAATACATCACTCGGTTGAAACAACTTTCGTCGAAAGATTGATATCATATAAGCATGTTTTAATTAAAGATAAAGTACTAAATTCGACATCCAAAATATAGTACCCTCTGTAAAAATGCCATAGCTCTTAACGAACCCGCTTTCGGTGACATCATCATTTCTATGTACATATAGGATTTACACCGCGTCTCTTTTACCGCAATTGCGTCCTATGGGTATCAACTTGAGCGGCAACGAGTACTTGATTCCGAGAAAAAAAAGAAAATCTAGTCGTGCGCGACAAAGACGGCTTTCCAGCGTTTGTTTAAGACACTTAAAATTGTGAGATGACCACACCGTTGCGGTCATTTTGGTAAATCATCTCCCATTAATGAATTTTGATCCGATTATTCCTAGGCTCGCCGCAAAATGAATGTAGAAATACATTCAAAATACTTTTAAAAATATTGAACTTCATTGCAATTGGTCTTTAATTGTCATTTTTAAAAACGACAAGCGACCATCTCGATGAAAAATCGGATTGCTGATGTATTTATCGATTATAAATTTTGATTTTCAAATGATTACGTGACATTTTTATTTGTCAATGACAAGTACATCGCACATAAACTTACGTGGCGAATGATAATCACACAGAGCATGCTTAATGTAAATAGTTACGAGTGAGTGAGTTAATGTTTTATTCCGCTTGGGCAATATGTCAGCCATTGGCGGTGTGCAATAGTTACGAGGAACTGCATGGAAAAAGAGATAACTGGTTTGTTTGATAAACATTTGAAATAAATTCCTTAAGTTCAATTCAAATAATTATACACAATAGAGTAAATATGTTTCAATAATAAAACTAAACCATTTCATATATAGAGGATATTATATGAGTGTCCATGACATACTATGTTTACGACACGAGTGCCTAAATATAAGTATTTCCCGAGCGGGAGCGAGGGATATACTGATATTTAGGCACGAGTGTAGTAAACGTTGTATGTCATGGGCACGAATATAATATTCTGTACTATAATATTATTACCGTAGTCCCAAAATTAAAGAAAATACTCAAAATCAACTTCTCATTATAGGCGGACTAGCCGCCGCCGACCCGTATAGATTGTGACGTCATAGGTGAACCGTGACGTTAAAGTACTGTTTTTAACGTGACGTCACAATGAAAAAGTGATATTTTGCCCTAGGGCAACATATGAAAAATATGAACCTCTGTATGACTGCCCTCGTAGGTAATAAAACCAATTATGATAATCTTAATGATGTTATCCTTATCAATAAAAAAGAAATGGGACCTTTCTTTACAATGCATCAGTCGACACCCCATTTTTTTGAAAACATGATATAAGATGTCGTAAGTTTCTTCAGTTGACACGATAAATGTGCGACTTTGGAACTGTTTGACACACCGAAATTGATTGATCATTTTCAGTCTCTTTATTCGCACGCGAAATGTCATTGGCACAACATCTCATACTGATTAATTTTAGATCGACAGTATCAACGACAGTTAATTTATTTAGAGTGTCATTTGAAGATTGTTCTTACGAATAAACCACAAGTAAAAAGTTTGATGATAAAAAGTATTCCTCATTTCAGAACGTAGTGATTTTCCCTCGACATTTTTACCAGTCAATCTCTTATCATTTTGTAATATTTAATGAAACAAAATTGAAGCATGATCTTGTCCTTTGTCTAATGTTCACTACAAAAAACTCAAAATCGATACATTAAACTTAAAAAGGTTAAGACTACCAACTATAACCATAATTAATCTAAAAATGTTTCAGTTCTGAAGAGGAAGAAATATAAACTTAACCTAATTATAGTTATTACGCATTTTCCTGTTATTTTGAAAATTTCAAGGACATAGACAATGATGTACGTGTCACCATTAGCATCCTTATTGATTGTAACAGGATAAGTGGGAAGCACATAAGGCACCTCGTGTTATATAAACCCTTCTAGGTTTCTTCCCGATTCAGTGTCATCGGATCGTTTGCAAGAAAATGAAGGGTGTGGTGGCTCTCCTTGCAGCAGTCCTTGTATTGTGTATGTATTTTTGTAGTTCAGCTCGTTTATCTTCTTAAATGTTGTTATTTGGTTATTTTATAGCCTTTCACTTTTTCAATTCTCATTTTGATCTATTTATCAGAACATTTATGAGTTTTTATTTTGTTTTTAAATTTAATATCAATTAACTTATCTCAAATTTAAAAAATAATTTTTTTCAATAATCTAACCATCTTAAAAATGTTTATTTTATTTTTATTTGTCAAAAATAAGTAATGGAATATTGAAATTGTGTATTATTGCCAAAAATGGTATTGGAAATATTGACATATTATCCCTTTTAGTAATCTATTTTTAAAAGCTTTAAAATTATCAAACTCGATATAAGGATCATATTTGTTTTTTACATTTTTGTCTTGCTATTCAAATTTAATGCATAATTTGATATTTGTCATCTGCATTGAGTAATACTTATTATAAGTATTGCATCAATCACATAGCATCAAATAGTAGTTTACTTTAGTACTCTTTAAACATAAGACATCAGAACACTTATCAGTGAGATTAACGTGTTCTCTCACAGACGTGATAAATAGAATGACGTCATTATTCACAATGGTCAAGAAAAGCGGTAATAATTGATGCCAGTTATGAATTATTTCAGGATTTGGAATACATTAATTTAGAGGAGTTGACGTTTCTAATCATTATTCATAATTATAATAATTATCATTACTTAGAAATTATGTTGCGTCAAGCAATGCCGCAGAGATAGTTTTGGTAATAGAAGAGATTTTCCCTGTATCATCTTCATTTGCTCGTTTTTTGTGTGTTCGAAAAGCGTATTCCTATAGATTTATAAAATATGCAATGCCTTGAGAAAATGATAGAACATTCAACGGTTTTATTTCATACTGTTGAATTATTCTTCATGTTTGAACAATGTGTTTCAGGTATTGTCTCTCCAGCGGAATCCACTTATGGTGAGTTAAAACAATTAAATACTACAGAAATGCAACAGAATGGAATTGAATTTCCATAGATGACCATACAAATGGTTTTATCTCATTGCTTAAAGGGGCAGTAGCACGTTTTTTGATAATTTTATATTTTAAAAGTTGCACTTATAATTGTAAGTCAATGCCTAATGTATTATATTGACAGTGTCAACAATCACATTACACAAGCCAATCACCCATAGTCAGAGGACAAAGTATGAGGATTCACATAAAATCCATTGGCGGCCATTTTTTTGTGAGCACCTTCAATTCATTTTTGTAAGAAAAAGGAATCGCATGGCTGAACCTTACGTTATATATTTGAATTATTACTGCTCCATTTAGTTTAAATACATTGTCTTTCATTTGGAACCATTTATTTTCATTTTCCTGACATCACCTTATATTCCCCCTAAAAACGTGCTACTGCCCCTTTAACTGCACATACCAAAAATAATTTATATCTGTCATCTGCTTTGTGTAAGTTGTTTTCAGTATTGCATCAATCACATGGCATTAAATAGTAGTTTGTTTGAGTACCCGTCGAACATAACATGTAATGTTCCTTGAGAATAGAATTGAACATTGAAGGATCATTGCTTTTATTTCATACTGTTGAATTATTCTTAATGTTTGAACAATATCTTTCAGGTAGTGTCACTCCAGCGAAATCGACTTATGGTAAGTGAATGACTTATAATACTGCAGAAATGCAACAGAATGAAATTGAAGTATACATAGATGGCAATTTCAATTGTTTTATTATCTAGTTTTCCAAAAAATATTTACCGAGAAATTCCCTTAGGGTGACATGTATTATATCAATAAAATGTATTGGTGTTAAAATTCAATACCTTGGAAATATCCAATTCTTTTGACAATTTAATAATACTGTTTATAAATAACTCACTAAGAGAATTCCCTTCATGTATTATGCATCCTTTGTTAAGAACTTACTCTAGGCAACCCTGTTAGTTGCGCCAATTGTAGATAAGTTTGAAACTGACCTATTACAATTATTCTTAATATTAATTTTGAATACATTGTTGCTTTTATCCTCAGATTTACGAGCTATTTGTAACTCCATATGCCGAAACAACCCAATAACGAAGACCAACAGAAGGGTGATTTTCTACCGTCATAAAAGGTCTTTCGCAAACTTGTTCAGACGAAACAAGCAACCTCGCACACGGGGGTTTCCCCACAGAAGCCATGCTGTTGTCAAGGCCGCGTGTTCGAGGTTATTCCCAGATCTTCGTACATGCGGTGCTTCCACGCCAAAGCTTCAAACAACACCATCAACTCCCAGGCGGACAACCGAATGTTCTTGGAGACGACTGTTCAAAACACGGAAACCCTGGACCAGGAAACCTTTCCCGACACGGAAACCCTGGACCAGAAAACCGATTGCAACCCGGAAACCTGTTACCAGAAAGCCTTTCCCGACACGGAAACCCTGGACCAGACAACCTTTCCCAACACGGAAACCCTTGACCAGGAAACCTTTCCCGACATGGAAACCCTTGACCAGGAAACCTTTCCCAACCCGGAAACCCTGGACCAGAAAACCTTTCCCAACCCGGAAACCTTGGACCAGAAGACCTTTCCCAACCCGGAAACCATGGACCAGAAGACCTTTCCCAACCCGGAAACCATGGACCAGAAGACCTTTCCCAACCTGGAAACCATGGACCAGAAGACCTTTCCCAACCCGGAAACCATGGACCAGAAGACCTTTCCCAACCCGGAAACCATGGACCAGAAGACCTTTCCCAACCCGGAAAGCTGTTACCAGAAAGCCTTTCCCGACACGTAAACCCTGGACCAGAAAACCGATTGCAACTAAACCATCGACCAGAATGCTCACTTCCACAACAGAAGTGACGACGATCTTGGAGAAAACCGCTTCTCCGTCGAGTACAACTACAACAACTACCACAACTAAACCAACAACAACACCTTCAACAACTACTACAACAAAACCAACTACTACAACAAAACCAACTACAACCACTTCAACAACTACTACATCAAGACCAACAACAACACCTTCAACTACTACAACAACAAAAGCAACTACAACGACACCTTCAACAACTACTACAACGATCCCGACGACAACAATGCCTACTCCAAGGCCTACTCTACCCAGAAAACGACCCAGTTAAATCATTTACAAATCAGCACCTTTGATAGAAAACTGTACAGCATAACCGATTTTTTCATTCTGTCAGGAAGACACCTCGAGAATGGATGTAGTTGCTGGATTGAGGTTTAACGTCTTCTTCACCATTGGGTGATGTCGCCGACGTGGGGACTATGCCTTAGTTAATTCCAATGAATGGGGAAATAAAAAATAGAATAGGACAAAACTCCCAAATAAAGTTAATAGAGTTCTAAAGTGGTAAAAAATAGAATTAATTTGGAATTTTGAATAGAGGGGGGGGGGGGGGGAGGAATTGGAATATATATATTGGAAATATATATCGAGAATGGAGTTTTTGGTAGACATCATAAAAAGAAGGGTGGCTTAGAAAATACAAACGGGCTTAAAAGAGTTGCTTTCCGCCATCAGGGTTTTTAAACCCGTTTGCTAAATGTCTGCGTGTTTTATCTGACTTATATACCGTCGTACACATTTAAAGCGCAAATTCCTATTTCTTTGAGCACATGTCGCCCGCTTGCACATCGCTAACTCTAAAAGGTCTGTCCTCATGACTTAGGATTACTGACTCATCTCCACTGTGATAATTATTATCTTAGATTTTTGGGAGACGGAGGAACATACTTAATAATACTTACTCTTATGAAATGAAGGAATAAGGAGTATGTGTTAACGTCTTAACACAAGGTGAAATCTATTGAGAGTTATTAAAAATATAAGGTTATCAATAATTGAAAGATTAATTCTGAGATAAGACGATATCTTCCGTAAAAATTGCACCTTCCTTATGATGAACCATACAACTGATATATACTGTGAAAAGCTTGTTATCTAATAAACTTTTTTTCTGTTTGCTTGTGTTTTTATTGTCCTGATGTTGTTTGTACTGATAAGTGCATCAGTATTCTAAACTATCAGAGTTTGGTTAGTTTATCAAGAACTAACAGGTCAGCTCACTCATTGGTTTATGTTCAATACTAAATATAAACCGCCAGATAAAAGAAAGTACACACCGCAGTTTTTACTTAATATCCAAGATATATGACTGTGATAAAGGAAATTGTAGTTATGCAGTAATATGAATAAAATAATTGGTGTCTAGTTAATGTGTTGTTAAAATCTGTGTTTACTCTAGGCAGGAGTGAGAAATAGAACTTACATTATAATAACCCTGACCCATAGGCGTAGGAACGGTCCGAAAGTTGGGGGGGCAAGATGTTTTTTTGTGAGCGGGGGGGGGGGGGGGGGGGGGGGGTCCCTGTCATTATATATATATATACAGTAGGTGATGGTGGTGTTCCGAATATAGGGGCGTAAGGGGGGCATTAATTACAGCATAATAGCTCTTCTTACGTGCTGTCATGGCGTTATTTTCGTAATTTTGGCTTTTTATTGTTATATTTATCAAGGAAACCGAGGAATTAGTTGAATTTTTACCTTGAAATCACAATAAAATTCATTTCTTTTGCACGTTTTGTATTAAATATTATAAAGTTTCCTTTACAATTGGTATTTAGGGCTGTAAAAAAAATTAGGTTTGGAAAATCTTGGGGGGGCACTTTTTCTCTGGGGGGGGGGGGGGGGGGGGGTTACTACGCCTATGTGACCATGTTTTAAATGTTGTCAATCTGTGAAATATTAGCCCGTTAATTTATCTTCACATGGAATATGTTTTCTTTGTTAATGAACATTTACGTTATACCAAAATTAATTGTGGAACAAATTGTTAGCATGAATTTTGATAATGTAATTTTAAATAATAACTCTTTAAACTATGATTTAACTTTTTATGATTAACGGAAAATGACAATAGAAACACATAATATTTGTAATTAAAAATCTTCCAAAAGATGATTTTAATTGAAGAGTGCACTTTCTTTTGCCTGGCAGTTTAGATTCAAGACGCTATAGGAGCGGGATAGCGCAGTGGTTAGCGAGTTCGGCTTCGGATCAGAAGGTCCTTGGTTCGAATCCCGCAAGGGGTCGGCATCTTTGTCTGCAGTAGTGAACTGTTTCTACACGCAGTCAGGTTTGATTGCAATGCTACATTGAATTTCAGCGCAGTACCACCCATGGTTCGCTAGTTCAAGCAGATGCTCGCAGGTTTCACCGCAATACATAGCCACAATAGTGTTGCGGGTTTTCTCCCTGCAATAATACTAGCAGCCGCGATATAAGTGAAATACTCTCAAAAGCGGCGATAAATCCCATATCACCTCACTTCACCTCAAGACGCTATATTATAGTTCATGAAAGTTATTCTACTTCCAAGTTGGGGAGTCAGAGCTTTTTAACATTCGAACCTTTTTGGTCTTGATCGTTATAGACAACAAAGAAATGGTTGTCCAAACAGAATGTGAATCATTGAAGGCTACTTGATGTATACAAATATGGTTGCACTTTAAAGGGGCAGTAGCACATTTTTTGATAATTTTATATTTAAATATTGTCAGTGATAATTGTAAGTTAATGTTAAGTGTATTATTTTGACAGTGTCAAAAATCTCATTACACAAGCCAATCATCCATAGTCTGAGGACAAAGTATGGAGATTCACATAAAATCCATTGGCGGCCATTTTTTGTGAACACCTTTAATTCATTTTGTGCAGGAAAAAGGAATCACATGGCTAAACTTTACGTTATATATTTGAATTATTACTGCTTCATTGAGTTTAAATACATTGTCTTTCAATTGGAACCATTAATTTTCATTTTCCTGACATCACCTTATATTCCCCCTAAAAACGTGCTACTGCCCCTTTAAAGGGGAAGTAGCACGTTTTTTGAATATTTTATATTTGTAATTTTTCACTGATAATTGTACGTTTAATGCTAAATGTATCATTTAATAGTTTAAAACATTTCATTACACATACCAATCATCCATAGTCAGAGAAGAGACTACATAAAGTCCATTGGCGGAATTGTGAACACCTTTAATTCATTTTGTGTAAGGGAAGAAATCGTTACTGCTTCATTTAGCTTAAATGCATTGTCTTTCAATTGGAACCATTTATTTTCGTTTTCCTTGCGTCACCTTATATTCCCCTAAAACGTGCTACTGCCCCTTTATGAATATGCTTTTACCTCCAATCAACAGGTTACTTACAAGACCTATGTACAGATATGCTAGAGCTTAAAACAGCAGGCTGCTCCGCTAAAGTGACATAGTATGAATAGGCCCGAAATGCATTTCCCTAGACTAACACGGAGTCCCTGAAAAAAAAGTTCTTTACTGATTTTATAATTTTGAGATTTTATTTAAAAAGAAATAAAAAGAAGCCCTGAACAGTACTCCTAAAGCTGAGGCATCTAGACTTGCCAACATTTTCTAGACTTAAGAACACTGCTTAATTGTTTTGGTCAGGATAACAGACTATGCATTTCCAATCTTTGCGTTCATATTTTGTTATTGAAACCGGTAAGTCACACAGATATGTAACATACTGCCACTTCCTGCTTGAAAGCTCATTTGGTGTCGCCAGCGCAACTCCAACACCCCCTCCCCCCGCGCCCCTTCTGGATCCGCCAATGGTGAGAGATATGCTTCCTGCCACCTCCTTCCTGAAAGCTCATCCTACGAAACTCATAGGTCATTGTCCGCCAGGTCAGTGGAGTCGTATAAATCAATTGTTCGTGACGTCACTGTCACAAAGGAAGAAGGTCATTTTCTTGATATTTTCATGCAATCAAAATTGAATAGAATGGGTACTATTAATAAAAAACATTACATTTAAGAAACTCGTGAAATGTTTTTCTAAAACTCTCGCTCTCGCTCGGTATTCACTCGTTCCGTATCTATTATATTGGCACTCTTCCTCGGGTTATACTATCTATCTATTTCCACTGACATTATTGTCATAACTAAAATGTCAATCATTGAGCTGTTACGGATGTCGAAGCTCTGTAAATTATCAAAAAAGAAAATAAGGTAGGTCATTTATTTATGTCTCCATGAACGTTTCTTATTGATAAAATGGGGCTTGGAATCTCAGTGAAGTGTACTTGTAACATCATCCTTGATAACCCAGCTCTTTCGTTCGGATAAAATTTTAATCTTCACTACAAGCCCTGGAAACCTCAAACACAATTACCTCCCTTTGCAATGATCACGACTCAGCTAAACGCGTGCTTTTTGGCAAACAATGGGATAACTTCTAAAACTTCTATCTCTCACTATGCCTTACTTTCCGTGTTTTCCCTCCTCCTGTCGATTCCTTTCTCTCTGATCTGTCTACTCTTTATTTGCATGGCAACATCCATAAATAGCTGAAAAATTGCTGACAACAAGTTAAATCCCCAACTCACTCACTCACTTGATGTCGCGAATGTTCGAGTTGTTTACGCACTTGGTGTCTGCGTTTCGTTTCTGATTGGATAACATGTACATAGAGGGAGGTAATTGAGTTTGAGATAAACCTCGGTAAAGTTTTCCAGGGCTTGGAATGTAGGTTTATCGGAACTAAAGCGCTGGATTATCGAGGATGGAGTAACATTGGATTGCCAATATAAGCAATAATACAATTCACGACTACCTTAAGATTGAATACATCCGGGCGCTCATGGTTACCTAACGTTTATTTATTTACAGAAGCTAGATATCTTTCGAAATGGTGTTTCCTGGTTAAACCCAAAGAAATGATAGAACCTGCTACTACATCTTGCTGGACTCAATATTGACCGAGTTCATCCCCCCCCCCCCCCCCTAAAAAGAAAAGAAAAGAAGAAGACAAATTATTTTTGTTATTTAAACAGGGCGTCGGTTTGGGGAAAGCAGTATGACGTTATCTGTGACCCCGGGATTATAATTGATGAAATACGGTATGTGTGAAGGAAATGAAGGGCATCTCGAGGAAGGCACTCCATCTATCCGTTGCCTCAATCAAATGGCCGAGTTATGAACTTGAATACTTATCATCGCTGCTTTGCTCTTAAAATGAACTTCACTCCGGTTCTTCTTCCAATTGCGTTTGCAATAGGTAAGACAAATATTTTAACGCATGTCATAATAGAAACTTGAAATCTCTATCCAAATAATTTTACAGTTTGCAAATACTCTCCTGGTGTGACTGTTGCAGCCCGTCCTCTCTCCACAGAGGCAGATCAAGTCTTAAAATGTTGTTACTACAGCTAATTTAAGTTTGTTCACTTACCTGCGTTTTTAGTGCAAATATCATGTAATTTGGAATGTTTTTGGGGCATTCTAGCAATGCGAAAACGAAACGGATAATGTTGAAATTTGAGTATATAAGTTTACATTCAGTTTGCGTTAACATATTCGTATGTCATACCTTAAAGATAACCGTAACTAATTTGGCAGGGCATTGAAATTACCAGGGGTCAAAATTTCGAAAACACTATTTTGTATTTTACGCAACAAAATCCTTTATTAGTGATCAATAGCTTTAGACTTAAGTCATATTTGTTCCTTTGCGATATTGCAATGTAATTGGACTGATTTCTTTCTCACAATGTTTATTTTGAATATCTAAATCGAATCGAAAATCTGAATTTCACAAATATGATCCCATCTGTCTATTTAATCATGCCAAATATCTATGGGAAAGATTATTTTACTGAGGGATAATTGGTTTTCCCTTGTAGTTGCTCCTAGAGTTATTTTATGGACGTCAAAATGAAACCAAATTTACATGAGATTTTCACTAAAATACGCCAGCAAGCGAACAAACTTAAGGTACGCAGCTGTATTCATGACTTGATCTGCCCCTGTGGGGAGAGAAATGTTGCAGCCTTGTACTCATATTTTATTTGAAGTTATGTTGTCATGATCGCGTTAGTCAATACAAATACCGTAATAGATATACAAAACAGGATATAATTGTGTGAATTACAAACTTCAATTGCTAAAAATAATAAATTATCTAAAGCGTTGAGATATTTAGTTTAATCTCATTTTATTCGAATTACTGTTTATTGTTTAATGAGAAACAATGTAAGCACTATTTTGTTTCTGAACAGTAAATACCAGTTCATATCGATACTCTTATGTAGCCGGAACTACGTATTCATAGTATTGACATAGTTAAAATTTATAACATTAAACAAAATTATAATCTATTGAACAATCCACTGTTTATAGGACCGAATTAAGAGAACTCAGTTATGTTACTCAATCTAGTTAAAACTAGCTGTAATGTATACGTCCCCTAAGTCCTCACGTTACATCTAGCTACTAACCCACCTGGTCCGTGTCGCGCATGCGCGGAAATCAACCAATGGAAAAGAACTGGCTGATCTCATGAAAATCAATCAACAGTGATATATATCTGCAAGATACAACGCTATCTTCATTTCTTGTAGAGGCCGTGATTCCGTTTAAAGTTGATGTTATGAGCACAGGATCCATATTTTACTTTACAGCCTAAAAAATTCCCTTCACTGGTACAATAAACAAGGCTCCTCCTTGCACAAACTACTATGATTAATTCCTTTAAAGATTATAAAATATGTAGCATTCTTTCTCTTCCAAGCCCAATCTAGTTAAAACTACTTGTAATGTTATCGTCCCCCAAGTCCTAACATAAGGACTTAGGGGACGATAACGTTACTTTAACTAGATTGCCCCCCCCCCCCCCCCCCCCCCCCCCCAAGTAGGTTTAAGTCACACTCTCGGTTTTGCAAGTCAAATAATTATGCATGCTAGGATAGGATCAAACTTTCCTTTCTGTTTTGCTAGGCCTCCTTTTTCATAAAACGTTTTGATTTAAATAAAGGTTTTGAGGTGTGGTGTTTCTTTATTTAAACTTTGGCAACTAACATGCTAAAATGGGGCAAGGCATATAGCCAATGTTAAAGGGAGATTACCAAACAAACCTGCGAAGCAATTTGCACGGGCTGTACGTGCGTTGTCTTAACAACGGTGAAATTGACATCAAATTCAACGGACGAACTAGTTAGAAACAGTTTTTTTTGTAACAGACGCTTAATTTTAAGACTGGATGACAAACGTGATTTAAAAAAAATCGTTGTATGTTTTTAATGTCACCAGATGTACAACTATTAGGTAACAAATGATAAATAAATCGTGTACAGTTTTCGTGACATCATTGAGATTAACATACATTTTTGCATCAGAAACATACATTTCAACTCTAGAATTATTACAAGGTGTCCAAAATCGCGTTTTACTTTCCTTTTAATAAAACCTAAAAACTTACTGAACAAAATGCCTATTTAACATTAAAATTTCAACTCAGTACCATGTCAAAAATATGAATGTCAATGTATTCATCATGTATTTAGAGTTACTTCCCATTTCTATTGTTTTTTGCCATTCACTCCGTAAACCGGAGGTGGGTGGGGATAATGGACCCGATGAACGATTTGAGAGGTAGTATTTAGTGCTTTAAATGATGACTCAATTTAATATATTATACGTGAAATAATGAAATTTCTGATCATGAGGAGTTATTTAAGAGAGCAAAACATTTTGAAGACATATATGTCTGTATTTAATTTTTGGAAACACCAAAATTATTTTGAATCCCATCCTGTCTCAGGGTACGAACATGACGTTAACTCCACTAATCTGTACCCTGGGCTCAGAAGCTAGATTCGCTCGCGCGGCCCGACTTGGGGATATAGCCACTCATATCATATAAAATTTCAACGAGAAAATGATTTGGTTGGCTATATTCCAAGTCGGGCCGCGCGAGCGAATCTAGTTTCTGAACCCAGGCCCAGGGTACAGATTAGTGTAGTTAGCGTAACGTTCTTACCCTGAGACAGGATGTTTGAATCCAGGCGAGAGAATGTCGTTGCCACCCATTGCTCACTTTGTTCGCACATAGGGAAAACCCGTTACTGGTCATATCAGTGCGCAAACGCTAAACTTGCCCTTTGCATATATCAGCAATTCGTATTTTAGTTCCTCAATATAACACGCGGTGTGACCGTGATGGGTGCACTTGATTTGCATGCCGGATTAGCTGCCAATTAGTTGCCGAATAACCGACAACACCTTATTTCAGAACTTGACTATTTATATAGTTGTGCATAGCTATGTGTCCTATGTGCAAAACTGAGAATATGACTTTTATCTCGCAGATTACTGATAGTCTAGCATAATATTATCTGACTGAATCCAATGAAGGCAACTGTCTTCTTTTTCACTAATTTGAATTATATTCATATTTCAGCCATTCTCGTGCCTTGTGTTTCAACCAGCTTCGGTGAGTGAACCTACTCTTCTAGAAATAGTTTAGTTTAATGACCCACGTCAGTATATACACATCATTGGAAAGGTAGATTTCATCCAGAAATGATAGACATAGGTCATTTGTGCAATCAACGACGCTGTTGAAAAATAATCAGTTTGGCTACTGAATCATGTCGGCGGCCTTGTGTCAAGAACCGCCCTTTTCATTCGAGAAATGTTTATATTGGCAGCATTTTTTCAAAAAGTATGTGTTGCAAAATTTCCGGAACCGGTAACTAGCGATTTGGTCTTTTTGAACAGGATAAACTGAATGAACATTTTATGACTTGATTTACCCCTGTGGGGAGAGAATGTTTAAAAAAATATTAGTAGTAGACATTCTATGCACCGAGGTGAAACCTAGACTTTATAAATTTAAACGTGTAATAAAGCAATATTAACGTATGGTTGGGAGAATTTAAAAATAGTTAAAATAACTGGCACGTGACACAGAGGTCACATATGAATAATGTTTACCATCATACTCAAAGGAGATAACTATTCTAGCAAAGTTTCCCTTGTTGTTTCAGATCAGCGAGTACTCTGTGACAACTATTGCCTACAAAATCCTGAATTCAATCACCCAGGGTACGGCCTGTACGAAAACAGGGGACTTTACGGCACCGGACATTGGGGATATTACACGTACCTTAACGACGTAGCAAAAACACGACACAAGTGCTTTCAGCTGTATCCTGGCCTGTGCAGCTGTTCAAGCATCGGTTACAGAATCGTTTATCTGGCGTTTAATCCTGTTTTCAATCGTTGGGAATTTAGAAGTAAATGCGGATCACCCCGACATTACCAAACTTCAAAACCACTTACAACAAAACCTCGCCAAATTTCACAACATGTGCCAATTAGCACAACAACGGCCATATCTCTTACATCTAGAAATCCTTGGACAAAAGCGAGAATGTTTCTGACAACAGGGAAACCTCCATCAACTAAACTTCCTTCGACATCAAGAATCCAAGAATCTGCAACATCGACCCCTGAATTTCGGACCGCAAGTCAGCATTTGTCAGAAGGCAATGTTTCTTGGAAAAAGACCACCATAAACCTTGTGAATACACAGAATGAAGCATCGAGTCAAGGCATGACGTCATGGAAACCTACTGTTCGACCCATAAAGTCTATCAAAAACGGTTCAAAACATGGGAGAAAAACGGGAGGACGTTTGCCTCCGAGAAAACCATTGGTACTTGATTCACCCCGGAAACCGTTGATGGACATACCTACGGTAGCCAAATGGGCGGGAAGGGTAGCCCCACCTAACAAGCCATGGAAAGTTTTACCACCGACATCTCCACCCATAACTTCACCGGTAAACTCAGCAACACTTAGTCCTACGCCGCAGATACTTAGTATAACTTTACCTACACGAAGTACAACCTCGCTGACCCAACGTTCAACTCCACCGATACTAAATTCTTCTCCGTCGATACAAAGTTCAACTCAATCGACATCTAGTACAACTCTACCTACACTTAGTTCAACTCCATCGCTACTAAGTTCAACTCCATCGCTACTAAGTTCAATTCCATCTCTACTAAGTTCAACTCCACCGCTTCTAAGTTCAACTCCACCGATAATAAGTACCATTTCAATGGACAGTTCAACCCCACTGCTTCTAAGTTCAACTCCACCGATAATAAGTACCATTACAATGGACAGTTCAACTTCAGTGACACTAAGTACATCTTCAACAATATTGACAACAACGCCGATCCCTTCATCCCCATCATCATCATCATCATCAACAACAACATCAACAACAACAACAATAACAGCAACGACAGTAAAACTTAAAATAAAAAGAAAACAACCAAGCTAAAAACGATCTAAAGCTGAATATAACAGGCAACAGTATCTTTCTTAAATACTCCTATTTTCATAAGTTGGACCCTGCAAGCGGTATTTTTCACACGAAAAGAACAGATCAAACCTGAATACATCTTCCCACGGCAAGGTGAAAACGTATCGAGCAACTCCTCGTTTAGACATTGCCATCACAAGGTAGAAAACTGGTGATCCGGAGCAGCGACACCTATCGTGATCACGAGTTACGCCCCTTATCAGCTCGTTCAACAATAGCCAATGAAATTGCCGTTTACATTCGGAACAAATTAAAAATACTAACAGCCGATCTTTTTTAAAACTATCCGAGTGAAATTTAATTTTAAACTTCAGTCCGCATGGTTGTTTTCATGTTTTTGATGAGCACTGAGAATGCAGAGAAGACAAACAGTAATGTATCACTCAAATAAAGTGTTTCTCTCCCTTGTAAAACGCATACAAAAGTGTTTTTTTTCAAATCGGTTCATTTAACATGCTGTCTTCTGATTGGACTATTCTACTTCCGTGCAGCGGATTGAAATGCTAGCACAGAAATTACAGCCAATGATGTCAAGGGAGGAATGAGAAAGTTTAGAAACTTTTTCGTTTCGCCCGTGACGTTGTGAAGATGACCTGAATAGAATTATTATGAATACGATTAAATGTATATCCCAAGAGCCACTTACTTGTTGAGTCATATTTTTTGTAATGATACATGATATTATATAGATAACAAAATATCAAATGCTATTCTTAATATTAGAACTGAATTTATCACTATCTGTTACACTCGTTGATTATTCGATTTCTCTAAATGAAACTATTCTACCGATTCATAATTAAAAAACCCCATTATTTAAGTGTTGTTTTGAATTTTCAAAAATTTTACAGCATTTCTTTAAGATGGCAATTAAAGTAAAGTTTATGTGTCAGTTTTGCATGGAAATTTGTCACGCAAGTCAGGACAAGGTATCATCACTTACATTCCTCCCTACCTTTAAAGGGGCAGTAGCACGTTTTTAGGGGGAATATACTATTTATGGTGATGTTAGGAAAATAAAAATTAATGTTTCCAATTGAAAGAAAATATATTTAAACTAAATGGAACATTAACAATTCAAATATATAATGTAAAGTTTAGCAATGCAATTCTATTTTCTTACACAAAATGAATTAAAGGTGTTCACATAAAATGACCTCCGTTTGATTCTAGGTGAATTTTCATACTTTGTCCTCCGACTATGGATAAACGGTTTGTGTTAACGTACAATTATCAGTAAAAATTTAAAATAAAATTATGAAAAAACGTACGACCCTAGAATAAGTGGGGGGGGGGGGGGCGGGCCCCCAGCCCCACCCCCGCTTGCTATGGGCCTTGACTTTAAAGGCGGGGTTTACACTACGTCCGTTTTTTAATGCGATGTGTTAAAAAAAGTCGCATAAGAACGCAACACGTTGTTATAAAATAGAACCTGTTCTATTTTTTTGCGAAATCGCAATGGTAATCCCTGTATATTTTGTAATCGGAAGGTTATTTCCCGACCACGTACAATACATACAAACATACACACGCATACATAAATATATGCAAAGATACATTTACATACATACATACATACATACATACATACATACATACATGCATACATACATACATACATACATACATACATACATACATACATACATACATACATACATACATACATACATACATACCTGCATGCATGCATACATACATACATACATACATACATACATACATACATACATACATGCAAGGATTTCACGTATGTATTTACGAACGCTTCAGTGTTTAACACAAGTTTAAGACAAGTAGATTTTCTTTTAGACATGTCAGGGAAAGCGAATGAACTACAATACATCAATACTATCTAAACATTCAAGTTAAAAAAACACAATTCTATTCTACTTTTTTATGATACATGCTATATATGATGTGTATCAGCAAATCTTAAAACAAACTGTACCAATGTCAGTTACAAATAGGCGAAGTTTCAATTTTCAATTATTTTTCGGAAATCAACGCCCGTTCGTGGAAATTGCAATACAGATAGCACTAAATTAAGGAGTTGACAAGACAACATTTTAATCTTATTAACAACATATTTCGTTCAGTAATCCCAGCGATACAGAATGATAAAACTCCATGCACAATGAATGTATATCATAACTTACTTTGTCTATATTATTGCTCTCTTAAATCTTCGAAAATGCTAGAAAATCTCGACAAATTTACAATTAATCTGAACTCTAATCTAATCTAATCTGAACCATAAAATAAACGAAGTAGTCATAATAAACAATTTGCTGACCATTAAAGTTTGGAGTTCTCTCCCTTTAACTGCTTTCATGTCTTGTCCTTTATCCACTCAACAGAAAAAGAAACAT
The DNA here is from genome assembly GCA_916613615.1 of Steromphala cineraria. Classification (NCBI taxonomy): domain Eukaryota; kingdom Metazoa; phylum Mollusca; class Gastropoda; order Trochida; family Trochidae; genus Steromphala; species Steromphala cineraria. Next base: position 26,624,463 of record OU744734.1, on the reverse strand, counting down.
CGACACATTATATAAAGCAAGATAGTTGGTAGATACAAACAACACATAGTTGCATCATATTTTCAGGAGTAAACAAGCGTAATTTTTTTATTTAGTAACATCATTTTGTCATGTATTTGAAAGAACACTTTTATAAAATTGCGCAAAAGTTCTGTGAAAAAATCTTTGAAAATTTGATTTTCCACTCTTAGTCAATGTGAACATGTTTGAACAGACATACAAATTAAATAGTCAATACCTGATGAGTTACCTTGTGTACTCCTATAAGTAAAGTATATGTTTATTCATGACAATCATAATATTGGAAGGTAAAGGCCTTGAAAACTGAGGAAGTTTCTATAGGCACTCAATAACAGACCTATTCATTGTCTGATCCACATCATGTTGCAGCTAGGCGTACCTCGAATTTTTTTCCAAGCTCAGAAAATCTGCTTCTGTCTTTTAGGGGCAGTAGCACGTTTTATAAATTTAATATTTTAAAATATTCTCTGATAATTGTACGTTAAAGCTAAATGTATTATTTTGACAGTGTAAGAAATCTCATTACACGAACCAATCACCCACAGTCAGAAACAAATTATAAAGATGCTCATAACGTTCATTGGCGGCCGTTTTATTCATTTTGTGTAAGAAAAAGGAATCGCAAGGCTGAACCTTACATCACATATTTGATTTATGACTGTCTTTCAATTGTAACCATTCATTTTCGTTTTCCTGATATCACCCCCCCCCCCCCCCCCCCCCCCCCCTATTCCCCCCTAAAACATGCTACATGATATTAGCCAGAAATGAGGCTTAAAACGTGTTGTTATTGGTTTCTTATGGTTAAGTAAGTTTTACGCCGCTTGGGCAATATTTCAGCCATTAGCGGCTCTCAGGGGTGAAATGGTATTTAGGGTTTCATGTGAGATTGCAAGCAATGGATTTTTGTATACATTGGATATTTATATATACTTCAATTGTATACTTTATTGCATTCTAGCATATAAACCGACTTAAATGTCAAATATGTTGTTAATGCGACACATAGATAGCATTTCAAGAAATATCTTTAGAGTATGTTTTCTTAGCTTTCAAGAACTCCCTAATTACGATCATCTGTATAGTACTGCCATTTCAAATATAGTAGTAGGTTCACCTGAAATAAGATGGATTTCATCTCAGGACCCATTCTCTCCCCATAGAGGTAGATCAAGTCATGTTTATACAGCCTCTGTTCTATTACGCCGAGTTTGTGGGATAGAATGGGAGATTACTGATTGGAGGCAATCAAAATTAGTTGTGCAATCAGCGACGCTGTTCTTAAATCATCAGTTTGGCTACTGAATCATGGCAAAGACATTGTGATATGAACCACCCTTTCCATGCGAGAAGCGTTCTCATTTGATAAAGATATTTAAATGGATCGTGGTTCAATTTTTGTCCGCCAGGGGAAACTGCCGGAACCGGCGGATTTCGGCGTAATATAACACAGGCTCTATCAACATGACTTGATCTGCCTCTGTGGGGAGAGAATAGTCAGGGCCTTGCTTTACAAAACTATTTTAGAGCTAAAATGGCCGTTTGCGTCACAATCTCCATTGGCTAATATTTTTTAACATTTAGAGAGTTGATACATTTCTGCCATTTAAACTTTAAATCGTGGACCTATGATACAAGTTTCCGAGCCTATGAAGACCAGTCTCTAGACACCACAGACTAGTCAAGAGCCAGGTGCGTGGTCTAGTCTGCATACCACGCTGTTGTCAGGTGCTCGAATATTTCAATTATAAAGTTATCACCGACGTAATCTTCAGGGATGAAACCCATTTTCTGCTCGGCGTAACACCCATAATGCAGGGACTGAATCCGATACGCTTTCTATACGACTACAGGTATGAGATCGGCCAGGTGTGACGGGGACCCTCTACCTGTTTACCTGTCTACCTGTCTCTTAGAACGCTGAGGAAGATGTCTTGTAGCAACTCGTGCACATTTTGTATAACTCATCTCAGAATATTCTAAAATTTACCAGTTGCACATTCTTGTACATTGTATGCAACGTATCACAAAGGCCAGAGTGATAAAATAGAATAAAAACTCTTTGATTTTAATATTTTTAGATGTTTACCATTCATTGGAAAGTATACGACTTTCGTTGAAGTACCAATTTGTTACTTTTAACTTGAGTAGGCCTAAACCAATTATTCTGATTTGATAAACCCGCGATTAAGTTACCTTTGATAGTATCAATTGCAATATATGCTGCAAATAAAAAACATTGTGCATCACATATTCGTCTATAAAAAACCGACAATTTCCAAATGAAAATAGGACCATGACTTTAAAAATTGCAGAATCCAAATAATAGGTTCCGTTTAAATTAAAAAAATAGTCATATTGTATCAACATTATTGCTTACTTTTCATTTTGCATTTGATAAGTTCGCGCATGACTTACCGCCCATCAAATCATCCGAGTTAAACCGTTCAAGCAAAATATTACCAATCTCGATAAATATTTACTTTTAGATGTACCATGTTTCATTTTCAGTCACTAGGTCAGAATAGAAAATGTTATAGAGATTCATGAGCCCTCCATACCTCTTAGTTCTGGGGTTGCAATCTTGAGATCTGAGGTCAAAGTTCAACAGTGTAGCATCCTTGATCTTAAGGATAAACTTCTGATTGTCTGTCAACCAGACCCTAAAGCAAAAATATTTGATTGATGACTAACCCAGTCTAGAAAAGTATAGCAAGTCTAGATTGCTCAGCTTTAGGTTAAAGCTTCTTCTGGGCTCCATTTGTTATAAAACATGAATTGTTTAAAAATGTTGTAAATATTTAAAATAAACTTCTGAGACTAAACGTTAGTCTCTCGACACCCAAGCGTAGACAGAGTATTGGATAAAATACAAGCAGGGGTGAAGACTTATCGAAGTCATCTTCCGAACGCATCGGGCGAGATATGCATTTACAAGAAATCCATATGAATATGAATTTCTTGTAAATGCATATCTCGCCCGATGCGTGCGGAAGATGTATCGAAGTAAACACTTAAATTGTCGAAAATGTACATATTTTCAACTGAAACTCAATAGAAAGTTCAGCTATGGATCGAGGAAAGTTCGTATTGAAAAAGCCATTGGAACAGCAACGACGATTTGAGTACTTAGGTAATAAGTCCAGTTCACACTTCATGTTCTCAAACTACCGATTTAAAATTCTAGTGCCTGAGTATGAACTAATTATCCTTCTACATTAGCGTATTTGTTTCCGCAATGCTCCAGCCATACCCTGATAGCTACCGAGCTAAATTCTTAGTATCGCTAAGGGTGGTTTTTCAGGATATAAGGCGGCCTTTTTAATCAACGCAACACCTAATCATGTAATAAGATGTCTCTGATACTTGCAGGAACAAATACCAGAAGTCTCATAGACTCGACTGCAAATGTTCTTGATTTAAAGTTATTCAGTGGATATATGTGTGACATTATCCCTTGGTTTGCTAATGTTCTCCGGTTACTAATGACTCTATATGTATACGTTATTAAAAATATTAAATTTTAAATTTTTTTATTTAAAGAAATGTGATATACATGTTATATGTGATATGGCATCTTTGTTTAATTTCTTCACGTGGTTAGTTATAATTCCTTTTGCACTTCTCATTTGTAGGAAAGTATTACGGCACCTTGTTAGTGTTAGCAATAATTCATGGAAAAGTAGCATGTGTTTCGGAAAGATAATATTTGTAATTTCTCCTTTTAATGATTTTAATGCAAAAACATAAAATTTAGAGGATTTAACACATCATTCTTATACCCGTATATCCGTAGGCAAAGAAAAATGTGTTATGTATATTGCGAATTTTAGTGTGAACAAATCATTTTAGTAAGGAAAGTTGGTTACAGGAGCCCCGAACTTATTTATGATGATTAACCGATTATTTTGCAAGTGGCGATATATTTTTTCCTTTTCCTAGGACCATATCAACGCCCTAGGAAACGTACTAACAATTATGAGCACCCACACATATCTCAGTTCTTGTTGTAACTGAACTTGTAGTTGTTGTTGTATCTTTACTTGTAATGACACGTGTCAACGTTTTGTTGGACTAACGTCACACGTGCCACAAATTGCCACTAACTGTGTTAATATTAATTGAATGCTCAACTTGCAAACCTTATCAGTCATACATATTTAGAACACTTAGATAGATTTAATTTTCACGACTAATTGAACCAAACATTTATAACACCTGTTGAATATAGAGGTTAAACTAAAAGAATTTCAAGACGATATCCAGGCTTTTTTAAGATTGACGTATCCTGAAGCTACTGTCATATGAACAAACATATGACTTAAATATTCAGCTTGCTATGCGATAACATATATCTTACAATAACATACTGAATTAATTACTTAAGTCCTTTCCTTGTTATATAGATAGCCTTTTAGTTTGAGTAAATACTAATTAGGTGATTGAGTTATTCCAAGTCTGATAATTGAGGTTTGCGAACATGGGCGTGCAGCTAGCAACGCCAAGGCGATATATCATGTCCACCCGTTTTCTCCTCGTCACTTTTATGCAAACTTATCGCTACTACGCCACGCCTAGCCTAAATATGCTTCGTCATGGGGTTTGAATAGCCTGCCCATACCGCGTGACTACAGTTCTTTCTTCGCATCTTATCTGCCTTTTTGTAGCGAATTCTTGCCGTCGCTGACAGTCACAAAAGAATAGATTCTTACAACATAACGGAATGTGGTGATCACTCTGCGCATGCGCGACCCCTACACGGCCTTGAGACGCAAGGTTAAGGTCACCCTATGTCATACAAGCCATAGCAGAAGTATTGTGTTACTTGAAGTGACAACGTTGACAAATCGCTCTTCTACAGAAAGGTTTCCCTCTTCAGAAAGTCTTTTTCGCGGTGTAGGGTATCTGTAAGTTCATCAGGCGGTTTAACTATTCATTACAAAGTCTCCAAGTTTAGAGATGTATGGACCGATAACTAACATGTTTGAAGCCAAGTCGCCAGTATTGTTGCTGTAACGAGACTGTGATGAAGGTTTACAACAGAATGTATAAATAATGATAATCTACCTTTTATATATGTTCCACAAATACTGACAGTAGCCGTGAGAAGTAGCATATACTTGAAAATATGCAAGCTCCGTTTCATCAGGGCGGACCTTATCGCTTTTCATCTTTAGTCGAGAAGAAAAGATTGAGTCTCGTTGGTATTTCGCAAATACAGCCACGTTTCAGTTCATTTATTGCATAATTTAACATTAGATATTTTTAGCTCATCAGGACTGAAAGTCCAGATGGGCTTATGGCATGGCCCGTCGTCCGGCGTCCGTCCGTCGTCCGTCGTCCGTCGTCCGTCCGTCGTCCGTCCGTCCGTAAACTTTTGACACTTTCGACTTCTCCTCATGAACCATACACATTAGAGAGCTGAAATTTTGTGTACAAGTACCTTAGCATATGGAGATTCTAATTTGTAACTTTGGTGACCCTGTGACCCCAAATAGGGTCACAGAGTCACAACTTTAAAAACCTATTTTCATCTTCTTCTCCAGTTCCAGAAGGACTAGAGAGTTAAAAATGATATGTGCAGACTCCTTGGCCAATGGGGATTCCAATTTGTAACTTTGGTGACCCTGTGACCCCAAATAGGGTCACAGGGGTCACAACCTTAAATACCTATTTTCATCTTCTTCTCCAGTTCCAAAAGGAGTAGAGAGTTAAAAATTATATGTGCAGACTCCTTGGACAATGGAGATTCTAATTTGTAACTTTGGTGGCCCTGTGACCCCAAATAGGGTCACAGGGGTCACAACTTTAAAAACCTATTTTCATCTTCTTCTCCAGTTCCAAAAGGAGTAGAGAGTTAAAAATTATATGTGTAGACTCCTTGGACAATGGAAATTCTAATTTGTAACTTTGGTGACCCTGTGACCCCAAATAGGGTCACAGGGGTCACAACTTTAAAAACCTATTTTCATCTTCTTCTCCAGTTCCAGAAGGACTAGAGAGTTAAAAATTATATGTACAGACTCCTTGGCCAATGGGGATTCCAATTTGTAACTTTGGTGACCCTGTGACCCCAAATAGAGTCACAGGGGTCACAACCTTAAATACCTATTTTCATCTTCTTCTCCAGTTCCAAAAGGAGTTGAGAGTTAAAAATTATATGTGCAGACTCCTTGGACAATGGGGATTCTAATTTGTAACTTTGGTGGCCCTGTGACCCCAAATAGGGTCACAGGGGTCACAACTTTAAAAACCTATTTTCATCTTCTTCTCCAGTTCCAAAAGGAGTAGAGAGTTAAAAATTATATGTGTAGACTCCTTGGACAATGGGGATTCTAAATTGTAGATTTCGTGACCCCATGACCCCAAATAGGGTCACAGGGGTCACAACCTTAAAAACCTATTTTCATCATCTTTAGCTCCTAAAGGTCTATTGAGCTGAAAGACTGCATGTAGACTCCTTGGCCAATTGGGATTCTAAACTGTAGGTTTTTGTGACCCCATGACCCCAAATAGGGTCACAGGGGTCACAATCTTAAAAACCTATTTTTCTCCATTAGATGACAGTCTATGGCAAATTTATTTCTCCTTGGATATTTTAGTGTGGACTTCTTTCAGTGTCTGATTTTGGCGATCTAAAAAGTGTTGAATAATAATACATTTGTTTTGTAATATTTTTATAGGTTTTCTTGCAATAGGTAACATCAGTTTCATTTTTAGCTCATCTTGCCTGTATAAAGCAAACTTGATATGATGCCTGATGAGCTACAGAGCCAATGGCTCTATTTTTTGTCAACTTGTAATGCAGTGTAAAATTTAAAACAAACACTGTAACAATGCTTTATCCATTTTTGAATCTTTCAACAATTTTCTTATATGAAAGTAATTATTTTGTTCATGAGAAGAAAAAAAATATTTTTAAATTGCCGTTTAAAAAAATATTTCAGATTGATTTCTGAGTATACTTTCCATAGAGGCAATAATTAATAGTTCATAGCATGATGGTATTGCGAAAATGCTTATTTTAACTATTAAAACTTTATTACATTTTTTTTATTTTGATAAAATGTGTTCATTGATTGTGTGACCTTGAATATCAAATGTCAAGGTCATGAGGAATGGTCATTGTAATGATTACCAAATAATCAAATTTTGAAATAAAAATGATATCTTTGGAAACGATAATTTAACATTTGTTTCTTAAAATGTCTAAAATTTTAGAACATATCCACATTCCAGCAAAGATAAGCGTCACGAATTATAATATCGGTACAATAAGACTTCTACAACTTGAACAGCTTTGATGCCCTCAGGCTCTTATTTGGTATATGTTAACTATTGAGAATTGTCAAGACTCGAAAAGTTGTTCTCTCCAATATCATAAAGTTCAAGAATCAGAATTAAATTTGATTTTGAGAATACTTCACTTTTATTTTATAACAGAATTGTAATTCCCAAACGAAAAGTGATCATTGATTTTTGGACATTGAAAGTCACCAGATATGAGTTAATTTATATTCAAACTTTAAACTAAATTACAAAATCAGAGATGGGGTTTTCAGACCTCATATCAATAATTTGTTAGTTATGCCCCTTGGATTGTTTTGACACGTTCAAATTCAAGGTCAAACTTCATGGTCACGACTTCCTAAATTCTATTTTGTGGTTTATTTCTAAAAAAACTGTCCATCTTGCTCTGCTTTTCTTGTGAAGCGGAAACGCTAATCTAGTTATTTGTTCACTGATTACTGTACGTTAATGCTAAATGTGTTAAATTTTAATAGTGTCAAAAATCCATTACACAAACCATCATCCATTATCAGAGAGCAAATAAAAAAAATCTCATAAAGTCTATTGGCGGCCATTTTTGTGTGAACACCTTTAAATCATTTTGTGTAAGAAAATGGAATCGCATGGCTTAACTTTACGTTATATATTTTATTTATTTCTGCTTCTTTCAGTATAAAAACATTATATCTCAATTAGAACCATTTATTCTTATTTTCCTGACAACGCCTTATACTTCCCCTTAAAACGTGCTACTGTCCCTTTAAAATCAAGTAGCATAGTGACTTGGTTAGATCAATTGTGTTCTTGGATATATATATATATTTTGGATATACCACACATATTCTAATTCATTTTTGAGGAAAACAGGTGTTACAGCTTCGAAAAATACAGAAATTCCCTGTGAGTGTCAAACATTCGGCAAGAACTATGTACGTCTCAAAAATTGTCCTTAGTCGATAAGGACATCTTATTTTTTGAAATTTATGAAGTTGTTACATCTGCCCCTCTTTTTTATTTAATAATGCCTTAAAAATAAACTTATATATAACTTTACAAAATGTTATTTTATACATAGACAAACGATTTTCCTTTAAAAGTTAATTTGAAGTTATACTTATGCGTCCTGTAAAATGAGAATTAATCAATGTTTCTACATAGAAAATCACAACTCTTGATATAATCTAAGTCTTCACACCTGATTTATTAAAGGCACCACTCCATCGCGTTTCATTTGCCATTTTGAAACGTTAGGATTGCGAGAAAACAAATGTGCTGTATTACGCTAATTTATAAACAAAATAAAGATTTAATACTTAATTGATAGACGAGGAGCATATTTACAAATAATTCATAATAAAAGCTTTCAGTTACGACAGCATTTTGTCGTAGTATGCATTCCATGATCGAAGCTTCGATGATTGGCTTCATTTCACGATGTTTTTATTGTTTGAGTGATACACTTTATTCTTCGTCAAATTGTTAAATCTTGAACAACTGAAATGCTATCCTCACAAACATATCTGAAATTAAGTGTGAAATTATCATGTAAAAATCATATATTATTGTAAACAGGGAAGTCCTCCTGAATTTTGATTCCACAAAAAATACCCCGCTCGAATGGTCCCTTTAATATCCCTCCTCTTATACGGTCCAATGAGAACTGTGTATATATTTCTAACGGTCCTGTATACTGTAATCTGACCGTCACTGCCAACCTAACGGTAAATCAACCCGTTCTTCAATTTGCAGAGTCATCTGACGTACAGAAAATAGACATGTTTATTTGACCTCTGACTTATAAGACAATGCGCGCGCATCAACGCCTCGCAGGAATCTCAAGAAATTCAAATTTCGTCTTTATGGCGCCGGGAATATATCTTAAGGACTACCGTTATACGGCAAGTTGTCGTAATATGATACGAGCCTTGTAAACAGGGCAACGTTATGTATTGTATCACTGCTTACTCATGCTGGCACCATTTTCCGCTTGGTTGATTTGAAAGCTTTTGCAAAAACTTATCTTCACTCGTGATGTGGAAATAATACGATGTTAAATTCCTCATGACAATGAATAACGGTAAAATGTCTATCCCCTTCATCACACATCTATGTAACGAGAGGATTATGCAGATTCAAGAAGAGGGATTCTCATCCTCTTTGAGCACATTTTCATAGCGGTAATCAGATACCCGGATGATAACGGTGTCTACCCAAATTGATACCCTTCCTTTGTCTATCTGCAGCGGAGCATAGGCGTCAGAGATAGCTTTGTGAATATACCGTTACATAAATCATCTTTATTTGTTTGAGAAGGGAACACTTTTCTTATAAATTTTGAAGTTCTAAATGCATCTATCATTTATGGAAAGTAAGATAACGGGTGGTCTTGCGAGATATGATGCATAGAAGGTTTGAAATTCTTTTAAATAGAATATGGACTGAGGCTAAAATTTCCTTCGACAGCCTGTCTATGAGGGCTATGTTGCTTTCTGCAACGGTGTTTGCAAGCATTTGTTCACATTTGACAATTTAAGACACAAGAGGTTGAAAATGTGTAATATCTTTAAGTAAATACTATTTAGGTAATAAACTCTCTCTTGTTTTAATGAAAAGTCAAAATGTGTGTCATTTTCTGTCAGATTCTCCAAAACACGACCTCAAGACGACGCAGACTTCCCCGGCTGGACGATCATTACGTCATTACATTATGACATCATCAAACATGACATCAAACTGTGTCATTGCAATTCAACTCTTGACTTGTCAGACGCAGTGAAAGCTTGTAACATGAAGCTATTTGTTTCGTCTTTGCAACAGTTGATGAAATACAACTCGTCATTATTGTCAGGATCTTTTAATGCGAGAGTAAAGTGATAAAGTGGAGACAAGAAGCAAACTATTTACAATCGCGCTCTTGAAAAGTCGCTCGATTCCAAGTCGCATGATGTAAAAACGTTAGAAGTATATAGGCGATGTTTTGTCACTCTAACTGATGGAGTTTCATGCATAATCTGGTGTTGCTTTCTACTTTGAAGCTCAGTATTATGAAAACAGAACAAGCGGTGTAATAGGCTGCCGGTTGAAATTTCATAAAAATATTTTGTATTCTGTTGAAAGGACAATAAAGCTTTAAAACAATAACATGTAGGTAAAGAATCGTAATATATTGCTGAAGAAGTGGTGAACAGTTGCTCTCCTTGATTTACAGGCTGGCAGTTGCCGTGAAACTGCTTTAATCAGTTGAACATGTGCTTGAATCGTCTTATGTTGATCGCTTCCTCACCAGCATCAGAAACTTAAGGCAGTAGTTACAAGCCAAAAGTAAATCTAGCGAAAGACTTTCTTGCAAGTTATGGATTCAAACGGCTTTACATTAATTATAATCAGTTGAACATGTGCTTGAATCGTCTTATGTTGATTGCTTCCAATAAGTTTCGTTTTTTTGGCAAACAAAGACATACCTTACCAGCATCAGAAACTTATGGGAGCAGTTACAAGCCAAAATTAAATCTACCGAAAGGCTTTCTTGCAAGTTATGGAATACAATTGCTTCACAATGTTTCCGCTATTAAATACTCAATATGCAACTCCAAAATTTAAATTAGTTGTTGATACCTATACATGACTGTACAAGTTTGATACCCTTTTCAGCAACTATTGGAATTTCAGCACTAACTTTTTCAGCATTATCCGTGATCCTTAACAGTGGTGTATCTATTCGGAAAATAATTTCGATTATAAATTCTTTTCATTGCCAATTGAAATATATCGAATTCTTTGACAGAGTAGATTTGGCGAGCACTTACAAAGGTAGGTCTGTTCAGGCACAACCACGCCTAGGCTCTCAATGATATCAATAGACCATATTGAACGATAACGTGTTTAATATTTAAAATTCCAACGATTTACGTCACATGTAATGGTTTCACTATCAATATTGCATTATTTTCATCGACCTATTGATTTCAATGTGGAAAAAACGAAATTTGATGCGTTCACAGGTGCATATATCATAGCTATATTTTGCATTATAAAATAAATGCCAGTTATAATATGAATTTCTTATAAAAGCAAAATGCCTAAAAAGGATTTCAAAGGTACACTACTGTTCAAAAGTCATTACGATGTTGAAATACTGACACCAGAGTCACCTAGTTAGGCAAGAGTCACGTATAAGGGGGTGGGCGTGGTTTTGGGGGGTGTTTAATCTCGAAGCTTTATTCACCATCTCACAATACCTCGGTGTAACTGGCTAGGCGTGGCCGCTTCGTGACTGGTACCTCTGGTTGAAATTGACACTAGGGCTGTCAGTCATGTGTTGATATCACGGGCGATGTGACAGAGCCGAACTTTTGGTCAGGAGTTGAGAAAAAAAACAGTTTATGATTTGAGATATTGAAAAATGATTTGGCATGAACTCATTTTTATGTTGTATATTTCCAAATATATAAAGATTATATGTTTACCTCATCATGATTTGGTATGAACTCATTTATGTTGTAGATTTCAAAATATATAAAGATTATATGTTTACCTCATCATGATTTGGCATGAACTCATTTATGTTGTATATTTCAATATATATAAAGATTTTATTTTTACCTGATTATGAATATGTGTACTGTCGGTAAAGATTGTTAACTTGACACATGGTCATATAAATCATAATTCTTCTCTGAACCAACAAAACCTGCCACAAAGTCTGATACCTTATCTTAAACCAATAAAAACTGAATATTTCTCTTTGAACAAAAAACCCACAAAATCAACAGACAACCGACATCGATATCAATATTCTTCATTGATAAACAATCTAGCAAGCCGCAACCAAATCTTTTAATGCAATAAAAAACAAGATTGCTAAAAGACATTCACTTATCACGTGCAGGTTATGTTGGTTAATCTAAAACAAAGAAGTTACCTAACCCTAAACACAGCTTCTATAAACTCACCCAGGGGGTCTGCCACCACATCGCCCCGCTGTGTTGACATTACTGTAGTTTTCTGATTTATTAGACACGAGAATTACTCAATTTTTCATTTCACCTTAAGAAGATTTTGTAGAGATTTTGCTAGAGCTTTGTAAGGTTTAGCGAGACCCCACGCGCTACACGTGGTTGGTGTCAAGTGAGATTTGTGTAAGACTTATGTTTTGGGACCAATTAAAATGATGAACTCACTGTTTGTCGATTCTTTAGCACTGAATTCGTTATCATACCCCCACCGATGGTCTAGGGTATATAGTAATCCACCGAATCCGTCCGACCTATTGCGCAAAATCTATTCATCCGATTGTTATCAAATTTTGCAAATGTCTTCTACTCTTCTTGACATGGTGTAGTGCCAAATGACAAGGGATATTTAAATATTTTACGAAAGTCCAACTTTCGTACTTAGTCATTTTCGAAGATCAGAGTTTGTTCATCAAACTTTCCCCCAATTTTGCATGTCTGTTACCATATTCGGAGAAGTGAAGTGTAAAGTTAAAGATATTTCGTGAATTCAAACATACAGTTTATGAGATAAGACTTTGTCGGGCCAATGGCAAAAAACCCAACAAAACTTTCATTCCCAATTTCAGTTAGATAACACTTGTAATGAAAGTCTGTAATGTGAGTTCTCCCTCCATTATTTTTCTGTAGTGGAGCGTTAAATTTCATATCATTTTTTTCATTTTATATTTAACCTTTTTTCAGTTTTAAGGTATGTAGTTTAATGAGCATATACTTGCGTGTAATTTAAGTCGGTAATATCCTCGTTACTCTCGATTTCTTGAAAATAGGAAATGGGGCCTCGGTCAATTATTTTCATGGAATGGGGAGTTACTTGGACATAACCCTATATTGTACTTCTTTTCTGGGAATGAATGGCTGTGTAAGAGACTTTTGCTAATGGTCTTGAGGAACGTTAGTTAAAAGTGATTCAGTTGTTCAGGGATGCACGATTGGAGGTAGCAGTAAACCATGCTCACTTTTTTATTGTTTACCACAGTGATGTCATTCTCATTTAGGTAACCATATATGTATTTCCAGTTCTGGTTCTAAGCGATATATTGTGTTTTGTAGCAGTTTCATTTCTAAAGGTTGATCATTGGTGTTTTTCATTTAAGAAGTACTTATTTTCCATAAACAGCTGCCACGCTTATGCAGTGCGGTGCAATTAAAACATTCTCTAGAAAACCATGTTTGTATAGGAAGTAATAATAATAATTATGATTTTAACGCCCATTGGCCCATCTACAACTGCTTACTTGTGGTAGAATCTGCATTATCGCCCGGATTGAATGCTACTTCCGAAGTTGCCTAAGCTCTTCAAGAACCGTTTTATTGCAGGTTTCCATTCTTTTAGCTGGGTGGACTGAATGCAATGTGGATGCAATGCCTTGTCCATGGACACAACAAAGTGTAAAGCCAAAGTCTCCACCTGGATTCGAACCCAGGCCTATGGCGTGAGAGGCAAGCATGCTGACCACTACTGCACCGTGGCTAGGCTAAATCTTCAACCCAAAACATCATTCACCAGAAAGTCATATTTGTAACTACCGTAGACATACAAAGGTATCCTTTTGAAAATGAGAAGATCTACTTTGAAAACCCTTTCGTCTTTGAAATACTTGTAAATAGTGCTTGCTTAATAACTAGGCTAACATTTAATTGCATTGAAATGCCTTTGCTTTGCTTAGAATATATTTTTCTTTTAAACTTTATTGACTTTAATTTTCATTTAAATAAACAAACGGTTTAAGTTGAACTTTTTCAAAGCCGAACTTAATTGCATACCAATAACTTTTGATATCAAGCAGTCTAGCAGACTTGATGGTAATGCCTTTTAAACCAAATGATAACACTATAATCACCTTTCAAAATGTAAGGACTACCTATTGAATATGATCAAAGTTATAAGCGACTTAAAAGCTTACAAGCATATTTGCAGTTGGAGAGGTCAGCTTTGCTTTATGTAAATCATTCTGACATGTAAGGACATATGTGGATAAATTCAAAGCTTGTTATTTTTGTAAATGTTTTAGAGTATGTCAATTCGTTTTGATATATATTAACTTTAATCTTAAGAACCTTAAGCTCATTTCTGAAAAATTGGAACCAATGATCTTAAATATTTTTAACTTTAGCTACAACATATAATATATGCAATATAAAATATGTGCTTTACTGCCTTTAATGATTCGCTTAAGTATTTACTTGCATTAAATGATATTTTAAAGGAATTCAATTGCAAAGAAACATTGTTTGTGGTTATTATATAATAAGGATTCATATATAAGCTTTATTGCATCATTAACATAATTTCCTCCCAAGTTAATAGGCAACACATGTACATGGTTTTACGAATTCAGTTTCAACCAAACATTTTGAATGTTTTGATAATCACCACAACGTATTTCGTTGACTTGTAAAAGAATATGAAAAAAACGAATAAGATTTTTGTCCATAAAAGCTTTTACACATCCATCAGAAATCTGTCATTCATGATTTATGATCATAAAAGAAAAATATCCAAAAACGTAGTTTTAATAAATAAATTGTACTTATATAGTTTTTGTTGGTTGTTAACCTCAAATATAAATGAAAAAAATCTATCCCAAACCGCCACCAATGTGAAAATAAAGAAGTTGATCATTAATATATTCAATTCCTATATCATCAAATTTTAATTTGCACATAGAACTAAACATAGGCACAATTTTGTAATGTATATCCTTTTATATTTTCAAAATCATTTTTGTAAATGCTAAATTCCCCCTTCCTTTTCCAAGACCCATGTCTGATACTATACGTCAATCATTCATTATCACTACGGGACCTCCGCTTAGCGATCCATGTTTGTACAAATATCCCTGTTTATGCGTCATTGTATGCACAGCTTAAAGGGTACAAGCCTTAATACTATAAAAGACTACACGGATACAAGTGTGCCTACAAGGGCCTTGTAAATCTGCTACTGAACTTTGATAAATTGAACCTCACTACACAGCGTGTTCAGTGATACAACATTGAAACGGTGTTTTGATGCGGAAGACAATTTGACACCGTAGCCGAATTTCACAGGGAACAAAATAAAATGAACACCTTAAAAAGATCGTTACTTTTTGGAGCTATAATTTTATTCAAAAATACATGGTAAACAGTCATAAGATATATGCACTATGTAATTATTTTACTAAATAGGTTGCTATTTTTTTTTAAATGTGGATATCTAAAATATTTCCCTAAACTATTTTGTCATTGCTTTTAGAGTATCTTTTTTAAAAATGTATTTGGTTTTGATAAGCTACAAAATAACTAATATGCTGATTGAAGTTCATATCTCATAACTTATCCATATATCCATTTATGCATAATATCTCTAAAATGCTTGATTTTATGGAAAAATCAAGAAAACATCTCAAATACGTTTAATATTCGAAATTATGCATCCAATTAATCTACCTATAAGTTACAATACCTTATGAAGACTATCGAATCGAATATATCTTCCTGTCAGCTTCTGATAAGGTTTCAAAATTACGTTTGGCGAATTTGCGCGCGCCACTCGAGGCACATTGTCCGGTTTTCGATCAAAATCCCTACTTTGAATGGCCGTGTTTTCGCTCCTATCAACATACTCTGTGTCTCTTTAATTTTACCTGTTATGTCCAAGTAACTCTCAATTCCTTGAAAATAATGGAGCTGTGGCTCCAGGGGATAGTTACGAGGATATTACCTGACTTATTGCTTATTAATGCTTATTCATCTACATACTTTAAATGGGCAGTACTACGTTTTTAGGGGGGATATATGGTGATGTCAGGAAAATGAAATTCATGGTTCCGATTAGAAAGACAATGTATTTAAACTAAATGAAGCAGTAATGATTCAAATATATAATGTAAAGTTTAGCCATGCGGTTCCTTTTTCTAACAAAAACTGAATTAAAGGTGTTCACACAAAATGGCCGCCAGTGGATTTGTGAACCTTTATACTTTGTCCTCTGACTATGGATGATTGATTTGTGTTACGAGATTTTTTACACTATCAAAATAATGCATTCGCATTAACGTACAATTATCAGTGAAAATTTGAAATATAAAATTTTCAAAAAACGGGCTACTGCCCCTTTAAAAAGTTAATGAATATGAAAAGTCAAATGAAAAACATTGAAGTAAAATGTAACGCCCAATTATAGAAAAATGTTGAAGCGAGAGAACGATAGGCTGACATCGCAAGTGCAATTTTAATATAGAGTTCAAATAAACGTCAGCCGAAAATTGTAAAGAGTATGGATGGTAAGGAAAAGTTTGACTTGTTTGGTTTAAAGGGGCAGTAGCACGTTTTTTATAATTTTATATTTTAAAATTTACAGTGAAAATTGTAAGTTAATGTTAAATGTATTATTGTGACAGTGTCAAAAATGTCATTACACAAGTCAATCATCCATAGTTGGAGGACAAAGTATGAAGTTGCACATAAAATACATAGGCCGCCATTTTTGTGTGAACACCTTTAATTCATTTTCTGTAAGAAAAAGGAATCGCATGGCTAAACTTTACGTTAAATATTTGAATTATTACTGCTCCATTTAGTTTAAATACATTGTCTTTCAATTGGAACCATTAATTTTAATTTTCCTGACATCACCTTATATTCCCCCTAAAAACGTGCTACTGCCCCTTTAAGGGTATTGTGCATTGTTTTAAGGAAAATGTTCTTTATATAAAAGACCCTTTTCATCTTAAAAATACGCAACCTTCACGCTTGTATGTCTGAATGTCTGAATGTGTTACAATCGATTTTTTAAAGACATTGCTTACATCAAAGGATGCAGTTCTTAAGCAGTGTACCTTGGTAAGGCTACACAAGTCAATTCCCTTACTTCAAAAGAATAAAATGTTTTCGCACAAAAATGACCAACAGTATTTTTGCTTTTAACTTGACATTTTCTACTACGATACCCTCGAGATGAATGACCCTATGAAGAAAATACAAGTAGCATAAGTTGGTTGATATGGGACAAAATCAAATTTCAAATAATAACGCGCAAAAATATACCATTTGACAGTAAATATTTCACAGTTATTTCCCTGTCATTAAGGGGCGGTATAACAGCGATGTATGTACGTAATCAAATAATGACATCACACTGCTGCCGTAGACATGTGACATTGCTATCTCAATAAAGCACGATTTTCATGGAAACCTTATGAAGAATGATTTAAGAAAATTTTGAGGATATAACAATTGATTCTGCAGATATCAAATATAACAGCACAAGACAACCATTGAAATAGTGGCATCATATGATATACTTAATGATTTTCTATTCAGTAGTGTTACCAAGCCTTGGACTTTATATATAATTACAATGAATTATCGGGATTTAGTAAATGAAGAAAATGTTTTGCGTAGACATGATTCTTCTGCGCAGAGCAATTACGCGCTTGCCATTTATGCATGGGTCACGCAAGCACGTGCTATCTGTCACGTACAATTCAAAAGATGGGCGTGGTTCTGGCAGGGTCAAAAAGGTCTTGAAGCAATTTGAACTGGATAGCATCCCGTGAAATGTTTTTGCTGCCAGGTAATATCTTTCTCCGGGCGTCCTTTTGTTTTTTCGTTATTCTTAAACTAACTATAGTTTTTAAAGTATGAGTTACTCCCAAAAGTTTCGAAACATTGTTTAATGAGACAGGTGTCAGTTCAACATTAAAGATAGAACAGTATTACACCATCAGCAATTTAACGCATGTCACTTGTACACTGACAAGTTTCAAATTCCGTTGTTGTCAAGTAGAGGCTTATAAATTTTTCAGCAAGGTGTGGTAAAAACACAGGACAAAGTACAGCACCTTGCATACCTCCCAAGCTTAACATTCTGCTGAATCAGTTTTATTCCCTGGGCCAATATTAAGTAAACCCGTTGTCAAACAATTGTTACACATTTTCCTTTAATTGGCCCTAATCAGGATCGTTGTTTGGGTCGGGTTTGCTGTAAAGGGCGTTCGGTCATATTTCAAAATTTTATTCCTGTGTCAATTGAAGATCAGAACTACTTATAGATCATTCCTTTTCCGACTGACAAACATTGTGAATTATGAAAATGTATCCAATACTGTTGTACAGGGTTTGTCTACGCCTCACAAGTCTTTATATACTCTCTCTGGCATTATAACTTGTATGAGGGGACTGAAATCGCCTAAGATGCTGCAAGCTTAAATATCTGGTCATTTTGGATATATATTAAGTATTTCGAACAAGAAATCATTGACTTCACTTCTACTACTACTACTACTACTACTACTACTACTGCTACTACTACTACTACTACTACTACTACTACTACTACTACTAAACATTTGTATAGCGCCAATACTACTACTACTAAACATTTGTATAGCGCCAATATCCAGCTCAGAGAGTGCTGCTCAAAGGCGCTTTGACTTTCCCTCGATCATTGGATATCAGTCTTCATGACACTTCTTTTACCATCTCGACTCCCGTAATCAGGACATTTGAAATAAAGCCTATTTGTATGTAAAGAAAAATAACAATAACTTGGGGCTTCGGTCCTGAATATACTCTTCTACTCATACTTTTTTATGTTTTTATTTATATTTCCACGATCGCCGTACCCTGAGGCTGCTGAAGTCGTACATGGGAGTTTTTACGGTATACGTGAATAAACCAAGACATGGGTTTACGATAAAACAAACCACTCCACTCTTGCGTAAGCACTTAAGTGTTGATAAGTTTAAAGTCCAATCATTTCGTTGTCAAATATAAGTTGGACATTAATGGCAAAGCTTTGATTTATCAAAGCTCTTGAGGGGAATAAACATATCGTCGAGACGAATTTGATATTCCTTATCAAACCACTTCATATCTACATATTCCCGGCTTTTATGTTTGACTTTTGTATGTTTACTGTCACTCGTTATATCATATCCTCTTCAAATAAGCCGTGAATTTTTTGGTCTCCGTTAGCAAAGAGAAAAGAAGAGGACGAATTTTTAAATTTTATATTCAGACATTAAATTTTTCATTCCGATTTAATTGGAAATTTTTTCAAATTTCAAATTTTTAAATTTTATTCTCAGGCATCAATTTTTTCTTTCCGATTTAATTGGAATTTTTTTCAAATTTCAAATTTTTCAATTTTAAGAATCTCCTTCATGTTTTTATTCAGTTGAAAATTTCAACAATCATTTAATACACAACTCAGACGTATCAGACACATTTATATTAAGATATAGACGCTAAAGAATCATCTTTCAAGAAATTATTTCATTCGTTCTTCTTTCACTTCCATATTAACAATATTTATATGATTTATTGATATTCATGATTGATAAATGTAGATGCATTTGGGTATTGATGGCTTTGTAAATATCCCAAAACTTGAACATGTTAATGAATATCGTTAGTTTATGCAATCCTGAACATCCTTTATTATTAAAGCGTCTTCATGTCGAATAAGTAGATGTTAGGAATCTGACGAAGCAACCAACGAATTTAAACCTCTTGAAAATAATGAGCACAGTAAAAAACGAGCACTTACTTATTCATATCACGCCAATTCACGATATCTCCGTTAATAAAAATACCCTTTAAAAAGGTAACCGTTTAAGTGCATGTTTACCCTAAAGACCACATGGTGACTGTTTGCGCCTATGCGATTATGATATGTTAACAAACTTGCACATTTACAAGTTCGTATAACAGATGATCCAATATGTAATCAGAAGAAAAGCACGTGGGGGTGATATGAACATGATATAGCATAGCTATTGACAACAGTATACACATGGGGAGCCGGGGTGGGTGTGTATAGCGATTGCTATCGACAAGTACTCGATCACAAGTTAAAGAGTACATCCTTTAATAGCGTCTCAGAACAGGACCTATCATACACCGATCTATATGCCAGCTTTCGTAATATTCCCTATCGGATTCCCATCAATATGGCTGGCGATGTCTGTTCCCGTACCGCATGGGACGACCACTATGTTTGTTTGAACAATGCTCATTGAAATGGGCAGATATGTAGAAGTGACGGGGTTAGCAAACATGAATGGTATCGGATCCCTCTAACCATAGTCGTCCGTTTCTTGTGAAGACACGCGCCTGCAATTCACGTTTTTGTGAATGAGACTTGAAATTCAAGATGGCGGACATCACTGTCTGACACGCGCTCGTTGCTAGGGACAACAGAGTGTAAGGCACTTGACACTTGCCCGAGCAGACGATATCCGTGGATTGAAAGGGGGCGAAAAGGGGCTATGATAGTTTATTCAAAGTGTACTGTGCTATTTAAACAGCCAGCCGTAGTTGTTGATATTCCTTAGATGACACGACTTGCAGTTTTCAATGTATCTTTAGCTATGTACATGAATCGGACAATTGCTTTTAGCTCAATGGCTGTCAAAGGAACGCTTCAAGTCGTAAAATCGTTTCATCAGAACCCGGATTAGCGCCGGTTATCTAATCACTATGTAGCTATTATACCGCTATCAGTTGTCCATGAAAGCTTATTTAGTGTAGCAATTGACACCTTTAATAGAGGGCGTTACTCGATTCAAATTCAAAAGATTAACGGTTAGGTTGTTAAGTTGGAATTATATAGGTGATCGTAAAGAGAGAATGAATAAATCTGTTTCTTGATATATAAATCAATCGGGCATGCAGTCTCAATGGAATTTCATTCTAAGATTACATACATGCCATTTTGTTGATTGATTACATATGTGAAAGGCATTCCAATTTGAACACCTAAAATATATATTTCTTTACAAGCAATAAGATCAAGAATAGAAATTACTTTACAACTTAGTGAAGTTTTTAATACAGGAATTGTACTCCCCTAAGCTAAATTGAAATTGATTCATCCACTCATGGGTTTGACATAAGGTATTATTTAGTGACACGTGGTCCTTTGTATAGCTCAGTTATTATGTACATAAAAAACAGGTCTAAACTAAAATTATTATTTATCGCTCGGTTAAGCTTCTCGATAACATTAACAAAACATTGATCAAAATTGTTCTAACAAAAATCAACGCCTACATTTGGAACTGAATGAGATGTTTGACCATCTGCAGATACTTCATTTGCTCGTTATTCATATGGGAAATTAAAAAGATAAATTACAAAACCCGCGCAACCTTTATTTTAATTTGCCGAATGTACAGAGTAATAAAAGTTGCTGGATAGAAAACGCCTTTAATGCGAAAACAACAACCCAAACTAATATTATTTTTGAAATGTAAAGCAAACAGGTTTACAGACCTTAAAGGGACAGCAGCACGTTTTTTGATAATTTCATATTTCAAATATTTCACTGAAAAATTTAAGTTAATGCTAAATGTTTTAATTTGACAGTGTCAAAAATCACATTACACAAGCCAGTCATCCATAGTCAGAGGACAAAGTATAGAGATTCACATAAAATTCATTGGCGACAATTTTTTGTGAACATCTTTAATTCAGTTTGTGTTAGAAAAAGGTATGGTATGGTTAAATTTTACATTATATATTTGAATTATTACTGCTTCATTTAGTTTAAATCCACTGTCTTTCAACTGGAACCATTAATTATCATTTTTCTGACATCACCTTATATTCCCCCTAAAAACGTGCTACTGTCCCTTTAAGGTGTATGGATTTTTTTATAAAACAGAAAAGGGCTTGAAGGCGAAAAAAACACATGTTTGATACTTTCTTTTATAACATTAATAGTATTTTTTATTCGCAATCATGTATGCATTTTATGTGTTCTAATTATGGAATAAATTATTTTTGAAGAATTTAATTGTCGCTTGAAAAGGGAATGCTTACTATATATAATAGGTAAATATACTCATTACTTAATTTCGTTAATTGTTTTATGTATATATAATAATGAATTTATAGTACACTTATTTTAATATCATTCCCAAAGGATTATCTAAATCAGCAATTTCTATATTTCTATATCGAATACAATACAATCGAATACAATACAATCGAATACAATACAATACAATACAATACAATACAATATAATTCAATACAATACAATTATACAATACAATTATACAATACAATACAATACAATACAATACAATACAATACAATACAATACAATACATTATAATATAATATAATATAATATAATATAATATAATATAATATAATATAATATAATATAATATAATATAATATAATATAATATAATATAATATAATATAATATCATATCATATCATATCATATCATATCATATCATATCATGTAATGTAATGTAATGTAATGTAATGTAATGTAACGTAATGTAATGTAATGTAATGTAATGTAATATAATGTAATATAATATTTTGGACTATTTCGTCTGTAATTTTCTAAATTATCTTTTTATATGTGCAGTTATTTATAAACTTTGTGTCACTTTTATGAGTGTATCTCGTGACGTTTTTATTATGTCCCTGTATATGATTCATTTCATTAAATGTTTTATGACCATTAATTTTGATATGTTTTTAGTTTAATCTTTGATTAGTGATTAGATACACATCCCTTTTTGAAAATATACGACTTTACAACAATTTCAACAACATGTTCAACCTTGTGCTTTTGTAATAAGAGACAACTGATCATGACCAAAGGTGACAAATCTTAATTTTTATGTCTTTTCGTAAATTTACTATCGCCTCATAATTTGCATTCCAATGCATATGAAACAATTCTTAACGTACAAGAACTTAAAGTATTGATATGAAAATTAGATTTCCAACGGATACAAAAACAGACTGCATAACGGGTTCCTCTCAACTAATACGCTTATTTGCACACAAGTTTTAGAAAACCCACCAAGTACATATTTTGGATTAAGTTGAATTGAGTGACACTTTTATGATCATTACGTTGAATTTATGACTTCTTACTCGAATTGTTGTAAAATATATTCCTATAAATAGAAAACATATATTGGAAAATAATCCATCAGTAAACGTTTAACGGATATGTTAGATCACCATGCGTTAGATAATTTGGGAAACAGCAAATCATCATCCCAGCAAATGTTTTAAACAAAGCTTTATTGCGACACATGCATGTTTAAATATATTTTATCATTGAGACACATATACAGTCTTATATGAATTAAAAATCTAAACTATTAAAGTGGCAAGCCATTTAAATGATATACACTGTATGATATTTTAATAAAACGGAAGCGTATCATGTCATTCAAGGCACCGTTAACGTTTATAAAAACGTCAAAAGGAATTGGCGATTGTAAATTCAGTTATTGTGTCATTTAGGGAAAATCGGAATGTACATATCCAGTGATAAGTAGTTTGTTACTGGCTAAGCATCCACCTTCGCCTGCATTCCTAACTGTCTAGCTAGATATAGCTCTTGTAAAAGATACAAATACATCTTCTACGAGCAAAACAACATGTTCTGCCTGTTATTTACAATCGAAATGATTATACCAATATGATTATAATTTCTGCAAATAAATTATTTTTTAATAGATTTACTTAAAAATACATCGTTTCCAGTTTCAAGAAAAGACCAATAAGATATTATCTTTTAAAAAAAGCAGCTGGTCTTATTAATCCTGGAATAGATAGAGCTAAATATTCTTGTCATCTTTCCTAATGTACTTTTAAAACATTATTAACCAGCTCAGTCAGGTATGACTGAGTTGCCTCTGTGGGGAGAGAATGACAAATGCAGGAACATATATTTTACCATAGCATTTTAAAAAATAAAATACGAGAATTTTGCCTCCTTTTGAGAAATATACTTACTTACTTACCAGAATTGTTACTGAGGCATTTAGTCTATTATCAGTAAAATCAAGGACAGATTTTAATATGACATTTGGAGATTAATATGGAGTTGGTGGTTCGCACGTGTCAAAAGCAAACACATTTTATGAAAGATACTCTAATTATCTTTCATGTATGGTTTAATAAGAGGTTGGTGAACAAAGAGCTTTAAATTAATTTTCAAATGACCCGATGGCAACGTGATTGACATGAAATCTACAATGTCACACGTATCTACAGTGTTTAAATCAACAGCTCTACCTCCCACGTCGGGACGTGCTCTGGGGCAAATGGGGTCCTGTATCAAAGGGGTGGTTAAGTCTCATTACTTGTAGATAGTAAACATTCAACAATTATTAAAAGTTGAAGAGATATGTCGTTGTATCCTTTATCACATTTCATCAAACGAAACATGCTTGCAATTTTTTTTCTGAATAGGCTTTATGTCATGTAATCTTATTTTTTTCGAATCTATGACGTATGGTGTAAATGCTCGGTGAAAGGTAAAACAATAATGGTTTGATAAACTTGCCATACAAAAATCAGCATCTATCTTTTGATTTATCGATGCTTCGGGCCTGAATATAAATATATCGTATCTAATCATCCTTAGTTCAAGACCTCGCATCACCTGCAGAAGAACGATGGGCTTATAGTTCAAGACCTTGCATCACCTGCAGAAGAACGATGGGAACTAGTCCAAGACGCCGAAGGCCAAAATGCCCAAGTACCAGCGCGTCAAAAGGTCAAACTAAATATACAATTTAAAATTATAAAAAAACGTGCTACTGCCCCTTTAAATACTAAACCTCATTCTAACATAACCTCTTATAAGGTGCTTGAACGTACGAATATCGGTATGTTTTGCTCTCAATACATCTCATAAAATATATTTTCTTTTAATATGTTGTTTGTATTAAATTGTCTCCCAATTGTCAATCGCATTACGTAATTTTATACGAACTCTCGGGAGGATGAAAAGTAATTTTGAAATACCTCATTCACTTGGTTATTACGTTCATAAAAACGGAAAGCATTTTAATGAAAAGACGACACTTTAATACAAAAACGAGTAAGAACATTTAAAGCTATAAACACAACCATGTCTTACTTTGGAATACTTTTTACATCTGTTGACAATACGTTACATAACATGCCCCAAACAAAACATCAAGAAGCCATTACCTACATGGTAAAGTAGGTAAGTAGAAGAAGATAGACTTTCGTACATGCCTGTTTGTGTACACAGTGGGGCTGGGTCCCTCTGTTATGTAACATGTATGTAAACAAGGCACATATAGATATCAGTAGACGTCATTAAATGTATGACGTCAACTACATAAACTAAAATAAATAAAAACATATTATAATAAAAAATTATAATAAATATTTCAAAGGGCTACCTGTCAGGAACCGTTATGCGAATTGATATTACTAACAACAATCAAGGTAATTATATAAGAAATAGGACAACACAATGAGTGTAAGGATATAAATACAATGATGACAAAACAGGAAATAACGTCAAAATTCCAAACTCGAGATATTTTGCTGTGCTACCAGAAACCCCTTGTTGAATCATATGATATCATATGCTTAAATTTTTATTTTTATTTTATTGAGCTTAGGGTTTCAAATCAGGTATCACAATCTATAAATGGATTTTAAAAGAATGTTTTTAATATTTCGAATTACGTCGCTGGAAAGGGTTTTAATATGAATGAAGGTATATTCTTATGAATTACGTTTAAAGGGACAGTAGCAGGTTTTTAGGGGGAATATAAGGTGATGTCAGGAAAATGAAAATGAATGGTTCAAATTGAAAGATAATGCATTTAAACTGAATGGAGCAGTAATTATTCAAATATATTGTGTTAAGTTTAGCCATGCGATTCCTTTTTCTTACACAAAATGAATTAAAGGTGTTCACACAAAATGGCCGCCCATTGATTTTAGGTGAATCTTCATACTTTGTCCTCTGACTATGGATGATTGGCTTGTGTAATGAGATTTTTGACACCACCAAAAACATACATTTAGAATAAACGTACAATTATCAGTGAAAAATTCAATATATAACATTTTCAAAAAACGTGCTACTGCCCCTTTAACTGTTATCTTTGAAAGAACTGTTTGTACCACATCTTTCTCCTATATGCTTCTCAGTTACCTAAGCGGTTTGTAAGAACGCAATTTCACATGTCCACGGTCATTCTCCTGTTATGTAAGCACGTTGTTGAATATATCCAACTCAAATAAAATAAAAACTTTGAAAAATAAAAAATAATGGCAATGATTGGTTTATGACAATAGATGGAATCCTGGCAATAGAATGATGCTAAAAGTCAAATTTTGGCAACAATGAAAATTACGGGAATAATATAACACTTTCAATATATTTAGCTCCACGGCCTCATGGTATATATCCTCACAAATAGTTAACATGATACAACTTATGTATATGCATGTAAGTTTGCGAACTTAAAACGTTTTTATAAGGGAAGATACAATGAGTATACACGGTTAGTATGCATAACCTTATGAAGGAATAGGAATCCATTTGTTACCCGATCTAAAATTATAATGTGAATGTTCTCCAAAACAAGACAAATGTGACAACTCATTTGCATTATAAATATCCAATTAACCTTTATATTTTTCACAAACTGTAGAAATATATTAAATTACGTGTTGGACAATGTAGCCAGCACGTAACATTACCGTTAGTCAGTCCGTCATGTTAGGAATGCCTCTATGGGCTTGTTTGCCTAACACAGCTCTTGTCATAATGAGCTATTTAAATTCAAGATCAGCACTCGAAAGAGTAGCAATATTTCACACTGTCATCCTGATTCAGTGTGGCTGTTTAAAGCCCAGGGTCTTTATGCCCGAATAATAGAGATACCTTATATCCTCCACCCGATACTGTCAAGAACTAGATACAGGTGAATCAAAACCAGACACCGAGGTATACTCATCTCTTGCAGGTGGACGATTTGTTACATTCTCGCGTTATTTATGTGCGTCATCGTGTTTTACCTGCTGATGGGAGTGAAAACATTAATGCATATTGATTGATACGAACAGGTGTTTTATAAGAGTTTTTTAAGTGGTGTGGATTTTCTTATGACATTTGAATTTTGGTTTCGTAATCAGGTTTTACTAGGTTAAATCATATGCAAGACAAGATGGTTTGGTTTTCAGGTGTAATGAGTTGATTATTAAAGGGGCAGTAGCACGTTTTTAGGGGGAATATAAGGTGATGTCAGGAAAATGAAAATTAATGGTTCCAATAAGAAGACAATGTATTTAAACTAAATGGAGCAGTAATAATTCAAATATATAACGTAAAGTATAGCCATGCGATTCCCTTTTCTTACACAAAATGAATTAAAGGTGTTCACACAAAATGGCCGTTTATGGATTTTATGTGAATCTTCAGACTTTGTCCTCTGACTATGGATGATTGGCTTGTGGAATGAGATTTTTGACACTGTCAAAATAATACATATGGCATTAACTTACAATTATCAGTGAAAATTTTGAAATATGATACATTATAAATTTACGTGCTACTGAACCTTTAAAGTGACACTGAGTACATGTATGTTGTTTATCATTTTCCTTAACTAGAGTCTGAATACTTTGTGTACTGAGTTAAGGATCAAATTATCTGACAAAACATTGGAAAATACGAAGTCTATTAACATTTATATTTATTGTATGAAATAAGAACCCGTGTTTGTCTTTGTGTTTGCTGTAAATACGTTTCTAAAATTGAATAATTGTTTCTTTTGTTCTGTTCCGTTCACAAATCTTAGCTTAAGTCTGTTCATTGACAATGTACGTGTGCGCTGAAAATCATTGACATGGTTCTTTTGAGAGACAACCACATTCTCTCCCCACAGAGGCAGATCAAGTCGTGTTGATTTAGCCTCTGTTATATTACGCCGACTTTGTGGGATAGAATTGGAGATGTCTGATAGGAGGCAATAAAAAGTTAGTTGTGCAATCAGCGACGCTGTTCATTTTAAAGGCATCAAGGCAAAGGCATTGTGATATGAACCACCTTTTCCATGCGAGAAGCCTTGTCATTTGATAAAGATATTCAAATGGATTGTGATGCCAGTTTTTTCCGCCAGGGCAAACTGCCGGAACCGACGGATTTCGGCGTAATAGAACAGAGACTAAATCAACATGACTTGATCTGCCTCTGTGGGAAGAGAATGAGACAACCAGTACTTAAAATAATATAATTCATGTTTACACTTCTAAATGTTCTTTCATAACTGAGTCCAGTGTTAAACAAATCTGACATTGAATATTAACTAGAATTGGATTGCAAGACATTGGTCATATTATCGGAGTCTTCCTTCGTTTCGTTCTATATCCACTACTTGACAGATGTAAGTAAGAAAGTTTGTTTAAAGATTAACTGAAGACTCCTATGCAAATAATTAACATAATTTCTCATTAACTAAATAAATTGCATTCATAAAGAGCATAATAAAGAACATGCTTTACGAGTTTCATATAATAAAATACGACTTTAAGGCAAAGCTATGTTTAAAGTCGTTCAACAAACCGGACTTAACATGGATTCAAACGAGCCTTTGTAACAAATAAAAATCTGCCTCTATAATGCAAATGAGGTTTCACAATGACATATTTGGTGCATGCTTTCGCGTTTAAGATATCATCGCTCATTAACATATCCATGACTAACGTGAAGCTTGAGAAGGGGACAATTAAATCACGAATACATGAAAACTTCGACGGTGGTCGAATGTGTGAATGAGAGGATATATTGAGGAAATATTTTAGAAGCGTGTGCGCGCGTGTATGTGGGTTGGGTGGGGGAGGGGGGAGTGGTATCGAGGTAGGGTAGGAGGGTGTTTTGGTAAATGCGAGATCGAGTCCGAGTTTTATATTCTTAGATAATGACATGACCGCATAACCAAATCTATTCAAGATTTATTAGTTAGTGAACAGTTGCCTCGGTCCGATAGGGTAGGTTCTCTGCTTCGCTTCAGACCTTGCCGTATCCGCTCGAGAAAAAAAAAACCCCTAGACGTGATATACCATTCTCTCCCCACAGAGGCAACTCGGTTATACCTGAATTAGCCTCTGTTCTATTACGGCTAATACACGGGACAGAAAAGTAGAAATCTGATTGGAGGCAATCGAAGTTAGTTGTGCAATCAGCGACGCCGTTTTAAAAGGGGTCATTCGCAAAAGCTCGGCTACTCCCGGCTATTCCCGGTGATTCGGCATTCAGGGAAGATAACTCTTCCTTCTACAAAACATCGCTTTTTTACCTTCTCATTAGTTTTTATTTGGTAAATTATTAAAATAAAATTTATCATAAAACAAAGAACAATTTACACAATTATAAAACAGTATGTTTCTAATGAAAAACCCTATCCATATCTGATTTTTAAATATTGTCCCTCTCACACTGTTAATGAAAAATAAACCTAAAGGCATGATGCTTTCGAAAGTCATTGTACGACCGTTGAGAATTCCATAAGTCGTTGATATCCAAAAGGTGTTTTCATTGGCTGCAGATAAGGGAGCTATCTCAAGTTACAACTTTTTGCCGCTAGGGCAAACTGCCGGAACCCCAGGATCTAGGCGTAATAGAACAGAGGCTAATTCAGGTATAACCGAGTTGCCTCTGTGGGGAGAGAATGGTGATATACAAACACATCTCGAAAGGATTGCGAAACGCAAATGAAGGTTTTTTTTTTTTATCTCAAATTGTAACTGAAGAAGTTTGTACTGTCAAATTCACATTAATGTACGGACCACCATTTGAAAGAGCTAATTATAACATATACTTTACGACGCAACCCACCTTGAATCGTTCTGAGAATACCTTCAAACACAGATATAATTTTGTTTGAAGCAGGACAGCTCCTGAAACCACGTGCTTTCGATGTTGTGCTGCATCGATGATTTAAAACGAGAAATTCATGAATCCCGTGCATCTCAAGGTGAAATGAACAACATCCGCACAGCTTCACGTAAAATTGCTTGTTAAAGACTGAGATATTTCATAGATTGAATATCAGACTTAATTAAGGAACATCCTGAAACATTATTTGTATCAAATAGATGTTCTTTGACCTTAAGGCAATTTGTTTCAACATATTTCATTTTACTTTAAGATGGAGAACTCACTCAACACAGTTAGTTACTGGTTAAGAATTTATTATTGTCTGATTGACAACCAAGTCAGGACACTCTGAATCTGCACGTGAAATACGTGTTTTATGAGTATGCGAACGATAGGGAAGTAATGTTAAGGTATAGAGTTCAATCAACCATTACACCATCATTTTTAACCTTTAAAATTTACACTCAAACACTAAACACTAAACACCAAACACTAAAATATTACGAAAGAACTACCAACCACTGAATGTGGTGTATGTGAAACAATGACCTTGACTTAGCGAATATCTGTGATAACACAAAATAATAATATACGAAATTTATATAGCGCCTTATTTGAACATATATCACTCTACGGCGCTTCTCGATGATCGCTCGATGATTGTCACAGATATTCA
Source organism: Steromphala cineraria (assembly GCA_916613615.1). NCBI lineage: Eukaryota > Metazoa > Mollusca > Gastropoda > Trochida > Trochidae > Steromphala > Steromphala cineraria. The sequence goes on along the minus strand of OU744734.1, from coordinate 26,593,771 downwards.
CTCAAACCGTTATATCGATATTATAAAATTATAGAATTGTGATGAGGTCAAAACCTGTTTTCATAGACCCGAGGAAAACAATATTGACCGAGGACGAAGTCCAAAGCCGATATTGTTTTCCTCGGGTCAATAAACCAGGTAGTGATGAGGTCAATACCTGTTCTTTTGTTTACCTGTTAGTAACTCAACTCAATATCACTTTTGGTCAGACTCGGGGTCACGGGGATCAAGTCAATATCACTTTCTGTCGACTGTCATGTGACCGGTTCTCGACCAATCGGATTGCCGAAAAAATACGCTCACATAATAATATCGCTTATCCTTTATGATTGTTCTTTGTGTAACAAAAGATAAGCCAAACATGGAGATATTCCAATCCACGAGTAATAAATGCGACTGAAACAAGAGTAACATCATGTCTTCAGTAGTAAACCCAACTGGATTTTAGATTTTAACACAATATCTGTCTTGTTTTTGAATAGCGCACCTTTGAGGAAATCAATTCATTTTTCTAAACAAGGCGAGTAAGGAGAGTCAAAGGTCTAGTTTACAGTAATTATGTTTTAAATAATGAGTGTCCAAGAAGGTTATGTATGTCGATAATATCTTTATTTTTACTTCTAGTTTTCATATTTAACGCAGTATTTTGTTTTTAATCTGTTGAAAATGTGCTGACGTTTCTTTTGTTACCCAGTTTACATATTGAGTGCTATTTACGACCATTTTATATCGACAAATATTCGATGAATTACTAATATTTTGGTACATAATCAAGGAGATTTATTTGGAATTTGGTTGTTGAGATTTAATAAATCCCACTACTTCAATTAATACAGTGTGTACGGATACACGAGATTTGCGGTTTACCTGGAGTAGGCGGATGACGTATAACACTACCTGATAACAGGCAGGGAATGTCAACTACCTAAGTTTGGATCTAGAAGCTAAATTTACTGACATCAATGTTTTTGACATTCTCTCCCCACAGAGGCAACTCAGTTATACCTGAATTAGCCTCTGTTCTATAACGGCTAATACACGGGACAGAAAAGTAGAAATCTGATTGGAGGCAATCGAAGTTAGTTGTGCATTCAGCGACGCCGTTTCAAAAGGGGTCATTCGCAAAAGCTCGGCTACTCCCGGCTATTCCCGGTGATTCGGCATTCAGGGGAGATAACTCTTCCTTCTACAAAACATCGCTTTTTTACCTTCTCATTAGTTTTTATTTGGTAAATTATTAAAATAAAATTTATCATAAAACAAAGAACAATTTACACAATTATAAAACAGTATGTTTCTAATGAAAAACCCTATCCATATCTGATTTTTAAATATTTTCCCTCTCACACTGTTAATGAAAAATAAACCTAAAGGCATGATGCTTTCGAAAGTCACTGTGCGACCGTTCCCAAAGTCGTTGACATCCAAAAGGTGTTTTCATTGGCTGCAGATAAGGGAGCTATCTCAAGTTACAATTTTTTGCCGCTAGGGCAATCTGCCGGAACCCCAGGATCTAGGCGTAATAGAACAGAGGCTAATTCAGGTATGACTGAGTTGCCTCTGTGGGGAGAGAATGTGTTTTTGAGTGGACTTAATTAACGTAAAATTTGCCTTGTAGTTGAAATCCAAGTAGATTGAAAATAAATTGTTTTCTCTTTTCCAAATCAGTTTCATCCCATCTGATGTAAGTCGAATAACAATAATAGAGATAAACATGTTCTAAACACCTGAAGAAATAATTTAAAATCAAACAAGACATTGCTGCTTGAAGTTAATATGATAACACAGGAATATAATCAAAAGACATATATCATAAATGTATACCCTTCTGGTCATCATGTCACAGCCTTTAAAATCTTATTTACAGTTGTTAATTTTGTATACCAAAAACTGTAAATGTGTGATCGACTTGACAACTATAATGAAAAAAATGTATAATTTTACATAATTTTCTAATGCTGTCCCTAAAGCGCTGAATCTACTACTTATGAAGACGTTTCAATATCCCCCAGAAGTACTATTCTGACCTCATGCTTTGTTATTTATGAACCATAAAGTCTAACACCGATTTTTTGGAGAAGGTTCTATACGTGTTCTATCGGATACAGATCAGGTCATCCCATCAAACATTTATGTTTGATATGAAAAATAATCATAGATGCTGTTATAAATTCAAAATATCAAACATAAACACCATTAAAAGCAAATATGTCAACTAGTAGTTATTTACAAAAAACGAGCCATAGCTATATCTTCTTGAACCAACCGATTCATGGTGTATATGAATTGTCAAGTAGTGTATCAACCACCATTAATTACCATCTTTATTCGGCCGGCTTTGAATAAGATTCACAAATTACGTATGAAAATGTATGATGGGTTGATTATTTTCTGTTGACGATATTCTAAATGCACGATTTTCAAAACATAAATACGATTACGTTCCAAAATTATAAATTCAAGTAAAGGCACCAATCGATCTAAAATGTTAGTATTACGAGAAAACAAACGTGCTGTATTATGCTTATTCATTAACCAAACTAAGAAATACCAATTGGTTGATAGAAGAGGAGCATATTTACAAATAATTCATAATAAAAGTTATCAGTTACGACAGCATTTTGTTATGGTGATGCATTCCACGATCGTAGCTTCGATGATTGGCTTCATTTCACCATATTTTTTTGTTGAGCGATAAACTTTATTCTTTTTCAAATTGTTAAATCTGGAACAACTGAAATGCTAACCTCGCAAACATACTTGAAATTAACTGTAACATTATCAAGTAAAAATTATATAGAATTGCAAAGAGGAAAGTCATCCCAATTTTCGTTTCCAAAAAAAATACCCCGCTCGAATGATCCCTTTAACGAAATTCTGTTATTTAACATTGCAGTAAGGTTACCGTAAGTACTAACTTAGATAATAAGTGATGATTTATAAATTCTTTGTTTCTTAGTTTACCTTATCAAACGCGTTTTAGTTGTTCTGATACAAGCATATATTCAATTTCATTATTTTCAAAAAAATACTTCAAAATAACAGTATATATCAAGTGATGACTTTTGATAAAGATATACCATACAGTAATTGCTTTCAAAACATGCATGGATTTATTGCCAAAAAATATTTTTGACACGGTTTGACATATTCACTGCAGGCATTGTTTCGGTACCGTTGCACTAACCCGGATTATGATGTTTACTTAACAAAACAAATGAATCGGTGTCATTATCATATTTCCGGTACATAAATCCAATGATATGTCAATTGACTCTGGTGAGGGGGTGAACTGGTACATCATGATATTTGATTTATAGGTTACATGCATAAATAATGAATATAGAACAGTAGTCAATAGTGAGACCGTTTTAGGAAATTTGTAGGGAAAACTGTGGACTGAAATATATGTATGAAAATTTTAAAAAAACTTGTTCCATGTAATACCAATTCTATCAACCGAGGAAATGATTCCGTTTTATTCGAGCGAAAGGAGTTTAACTAGGAATTGTATGAAATAAACTAAAATCCAAAAGAAACGTCCCCTCTATATTTGATTCTCGATTCTCAATAGAACAAAAAATATAACAAAACGATATTTTTGTACCTTAACCACTGGATTTTGTGCGTTTAACCAATGTGTTTCTTCAGATAGTGCCTTGGCATATATAAGAATGGTGTCATTTTTTAATTATCTTTCATGATTTTTGATGTGTGTGAAAAAACAAAAAGGGACGTTTCTTTTGGATTTTAGTATTATAATAGAATTTGATATAGTATTATGATCATTTACATCTTAAATTAGTCAGTCGTAATTGCTACCAGCTGCAGCTTATTGTGACTGAGGATAACAATACCATTGTTGTGTAGATACTAACATATGACGTCATTAATGCAAAATATTTTGTCATGACTATGAAAAGTTAATACTATATTAAGTTTCATCGATGAAAAATCAATGTTTCAAATTACGGGTGTCATTACAAAGGTTTGAATGTTAATTTCAAAATTTGACCGAAAAAACGGATGAAGTACCATAAACGAGATTCAATGAGCAAAACTTTGGTTTGAAGTATTAATGTTATATGTTATATGAAAGCATTAATTTGTATCAATTATTACTTGTAATGATACTTCAACAATTATAAATCTAGCAATGTACATAAAGTATACACAAGATCTTCGTGGCGAAATTCTGAAATCAAGGTCTATACTACACTAGTTTGTATAATATATCGTGAACTTTGTAGTACTATTTATAACATATAATTGTAACTCTCCTGTATACGGGCCGGAGGCCTTGAATGCAATAAACTTTGTCTGTCTGTCTGTCTGACTTTCACAAAATGTAAAACAACGTCATAAAATGGTTCGTAACTTCGGTTTCAGAAGTATAAGGCCGGTTTCATTGAACATCGAAGACAAGTAGTTGTCGTGATTTTTTTGCTGATAAATATACATGCGTATAAGACACCATGAAATTTATCAGCAGGATATTAAATAAAATTTTGTGAAAAATACCCTATATCCTTTTGAGAAAAAATGATTTATGAAAAACGTCAACTGTGATTTGCCATGCAAGTTGTGAAGAATTTATGTGTTCATTAAATGCTACTTATGCATGTAGAACACCCGTGTCAGGCACACACACTACGTTTTGACATTACTGCCTCATTAAGAAGCTTTGAATAATATTGAAATTAGGTTAAGGCAAGTCATTTGTAAATAATGCAGCTCTCTGCACCTTATAAACCTGGCTGCCGACTGTTTTATGCTGAATAAACAACAATTGATTGTATAATTTACTAATAAATCATTTTTATGATTAACCTTTCAGAGATCTGGATCAGAACTATACAATCATTAGTTCTCCTGTGCTTGGTTGCGATAAATGAAGACAGACAGACAGATTGTTTATTAAAGTCTCACCTCAACATGAAAATACATACAATACATTTGATAAAACAGTAAAAGTTGAGTTGATAAGGGATTATGAGAAACTGATGTCATTAAAATAGTTACAAGAAGCAAAATATAGTTAAAGTTATAACATTTATAAAAATAAATCTATTGAGCTAAAATCAGGAATTATATACATAAGATCTAGATTGACGTTTAGAAAGAATTAAATTACAGGTTTTGGCATTATTAAAACAAACATTTGGGCTGGATAAGATAAATTGTAACTTATGTACATCACTAAAATCCTCAAAACTATCACACTCAGCTATACATTTTCTCAATAAAATCGATCTTTCGATTTCATTAACACATGGCATTCATCTTCGATTTCATCTTTACAAAGTAAACACACTCTTTCATTAATGTTAGTCATCATAACGGCCAGTATAAATTACCGTATCCAACATGCCCAGTCAGACAGAATGTTATTCGTCAATTTACTATTTTTGAGCAATATGTGTATGAACATGTGATGTGCCTAAATGTTAATAGAGGATATTATTCGAGTGTCCTTGTAATACCGAGTAGCTCATTTGGTAGAGTGGATTAGACATCAACAGTCTTGTTTGTTTACATCTCACTCACACAAGTATATTACTACATTATTTATGAGAGAAAAACACTCTGAATGTATTCAAAAGAAACTATTAAAACAATACCAAGCTTGTAAATTTATTGCCTTTAAAACTATACACAGCCAAAATTCTTTGCCGTTTGGTCATCTCTTCACACGTTGTTTTTAGATTTAATTTCGAAGTTATAGTTGGAACTGTATAGATTCTTAGAATTGATGTATTATTAAACCTGTTATTATAAAAATGTTCACCTGCAGCAATATTTGTACATGTGGAAAGATGTAATATATGATCTGTAATATTGTTTCATATGCACTTTGTAACATATGAATTCAATGTAACAACTGATGGGAAATGTATACATAAACAAAAAAGTTCACTTTTAACTTTTAATGAGATTTTTTAGAAGCAAAAACATTTAGTTATAAGAAAGAGTAAACCTTTGATATTGCTGAATCAATTATCTTTAATACGATGGATTCATTTTGACCATTAAGACTTGTCTTGTGAAGGTACATGTATAAACATCGATATCATATGATAGTTTGTATAAATGAACACGTAAAAGATACTTCAACATGTTGTGGGTAAAATAATATTAAATATTAAACTCTTCACATTTTGACATGAGGTATTCGATGCTTAATTGTGCTTAGCAATCTGGAACAAGAGGAATTTCCGAATTTACAATTAAATAAGGAAAATAAAGTGTTATATGTATCGTTATCATAAAATTATGAAAACGGATGTGGTAATTTGCGACAAATCCACGAGGATAATTGATAATTTATCACGTGTATTGTAAATACCGTATTTAATAAACAAGTGAAGGGCTATGTTTTTCTCATGCATTCTATTGCCTTATACAGAAATATTAACAAATAATTATTAGAAATATATGTAATATAGAAATGAGCTCAAATTTGAAAAAAAAAACCCACATTGATGAGACTAATATACAAAGTCTTTATCCTGTCGTCGCAAGTACTTAAACATTCAAATCATCAACTATTGGTTTTTATGGCAAGGGTTTCTTTTCTTAATGAATGTATGCTTTTCTTTATCAATTCATAGTAAACAACATATTTTTAACGGATTTTGATTTTCAAAAAATGAAAGATGACATATGTGAGGGAAATAAATCATAAATGAAAATATTATCATCTTTTACAATCTAATGAAATATCGATTTAAAGAATTTAATATCTCTACCAAAATTGAATATACAATTATGAATAAACAGGAACGACACTCAAATATTGTTTGCATTAAAAACCCGGATGACACCTCTTTTAAATGAATATCATAATTATGAAATCCACATCACGAGTAGGTGTATGAGATTTCATCATTCACCGTTATAACTGTGACATGAAGCGACATCCTCACCTTGTACCACGTGGTTATAATGATAACAATATATGAGTAGGATATATGTATCGAAAAACACGGACTTAATTGTTAAAAAGAATTATGTTGTCATATTCCCCATTTAAAAAGTAAACATCATTGTTCTCACTTGGCGAAGCCAGAACAATGATAGGGGTCAAAGGTTATCGTATTTGGTTAAAAACGTGTTCAACATTTGACATTAATGTTGGTATTACTAGGTAATGTTCTAGTTATGAAAAGATGAAATTGTCAAGTTTATTTAATTTTTAAAGCTTATATATGAAGAAGATATATCATGGGTTTACTAAGCTAAAATATATTGATACATAGTATCATAGTAAATTGTATGTATATTGTTGCGATAGCATATACTGAACAAAATTAGTAAGGTAAACTCACTGATAAAAGAAAGTATATGGTGATATATCTTTTTATCTTATTTTATGATATCAAAGTATTTACATTAAGAATAACAGGATAATAATATGTGCCCAAGTATATAAAATGCTAGACACACAGCAAACGCCACCATGCCATGTCAAGTTTTACGTATCATTTTATAAAACACAGTATTAACTAAGAAGCGTTTTATGGATTTGTCAATTCGTGATTACATACATGTAAGACTTGATAACGGAGAGAGAGAGAGAGAGAGAGAGAGAGAGAGAGAGAGAGAGAGAGAGAGAGAGAGAGAGAGAGAGAGAGAGAGAGAGAGAGAGAGAGAGAGAGAGAGAGAGAGAGAGAGAGAGAGAGAGAGAGAGAGAGAGATTTTTTGAGAGGCAGAAAAGGATGCCACGTAAGGCAATATTGCACGAAAGATCAGTTTCACGCTTCTGAACATTTTAAGATGTTTTTAGCGGTACCATGCACAAGGAAAATACCATCAGTGAAAGAGAGGACAGGTACATCTGCATTCGTCACCTTAAAGGGGCAGTAGCACGTTTTTAGATAATTTTAAATCTAAAAATGTTCACTGAATTGTAAGTTTATGTTAAATATATTATTTTGACAGTGTCAAAAATCTCTGTACACAAGCCAATCACTCATAGTCAGAGGACAAAGTATGAAGATTCACATAAAATCAATTGGCGGCCATTTTGTGTGAACACCTTTAATTCATTTATGTAAGAAAAAGGAATCGCCTGGCTAAACTTTACATTATATATTTGAATTATTACTGCCCCATTTAGTTTAAATACATTGTCTTTCAATTGGAACCATTAATTTTCATTTTCCTGACATCACCTTATATTCCCCCTGAAAACGTGCTACTGCCCCTTTAACAATCACTATCTCACGTCTACGACGGCAACAACAGCGTTTGGTTGACGCATCATCTAAAATCCTTGAGGAGAAGATTGTGAGCATCGGGAATCAGACTTCTTTGTCTATTTACCGGATTGACCTTGACCTTTCAGTGTTGCCCGAATCGGTATGGTTTTTGCGCATCCTGTCTCAGGGTACGAACGTTACTCTAACTCCACTAATCTGTACCCTGGGCTCAGAAGCTAGACATGGACAGAAGGTCACGCGCGACATGAAATTTAATTCAAACTTAAAAATTCCGTTGTTACTTTTTATTTTTTAACGAAAATTGAAAATTCTGACGTTTGATAATTTCCAAATATTTAAGTCATTTTCTAATCATGTGTAAAATGGGAATTTTATTTGGCAAATGATTACATTAACAACGTTTCATGTAAATTTCTTTCTCTCCGTGCTTAAAGGGGCAGTAGCACGTTTTTCGATAATTTTATATTTCAAATGTTTCACTGATTATTCAGTCTAAGTAAACCTAGCCTCAATATTATCCGTTTCACTTCTATACTGAGTCTAAAAAGGTCTAATAGAGGGTCGCGTCAGCCGACCTTTCTGCGACCTATGACCTTCCAACGTTATACGTGCGAAGGCAGACTATTGTGGCTTGGTTAGCTCAGTTCTGATTGGTCAACTTGGTCACGTGGGCTGACGCGACTCTCAACCAAGCCTATCTAGACTCAGTATAGAAGTGAAACGGATAATATTGAGGCTAGGTTTACTTAGACTGACTGATTATTGTAAGGTAATGTTAAATGTATCATTTTGACAGTGTCAAAAGACGCATTACACAAGCCAATCATCCATAATCAGAGGACAAAGTATGAAGATTCACATAAAACCCATTGGCGGTCATTTTATGTGAACACGTTTAATTCATTTTGTGTAAGAAAAAGGAATCGCATGGCTAAACTTTACGTTATGTAATTGAATTATTACTGCTCCGTTTAGTTTAAATACATTGTCTTCCAATTGGAATCATTTATTTTCATTTTCCTGACATCACCTTATATTCCCCCTAAAATCGTGCTACTGCCCCTTTAACGGAGGAAAAAAATATGAAATGTAAAATTCATCAAGCAAATAGAGACCTGTCAGCCAATTAAAACTTCATCAGAAGTTATAAATGATAAAACCACAGTTTTCGAATTCCTCTTGCTCATAAATATTTCTCGTCGAAATAAAGTGTACACAGTTATGCTACAAATTGATGTCATGACCTAACGATATGCATACTGCAGACAATTCGGCACCTTCTAGGTTAAAGTTCATGTGTCGGATAAGCGTGTAACAATTGCTAAATGTTTCAACATATATGTTTCAAAAAAGATATATTTGTTTTATTTCACAGTAAAACATCTTAATTAATTTCTAAAAAGACATTTAATGTCGTAATAACTAGGGCATGACATCTCACACCAGGTAAAAGATGTATATAATATGCATCTCAAACATTTTGCAAGCTGGAGTTGGACTTTTTAGATATAAAGGATGTAAAACATATCTCAAACTGCATATTCACTCTAAATAAGAAAATAAAACAGTTGAAAAGTGTACATAAATAAATAAATAAATAAATAAATAAATAAATAAATAAATAAAAATGAATGAATGAATGAATGAATGAATGAATGAATGAATGAATGAATGAATGAATGAATGAATGAATGAATGAATGAATGAATGAATGAATGAATAAAAACGGATCCCACCAGCTCCAGTTTTATTTCATTCACAAACTACAGAGTATATATGTTGGTAAGGATAAAGGATCAAATGATAACACAGATTATAAATTATTGCCCCCACAACTTGAAAATAGATTTTTTTCTTTTAACACTTGAATTTTATCAACATGTTTTTCTCTCATAAAATTTCATTCACAAACTTTCGTGAATAGACTGCATTCATTCACTATCTTATCAGAGTTCAGACTGCAACATGTCTGATGAACATAATGTTGATAATCTGATAAAGAGATGATGTGACATACGAACCCATTGTGTAAACCTGAATGTACAACTGCATCCCAAAGGTTGGTTCACAGCAGTGATAATCACAAATTATGATTTCAAATTTAATTTAGGGAGCTAACATATGTGACGATGTCATAAAAACTATTTCCGATGCTTTGTAGAGTATTTTTGGATATTCATTCATTCATTCATTCATTCATTCATTCATTCATTCATTCATTTACTTATTTATTTACTTATTTATTTATTTTTTGATTGATTGATTTATTTATTTATTCATTCATTCATTCATTCATTGATTCATTCATTGATTCATTGATTCATTCATTCATTCATTTATTCGTCAATCTTTTTTATATTTTTTATTTATCAATTTATTAATGTTTGAATCTATTATTCTTTTTATTAGGTAGATTAATGAATACACTAAACAGTTTTATAATGAATTCACAAAGGAGATATTGTTTGTGCTAAATGAAACCCGTGTAATTGTGACCTGTAATTGTTGCACACGTCCTGTGTTGTGACAAGCGATGATGAGATCTCCGTGTGCTCTGCTTTCACATACACTCCCTCTGACTATACATTACTGAGTGCACGAGATCATAGTTTATCAGTAAGATCCGAAAAATATATGTTTCTGGTCGCAGGAAAAAGTAATGCAATGACGTGGATTTTATTTTCTTTTATCATTTTATATTGTGGATGAACATAGCAAACAATTAGCATAAAAAGAAAAACCATTAAATTTGATATAACTTCATCACTGCAAGAAAGGACTACCAAAAAGTTGCAAATCAGAAGTCCATGTTTCTACACCACGAGAATAAAGTTCCATTCTTTTTCTCTTTTCATTATCTAGAAATAAAGTTTGATGAGTGGGGTTGCAACTGACGCGGGCGGAAACCAGAAACAAATGACCTTTTTTGCCTATCCTTATAGAATATCGAACCAAGCTGTCATTTCATGTGGATGTTTGTAATTTACAATAAGTGTATCAAGTGTGTATTGCATTGTGTATGTTAGTTTATTAAATTCATGTCAAGATTTTTATTTTTATTTTGTTGTATCTACCTTGATTGTGTATAACCACTTGACACGCTGTTACATCATTATATATAAATGACTTCTCAGGCGTTGATAAACTGCGTATAACTTTGAATAATAAATCTCATACAACGTGTTTCAATATTCCATTGACATGGTTTTGAACAATTTAGTTCTTAATGTGGTAGTTCAAGCAACTTATTCCAATAAATCGCAACCTCTCAATCTTATTAAAATATGATCTATTTGGTACACTACTATAATCTGCGTAACGTAGTGAAACAATTAAGATATCATTTTAATGAAATTGCGCAACCTCTGTTCTGTTTGCGACGACTTCCTTGTGTTTTTATAGAGAAATCTGGCATGTTTCGGATAAGTTTGTGCAATATTAATAAGCGACATGTTTCGAAATAAGTTTCCGTAATGGTTGACAGTATTAGAGTTCTTTCATCTGCGAGATACGCAAATTTGTTGCATCATTAAAGGTGTCGAATTAGAATAACCTTTCCATGGGAAGGTTTGATTTGGATAAACTGTTGGGGGAAACAGAATACGGAAAACGAAGGTTATTGGTAGTTTTCTCACCATTGACCATAGTTGAGAAATAATCTTTATAACTTCTTTACAAACTAAGATGGACATCCGACGAGTAATGTCAAATGTTCATATTCCTTATATATCTAAAAAAACGTCGTAAATGATGTTCACTGTGTGTGATAAGAAGCCAGATCACTTCATTAATCAGGCTCAACAGATGACGTCATACAGCTGTTCGATGACGATGCATCATACATGACCGTGCCGCGCATGTATCCATGACAAAGGATACTTAGAGCGTCACGATTTTTACTATAAACCTTGAGCAATAGTAGTTATTGGTGCCGCCAATGAAAAAGGTTTATATTTTCCCTGTGTTCAGGTCTGTACAAATGAGCGAACAGAGTGCAATGTGATTAAGGTGCCTTGTCCAAAGATACAACACATGAAACAAGGCCAGATCAGAAATATTTACTGTCTCCACCATAATTCGAAACTTTGCGGCCGGCGAGACAAACAAGCATGCTCAATTGTACCTACATCCCCTGGGAGATCAATTAAAGTTGATGTAACTACCCGGCTTTTAACATAGCATACGTAAACACAATAAAATCAAAATGATTACATAAGACATGCTAAGCATATGTTTGGGTTGCTGCTATGCTACAGTACTCAATCCACAACTTAATTCTACTAAATTTATTGCTTTAAGATCCCTTAATCGATAAACCAATCACTTATGTCATTAGTTCCGGAACATAAATTTCCAAATGGGCTCATATGGCTGTATGAACACTGTTGACATACTGATATAAATCGAATGATTGATAAAAGACATTACGATATTGAAATATGTAATCAAATGCTCATATATCATTTTGCACACTCCCACAGAGAGTAACTGTATGTCAGTGGAAATCATCCGTGGAGCGATAGGTTTATAGCATGCATATATAAAAGTGCAACTACGTTCAATCAACTTAACATTCCAAACATGCAGAATTTCTGACGCCATGTATAGATAGAGAATACCAAATTATGTCCCCTGTGACATTCTGTCCCAACAAAGGCAGCTCAGTCATACCCGAGTAAGCCTCTGTTCTATTACGGCTAATACATTGGATAGAAAGATAGAAATCTGATTGGAGGCAATCGAAGTTAGTTCTGCAATCAGCGACGCCGTTTCAAAAGTGGTCATTCGCAAAACCTTGGCCATCTCCGTGTGGTTCGGCAAAGCTATCGTTGAAAATTAACATCCAGGGGAGATAACTCTTCCTTCTACAAATCATCGATTTTTACCTTCTAATTAGTTTTTAGTTGGTTAATTAGTAAAATAAAATCTATCATAAAACAAATAATAATTTACACAATTATAAGACAGTTTCTATCTAACGAAAAACCCTATCCATATCTGTTTTTAAAATATTTTCCCTCTCACACTTTTAATGAAAAAAACATAAAGGCATGATATTTTCCATGTCACTAAACGTTCGGTAAGAATTCCCAATGTCATGGATATCCAAAAGGTTTTTTCATTGGCTGAAAGTAAGGTACACATCTTAAGTAACAACTTTTTGCCGCTAGGGCAATCTGCCGGAACCCCAGGATCTTGGCGTAATAGAACAGAGGCTTGCTCGCACTGAGCTGCCTCTGTTAGAAAAGAATACCCCTATGATGACTTCATGTGATACGAGTGAGTGAGTGGTATGGTGATGGAAGAAAACTGTTAACGCATTTCACAAAGTTAAACGTAGATAAGAAATTGAACCTGATAAAAAATCATTATTTGGTTACATTAATCGGTACGTTACAATCATATATATGTAAGTCAATTTATCACCGGGATCACAATCATCCTGTCTCAGGGTACGAACCTTCTGAGTCCAGGGTAGAGATTAGTGGAGGTAGCGTAACGTTCATACCCTGAGACAGGATGGATCACAATGAGAATCCGTCAAATTGTTGTTTTTTCTATTCTGAAGGTAGATTTTTGAAGAGTCGGTATGATGCACTTTAATTATCGTTCTATTTGAATTCTATCATTTTCATCAATGCGGCAGTTTTCGAAAGAAATTGATGTTTCGAATAACATGAAAATCACGGAATGTAACTTTAACATTATCTCCTTTATCGAGAACTATGCATACAAGTAGTTAATACCTGTAAGTGTTATCAGTAAAGTCTGTGTTGTACGTTTGTAATTTGAATTCAGTAGAAAATAAGTTAATTATAAAAACACATATCACAAAATATCTATACTAAAAAAACTCTCAAGATTTATAACTGTCCTTGTTAAAAAAGTTAGGTCTTTGTAACAACATCAACCTTAACCTTTGTTTTTGCATGTACATTTATTATGTATATCATTTCTCTTGTACCACCGATGGAAAAAGTAATTCAATTGAATTGAATTGATAAACCATTTAAACATAAGATTATTGATACACTTTAATACATTCACAGGACTTACAATGCTTACGAGTAATGTATTTACGTGCATTTCTTTGATCTGACAAGTTTTCACAAGATTAACAAAATAACATGACTTTCATCAAAATCTCGTCAAGATACATATAAAAATGATACATTTTAATACAATTTTCGGATCATGTTTGGCAAATGGAAGTACATTTCTGTGATAAAAAAATGTCTCTTAAGTAAAACCATATGTAATGGTAACGGTCATTTATTACGACACAGCGAGATATAACACTGCAACAAACTGCAAATCACGATATGAAATAGTATCCTTTGCATTGTCGGCGAGATAAAGTAGTGATTACACCTATTCGCAGGAAACAAACACTCATACCGATTAGATTTGTGAATGTACGTATTCAACCAATCAGAGAGAAGCGGCTAAAAATATCGACCAATGAACGTAAGGCAATTACGCTGCACAACCGCAAAGCATTTGTGAGGGTGGTTTACCGAACAGGTTGTAGGGACGACTCACAAACTTAAGTCTAGATGTGAAACTATACCGAATTCCCGATGTAGTGATGAAGGTTCGCTACTTAGGGGCTTTTATCCTGCTTTTGGGACTAGTAGGAGTCATTTCGGATACTCAGCGAATCCTGTGGGGCCAATGTTACTCAAACTGCTTGACCCAACACGCAGACGACATATCCCAGGTAAGTTGTATACGTTACTCAGTCACTCAGTCTATACACGTGTATTGGTCCTATGTCGGTGTCAGTTCACCTGTAGATAGGACCTTCTAGCAACCATTGTGACATCCTAATCGTCACTATTCTAGGACAAGGGTATAAAAGATGGTTTGACGTTGTCCATTTCCTGTCTTAAAGCTGTGTTTATTGTTATAACAAGGCACAAGTTCGGAGCGGTAGAGCGTGTTTACTACTGTCGACAGGACGAGAGGGGGGCAGATTTGCTTATACCAGAACAAGGCTTAAAGACCATAAGGCCATAATGTTTCCTCATAATACGTAAAAAGACAGTTAACGTTTATCCCTGCAAAGGAAAAGAGTCTTATGATAGTGTTTTGTATTTAAGCAGGCCTATAAACTGGCGTTTATTACCAACTCAGGATTTAGTCTAGATACGTATTCAAGCGATTTACAAACTTTTTCTAATATGATTTAGAATTTGACAGTTAAACAGACAACATTTTAAGACCTTTTGATTTTTCATATTCATTTAGTCTTGGATTAATGTTCCACCCGTTATGATTGTAAATTGTTCAACTCTTGATGGTAATAGATATGTATAAAAGTTGGCATATTCGGTAAGTGGTTTACAATTCCAAGGTTCTTAAAGGCTGTTAATCATTGCCATATTAAGTTTCCATTGTACAGTTGGAGTTTCAGAGATACTCACCAAAAGTGTGTATAAAAGCTGGTTTATTCGGCTAGTGTTTTACAATTCCAAGGTTTTGAAAGGCTGTTAATCATTACCATATTAGGTTTCCGTTTTACAGTTCGAGTTTCAACCAAATTAACCCAAAAG
The DNA here is from genome assembly GCA_916613615.1 of Steromphala cineraria. Lineage (NCBI taxonomy): Eukaryota > Metazoa > Mollusca > Gastropoda > Trochida > Trochidae > Steromphala > Steromphala cineraria. The sequence continues at coordinate 26,577,993 of OU744734.1, read as the reverse complement.
TGTGAATTTGCATTTCGTCCACAGCGAATGAATTACGAATAATTGTTTAAGGTCTGTCATTACTGTACATTGTTTCAAAAAGCCTATCAAATATACGACAAGCACCCGTATTCCCCCCGACATGTGACATTTCCAATTTGAAGGGTAATCACATTTTGCCAGACGACAATAGAGCCTCGTAGACACTGCATGTGAAGCGCGCAGTATGCAACGCCAGATCCGTCACATAGACCAACCAAGTGTCCCATTTCAAGCTTCTGCAACACGATATTTCTCTCTATGTATCAGACCAGGCTCGAATAGTGTCACTTAAAACTAATATTTCCTCCACTGTTATGACTTGCATCTTTCCCCTGGGCCATAAGAGGACGATGAGAAAGGATACAACGTGCAGGCAAACCATCTGGGCAGGTCTGTGTGATCAACCGCCAGAGCAAACACAAACACTGCCTCTAAATCTCGAGACGAAATCGTTCGTGGCCTCGCGACCTCTTGGTTTAGACCGAGGGTATTATCAGGCCAACCCATCCAAATACGAGGTTGATGTAATTAGAGATATAGGTAATTGCTTGTAAATTTGTTTTTGAAGCGTTGAATTAGCATGTTTCCCGCCAAGATCCAACATAGATTTTGCCTCCCCCAGATCTAGGTTGAGAGCATCTTCCCCTGTCCTCGTGAGCCACTCTAGCATGCCTTCATCCCATGTCCTCTCTTGCCTTGTCAGCTGCGATTATATGGGCTTAGACCCGGTCCGTTTTATGACAAAATGATGACACTTTCAATTCCTTATGTTCAGAGACGCGCAAAATTTTAATACATCATTTGAATAACAAATATATCCTGTGCTCAAAAGTATTTTGAGGCAAAAAGCTATGCTCCCCATTATCATTACGCGAAAGGCAAGTTAGTGACGTATGTCAGGTTGTGATAGATATTAAGGTAGTGTCAGTGACATTTCTTCTTCATGATCAGTTGATAAAACTAACATTGTTCTCGTCTAAATGCATTCCTTTTCGTGCAGTTTTAAATTATAGAAAAGGCATTAGCATACTAATAATCATATTTCACATATAGAAACTTAAAGACAGAAGTGTTCTGAATTCTGAAGGTAATATCTTAGTTTCTATACCGAAACCTTTGGAGCCTTTACTTTAGTTAGTTGTGTTTAGTTCAGTGATATATTCTTGAGACGTTTATGAACATTATAGTAAAACATATATCATATAAACGCTTCATTGAAAATCACGATGAAACGGAATAACCTTTTGCATATTTTGGCTTGAAAATTGTATATAATTTTTCGTCGAAACGTAAACAATATGCAACACGATTGATATCCAATAAACGTGTAGAATCTTCTAGACAAACTACATGTATATATGTATGTAGGAATAGTTGCGTGAGATCACCCTCTATCATAAACAGCTAGGCTGAAGCATCGCAATTACCCAACAGCATGTTGTGGTAACTGAATTGCTTCATAACGGTAAAGAAAAGGAGCACATTAACAGTAGTCTTATCAAAGTCAAAGTTTGTAAAATCTTATTTTTTTGGTTGTTGTTAATATCGAAACCACGTTTCAGGACAAAATAGCATGAATCGTACAGATTTCACCCGGCCCATTCGATTATTCATTTACATGTATCTTGCAATATCATGTGTTGAACTATGATGCATATTTCTTTAAAAACAACTTTGCATCTTGAAGGCAAACGTATGCTATCAAAATATGAAAAATCGAATTTCAACACTCCCTCAGAAGTATTATATCCATCTACAGTCCTATAAAGGGTAAGAAATAGGTACAAGAACGGGGAAGAGTGAGATACAAAGCAATAGGAGGAAAGAGCGTGGGTTGTTTACACGATTGCGGTTGCCCCTAATTCGATTGTCCCTTCTTGTTTGGCGTGTATAAGCAAACCTCTGACACGATAAATCGTCCTGTACCGGCGTGGCGACCTAGAAGTCCAGTCCATTGTGAACCGCTGACCGACCTTGTGTTGATACACCTGCCTTATCTACCTGGTTAAAGACACACTGCTACCAATTCATCGACTCGAGTTTCGGGTATCTAGATTTTAACCTTAAACTTAGTTTACTTGAATCAGTGATTCGTAGGTTAAGAAAATGACTCTTAAAGGGGCAGTAGCACGTTTTAGGGGGAATATAAGGTGATGTCAGGAAGATGAAAATTAATGGTTCCATTTGAAAAACAATGTATTTAAACTAAATGGAGCAGTAATAATTCAAATATATAACGTAAAGTTTAGCCACACGATTCCTTCTTCTTACACACAATGAATTAAAGGTGTTCACATAAAATGGCCGCCAATAGATTTCATGAGAACGTTCATACTTTGTCCTCTGACTATGGATGATTGGCTTGTCTAATAAGATTTTTGACACTGTAAAAATAATACATTTAGCATTAACTTACAATTATCAGTGACAATTTTAAAATATAAAATTATCAAAAAACGTGCTACTGCCCCTTTAAAGGCACGATGCTGCTCCATAGTTTTCTATTTGACTTCGACTTTCATTGTTAAATCATTCTGGGATTTTTTTGAAGATTTAGAATATTTCATTTAAAGGAACATTGTTTCCAATTTAACGACTCAAGTTTTCTATTTGGTAGATGTATGCATTTAGACTGAATAGCCTATGACGTCCCAATTGTACAATAATTCTATTGGAATCTGTTGTTCGTTGAAGACTTACAATTTAGATTTAAGTGCACATTGCCTTTTTTAAAAAGAAATGACTATATGCGTATGGTGCATATACTAAATATGTTCAAAATATTATGTCTTTATGTATTTTAACATGGTATTTCGCATTTTGTGTCTTTTACTGTTGTTATTTTGTCTAGGACCGAGATAGATTATTAATGTTTCAAGAAAAATCTACTGTCCATATTCGTGGAAATTTATCTTTCATATATGATGACTCCTAAATATTTATCTGGCCACGGCTCACAGGTGCATGTTTTGAGATTGTGAGGTAAAAAATGGATAGGACACTGGATCTTGTAGCTCTTTCTTCAATATGCGCTAGGTAGAAGCGGACTCTATCATATATAGTTGTGCAATCAGCGACAAAAATGATCTAAAATATGTAAAATATGAATCTTTGTCAGCGGGGGACTTTAAAATTGCATCTGATTATTTTAGTATGTAAGAACTCGCATTGCTCGCAACATGGCGAAAACGTTCACGGAAACTTGTTAACAAGAATATAATTATTTCACAACTAAATGTAATTAAAGATATAACGGCTTTCTCATCTAACTATCTGCCACTAAGATAAGACACTGACATTATTTGTATAAGCTATGTAAGTTCAAGGATGGTCAGGATTCAATTATAATCTTATTAGGAACATCGTGATGGTCAGCGAAGAAAATAATTATGACGTCACTTACATGTATTAAATATATATATATATAAATCCATATCACTCCATTTTTGTTCAGAAAATGTCAAATAAGTCGTAGATTGCTGTCTCTAAAGATCATTTTATAGAACAAATGTGAAACCTTTTAAATCAAAAATCTATTTTACTTATTTAAAGTTATTAAAAATTTAGGACCCATATATTCAACCTTTAAGCAAGTCATTTCTACATAATACGTCGCTACATATTCTCGTCACGTTTTCTACCAGTAATTTATTAGGTAAAATGTTTTGGAATGATAATGCTTTCAGTTGATTTTCTTAAAATTTCCAACCTCTAAACGTAATAAAAATTTACACTTCAGAATTTGTAAGAAAAATGTTCGCCATCAGTCAATGTGGAACATGTGAAAATTTATTTCATCCTCAACTGCCACAGAGAGATCAACTGGAGGTTCTCTTGACGTCATTACAAACGGTGCCTGCGAAGTTTTGTAAGTGTTGTTAACGTTGGCAGCATAAACAGGGTTGTCGGTTTAATCCCCTGACATAGATACCGTGTGTTAATGATAATGAATGGATGTGGCCAGATTGACAGTTGCGCTCTGTTGACTAGTGTAGGGCTTGCATCTATCATGTCTGTCAGCCCTATATCTGTCGCTATGACCTTTATGGTATCATCTCAACAGTTATCAGACGCTTAAAGGGGCTGTAGCACAGTTTTGGTATGGTATACATGTAGTTGAAAGTATTGACTTGAATCTGTGTATAATGTTAGCTTTTATCACTCAACCCGAAACATCGCATGGCTATTTTAATTCAAAACCACAGTTAGGATAGTATGATTGAGTTACTTAATCTTATGACATTCGCTTTGATTGATTAAAACGATTGTTTTGCATTTGGAAGGATTTTGTCTCCTTTTCTGGGGTCTAATACTTTCTATAAGAAGACATTGAATTTAGATGCTATCCTAAGACAAATGTGCTACGTCCAAAGCGAAAACTTCACACGACCATTTTAACATGAACAGCTTAAAGAATTCGAGTAGGGTTAATATATTTGAGTTACAACTTTGCACATTTGCCTTTTTTGACTAACACGACCGTCTTTAGTTGTTAAGATTTGATTTTCTTTTCTTGATGTCCTTAAAGAACACGTGTTCGTCGTCTTTAAATGTTTCTTGTTCACAAGGCGCCGAGAATCTAGCAGTATATCTGTCATATTTCAAAGTCCGCTGATGTCAGCTCCTTTAGCATATGTTCTTTTTGTTCAAAACTTTTGATTTCCATTGAATTGCTCAGAGGCATTAAGAGAATATATCTTGGTTTTGCTTTTGAATCATTATTCATCATGTTGCTATTACACCTCTACGACATATACATGCATGTAGTTGATCTGTGAGAAACAAAATAGAATTTTATGTTTCGCACAGAAAAATGAATGATAAGGAAGACTTTATTCAGGTACTATACTTGTCAAGGTGTACCTTTAACATCTACACTTTCAAATCAAAAACTAATCTTACCCTGTGCTTTTTTGTGATTTTGAACATGGAATAATTCAAACCTCAAAATATTAATGTTTCTTTACAGCCCTGCAATACAGATCATAATGCCAGTTAAATTCGAACATAATGGATCTTCTTGAATGTTAGCAACTGTTACTCAACTGCAATACAGTTTATAATACGAGTTAAATGGGAACATGTTGGATCTTCTTGAATGTTATCACCTGTTATTGAAGGCTTTAACTCACTGCTAATCACTTATCAGACTAGTCTTAACCCGGTGTACACCTGACATGTCCTACATGGACCGTTTTAATTATTAGATTCAAATGTAATGCATTTAATACCCAGTTTCTATGTTTAACCCGTGTTTATTAGTCCTTATCAGCCTATCGTGAATCAGATAGCTCTTCTGCTGAGCGACACAAGGAAATGCTTAGAATTTCAAACATCGGGCTTACGAAATAGACATGTAGGTTTCACTGTAATTGAAACTTAGGAGCGTGATGCGGGGTTTCTTCCTGTGATGATTTAACTTGTGAATGTGTTTTAACAGCCATTTTGGCCTACGTTGGGTTATACTTAGAAGTTATGTTAATTGGCACTGCACTGTGGATTCAACATACACATAACGAATTTCCATGGACTTGTACTAAGAACAATGAAATTTTAAATTCGACAAATCTACTCCCGAAACCTTGGATATATATGAAATGATATGTGATCGAATATATTAAAGTTCAAAGTTTTTATGAATGTGATGTATATATCTTTTTCGAAATCGAAGATTTAAGAAACGTTTTAAAATTTGGAAAAATACTGATATCGATAACCTAAAATAAAGTACAACTATTTCAATTTCCTATCTGATCCCTAATTTTTAAGTACGACATGTAAAGTAATATCATTAGAAACCAACACCTTGACTGTGACACATACAAACTTTAGTGTTTGTCTCTTGAAACCACAATTGTGTCTTTAATTGAAATATACATGATGTATCATACCTCCGTATCACATGTCACGTGTTCACGTGATCAACAACCCGTCCTTGTTTAAGGCGCCCGAGCGTAAAATCGCATAATTTATTGTTGGGTGGCACCGTGTTAAGAAATAAGTTTTAAGTTCGACCTTTTCATGTTCCAGGCCGCTTGTGAAGCGGACGAATTTCCACGCATGAAGTTACAATGAGACAACCCCCATTGTTCTACCCCTGCGTTTCAGATTCATAAAACTATGAAATATTTACTCGCCCATTTATTATTCAATCTGCTTGGCCTGCTAGAATATATGATCGTTTTAAGTGTACTTGAAGACTGAATGGCTTTTGTCTCGCCGTAATGCTACAAGTCTCGCGGGATTTGTGAAATTGATGTCTCGCTGTGCCCGAGGAAAAAATCCAGAATAATTTAACAGTTGACTTTATGAAATTGTTTAGGTAATTTGTTTGCAAACGAAATGTAAAATCCATTACGTTATTTACGAGATGAATTTGAAAAACGTTTTAAAAAGTTTCTGACTGTGAAAATGCCTCAAAGAGTAAAAGATTAAATCCACTTTAATTATTTTTTTATTTATGGAATGATATATAAATCATGAATTATTAATTTTCACCTGTCATTTTGTTTTTTTTTAACAAACAGGTTCAATAAGACATGTTTAAGTTGTGAATTTTTTTTTCCATTTCGTTGATGAATTCTACTTTCAAATAGGAAATTATCAATGTACAGTCTTGAGGATACATCAAACACAGTTATAAAGAAAACAAGTTCCACTATCTTTAACAACTCCCTTCTATAAGGTTTACTTGACATACGAGGTGAAGTATTTCAGCGCCTATCACGTAGAAAATTTGCTTATGACAGTTAGCACATAGGGTTGAAGTCCCGATCTAAAGACAGCACTCCGCGTTAACAGTAAAGGGAGTAGACCGTCTCCTTGCTGAACCCCTATACGATGAACACATACACCCAGCACGGAGTGGGACGGTACAGGGTACCTATTGAGAGACTAGCCTGTTCCGTCCTACCTGTCCAGTCTGTTTAATCTTTGACACTCAGCAATTTAGAAACGGGCAACTACAGAACCAATGGTGATGACGTCCATTATGTGACCCCTTTAGATGCGTTGACTATTTTTCGAGAATCAGACCCTCCTCATACTTTCTCAGTTACCTTATGCTCGCCATTTGGAATACCAGTGTATTGTTATGATTACCCATCGTGCAATATCGTTGTGATAATACTTAAATGACATCGCAATAGACGACCGAGTCACAGTGATTAGTGACTACTACGGGTTCTATGGCAGTAAAATTCTTTCAACTAAGCTTTATGCTAAGTTAATGTAAGATAGCAATAACTATGATAACAGACACGGTTCTGTTACATGAAAATAATAAATTCCGTGAACTTTTGAAAATGTTCTGCAACTCCCATTTTTTATGAAATATCAGATAACCAGATAAGATGCTTCATGGCATATGATTTATAGGAAAACCTCATCTTAAAAAGTACCAAGCCTAAAGACCGGGTTTCGCATTTGAAATATCAGATTATGCAAAAAGCTTAAGAAAATTCAAAATTACAGGAAAACCTTATTGAAATTGCAACCGAGCCTAGTTCAGACTATTTCCGTTGCCACAACGTGTCTCCTCGAAAGCGAAATACCACTGTCTTGGAATTGAATAGGGGTGAATGCACGAACGCCAGGAGTAGCCAAGCCACACCCAGTATATAGGTATTCAAAAGGCCGGCAAATCACTGCCAACACGGCTGTCACGAATAGAATGATTGAATGAATACCAGCAAATAGGCTTTAGTAAATTACAATCATGAATTCTTACACGGCCCTGCACGTCAATAGAACAACACATGATAGCTGTTCAGTCCCCATGGTTCATTTGGACAATTTGTATTCTTTTGAATAAAGACGACGAATCTCTGACATGTTTCGGAAGCCTAGAATATTCTTTAGAATCTAATAATAGCATGGTAAAGTTGCATCATATCTCTACCTTGTACAGAGTCTTACAATTTCTCCGGCTAGCGAAATCCATTTGCGAAAAAGAAGATAAACCTATTACTCAAAATTGTTTGGGAATCACGTGTTGCCTCATGTTATTATTATAAAGGACACGCTTCATTCTTAATGAAGTGAAAATATTTAAACTTCATAGTTTAACTGTTATTTGATAACTAGTTATGTGTAAGCTTCTAATCCAAAACGGCCAAATGTCAAATTTACCTCTGAAACTCAATTGTAGCTCATTTACAGACTCTGTTGCTATAGCGGTCATTTGTGATACTCATTTGTTTGGGAAGCTACTCGACCATTTGTGTTTAACACTTATTGAAGGTTGAAGCTTAAAGTCAACGGAAAAACGTTATTCTAGACGATCGCAAAATTTCGTTAAATCTCCCCACAGCCACATCCAAGATTTGAATTCCTTACATCGTCTTACATCTTCGGATATGTTTTAGGGCTGTATATTGCCCTGATTTTTGTATTGCGATATATTGCTCCATGTTTGCTAGGTTTGATTTGTTTAAAAAATGGGAACATTTATCTGATTATCTTTATATATTTTGGTATCCCTAATGATTGAGGTCTAATTTTGACTTCTTTTGGATACTGAAAGTGCATCTTAACTTCTTATCAATATATTGGTTATTTTAAATCGTATTGGGATACGTATTGTTGTGTCCCATCCCAATATACCGATACAACAATAATAATGCACAACCTTAGATATTTTGTGAGTTGTTTGCAAAGACATATATCTCGTTATCAATGGTGTGCATCTGATTTTTTTACCCAAATAAACCCAATTTAATACTTTCTCAACCCAATGAAACACCTGGTCCGTTAACAAGGCTCATCAAGATACCAGGCTTCATGATAAACTACCTTCGAGGGGGTCCAGAGCTTACATGACCGTGTATAATCTGACCACATGATCTCCTAGTTAAACAAAAGACCTTATCATTGAAGGGAATGAGAACCGACAATCTCATTCACAAATGTCACCATTCGTCAATGAGTTTGGTAATTGTCTGTACTGAGACACGTGATTCTCAAATGTCATCAATGGGAAAAGCTAGTATTTGATCAATGAATCCTCGTTTAAGAATGAAATTCAGCTCTATTTGTTCTCTCTGAAAAGCTAGATTGTAAAGGTCGACTGATCTAAGCATAGTAGTAGGTGTTACATCCCTCAGTTTACGTACTACAAGGAATAACGAAAGGCGGGAATCGAATAGCACTTCACTACCACTTGAGTCAGTAATTGTTTCTAATGGATTCATTCGTTGTTTACGTCTTACTGAAACAGGTTGAGGGTAAGGGATACGTTGATTGTCCTTGTATTGTTGACATGAAAACCTACCTAGGGGGTGATTGCTATCTTTACTCTCTCGTGTAGTATTATGTTCAAGTCATACCTAATTGTCACCTGCTCAAGATCAAACACCCGCCTCTCTCTTATGGTCATTTAGGGATTCATTTCAGGTGTTCGAAAATGTGCCAATAACATGAAGTTGTTTTCAGTATGAATGAAGACATAAAAATCCTGATTTGAGATAGCATTGTAGACACAGAACCTACGATCAAGTGAAAGTTACAAGAAAACTCTCTTGTATTTGGCACGCATGATGATATGACGATCTTGATGAACAGGTATATAAAGGTATCGAACAGCAGGTGCGAGGAGATATTATCTTATTTAATCCACATATCTCGTCCATCTATTCTACGAGGGGGTCCTTGTATTTCTTTATATTCAGTTTGATATGCAAATAGTTCTAGATATTCATCTGTTAAATCACGTGTCCTATATGCCCACAAATTCAAGATATCGTTCTTTTACGTAACCTTTTCTCATAACCATGATACTTTCAACTAAAAAGCAGAGGATCTTAAGTATTCATCTTCCATGATGAATGATTCTTTTAGAACTGACATTTAAATATACTATGGTATTTGTGAACATGTATCAACATATCCCATACCGTTGACAGTAATAGTTAATATCGAAAGACTCATTTTAGGCGATAATTTTTTTTTCAAAATGATATGATATACTATAATAGAAATAAACTCTCCTAAGATTTGGCTTCATAAAAAATCATGAACATAGAACAGCTAAGATATCACATTGAAATATCTCCTTCATGGGGCATACATGTAATCTCTCAATATCAACACTTTTGTTAAAAATACTTAAGCTAGCTGCAAAATAATGAACTTAATTCAAATACTTTTACTTCTATATAATGTGAGACAGAAAACCTTCTTTTATACCTCGACAGATCATTTAGTTACTAGTTGAGTTAGGAAGGTTCACCATACGGCCCCATGTAAACACATGCTGTAATAATATGTATAAACTATGTATTGACACACTGCCTCGTACAATGCAAACGTGAACCCGTGTGAAATCCATGCTAACCGCAAGCTCATAACTATCGACTCACACGTATCTACAAAAGCTGTTGATCGGGGTACGAAGGAACGTCACATGTGTCTTCACATGCTCTAGACCAGTGGTACGAAAGAACATTGCCGGAAATTTAGACCGGGTGATTAAATGAACAAACCGCTACCCCAGCTGTGAACTATGGGTACGAAAAAACATGCCACATAGATACACAAGTTGTAAATATTGACAATGTGCAAAAGAACCTACACAAGGCGTAGACATGAACATACGTGTCGTATCTACAAAAGCTGTAGAGATTGGAAGCAACTTATGGCTGAAATATTGCGCAAGTGGCGTAAAACTCTAACTCACTGTAGAGATTTGAAACTATAGAGACATACGATGTATCTTCACAAGATGAGAGATTGGGAACTAAAGAAACATACCACGTATCTACACGAGCTTTAGAGGTTGGGAACTATAAAACATACAGCGTATCGACACGAGCTGTGGAGATAAACATACCACGTAGGTTACGAGAAGAACACTTGCTAAAAATGTACTTTAATGTACGTTTTCTTATTTGATCGCAAATACAAACACAGAAACAATATAACAATTTATTCTGGCCTTGCAATTTGAAAGGGTGCGAAAAAAGTAAATCGTCTGTGTGACCTCAGATGTCCATGGTCCGGTTCGTCACATGAGTCCCTCCCCTCTTCTCTTCATAAACATAAGCTTAGTTTATCCTTACTTTCCGGCACAAATCCTCGCTTTCAGTTGTGAACAATGTTCCCCCATATCGACATGATCTAACAACACTAAATCATGGAGGACGGGAAAAGCCATTTGAATTCGACAAAGTTAGTTACCAAGAAAGGCGTGAAAGGATATAGAGCTTTTGGTCCCAAACAATCGGGAATACTTGAGGTGTTTTAAAATCCGCGTTTCGCAAATTACTTTCATGCCAATGTCCAGTTTTGGAGGGTTATTGAAAACTTGCTAGTGAACTGTTGTCGTATTCCATGTTAAACGAAATATATCGTTGTTTTAGACATCACCGCTTCAATATCTTACGTTAGAGTACTGTGGATCAAGCTTTCGTGCAAATAAAATATAAAACCACCAACTTCAGAGGGTTCATATTTTCGGATGCTATGCGAGTTTTATTTATGTGATTCAAGGCTTTGAAAATTGATTCGGTCTTTGGAATGATTGTTCGCTGGTACAAGATCTTTTTTTCGAACGCAATACATTGACATTTGGAAATTCTTTCAGTAAATACTTTCGTTATAGTCGAATATTAGTTAAACGGATACAATAATTTTCAACATTTGAATCACCTTTTGGTCGTTTTTTATCCTTTTTTCAAGATATAGCGTCAAGGAACGATGTATTGTCCAAATCCTAAATCTTAACTCCTGTGTCTTGAAATGATCAATTGGAAGTGTTTAGTGCAGAATCTGAAGAAATAAAATTAACTTCTATGTGATGGTAAGACCAGTTGTCTATTTCCTTAAATTACAAGTTATCAAACAAATCATGTGGTCTTGCCAACAACTATTCAGTTCACGGTTTGATTGATCGAAACAGTAAATTTGAAGAAACTTTAGATCACGCATGCAATACAAGTATAGTTTGCACCAGGTAGTACCCACTGCGCCATATCAAGAGATGCACAGCGAGGAGTTTTGACTTTACTCCTCAAACAAACCTGCTTAACAACGTCGGAACGAAGGTTAAAGGTCACCATAATTTTATAAGTTTCGTGTCCCTGGTGAACCCGTAAATTGTACGGGGGTCATATCAAAATCGGAATTGTTATTTCATAAAAGAAGGCATATTTTCAAGAATTTCAAAAATTATGATAAAAGACCCAAAAAGTATCATAAATGGGTATTCAAATTAAACCTCACTAAATTTATCAAAACTTGAGACAACCTATTTTACATTTTAAGAGAAAATATTGCTTGTGAGATGTTCCCTGCACCACCCTGAGGCTAGAGAGTAGGAACCCGCCTAGCTATACATCATCCTGTGGGTGGCCACTTGCATTAATCATACGTGGACACAAACAACGTACACGTTGCTATCTGTACACTGGATGCTGAATGAGCGATTTTTAGGAAAACAAGAAAGAAAAAGAATATGTTTTCTTTTTAATTTAAACATCAATTAAGAATAAACTCAGATGATCAGATTAAATAAGAGTTAGATTAATTGTTGATTTCTGTGAAATTGAACGCGTGTGTTCAAGTACAGTGGTAAAAGAATCAAGTGGAAGCATATTATGTTCGACGTGTTTATTATAGCATCTTAATTAATACATGTTGCTGAAATGGGCTGAAATATACATTGTTTTTGTGGTTTGAGCTATTGGGTGATAAGTCGATGTCACAATGCGGTTGCTGAAATATGTTGAATGGTACATGAGGTTGCTGAAGTACGTTGAAAGGTTCATGAAGTTGCTGAAGTACGTTGAAAGGTTCATGAGGTTGCTGAAGTACGTTGAATGGTTCATGAAGTTGCTGAAGTACGTTGAAAGGTTCATGAGGTTGCTGAAGTACGTTGAAAGGTTCATGAGGTTGCTGAAGTACGTTGAAAGGTTCATGAAGTTGCTGAAGTACGTTGAAAGGTTCTTGAGGTTGCTGAAGTACGTTGAATGGTCCATGAGGTTGCTGAAGTACGTTGAAAGGTTCATGAGGTTGCTGAAGTACGTTGAATGGTCCATGAGGTTGCTGAAGTACGTTGAAAGGTTCATGAGGTTGCTGAAGTACGTTGAAAGGTTCATGAGGTTGCTGAAGTACGTTGAATGGTTCATGAAGTTGCTGAAGTACGTTGAAAGGTTCATGAGGTTGCTGAAGTACGTTGAAAGGTTCATGAGGTTGCTGAAGTACGTTGAAAGGTTCATGAAGTTGCTGAAGTACGTTGAAAGGTTCATGAGGTTGCTGAAGTACGTTGAATGGTCCATGAGGTTGCTGAAGTACGTTGAAAGGTTCATGAGGTTGCTGAAGTACGTTGAAAGTTTCATGAGGTTGCTGAAGTACGTTGAAAGGTTCATGAGGTTGCTGAAGTACGTTGAAAGGTTCATGAAGTTGCTGGGGTACGTTGAAAGGTTCATGAGGTTGCTGAAGTACGTTGAATGGTCCATGAGGTTGCTGAAGTACGTTGAATGGTCCATGAGGTTGCTGAAGTATGTTAGATGGTACATGAAGTTGCTGAAGTATGTTAAACGGAAACATGAAGTAGCTAAAGCATGTTGAATGATACATAAGAGTTAAATGAAAGTCTAAATGGTCGATTTTTTGTGACAGCGTTAGGATAGATTTGTTTGGAATAGATGTTGCATTGTTCACGTGGTTGCTTTTAAAGTAGACAGAAAAACTTGGGGTTCAAGATAAAGGATGAAAGGTGAAAGTCATGATAAGGCATGTTGGTGCGGAGGGCTAAATGACAGATTTGTTGTTGAAGCATGTTGAATGGTAGATTTGTGAAGGAAGTTGAAAAGTGATCAACCACATATGGATTGACATGAAAAGTACCAATAAAACGATAAATTGGAAAGGGGAAGATTGTACCGTCAAGTGTTTTACCTAGAGTCCTGGTAATTATTTTTGGAGCGACATAGAGTCAGACAAAGTGACAAACGTTGAGTGAGGAGGAAGAGAGGAAAGGGTAGGTTTGCGCCGCCCCTCTGAAGGGTACATGTGTTCCCGTGTTATCTCGGCCACCTTTGGACGGGGAACTGGAATGCGCCTCGTCATCGCAAATACAGCTGCATTGCGGTGGTCACTTACGTCACTGTTGGATACATTCTTTTCCTTTTTATCACTTACATATTTTTTGCGCACGTGTCGATAAAAGTGATATACGGCACGCGTCAAACCGCAGAGTCGTTTGTGGTGAGAGCCCTGGACGACATTACGGCTGTAAATGTGTCTTGCCTAGTCCCTGAGTCATCCGATCTAGAGGTTTAAAAACACTTGGTAAAACTTTTGAGTAAATCCACTCTGGTTCCAGGGTAATACCACCCGGAATTTTACCCCCTCCTGACTGACTCAAGGGCCTACTCGAGATCCGCAGCACAAAGTCAAAAGGCGCCTTGATAATGCATGAAAGAAACAGGAGGTAGGACTGAAACAGGGCTGCCTTCTGTGTTCTTGTTGATTAAGCCAAGGTCCTGGAGAATAGATTAGAAATCTTCACATATCCCCTTCGTGGTCCAACACTTCAGATTACCTCTCCTGTGATATTTGACGTTAATCTCTGGGAATAAATATATACCCCACCTGGTCTGAGTTTAGCCCTGGACTGTTTGTTTAAGCATTGGAGTCTTCACTATTTCCTTAAAGCCAACGGGAGAACAAATACCCTGTTTGAAAACATAGCACCTATAGATTTGAATGACGGACCCCTGCAGCGATTGAAGGAAACACATTTATTGGAAGGTCATGCAACCTTCGTAGACTAATTCCTCTTGCCTGTTCGCCGAGATTAGAAAACACTGAGGGCATTCTTTTGCTCGACGGTCAAATTCACTTGACTAAGTCCTAGCAAAGTAATATAAATAAGTCCCGGCACAGCTTCGTACCTCGTATAACCAGCCTTGGTATTTACACACACGGGTTTGTTACGAGAGTCATTCTATTAAAGGCTTTTTCGACTGATTGATCAAGCATAATGGTCAAGTGTTGTTGTATTTTCCTTGTCTCTGAGTCAAGTGTTGCTGTTTTTCCTGATCTCTTACCTACAAATAGAACAGATACGCATGCTGGTGCTTCCCTATAAGACGGTTATTGCTAACCAAATATAGAAGTTGCATTGTATCTCCTGAAGAAAGAGCTGTTGTTAGAAGAAACTGCCTGGAGTATGATCATTATATTATAGAGGAAGTTTGTTAATTTAGGCATTGAATCTTGGGTAGACTAGTTTCGCTCTATGCACGAACCTCCTAGGAATCTGCCTCCGATTTCATATGATTAACACTATGGATGGACTTATACCACGAATCATTGTAAACTACTTAAAGCAATAATAGGAAATTTTTTCCTAAATAATATTTTCAGGAATGAATGGTTACAATATGTCGATTTGAGATCAAATACTGAAAGCGATAGAGGTTCTGTCTTGAGATTTGATGTCAGAAACGAAATAGGCGTCGGAAATGAAATCATTCGACTGTATTATGTTGCTTTGATATTAGAGTCCCTAGTAGAGAAAATGGATAAAGAAATTTCGTAATTAAATATAAAAAGCTTCGAACGTTGCGAAATCAAAATCCCATTGTCAGAAATGCATATTTGTCATACCAAAACTTCAAACAAACAGTTCCCCTTTGAGCTGCAAATATCTAAAATTGTTTCATTTGATAAATACATCTTGTGTTCCTTTACTTTTTGAACTAGTATATAAAGAGCTAATAATTGCTTTAATCGGATAAATTACGCATATCTCATACTTCAATACTTATATCACTCAATGTATAAATGAAATTGCTATATGGGCTATACATGAACGTATTCGTGGTGTCCGCCAAAATTGATTGTCTTTAGTGTTTGAAATTGTATGTTTTAATAAAATATATAAATTGTTACTGACAATATCGATAGTCAAGCTTTCATGAAAGAAGGAAGTGGGTCATCATTCAGTATGGTATACGAGTAATAAGAAATATTTCATGCTGGCTAATTTTGGCATGGAAGGAACTCGAATGAGGAAACCATAGCTGGTTGCCTGGCGTGTTGTTGAGAACGTCGCAAGTCGTGTCGTGGAGGTATGTTTGGCATGGCGCCTTACCTCGGCTTTATTGAGATGAATTATTCATGGGTTCCGCGAAGAAAGCACTGGAGTTATTTGTCACAAGTAGGATAAGACTGTTTTACATGAGAGATTAAACCGACTGAAAGCTGCGGCTACCCCTTACATAGATCCTGTCTGTCTTTCTTAGGCTGGCGTATACTTGAATATGACAGTCGGTCGTACAATAAATACTCGTTTTGAAAGTTTCTATGAAATTCAACATATATATTCCATTTCTTGAAAATGAAATATAGAAAATAAATCTAAGTAAACTTACCTGCAACATTATTCAAACTAGTTATAACAATAAATGTTATTAGGTATAATTGGAAGCTATTATAGAAAGTTTGTGATACAAGTAAAATAGAATAAGACTTTTAGCGGGAGATATACTTTTAACGATTTAATTCATCTTTCTTGAACAAAATAATTGTATTCAATATCTTCTGAACATAAGTACAATGGCAGTTCAATCTAATATTAAAGATCAATTATTTTACCTATACTAATTACAAGTATGATTACACATCCCTAACTAATAACAATATGTTATTCAAACAGCCTGCATGATGAATCATTATTATAGATATGTATCAGAAAAGTTTTCATTTGAAATTTTAGATATATTAGATGTGCATTTCAATAACCTATAGTTGCTGAACAGTAAACCTTCACTATTATGATTGCGTCTGACTTACGTCTGGTAATTGTTGATTATTTTCGTTGATTTCATTCACATGTCATTGCTCTTGTTTAAATAAAGGGATTATGTGAGCCACATGCACTCAGTTCACACGATAATGAAACCTGTATTGTAACACTCAAAGTTTGATACGGATTAATGCATGCAACACATAATACGTAACTCTCTGTACTGTCGCATTTTTTCACCAAATAATAAGATACATGTGCAGAAGTTTGGAAATAACATTGATAGGTCGGAGCGCATGGCTGCTATTTGCGTGTTTATGAATAAATTTAACGGGTCTTGAACCTCTGAAGAATGGTTTGCCATTACAACCGAAAGTAGATCTCATGTTTGAGATGGTCTATTTGGTTTAATTACGTTAGTGGGGGTATGCGACAGGGGGAACTACTACCGCCTTCATTATTTATTCATGAATTGCCCAAGAGTTAGTCAGTGTGATAATGCTGAGATGACAATGCATAAAATGGTATGTTATAAAACTGAAACCATTATACGCTGGCTTTGTGTCAATTGTTGGTAAATGGATGAAGGAAGGCAAGTGCGTTGGCACCAAGATTCAATATGTGTTTGTTGTTCGATTTAAAAAATAATTGAACATTGATATTTTGTTGTTTCCCCAACTACGTTGAAAACGAAAACAGCTATATCCATGAAGCTTATGACATCAGCTTTCAAATTTAGAAATAAGATTTTCCCTTACCGTTGATAGGCTACCAAGGAAATATTGTCTCCTGCTTCAACCTTAATTCAACCATCCATACTTCACCTTCTCAGCCACCTCATCCTTCTTGACATTCCAACTAGGACCTCTCTTTGCTCTCTCCCATTCTTTGTTTTTAATCCCCCCCCCCCCCCCCCCCGAAAAAAATCTTAACCCAGTCCCTTTATCTGTCACCTCAGTAATAAACCTTTGCTTGGTTTCATTCGTAAATTCACTTGTTAGGTGCAGAGACACCTACCCATGAGGACACTTTGTTACATATCTATATTTATAATTGATCCTTTCAAAGATTGAATGAATAACTTAAATTTCCATTGTCTGTTTTTCACCATCTGTTTACCCCTGTGTATCAAGTTTACAAACCTTAATCTAGCCAAATGTGTCTCAACTATGTAATAATCATGTACTTTCAAAATATATATATACGCACTGAAATGCCATCTTGAACTAGTTTCAAAAAATAAAACCTGATAGGACTGTCTCTTTAAACTGACATTTCTCATTCTCAAACTCTTGGATAACACCAGCAATTTTAGAAAACATCTTGTATGTAATGTTCAGCTGTGGATACAATAAGGTCCAAAGGTGCTAACATCAAACCTCTCACCCAGTGTTTGCTGTCAGCCTCTCCATACAAGAAGCATACCACAAGCAGCCTGCATCAGTGTTGATAGCAATGAGGAAAGCAAACACTAGACCACATTCAAGTCTACTGGGCACACAAGTCTGCCAGGTGTCCTCTCCACAGAACGATGACTCATCAATTTGTAGCTACTTATCTTCCATCAGGGACATTGCTTTGTATAAAAACTGACAGTTTTTTGTCTGAAGGGTACATCATGTTTGCTGGATTACGGCTTTCGTGTCACTTCATTCAGATGTTGCTGTGAGTGGGATGAGTCATAAAAAGTCTTCTCAACTACCGACCTCACCTTTCTCTGTGACCTACTGGTAAATTATTATTGGCCATAAGGATCAGTTTGCATGATTATAAAAGTCTGGCAGTTTGATACACTTGCAGTAAAGAGAATATTGACAAATTGGAAGTTTATACATACAGTACTCTATTGATTGCCCTTTTGGATATATATATTTTGAAAAAGAAACATTGAATTGTGATTGTAGTAGGATATGTATAATGCAGTACTGTTGATTTGTTGTTTATATATATATTTGAAAATTGTAGAAATTATTGGATTACTTATTTTCGGTAGATAATTTTGGAGTGAAATAGATTTAATTAAAAAAACATAAGGTTGTATATGAATAAATTTGTACCTCTACTACACAGGTTTTGTGGCAGTTATAGTTTTAATGGTGTAACAAGCTTTCTTCCAGAATCAGTCAAGGTTTCAATGCATTGGTTTAAGCTGAGTCATATGAGACTCAAATGTTATGGGATGTATTGAAATCAAAATTATCAATAATAATATCTTATATCATTAACCACCTTGAGAGATATTGATTTCTTGAATTTCAATATTCCTTATTTCGTCAAGTTTACATGCAGTTAGACCATACCATTAGCAAATTGCAATCTTTTACTGTGTTGCTATGTTACTGTTGCATACCTGGACTTTACATTAAATATTTTATTTATTACTTTCATTTATTATTACTTTCATTTGGAACCATTTATTCTCATTTGCCTGACATCATCTTATATTCCCCCTAAAAACGTGCTACTGCCCCTTTAAGTGGCATAAAGAAGGGGTATGGATGATAAAATGCATGATTTCTTTATAGATGTCTAACTTCATAGATGCTTGAAAATGGTATGAGGATCATTAATGAAACATCGCTATTCCATGAATCAAATTGGATTTCTATATCAAACTTGTTAACTACATATATGTGTCTTTTTAGGGATACTGAGAACTCTCAGTATGCAGATGTTCTTCCTGTAATTACATGAAAGGGGAAAATCCCAAATAACTTAGTTCAAGAGAAGGAAGTACTTTGCCCACATGCTTGTTTTCCTAGTGAAGCAGATATTCAATAAGTGTTGTTAACTTGATGTAGGAGAGGGGGCGAGGGTGAAGACACATTGAAGCCACTTTACCCCCTGTAGTCTCGTAATTTTAACACTCAACCAACACAGCAGGTAATCTCGGCCAAGATCTTGCACCTTTCCTGCAAAGTTTAATCAGAATTTCAATTACGCTTTCCCCTCCAGTCTACGTTGAAATCTCTAGAGGAGTTACATTGACAACTCTTAACCCTTGTCCTGCCGTACATGAATCAGAGTCAAATATCACACAAGGGTAAATCTAAAAGGTGATTAAATTTGAATCTGTAGTGGTGTTACATCTTTTAACTCTCGAATTAGGGGCTGATATAACACAGATTCTCACATGTAAATGGGTATTTCAAAAAAATTTGATTTAGTTGGAATTTGTGGAGGAGTGACATTGACAACCCTAACCCTTGTCCTGTCCTGTGATTAAGAACTAATATCCCGTAGATTCTTTTAAAGGTAACTGCATCTAAAAATGTGGTATCAGATTAACAGGTGTCATAAACTTAAGACTACCTAATAGTGATTGTAATGTCTGTCATGTAATGTTGTCAATAACACTTGCCACTCAGGTTGCTGTTGGGATCTATAGTGGAGCTACAGTTCACAAATTTTAACCCTTGTCCTGGGTACATGGAATTATGGACTAATATCACATAGATATTTTGAAGGAAAAGGGCATCTAACAAGTGATCTTGAGCTTTTAACTGGTCTTATGAATTGGACACTACTTAGTAGTATTTTATTACTTGTAATGTACGTATCAGACATAATACACTTGCCACTCTGGTTGATCCTTTAAAAAGTGATTTAGGGATAGTATCAGACCCATTACGGACCTCATTTGCTTGGCAATTACTGTTTTTATCTTTTGAGAAAAGTTTAAATTGCAATATGTTTAAGGTGCAAAGATACACTGACAACAACCAACAGTTGTCTACTTATTGCTGATTATTGCATGCTTTGGTCATTACAAAGTGTCATATGTGTTATAACAAAGGTCTCTATCCCTTAAGTTAAGATCCCACATGGTTCAAGATCAGTGAAGGGGTTATATGTTAAAGCACAAGAAGGTTGAGTAACAATTACTGGCCACATTCGCTATTCCTTCCCTAAATCTGATCCTCTCTACATTTGTTGTCTATCTCCTTCAAGCAAGGAGGAAAGTAATTTATTGTCTATCTCCTTCAAGCAAGAAGGAAGGAAATTGTTGTCTATCTCCTTAAGGCAAGAAGGAAGGTAATTTGTTGTCTATCTCCTTCAAGCAAGGAGGAAAGTAATTTATTGTCTATCTCCTTCAAGCAAGAAGGAAGGAAATTGTTGTCTATCTCCTTAAGGCAAGAAGGAAGGTAATTTGTTGTCTATCTCCTTCAAGCAAGGAGGAAAGTAATTTGTTGTCTATCTCCTTCAAGCAAGAAGGAAGGTAATTTGTTGTCTATCTCCTTCAAGCAAGAAGGAAGGTTATTTGTTGTCTATCTCCTTCAAGCAAGGAGGAAAGTAATTTGTTGTCTATCTCCTTCAAGCAAGAAGGAAGGAAATTTGTTGTCTATCTCCTTAAGGCAAGAAGGAAGGTAATTTGTTGTCTATCTCCTTCAAGCAAGGAGGAAAGTAATTTGTTGTCTATCTCCTTCAAGCAAGAAGGAAGGTAATTTGTTGTCTATCTCCTTCAAGCAAGAAGGAAGGTTATTTGTTGTCTATCTCCTTCAAGCAAGGAGGAAAGTAATTTGTTGTCTATCTCCTTCAAGCAAGAAGGAAGGAAATTTGTTGTCTATCTCCTTAAGGCAAGAAGGAAGGTAATTTGTTGTCTATCTCCTTCAAGCAAGGAGGAAGGTAATTTGTTGTCTATCTCCTTCAAGCAAGAAGGAAGGAAATTTGTTGTCTATCTCCTTAAGGCAAGAAGGAAGGTAATTTGTTGTCTATCTCCTTCAAGCAAGGAGGAAAGTAATTTGTTGTCTATCTCCTTCAAGCAAGGAGGAAGGTAATTTGTTGTCTATCTCCTTCAAGCAAGAAGGAAGGAAATTGTTGTCTATCTCCTTAAGGCAAGAAGGAAGGTAATTTGTTGTCTATCTCCTTCAAGCAAGGAGGAAAGTAATTTGTTGTCTATCTCCTTCAAGCAAGAAGGAAGGTAATTTGTTGTCTATCTCCTTCAAGGAAGAAGGAAGGTAATGTGTTGTCTATCTCCTTCAAGCAAGGAGGAAAGTAATTTGTTGTCTATCTCCTTCAAGGAAGAAGGAAGGTAATTTGTTGTCTATCTCCTTCAAGCAAGGAGGAAAGTAATTTGTTGTCTATCTCCTTCAAGCAAGAAGGAAGGTAATTTGTTGTCTATCTCCTTCAAGCAAGAAGGAAGAAATTTTGGTGTCTATCTCCTTCAAGCAAGAAGGAAGAAATTTTGGTGTCTATCTCCTTCAGGTATGAAGGAAGGTAATTTGTTTTTTCTGATCATGAGTCAGCATTACTGAAGATCTTTGCTTTCTTTGTGTTTGTTGCAATATGACACTGTAAACTCCACGAATCTCGCAAAACTTGTCCCGCTTGAGCGATTTCATACCTCCCACGGCTGGTTATATAGATCAAGTGTGTTTAACCTGGTACACAAATACTGAATTTGACTCCAGGATTATGATAAGTCAATATGAAGGTAATTAGTCGCCAAAATGTGAGGCTGGATTAGTTTGTGGGTTATGACGGGAAGTTTTATGTAATGTAGATTAGACTTTGTTATCCTTCTTATTTGGTCAAATTTTGTCATTCATTCCTTCATTTTTCTTCATTTAAAAAATATGATTTTAGGACCAGAAATTAAAAACCTTTTATGAGATATTGAGTTAAAGTGTATCTGATATAAATGTATATATATAAATTAACAACATTATCAAAATGTAACCTTTATGATCATCTTTGTACACTTAGCATGTGAATTAACGCTTTTCAATTTATCAAGCATCACAAAACTTGGCAAATCCTTTCAGCTTTTGATATAATCTAGTAAGCAGAAAAACTGGCCCATTCAAATATTTTAGTATAATTGAGATTTTATACCCTTCTTGTATATGGCAGCTTGTAATAAATATACAATTAACCTACTATTGACATTTATATACAGTGAACTGGACCATCTTTTTCTAAAAATGATAATAAGGATTTGTGGTAGACCAAGAAATTAAAAAAAAGGGGAGGTTTGCCTATTAGAAAGATTGGGGTTTATCCTTGCGGTCTGATCCCATCATCTCCACCCTAAAATCTCCCCCCCCCCCCTCCATTTGGGATCCACCTAATAAAAGTCCAATTCTTGCTGGCGATCGTATCACCAGAGTCAGTCTCCACAACATCCTAGTGAACAAAGAAACTGTCATTAAGTATTAAAAACAACAATAAAGAGCTTCTAGCGTTGGTCCAGGTAACAACCAACAAGCTGTTCGACCTGTGATCTGACTTGACCTCAAAGGTCACGGGTCATCTGATACGCTGATTCAGTGAAAGGTAGTTGTAAAGTAATTGAGCTCTCTGTGTATGTCACTTGTCATCTTAGTGACTGGAGAAGTAGGTCACTAGGTCTTGCTAATAACCCATTCACTTCACTTGAATGAGCGATACTTTCAAAATGGAGACACAAAGTTCTATCTCTTTTAAACTTATTTCCTTTCTGCTTTTGTAAGCCAGTTATTGTTCACTCCAATTCTGGGTTAAGATAGTATGGACAATGGATACCTTTTTTAAATGGACGCAAAAAAATGATATTTGGTCACATTAGTTCTCTTTTGGAGGGATGTTTTACATGAACATAGTTATTGAAAAAAGCAAGATGAGAGATATAGAGATAAAAGCTGACATAGTCGTTAAGTTATCTTTTGGAAAGTCGACATATGCTTTTGACCCTTTTGTACCTTTGTTCTTGCAACAAAGGCAGATTTAACAAAAAGCAGTCTCAGTTGCCAGTCTCAGCCATGAGAAGAGTGAAAAGAAGAACCATGATCATAATAAATCCTTCCTTCAATTTGTCCATCCATCCATGATTCTTAATTTGAGAGGATAGAATCTGCTGGAAACACCAGACATCTGCCCAAAGGACTCTAAATCTGCCATATCAGATGATACCAAGCAAACCCTGACCACTCCATCCTCTGGAACAACATCAGCATCCTAGAAGCCTGCAGGGCCTTCTTTCTCAAAGCAACCTTAACTAAGGTTAACCTTAACTCCCATTCTATCACCTTAGAGCTTTGTGAAGGAGGCCCTGGTATGCAAACTATTAGATTAGAAAGACTCTTGAAGCAGTAAGCATCCTCTAATAGAGATCTAGATAGAAATCTACTCCTTTCCCCAAGCATATTTATAAAAAACTACTTTTTCCATCATATCTATCCACAACTTAACTCTTAACTATGCAATAGAGAAGTTGACTATCCATAGAACTTGTTCTCATTCATTATGCAAGCATCTAGCCTCTGAAATATATTTGAGTGAAAACCCCAGTATTTAACCAGTCATGCTGTAAGTTCAATGTACCTGTGTATATTGAACAACACTGGTTTGTTGATACAGAGACGATATAAATACACACTGCTATATATAGACCTTGCCAAGGTATGGTGTACAAAACATTTGTATACTCACAAAACATTGACACTTAGAGTTTGAGGGCAATACAGGTGTAAAGGACAGGTTTTGCCTTAAAGGGACACAAAAAAAAAATTTTTAGAATATTTTTTTAAGTTTCACCAATTAATATCAGTGTATGCCAAATGAAGTTTTTTAGGGTCCAACATGTCATAACTCAACCTGATTATTCAGTCTCAGAAGAAATAATCAAGTATTGTGATGTTATCTATCTGAAACATTGTTTCCTCTGGAAATGAGAAAATGGGAAATGCAATAGAAAAAAAAAATGGTGTCATTTGATCAATTTATTGTTTCAATAAAAAATAAACCAAATGTAATGAAGAACATCCACACATATACAAATGATTTTTAACTACACAACAATGCTTATTATGCCATATCAATATTTTTCACTCATGATTGGCTTCACTTCTCATCATCTTATGTATGCGTCCTTCTTAATCACGTTGTCAAACAAAAATCAACACAGTAGGTTACGGTTTCAGACAAGGTGATAAGTTCCTTGAAAAATTATCATGCTCAAATATCACATATAATGATTTTTGAAATTTTGTTTTCAAAGAAGATGCTAGTTGTATATTGAAGATGTAAGGTTAATAAGCACACCAGACAAAAATTAGGCCTTCTTTCAACCATGATTCATCAAGATTTGACAAATTTGCCTGTCAAACCACAACAATGTGTATGAGAAAAGAACACATACACCATAGTTTGGAAGTAAGGAGAGGTTATTTTTTGTCTGACATTTCACCAATGCATCACTTCTGTCCTGGCGTTCCTGGTGAAAGGCAGGTTGCACTAAGTGCGAATTGATTGCGAGGGTGTTTCAGCAGCCTTTGAAACTGTTTCTATGGTAAACGAGAAACTTTGCATAAAGATTTGAGTGTCTTTCTGTAATCTATTGATATATAAGCCTCAAGTCAAGATGAATAATCCATCCTTGATACATGTTTATGAATATACATCTATGCTACAGTTTGAACCCTACGCAGTGTTTCCCGTATTTGTAGAGAGACAGAAATAATGGGATGCACAGATTTTTTTACAATAAGTTCTTTTTGTAAAAATAACCCCAAAAAACAAACTTCATTTTGTAAATGAACATAAATTCAAACATGAATGAAAAAGATAAAACTTCTAACCTTATTTCACTTTATCACTGAAATCATATTTTGAGGGCTACATGAACAGAAAAGAGTTGCATCGTAAATGTTGTAATATTAGTCTAGGGTATAGGAATGAAGTTCTATTCTTTTTCCCTTGTCAACATCTAAAAAAAGGCTTGATAAGTGAGTTAAAGTTAGTAAACCAAAGCGGGATGGAAACAAGAGACAAATCACTTTCTTTTCTAGGTCTTAGTCATCTGCCAGTTTTCACCATTTTTACAGATGATCTAAAATATTATTTCTAATTATAAGCCCAGATTAAAGGTCTAACTAATTGATAGCTGATATCAGTATCCTGGACCATTTTGCTGAATAAGGTGTTCCCCTTGTTTCCAAAGCGGTCATCAGTAGCTATTACAAGCTTATACTTTCTATTTTCAGCCCGTGAAGCTTAAATTTGATCTTTATCAAGCCATCATGGGCTATTTTTGACTTTCTTCCATTGAAAGTTGACTTTGAAGATTTTGAGTGTTTTCCTACAATACAAGTGGCTGCTGGCCGCAAGCTGTTTGACAACTTTTCTTTGATCTTTATTCTGATTAGGAAACTCCTGTTTACTTTTTACACTCCAGTTCATATTTGGAGTATTGTATTTTAATGTAGTTTCTGAGAAGTTCAACTTTTATAGCTTTCTCTTTTCAGTATAGGATCTGAAATCGACATCAAATCTTGTCTGTCTTGTTTATTTCATGTATGTAGAATGAAGATGGCAGATTCTGTGTAGGGTGAGTCATTGACTCTTTTGATGCTAAATGTCTCATCTCTCACTGCCCTGTCTGGATGTATGGTACAAATCACCATATCTTTCTATATCTTATTCTTATGGTGCCATGTCTATAGACAAAAGGCACAGTTTTTTTTATTTTTTTTTTTTTTTTTATTGGTTCCCAAGGGTTACACAGCATATAAAAAGTATATTATACATGAAATATTTCAAATTTTACAACAAACATAATAAATAGTATGAGCTGAAAAGGCTCTTTTTAAAGCCATATAATATCATTTCTTGAATATTGGGATTAGTGATTTCCATTTGCTGTTGAATGCAGTCGTTTCATTATTTCTTTTGGAAATAAATTTTTCAACAAAATATATTTCTTGTAGAATGTTATGATAGTTACTTAGTTTTGGAATTAAATTTTTTATGTTACATATATTTATATATTTTATTTGCAGAGAGAAGGATTTGATTCATCAAAACATTATTTATTTCAAGAAACCAAATCAAGTATTGTAATTGCCTTTTTATCCAAATTTCAAGTTCATTCAAAAGGCACAGTTAGCCTCTGCTTTGTGATGGGAGCTCCGAAGGTAGTGATAAATCCATCCTGTCTCAGAGTACGAACATTACGCTCACTCCACTAATCTGTATCCTGGGTTCAGAAGCTAGATTCGCCCGCCCTGCCTGACTTGGGATATAGCCAATCAAATCATTTTCTCACCATCTCTGGATAAAATTTAAAGAGAAAATTATTTGATTGGCCATATTCAAAGTCGGGCCGCGAAAGTGAATCTAGCTTCTGAGCCCAGGGTACAGATTAGTGGAGTAAGCGTTCGTACCCTGAGACAGGATGTGATAAATCTACAAATATGACCTGTTGAGTCCAGAGACTCGCTACAATGTTCACAGATTTAAATGGTCCATCATTATGTAAGCAAATAGTAACAACAGTAGTATAGTAGTATTGTAAAATACAACAGTAAAACTGCATCACAAAGTCTTGAGCTTAAATCTTTACGGGTCCTTTTAAAATTTTATACATGTAAATAGTTGATGCAGGACTCTGGTAGAAGTTCATCATTTTGACGAGCCCACCACACACTTTCAAAACAAGTTTTGGATTTACATTATCTTAAAAGCGGCAATAAACCCCATATCACCTCACCTTGGATTTACATACAGTAGAACTCGGATAAAACGAACTCCAAGGGACCAAAGAATTTAGTTTGCTATATCCGGTGTTCGCTATACACAGATAATTTTAATGATATTATATAGGAACGGGACTTGAACATTTGTTCGCTATATCCGAGGGTTCGCTATATCGGTGTCACTATATCCGTGTTCTACTGTACATGTACTTTCAAATTATCAAATGAAGAGGTAAGAATTTACACACAGACAAAATAATAATTTGTTATCCAAGTTGAACTGCTCTAGATGGGTAAGACCATGCATTAAGTTCATACCATACTTAAATTGACATTAGGGATTGCTTTGTAAGAATTCAAAATTCAATACAAATTGAAAGGAATAGCAAAACTCATGTCAACATATTGTTATTGAAATGGTATACTAACAAACCAAATCATTTGCATCAAAGAAAAGGAACAATGAATATGACTTGATAGATGTTTGAAGTATTTGGATGTTCAATGCCTATTGTCAGTGATGAGTATGTAAGTAAATCTTGTAGCTTGTACATTGTGATTAGTTGGGGGCTGAAAGTTAAAGGTCTGGGAAAATGTTTAGATAGAGTTGAACAATAGCCTAACTTTCGACCGCAGTCATGTATATACAAAGTGTTTGGCTTATCATGTTAAGCTGGTCGGCCAAGAGGAAAATCCGCAAGTCATTTCTTCAAGCGGCTTGTGTTCAAAAACACACCTAGTGTTTAAGGACCTTAGCCTTTATGGTCATAGTTTTTCAAATCTAATGTGTTAATTCTAAAATGTTGTTTAAATGAGTAGTAGTATCTTTCTGAAAGTCAAATTACAATTTCATAAGTTTCTTAATCATCTAATCATGTTTATTAGAAAAAATTATTTATGGATATTTCATGGCATTTTTAAGATTGATAATCATCATATTCACAAAGATCATGTTACTTATGATCATAATAGTTAAATAATTACCATCTCATATCAAATTACAATTTCATCATTTTCTTAAACATTTAATCATGTTAATTAGAAAAAAAATATTTATGGATATTTCATGGTATATGTAAGTTAGATCATCATCATATTCACAAAGATCATGTTACTTATGATCATTATAGTTAAAGAATTACCGTCTCATGAAACATGAATTGAAAATGAATTTAATCAAGTGTCTTAAATAAACTTGATTTGTTTGTTATTTTTGATGTTATATGATAGTAATTTTGTTCTTATTCATAGTGCTTTTAGGAGTCAGACATTGATATAACCTCAACTAGATATTGAGAATGAAATGCTTAATGTATGAAAATGTTAGAATTGAATAGACTATTGTATACCATTGAAAACATATACTGAAAAAGTCATCTGCTTACTAGCTGTTTGTAAATGGTCAAGAAAATAAAAATGAATAAGTGGTTGCAATGAAGAAATGTTGAATGAGAGGAAATGAAACTATAGGTTTCACAAACAATGAAACATCAGTGTTAGGCCCATGAATGAGAACTATTTAATTTGAAGAAGTCGTATCATCAATGGTACTTAGACACATTTTGTAGATGTGTACCAGTCACAATAGGTATAATTTCTAAAGCACTAAACTGTTCCTTATCAAATGATTTCATGATAACAATAGATGTTACTCTTTTATTGAAACTATACATAATTTAATCCTTTTATCACACATATGATAATTATAGTATTTATCAATGGTTATGATAGATACCAACATTCATTCATCAAGAAAAGAATGTCAAGTGATAATTATGATTAAATCTCTATCCAATTCTTTTCTTCATTTGGCCTAGATGTAGATGTGTGGAGCACAGTGGTGTAGTGGTTAGCATGCTGGCCTCTCACGCCAGAGACCCGAGTTCGAATCCCGGTGGAGACACCAAACATTTTTGACTTGGGTCTTATCCTGTGTTGTGTCCCTGGGCAAGGCACTTCATCCACATTGCACTAAGTCCACCCAGCTGTTAAAATGGGTACCTGCAAATTGGATGTACTGACTTACGTGGTCGTGATTTGCGCTTAGTAGTAGCTGTGAAAGTACACTCCTTCGGGGTAATAGTGTAGCGCTTTGAGCATGTCTTAGGACGTGGAAAAGGCGCAATACAAGTACGCACATTATTATTATTATGTACAATTAAGAATATGAGATGATTATTGATTTCTCGTAATATGTCAGCCATTAGCAGTGTAATATCAATGTTGATAAATAAAAGTATATTACGAATTATCATATTGAATTTATGCCTTCTCAAAAAGAAAATTATAAAGAATAACAAGTCATCAATATGATAACAATTTTGACTAAGAGTATTAAACTCATTGAAAGGGCAAATCATGGTTCGGACATCACATACAAGATATGGACTGAAAAGGTCCTATCTGCATCAAATGATAAAATGCACATTCTGCAGTAAACTCTGTATGTATTAGTCATATCCAATTTGATTTGTGAGAGACCTACCGCTTTGAGAAAATTCATTCAAGTTTGACAGCAGTTGAGTCTGATTTAAAGCTGTTGAAAATATTCTATCAAGCAATAAAGACGTTTTTCTACTACATTGTGTTATGCAAACAGCTTTGAAATGTGAACTGGTCATGAATTATTATTTTTCCTCATGTTTAAAAATCTTCTATAGATTCAAATTTTTAATCTGATGAATGAAAGAGTCTGAATAAAAAGTTTAAATAGTTTTTAAATAGTTAAAATGTTAAACTGTAGGTTTTTAACCAACTAAGTATAGTAATGGCAGATTTTCTGCAGGCTTGCCGAATGAGTTCATCTCATGTATATAATTCAAAGGGTTTAAAGTGAAAATTAGGCATTTTTTTATAAATGTGACTATTGACATTTACTGATAGGTAAAATTGTCTTGTATGTTTGAACATTTATTCTGACTTTTTTTTTGGAAAATACTGTGATATTTCAAGGAAGAAAAATCAAAAACTATTTATTACTGATCCAATTCAAGGAATCTCTAGAACACATCTTTTTCAATTCAAAGCCTAAAGCATGAGTAAAATTAATTGGGAAGGAATTTTGATGACAATATTGGAAATTGGAGATTCACTTGTCAACACAGATGACTATCTTTTGGTTTCAATTCAAATTCTGTTGTGATTGGGTATTGACATAGTGCTGTAGCCTTGTAACTGAGTACAAAATCTAGTGTTATGAAATTTGTAAGTAACTGCTTAGAGATTTTCTCACCATAATTTCTTGTAAAGGGAACATATTGACGTTAGATTTGACTGCCATATATGCATTAAATGGACACATATTGGCGCCACTCTGTAGCCGTCAAGGGTTCAAAGATTGTCACTGGTAGCTCATCTTTACACTTGAAATACAGTTTTGATCTGTGCAAATATTGATGAAGAATGAGAGGAAATGATCAAATCTTCCTTTTATTTATCTTTTTAACAACATCTACATAAATCATAAACATTCACCCATTGAAAAGGGGGGTTTCATCCTTTGGGTGAACAGCTGTTGACAACATCCAAAGAGAGGGAAAGAGTTTAAACCCTTTTTGTAACGGCTGTGAGTTATTTCTTTACCTACAACCCCCTCTATATCCTTAGGTGCAACCATTGCAATTGGGTTCTTTTTGCATCAGCTGTAAGACCCTCATTGCCATGGGGTTTCTTTTGCATCAACTGGGAGACCCTCATTGCCATGGGGTTGCTTTTTGCATCAGCTGTGAGACCCTCATTGCCATGGGGTTGCTTTTGGCATCAGTTGTGAGACCCTCAATGCCATGGGGTTTTTTAAACCTGGGAGACCCTCATTGCCACGGGGTTCTTTTTGCATCAGCTGTTTCTCGACCCAGCAATCCCAGCGCTCTCTAGATAAGTAACTGCAACTAGTGCCGACGGAGATTCTTTTGCGTCAGCTGTGAGGTATTTCTCGAGATAACCAATGAATAGGGTGCTCAATGAGCAGGGAGGTATGGGTATTAGAGGCAATGCACAAACCATGACTTGCACATCCATGAAAGTGAAAATGAATGAGGTGGACACAAAAGCAGCATTCTCGCATCTCATGTATAATTCATCTGGGTGGCTGCAGCATGTCTCATTCTCTTGAATAAATACTACTTTCCTCTTAACTTTTTTGATAAGTTTGAGGACAGTTAACTGTGTGTATGCCCATCCATGTGTGTAAGCAGCACGTTAACTGCTTGTAAGCAATGCCTTCAACTAATCTAGTAATGCTTATTTTCTTTCAGGGTGCACTGTTTTCACATCTCAGCTGCATTTACATGTCTAATGTGCAGTTAGCATGAAGAAAGCTTGCAATGTGTTCATTTGTGATGTGTTTTGTAAAGTGAAAAACTTTTGTATCTGTATCATATTGAAATTTTTATTGCATAATATTTTGTTTTTAAAACATCATAGAGGAAATCTGTCAAAATCAAATTAAGCAGGAATACACATGATAATGAAAAATTTATAAATGAAACACAAAAAAGGGACAAAGTTTTAAAAAGATTTATTATAATTTAAATTGTTGTTGAATGAGAGTCAAATTATTCTGTCAAGATCAAGATTTATGTCAGTAACGAATCGATAAATTCATGACCTTTTTTAAATTCCATGTTTGTCTTGCTCAGATGGCATTTGATATGAAATGGAAAGAAGATGTCTGGTTTAATGAGACTGTCTGCCTGGTACATGGCTTTATCACTTCTCTCACTCCTTTACTTAAAGAGGGAAACACCCCTGTCACTATATTTAAAGTGAGCATTCTACAATGTAAATGAGATTCTGAAATCTGACACTTTGTCAGTTCAAGGGGGGTTGGGTGTTCGTCAACACCTTTGTGAAATCCCCCCTATCTTACCTTTTCAATTAGCGAACCACTTTTTCCTTGATTGCCAATGTATGTGACATTAACACTTTACTTACCAAATTCCATTAAACTTGGACTTGCCAATAGGAAAGGAGATATTTTAGACACAGAGGTTTAATGAAAAACCAGTTATGAAGAGAATTAAAGGCATTGTACCATCAGTACATTTTTTGGAATATGCTTTGTGTTGTTTGTATGTAATAAAGTTAATGTTGAAAGACAAAAAAAAATAATTGCCTTTTGAATTTTATTTAGAATCATTCAATGCAAAAACCGATTTTGTTCTTCAATATCAGTTTGCCAGGGTAGTTAACTTGTGCTTGATGAAGGGGTTGGTCTTGAATTCCCGACCAATGGTCTGTATCTTGGCTGTGGTTAAAGCAAGAGATTGTTGTTGATCTGTAGAGGAGCTTGTTTAGATCTTTAACACCTTTGTTTATCAGCTTTTGTCAAGGTTTTTTCAGCTTTACCTTAGCCACAATTATGAAAGGTCATTTTTTAGTGATAACAGTCATTTCCATTACAGTGTTTCAGTCTTTCCCCTTTATTTTAATGTTTTGAAGTATGTAATAAAAAGGGGAATAATAATTAAAGTAATGATATCACTAGTTATTGTCTTGAAGAGGAGAAAGAAGTTTTGATAGGTATATAGTTTTGAGATAAATTTGTATTCAAAAATTGAAAGGATATGAGAACACAATATTACAAATCAAATGTATTCTATATGAATTTTAACTTAGGCATTAAATCGTTGCAAAATTCCAAATAATTTCATATCCTCAAAGATTTTATGACAATGGTCATGAAATATCCATAGCATACATTTTCAGAGAAAAGGAAAACTGATCAGTTATGTTATATCAAATTTCAAATATTGATGCTTAAAGAAACCAGTGAAATAACTCATATGACTGCAAATAGCATTTAATTCTTTTCCACCAAACAAATTACCATACATTGCAAATACCTTTGAGATGAAGGCGACATCTCCATTTATAATTTTATATTTTTTTTTCCAAGTTTGCATGAGTTTCATTTTGATTGTTTAAATATTTTCACAACAATTTAATTTACCTCTGTAAAAAAATATCTAGATGAATACCTACATTCAACAACTTGTATTTGCTTGGTGCATTTTTAATGTTGATAACATTTACTGCCCTCAACTCTTTGAATGAATATGAACTGACGACTGTAGGTAGAGCCGACTCAGAAAGTGTGGGTGTGTGGTTATGCAACTACAAATCTGACAGCCCCCTCACTAAAGTGAATTTACTGGCGATGACTGAACACTTTGCTGAGTGAATGAAACTGTTGTTAACCATCACATGCATAGGCAGATGAGAACAATAGCTGAAGTATTTCTATAGCTTTGGTGCAGCTCACTTTCTGCAAGCAAATTGTATTTATGAATTTTCATTTAAATTGCTTTTATTATTTATTCATGCCTTTCTTGATAAGGAATGATATAAAAAGGGTAGCCCCTGTTTGGCATTGATGGAAACTTCTTAAATCTCGGAGATTTTTGTTAATAAGTCATAGTATTAATGACATTTGTATAACTTTAATCTTAAGGGTGAGAGTCAAATGTAAGTCACAAGTATCATAGACAGACAGACACAACTGGCACAGAAAGTCAATGAATCACAAGGACTCAACAGAAATCTTGATGACAAATTCATCAAATTCTAATAACTGTTGACTTTCATTTGATACTCATTTTTAACAGTTTATGTACATTTATTGAAAATGATACCACTGATCATATTTCTGTTCTGTTCAAATTTATATTTTGATGAGAATACCTTTGTTCCTTCTATCAAATTTCTGATGGTTGTAACATAACTTGGGAACCCAAGGAAAACACTTTTGTGTTTTATATGTTTATTATTAAACATAGAGTGTACACGTTAGTCATTTGACTTTGAATCTCGTGTATAACTGACCGGTGCTTCCGGGAGAGCGAGCCTTCCTGTTAGCTGGTGTCGCATAAGATTGCTGACTTTGAATAATATTACAATGGTGTGAAAATGATATACTGTACCTCTGTCCAATTGTTTTGATATGAACATTTTGTTGTTAAGATGTTTTATACTGTTCTTGACAAGTTCTGTATCTTATACAGTTCACAACAAGTTCTATACCTTATACTGTTCAAGACAAGTTCTATACCTTATACTGTTCTGGACAAGTTCTATACCTTATATTGCTGTTTCAGGTGTCTAATGACAAGAGGAGAGGGAAGCCGAGTTTAATCAAGAGCTGCCGACGAGTGCTTGATTGTAAAACTGTAAGTATACATGTTGTCCAGCCATCATACTAACCTTAACTTCTTTTGCATTGTATTAGTCACATTCTGGTCCTGCTGATTATTATGACCATGTGGGTTTAGGTCTATTTGGTTTCTGTCAACATCTGGAGAAAAAGGTTTCTCACTTGGGTCTGAAACTGCAAATGTAGGCGAACAAAAAACCCAAACTGTTTTCCTTGACGCAATATGTCTCAACTTGGTTGTGTAAAAAGTTTTTAAAAGTGTGTTTCTCGTAAACTTGAAAAGATAATGTTTCAAAATTTTACATGTAAGTTAGTTGACTTCTGGAGTAATGATACAAATATTTTTTAGTTGCATCAATCACCAGTGTATTGAGTAACCGTAACCTTGCAATTTGTATGGTAGCGTTTCTTTTGGACACTAGTTTATATAAAACTAGAATGTCACCTTGAATTTGATTTCTGAAAAAAATCCCCCTATAGGACTTTCCTTTTATAGAAGATTCTCCACTCAAACCTCTCATTGTGGTGCCAAGAACCAGCATTTATTGTGACTGAAAGTGTAGTATTTTCTTTCTTCTTTATCAGATGGTCAGATGGATACCATTAAAGGGGCAGTAACACATGGGGAATATAAGGTGATGTCAGGAAAATGTAAATAATGGTTCCAATTAAAAAAAGACAATGTATTTAAACTAAATGGAGCAGTAATAATTCAATCATAGAAGGTATAGTTTAGCCATGCAATTCCTTTTCTTACACAAAATGAATTGAAGGTGTTCACACAAAATGGCCGCCAATGGATTTTATGTGAATCTTCATACTTTGTCCTCTGACTATGGATCATTGGTTTGTGTAATGAGATTTTTGACAGTGTCAAAATAATACATTTAGCATGAACTTACAATTATCAGTGAAAATTCTAAAATATAAAATTATAAAAAAACGTGCTACTGCCCCTTTAAAACATGGGTTATGTTCTAAAATTCATCTCTGCATTCATGGCTATAAATCAATGAACAATGACAAAGGTAATCATATTTTTCCAGAAGCAAAGACTAGATTGACTTTATGGTAGAGACTGAAGGATTGGTATTGTCTTATATCTTTATCAGATGGATACCATTACAAACAGGGGTTATATCATATTGATACATTTACATTTACTTTTCTCTGTACTAAATGTTTATGGATTTATATACAATGAAAATGTTCATTCATTCCTTATGTTTTCCATTTTGTTAGAAAAATATGCAAATATTTTATAAAGACGTTATGATGTTTGTTATCTAATCCAATCAAGGCCTGATTTCTTCAACATTAGTTGTGATTTATGAAAATTGTTATGGTTACATATGATGACACTGATTTGACACAACGTCTATCTTGAAGTGATTCACTATCTTTGTGATTGAGTAAAGATTAACTTGTCTTTTGATAATACTGAATGCTGAAGATATGCTTTTTAGCCTAATTTCCTTTAGTATGTTTTGAAACTTATTGACATATTTCATAGAATTTGATGTACATACATAAAATAAAATTTTAAACTGGTCCAGGTATTATGTTATAAAGAATTTGAAATATGATTATTGTGACCAATTACAATTCCTGAAATTATCAAAATGGTAGGTCTTTTCATGAAAAATTTGACACTATTTGGGGTACCTAAATGACTTTAATGACTAAATATAAGTATGAAGAGAGTCCTGAAA
This sequence comes from Steromphala cineraria, assembly GCA_916613615.1. Classification (NCBI taxonomy): domain Eukaryota; kingdom Metazoa; phylum Mollusca; class Gastropoda; order Trochida; family Trochidae; genus Steromphala; species Steromphala cineraria. Next base: position 26,541,903 of record OU744734.1, on the reverse strand, counting down.
TTGTTCTTTCAAAATCGCTTATTTTTTAGTTTTTGTTATTGATGATAAATTAGGAAAGCTTTAATCTTATTTTTGGGACAAAGTGCAATGTGTAACTTTCAATTTTGATGTGTTACATGAATAAATAAGATTGACATTAATGTTTATAGTATTTGACATCATTGCATTGCACTGTGCATTAATCATAAACCCATAAAATCATTCAGATTTATCACATCCAGATTTGTTCATACTGAAACCATAAACTAGTTGATGAGTCATGAAGGATTGTCTGCACAATGTAATGAATATGAAGATAGGTCACTGTGTTAACCTACCGTACTTAGTAATTACCTGACTAAACCCCTGCTAAAAGAAAGAAAAAACAAATGATGTCAAGTTTTAATGCTTTAGAAGTTTAGCTACATTTCATCTCAAATAACACCTTGATAGGACGGTCCCTTGGATGGTCATAGAGAGCTTTAAAAAATCTAGGCCCAGGTCTCTATGTTTTTTTCAGGCTGCGGGAATAAAGTTCAATTATTAGTCGCTTTTTAAGGGGCAGTAGCACACTTTTAGGGGGAATATAAGGTGATGTCAGGAAAATGAAAATTAATTGTTCAAATTGATAGACAATGCAGTTAAACTAATTGGAGCAGTAATAATTCAAATAACTATTGCAAAGTTTAGCCATACTATTCCCCTTTTGTACACAAAATGAATTAAATTGAAACAAATCTTCATACTTTGTCCTCTGACTATGGATAATTGGTTTGTGTTATGAGATTTTTGACACTATCAAATTAAGACATTTATTATTAACATACAATTATCAGGGAAAATTATCAAAAAACGTGCTACTGGCTCTTTAACATCTGGAAACAATAATGTAATTGCATGGGCCTGAAACTGACGCAGATTGACACTTGAAACAAATTATGTTGTGTTTTATCACTTATCATCTTCTGTGTTTCAGTGCCTGTTTGCATGTGACCGTTCACCCACCAACTACACGTCCCAGGACAGCTGTGTTAATGACTGTGATGTAAGTATTGGCGTAAGTATTGTCTCAACTTTCTCCTCTAGATGTTTGTGGTCTCCTACACTAAAACAGGGCTCTGTTGGAGAAACATAAACTATAAGGAACTATAGGTCCAGTCTAAGTAAACCTAGCCTCAATATTAGCCGTTTCACTGCGATATTGAGTCTAGAAAGGCCTAGTAGAGGGACCTTTCTGCGACCTATGACCCTCCAACTTATACGTGCGAAGGCAGACTATTGTTGCTTGGTAAGATGACTTCTGATTGGTCAATTTGTCACTTGGGCTGACACGACCCTCTACAGGGTAAAAGGGCTAATATTGAGGCTAGGTTTACTTAGATTGCTTTAAGTCGAGCCTCTCCTCAGAGAACAGTGCACTGACTGCATCAGCAATTCAACCACCAGGCTTCTCAGGCAGAGCAAGCAAGCTTTTATCTCAAACTAAGATGATTTTGAAAATATTTCTGTAAGAACTATTCTGAATAGAAATGTGTTTTTGACTGTGTAGTACCAAACTGAGCCCTGTTTGCTTGTTTGAGTGAACTTTCCTAACATTCATCTTGAACTTTTAACTCTCCACTGTCATGTCAAGTAATAGACAACTACCAGTATTTACTTTCCTTTGTTACAATTATATTCAAAGTCCTGTTAAACTTTCTTTTATTCCTTGTTCTCTGGATCTTCTTGTCTGTAGTGATTCTGAATCTTGTATCATGACATTGGGACTTGATGGAGTTACTTCCCTTTATGAGATACTGGGTCAGTATTGCATAGTTGCATAGTGTTTCATTATTTACAGATAGAAATCCCAGAAGTATTGGTTAATAGTTATCTAGTTTTATATCAAATATTGATTTTCTCTTTTTTCACTTAAAATTGTTAATAAAAACTTGACATTAGTTGTAAACAAATAAATTTGTATTTACGCATTAAATATGAAAGAAAATAAATGCAAGAAACAATCAGGTGACACTGAAGGATTTAATTGGATTTGGTTATACCAATAAACTTAAACTTCAAAAATGTGTCAGAAAGGTCAGCATTCCTTCCAAAATTTCAATATGAATAATTTAGTGAATCACTCTTTGAAGTCGAGGTTTTTGCGAGAACAACCAAAACATCCTATGAAGAACCCCGAGATCTACTTCTTGATAAACATCATTCATTGATCAACTCAAACAAATATGGTGATTAAACAAACATCCCCTGGCAAGACATAATTTGGGCCAATCTCAATCATAGCTGATTCAACTTTTTGTCCCGGCAGTTAGAGTACCAGCACCTAGTCAGCAATTGATAGAGATTTGCACCAAGCTGTCACCAATGAAACTCCTAACACAACCTTTCCTCCTTGCAGTCTGAGTACCCCAACTATGAGAGCTGTAGACAGAGTTGTCGCTTCTTGGCGACGGTGTCGAGAGCGAAGGTTGGGATCTGTCCGAGCAAGGAGTCCATGTCTGGCTTCCAGGTGGCGTGTGTAGACCAGTGCTACCTGGACGCTGACTGCTCTACCAATAAGAAGTGCTGTGATAACGGCTGTGGATTCACCTGCCAGCGGCCCACAAACAATACCAGTAGGTGGCACATATACTTTACTTTCTCATCTTACCAAACCTTTCCTTACCAAACCATTCCTGATTCCTTCAGATAAGCTCTAAGCAGTAGATATTAGAAGGTGAGGGAGGAAATGAGGGGGGTTATGGGAGAAGGGGGTCTGAGAATTTCATATACAATACCAGTAGGTGGCAAATATACTTTACTTTCTCTCCTAACCAAAAAATTCCTGATAGTCCTTAAGATTAGCTCTAAGCACTGGACATTGGAAGGTGAGGGAATGAGGGAGTTTGGGGTTCAGGGGGGTCTGAGAATTACATATCTAAGAACTTACTGTTAGACCTATAGCTGAATGAAGCATTGGATATTGGACCGTCATGTGTAGACCTGAGGTTCATCTTCCATGGATCTATATTTTTTTTAGTTTTGTGGAATCTCTGATTCACTGGGGACCAATGGGATATGTTATTTTAAATTTCTGATGACCCTTGTTTATTTTTCTTTAAAAAATGCCTGTTTAAAGAGTGAATCTCAATAGGTGAAGGTGTATCCACTTAACTTATTATGATGTTCTTAAGCGGTATGATTTGTATACACACTAAAGTCTTAACACTTTATGTTATGTAACAATATGAAAAAGTCCATTGTGATGATGTGATGTCACCTAAGGTTTTAACTTTTGCCCTTCTTGTATTTTAATCTTAGGTCTTCCGAAACGACCAGTAGATATTAGATTTGACACACGGAAGGATGGAGGAATCGTTGTAAGCTGGGATCTGCCGAAAGGAAGTTGGCAGAAACATGCAATACGTCCATTCGTCTACGTGGTTCGGTGGAGGAACCTGAGAGGGAATGGTCATAACTTTCTTGTGGTGAGTCCAGATGTTTACATATTCCTTACTTATGAAGGAATATTCAAGATGCAAGATTCAAGATTCAAGATTCTTTATTCTCTAAAACCTTGCACGGTGGTACATGAGCAATTTTACATGTAGAGAAATAAAGATGCAGATTGCGCATGCATAACATAAAGAATAACATACAACAGCATATATGCTATGACAAAGAGTAGGATGGATTACAACTTCTTTATTGTATTTGCATACGACGTTTCAAGGCAACTCCTCGCCCCTTCATCAGGTAAGTGACAATGACAGTTACAAGCAGAATATATAGTATATATGTACAAGAAGCCAGTTAATCAGATGGACATACATGTATCTAAAAATTGATTGACATTGACAATGAGTGTAATATATGTGTTTACATAGTGGCTTACAGTGTTTAGCTATTAGATATGTCAAAAAATGCATTTGATGAATGTTGACACTCAAATTGTTCTGCTGACTGACACAATGAGTTCTCACAACTCATGTTGCTGACAGAACACTAGAAAGAGCTTATACCAACCTGTATGTTTAAAAGAAACATGCCATAAACCCTTAATTAGACACTAGGGGTCTATTTTTTTCTGTCTACATCATAGGCATTTAATAAATTAGAAGCAGATGGCTAGAGTTAGGTAGATATCTTCTTCATGATAATGTATTCCATTTATTTATATATATATATATAAATATTTATATATTATTTTTTGAATGGTGGAGATATTGCAACAAACAATGAAAAAAAGGTATTTAAATATTTCCCTGGGTATTAAATAAAGCAAAAAAAAAAAAGAACAATCTATGCAAGCTTCTAATTAAGGATTAATTGTCAACTAATAAAATATCACTGAGTTGAAAGAAATTAGACTTTATGAAGATCCCTATTGTCCTGCAGACTGACAGAACGTACCTGAAGCTGCGTGGCATCGTGCCAGCCAGTACTCTCCATGTGATTGTGGCTGCTGTCAATATCCACGGCTCTCGCGGGTTCACCACAGTCAAAGTGCACACTAAAGGTAAGACCATCCACAGTAACAGAGGTGTGAATTGTCATGTGAGAATATCATGTTTAAGTTCCAGACAAAAATATTAAAGGCTGTCCTCAAATGGTTGGTTTAGGGTGAATCTTACCTACAGGGTAGTCTTTCACCTCTAACCAAATTTCAGTTTAGAGGTAGCCAGTAATTGTTTGTAAATAATTCATGATATGATATCATAATATACAGTAAATTTTCTGGGATTATAATCATTTGTCTGGAAAATAAAACAATTGCTGGAAATTTCAAATTAATTGTCCTTCAAACTAGTTGTACTTGTGACCCTCATAGAGCACCCCTGCCAAACAATAATCTTGTATCCTCCCCTGCACTGTCCTGTACCTGAGTAAAGGGGAATGGATTTGTGATGAACTATCTATTGTAAATGCAATAAATGTCCAATACAGTATATCTATTACCTCACTTAGTATTACAACACAGGAAAGTTGACACCATGAAGTGAGGCTTGATCAAGCCAGTGGTTGTGACTGACACTTGAAGCATGATGTATAGATTTGCCATGAACAATTGATTATAAATAAATCAAGGAAGTCCAATTCAATACATCCACTACCTCACTAGGTTATGACTAAGGAAAGTTACACCATGAAGTGAGGCAGCCAATTGTAGCATGAAGCTTGGTCTATGGAAGCATTTCAAATATTTTTGTTCCTCTTGGCACAGAGTTCATGAAGCCTTCTCCCCCGGTGAACTTCGAGGAGGGGACGACCACGTGGCACGATGATGGGAAGGTGGACGTGGAGATCAAATGGCAGCCGCCTCACCAGACAGAGGGTCTACCCATCAACAGATATGTGGTGAGTGTCATTTTCATATGATTCGGATTGGCATAATCTGTTCTCTTGGTTAGATAACCCTCTTTCTTCCTTCAATTTATCCCCATGCTCTCACTCTAGCGACATCAAGATCAAAAGTTTGACATTATGAAAAATTGTCTGACATGATAAATTCTCATATTACGCCACATTGTTACTGAGGTAAAAGCTCTTCCTAGCAGACACTCAATGAAAACTATTATTGCTGACTGAAATTATAAGTTTCTCAAAAGTTTGATACATCAAAAATATGGTTTGACGTAACAAATTCTCATATGAAGTCATACTGAAGTTTTTCATCATATGGTAAATTGAATTTCTCTCCATTCTTGACACATACTATATGTTTATGTCATCTTATGGGGTAGAACATTTATATATTTTCTGATAAATTTGAAATATTACAGTTACTCTCTACCTCAATCAATGAGATAAACATAGTATTAGTAAAGAAAAAAAAGAGATTTAAATATAATCTGTTTAGCATTGATTCATTGTCTCTTGTGCCTATTGCAACTTTTAAATTTAAAAAAAAAATAAGTCCCTCTATTGAAATAAGTTGTCTACAATCTAAATTTTGCAATTCTCTTTAAGATTCAAATTCAATATGTGTTCTAATTGTCTTGTTTATTGGTTGATTACTTCAGTACTAGTCACTCTATCTAAGAAATTGCTAGACCATTTTACAAGATTTGGAAACAGAATGCGAGCCTTTTTCAATTTGATGCAAACAATTTTACTGCAATATATCAAATTCATAAGTTCACCTGGTCTTAGCAAAATTTCAAAGTTTAAGAATGAATAATTTCCTTTTCCTTTAGACATTTCAGAAAAAAAATGGAAGTGAATAAAAATAAATTCCTACTTTAATCACACAGCCAATAAAAAGCCTTGAATTAAGAGATTATAGTATACATTATTATAATTATTTCTTCATTCGGACACAAATAATATTTTTACTTATCTACATTTCATTATTCTTACAGGTTTTGAGAAGTGAGGGGCTGCCCAAATCTAGTGCTGTTTACCATAGAGTTAATATGAAGAGATACAGAATACCTCCAGTAAGTATGATATACTACACTAACAATGTTAATCATCACATAATTGGAACAGTGTTGACACAAATAAATGTAAGGTGCAAATAGTCAACATTTGAATATTGAACTTGTTTTGTTATTTATGAATTTACTGATTTTCTTGTTATATCAATTTAAAATTTTGTTGCATCTTATAATCTCCTGTTATTATCTTTCTTTCAGAATAGACATAAATACACATTTAGGGACCTTTTACCAGGTACAAGATATTTTGTACAGGTGAGTTTATGAGATTTTGTTTAATTGAGTTTGGTTACTTCTCGATACAAATTCTCAAAATGCACTAAAATATCATTTCTAAATATAGTGGAATATGAAAATAAGAGTATAAAAACCATGCTAAAACTATGTAACAGATAACTTGTGAGGATTGTCAATTTATATATACCGGGTAGTCATAACAGATTTTAATCTGCTGCGGCCATTGAATTTCAAGAAATTCCTTATTTCCAAATGGCAAATTTGGTAATAGAGTTGGGACCAAATATCCCTGCTGAAAATCATTATTGTGAAAAGTTCTGAAGTTCATAAAATACATAAAGATATAAAAAAAACCTATCCTTGACTTCCAAATAGCAGATTATGTAATTAATAGCAACTCTAGTGAAAACTTGAGCTGACATGTTCCTGGTAGGATCACCAAAGCTGCACAGGTCAATAGGTGGAAGACAAACCAAATATGTGTCATTCTCAGAACACTTTGGTTTTTATTGTCTGTTCCCTTGTTCTTTCAATCCCTTTCTCCCTGATTTGTCCACTTATTTTGGATGATTTTCATACACATGTTAAAAAATGGAAATATTGTTGAACCCAATAAAACATTCAGTAAAGCCTTGACCACTCTACCTGCAGGTTTACGCCACAGTGCGATGGAGCCAGAAGATTCACAAGGGTCGGATGGCGTCACGCTACATCCTCACCTACTCCCCTCCTGTGGAACAGTCTACCACACCAGGTGAGCTCGTCAATAGAGGAAACCCATCTAAGAATTCTACAGGTCCAAAATTGGAACGGAGTACCCAGGGGGTCAGACTTTGAATACGACCCAAGTACTCAAATTCATATTTTTACTCAAGATTTCATGTAGGCCTAATGTCCAAAAGTAGGAACGGAGTACACAGGGTGTCAGACTTTGATTACGACCCAAGTACTCAAATTCATATTTTTACTCAAGATTTCATGTAGGCCTAATGTCCAAAAGTAGGAACGGAGTACACAGGGTGTCAGACTTTGATTACGACCCAAGTACTCAAATTCATATTTTTACTCAAGATTTCATGTAGGCCTAATGTCCAAAAGTAGGAACGGAGTACACAGGGTGTCAGACTTTGATTACGACCCAAGTACTCAAATTCATATTTTTACTCAAGATTTCATGTAGGCCTAATGTCCAAAAGTAGGAACGGAGTACACAGGGTGTCAGACTTTGATTACGACCCAAGTACTCAAATTCATATTTTTACTCAAGATTTCATGTAGGCCTAATGTCCAAAAGTAGGAACGGAGTACACAGGGGGTCAGACTTTGACTACGACCCAAGTACTCAAATGCATATTTTTACTCAAGATTTCATGTAGGCCTAATGTCCAAAAGTAGAAAGGGATCGAGTACACAGGGTGTCAGACTTTGATTACGACCCAAGTACTCAAATGCATATTTTTATACCCCCGCTACGACGTAGTCGGGGGTATATAGCGCTCCGCGTGTCCGTCCGTGCGTCCGTGCGTCCGTCCGTCTGTGCGTGCGTGCGTCCGTCCGAAATCGTTTCCAGAGCATTACTCAAAAACTATACCACTTAGAAACTTCAAATTTGGTATGGAAGTAGTACCCCCGCTACGACGTAGTCGGGGGTATATAGCGCTCCGCGTGTCCGTCCGTGCGTGCGTCCGTCCGTCCGTGCGTGCGTGCGTGCGTCCGTCCGAAATCGTTTCCAGAGCATTACTCAAAAACTATACCACTTAGAAACTTCAAATTTGGTATGGAAGTAGCCTATATGGTGCTGTGGTGCCTTTTAGGGGTTTCAGCTCAATGGTCCAAATAATTTTTGAAATTTTGACAAAAAACGGTCCGATTTTTGGACTTTGTCTCGTTTCCGGAGCATAACTCAAAAACTGTACCACTTAGAAACTTCAAATTTGGTATGGAAGTAGCCTATATGGTGCTGTGGTGCCTTTTAGGGGTTTCAGCTCAATGGTCCAAATAATTTTTGAAATTTTGACCAAAAACGGTCCGATTTTTGGACTTTGTCTTGTTTCCGGAGCATAACTCAAAAACTGTACCACTTAGAAACTTCAAATTTGGTATGGAAGTAGCCTATATGGTGCTGTGGTGCCTTTTAGGGGTTTCAGCTCAATGGTCCAAATAATTTTTGAAATTTTGACCAAAATCTGTCTGATTTTTGGACTTTGTCTCGTTTCCGGAGCATAACTCAAAAACTGTACCACTTAGAAACTTCAAATTTGGTATGGAAGTAGCCTATATGGTGCTGTGGTGCCTTTTAGGGGTTTCAGCTCAATGGTCCAAATAATTTTTGAAATTTTGACCAAAAACGGTCCGATTTTTGGACTTTGTCTCGTTTCAGGAGCATTACTAAAATAATATACCACTTAGAAACTACAAATTTGGTATGGAAGTAACCTATATGGTGCTGTTGTGCCTTTTAGGGGTTTCAGCTCAATGTTCTGAATAATTTTTGAAATTTTGACCAAAAACGGTCCAATTTTTGTTTTGTTGTTTCCGGAGCATATATAAATACCAAATGACTTGCACACTTCAAATTTGGTATGGAAGTATACAGTCGAACCTCAGATACCCGGACTCCGTATATCCGTAAATCTCACCTTACGGACAAAGATTTTTCAAACAATGTGTCTATATTTCTTAAGAAAAATGACCCAGTTAACAGGACGATTCGCTACTGGGACGATTTTCAACTGTAAACAAAACAAGGTTCGACTGTATAGTGCTGTTGTGCCTTTTAGGGGTAATTCCAGGGTTCCCAGAATTTTATTCAAAAACTACATAGCCGCGGATGTTATGAAGTAAAATAGTTTTTAGGTTTGCAAGACCATTGTGTTCAAAGTCATAATCATTCAACGAGTAATTTTCATAAATTTTCAAATTAATGTTACGTGAAGGCGGTCAAACTACAGGCGGGGGTATGTGAGCCGTGCTCACTTTTGCCTTGTTACTCAAGATTTCATGTAGGCCTAATGTCCAAAAGTAGGAACGAAGTACACAGGGGGTCAGACTTTGACTACGACCCAAGTACTCAAATGCATATTTTTACTCAAGATTTCATGTAGGCCTAATGTCCAAAAGTAGGAACGGAGTACACAGGGTGTCAGACTTTGATTACGACCCAAGTACTCAAATGCATATTTTTACTCAAGATTTCATGTAGGCCTAATGTCCAAAAGTAGAAAGGGATCGAGTACACAGGGTGTCAGACTTTGATTACGACCCAAGTACTCAAATGCATATTTTTACTCAAGATTTCATGTAGGCCTAATGTCCAAAAGTAGAAAGGGATCAAGTACACAGGGGGTCAGACTTTGACTACGACCCAAGTACTCAAATGCATATTTTTACTCAAGATTTCATGTAGGCCTAATGTCCAAAAGTAGAAAGGGATCAAGTACACAGGGGGTCAGACTTTGATTACGACCCAAGTACTCAAATGCATATTTTTACTCAAGATTTCATGTAGGCCTAATGTCCAAAAGTAGAAAGGGATCGAGTACACAGGGTGTCAGACTTTGATTACGACCCAAGTACTCAAATGCATATTTTTACTCAAGATTTCATGTAGGCCTAATGTCCAAAAGTAGGAACGAAGTAGGGTCAGGCTTTGAATACGACCCAAGTACTCAAATTCAAATTTTTGCTCAAGATTTCATGTAGGCCTAATGTCCAAGAGTAGGAACGGAGTACACAGGGAGTCAGGCTTTGATTACGACCAAAGTACTCAAATTCATATTTTTACCCAAGATTTCATGTAGGCCTAATGTTGATGGTCAGCCTAGATATGCATATAGATGTTGTTTTATAAATATATGGTCACATGAAGAATATGACATTATTGTCTTCAAATGGCCATGTTGATTATCTTATTTCACACAGACAAACAGTCTTAGATAGTCTAAATAAGTAACAACAATCTCTCGTTTTGGAGTCCACAAGACAAACTAAACTTAGCTAAAACAAGCTAAAATTGAAATAGTGCATTTTTCATCCTAAATCCAAATAAATAAAGCCTTAGGAAAATATCCATTTCACTATAAAGTCCTCCAGAAAGCAAAGTTCCTGGTTATCAAAGGTCAAATACAGGTTTTGACTGTATAAGAATGCCTTACAGCATTTGAAGACATATTCCGTATTGCACCCTTGTATTACTATCTTAAGTTTACATGAGTATCTAATAAATTGGAAGGGGATATAGTCCAGTCAATCTAAGGCTGAATTTTGGCCAACCTCAAACAAATTGCAAAAGAAATAGTTCAAAGTGTTTTAATAAGATAAATATATCCTCTATCACATATCAAAAGTCTAATGCTTACAGAAGCGGGGAACATTTTCAAAATTTTACTTTTTATCACATACCCTACTGTAATAATATTTCCTTGAAATGTTCCTGATAATTTCTTTGCCGAGATGTATATTACTCAAATCCGAATGAATAACATGTTCATTACTTCGTATTGAATAAACACACTTTACATCATGAGACAGAATGTTTTTGCTTTATATTTATGTACATATTTACATAGTTTCTTGTCTAGAGGTCATCTTCAAGGTCACCGGGAGGAGCTGCTGGCGAGTTAGAGCAGCTGATACCTCGACAGTTTCCACACCCTGGCGAACACTGCAACCCGTGTTTACGACAGCTGCAACGTTTGTTGTCACAGTCAGTCTTACAGTTGCATCTTATCACTTTCAACAGACATTCTGGAGCAGGTGGTAAGCTTGTCCGACATGGATGTAGATGTCCTTCCACAACAGCCCAACCCCAGTCCTGTGGAACCAGATCACAGTCCGGTCTTATCCACTGCTGAACTTGGAGGTACACCCGTTGACTGTGGTTCAGTGCAGCATCTGATGTAGGTGGCAGCACGTGTACCTGAACAGAGGAAGTACTTTTTATGACCTTGGTGCAGAATTTCCGACATCGTAGTTTGTTCAGTCCTTCTCTTGGGAAACCATTGTAAAGACAGGTGATAGCCTCCTCTCCCGCTTGAACAATCTCCTCTTTTGATGACATGTTTGTGAACACTTCAGCCTGGTGTTTGAAGTGAAGGTCGGATTCCAGTTTCCTTAAAGCCACACCTTTCCCAATTCCATATAGGCGTGAAGTTGTGTCACAACCTGTAAGGGCATGAATGAAGGGTAGGAAACGACATCGATCTAGGCCCAATTTCTGCTTCACTGCTTTGATGTCCCATACACGCTTTGTCTTGTCTGATGTCAATTTTACCTCTGATTTGAAGTAAATTCCTTTTGAGCTTACATCTGTGTGATAGAGCAGGAGCACAAGCAGGTCAGTGTCTTCTCCAAGTAGTACAGTCACATTCTCCAATGCTGAGGACACCGCTGTCTGGACAATCATCAGGTCAGCATCACCAGGGGCATGTAACGTCCGGATACCAGCCTCTTCCATCTTCTTACCAAGGAGATCGATGAAACGCTGCTTGTTCTGTGTGTTAGACAGGAATTGCTGCTTTTTGGATGACAGATGCATGTCTTCAGTGAACTTAACTTCAGGCCCTGAAGCACCACCAGTGCGTCTCAGATGTGTGTGATCTTTTGTGCTTGGAGATTCTTTGTATCCGTCAAAGACAACTGTTGGGTTTGAGTATTTTTTCACATGCTTTACATATATGTTACAAAGCGATGAAAATGAAGCTCCTTGTGACCATGGTAATCTTTGCAACAAAGAGCCTCCATCGAAGATGTGACTCAAAACCTGAGGTTCATTCAATGAAATCTTGTCTGCTACAGTCCTATTCCAGATTGCATCTCCAAGTGCTGGCTTCTGTGCTTCCCTAAGGAATCCTGATGAGTCAAACAGTGACGAGGGTATGCTGCAAAGTTCGTATTTGAAGATTTCAGAAATGTCATCAAACAAACCATCTGCTGCTGTCACTAAGCGTTGGAAGAGGAGTTGAGGATCAACCTGAACGATGTCATCGTCAATCTTCACTGCTGTCTTCGTACCTAGGGTGATAGCCTGATTTACTCTCTTGAAGGTAAAGCTTTGCACTTCCTTGTCCACCATAGATTTGAGAACATTCTTGCCAAGTTCCTTTGCATTTTCAACATTAACTTTAGCATCAGCAATCACACCAGTGGCAATGTTCCTTAAGGATTGATCTTCCAGAAACGGGTTTCGCTCTTCAAGAAAGGTCATCATGGTTTGAACATCCTTGGAATCTTTGGCTTTTCTTGCTTGTGTGACTTCCTTGTGTTGCTCACTTGTTGTGAATTCTGTTTGAGCAAACTCTTGCATAGCAGCATTCAGATCTGAACAAGCTGGTCTAGACAATAACCATTGTGCTCTTTGGGATGGTGTCATTCCATGTCCTCTTGTCATTCCGCCTGTTGTCTTGATACTCCTCATGAGGACCTGCTCAATGCACAAGTCAGTAGACAAGCCTGCCCAATAACGATCACTTCTTCTCAGTACATGATGTCCTGATGCAAAATATCTGTAGACGTCTGGATGTTCTGTGTCTAAAGTTTGCATACTTTGCAGGTAGATGTAAGCCGACTTCACATAAAAGTTGTGTCCTGCTGAAGCAAAAAATGGCAGCATGTCTGCAATGGACTGTAGATGGAGATTCCAATTTCCAGTTCGCTCTGATTTGATAAACCTTCTGAGAATATCGAGCATATCCATGTATTGGATCCATAGGGCAGCTGTTCTGTGAACACAAAGTGAAGACTTTGTTTCGTTGATAGTTTGATGAAGTTCATCCAAGATGATTTGTTCACAGACTTGCTCAGCACTGATGTGTCCATTTAGAAGTTGTTCGAACAGACGAAGGCTTTCTTTGAGAACAGGGTTCTGTTCAGCTTCTTCAGTATCTGTCTTGAAAGTCTTTGAAAGCAACAGAGCATTGAGTGCTTTATCAACCAAAAGGTGACCTCTGACTGCTCGTGACACAGCTTTGCCAGTCATCATATGTCCAACAGCATTGGACGAGTACACAGTTTCCAAAACTTCATTCAGTCCAGATGATCCCATCAGATGACCAATGGACCCAAGGAAACTCATCTGCAGGTGAAATCCACCAAGTCGGATGACCATTGATCTCAAGTCGCTGTCCTGTCGTTCATTGGCAAGGATGAGCTGTGCCTTCCAAAACAAAGGTTGGTCAAAGGTCAGCACTGGGTCAGTTCCATATTTCTTTGCTTCTTTGCATACAAAGACCATTGTTGAGTAGACACAAGTTGGGTCACTGGGATTCATGTCTATCATTGGAAGGAAGTTGAAGGAGGACTTTCCAGGGTATGACCCTTTGTGCACCATCTGCATCATACCGGACCATCCTGGTACTGGTTCAGGCATCTTCCATGACAGCTTGGACAACAGATCTAATTGCCAGGTTGGATCCTCAACATGAGACACATGCAGCTCCTTGTAAACTATTTCTTTACTCCCATGTGATTGATAGTGCAATGTTTGAATGCTAATATTTCCAAGAACAACCAGATCTTCAGGTTTGGCTTTTATTCGTGGCACTGGTTTGCTGTGTTGAGCTTCTGGTGTGATCCCTGAAATGATACCCATGCCATGGAATGTGTTGTGACCATCAAGTGTTCTGATGTTATGATCAACGTTGTCCGCCATAAATTGAATAAAGTGGTCAGAACTGAGATCAGGAACCTCTGTTTCCTGAGACACTGCTGCGCTTGTTTCAAACCTTTGAACCTCGGAATATGAAGAACAAAATCCCAGACTGTTAAGGGTATCAATAAGGAACTTAGATGCAAAATGGTGATGTAGCTGCACAGCAAGTCCAATCTGTAATGGAGCCATAAGAACTCTGGGTCTAGTTGCTTGCATGATAGCTTGTCCAACTGAGGATACTTTGATGTTTGGATCTTTCTCACTGAACAAAGATCTCAGCAATGACTGCAGTGTTTGTGGAACATAATCAACATTTCTGTCAACAGAGGCGAGGTTTATCGATGATGGATATTCTGTTTTGGAATCCTTCATACTTTTGATGTCACTCTTGATGAGCTCAGCAGCAGTCTCTATGAGTCTAATCTTCTCTCTATTTGTGTCCTGTAGTTTAGGCCTTTGGTAAAACTCTTGGAGTATTGAGGACGCTGTATGTCTGAAGGTCACAACATTTGCAAGTCCATTTAGTTCAGTAAAAATAATGGAGTCGCCAAACTGATCTTTCAGTTTCTTCTTCATATAAACAGGACTGTACTCCTCTTCACAACCGAAAGACCTCATTTTTTCAACAAGATCAGGAACAGTTAATTGTTCATCATCATTGTGTATCAAGTAATCAGCAAGTTTGAGAAAAGCTTCATTTTGATCAATGTTAAGAGGTCTCCCACCTGACTGTCTTCTTGCTTTGCCTCCATTCTGATGTAATACTGGAACATTTTTCCTCGTCCTGAAGTTGACATTGCATGATTGGTGGTAAACAGCATCAGCAGCATGTAGATCTTGGGCGACTTCTATCCTAATCAACACTTTCTCAGCCCAATCATCTTCTCTTTCCTTGCAGATTGATGTTATTTTGTCTTGGAAGTCCTTGGTCCGGACAGGATACACATCACTTCCTCTCTTCCTATTTGTGTTCTTGGCATATTGTCCACAAAACAGACAGTTTTCTCTATAGAGAAATAAAGGTTCCTTTGAGCGTAATGCCCTTGACTCCACATCTGACACTTGTTGAGAAAGATCATGCTTGATGTTGTGAGGGTTGCAGTACTTTCGTCGGCATTCTTTGTGAACAACATCACCTGGTTGAGTTGATAGGGTGTCACTTCTTTGATTGCTTGCGTTGTTTATGCCTTGGCTTCCTTTAAGTCCTATCTTCACACCTTCTTTGTCTGTTGCTTTCCTCTTACATATTACACAGTCATCCATTACCTGTAATCAAAAAAAAGTTTACAACATAACAATTTTCTTCTAGACATTGAGATGTTGAGTTTAGAATTCTAAATTGATTTACCTTTACAATTTGCATGAATAGTTAAGGCATTAATCTCTTATGTTCAATGATTTGCTATTGTTTTAGATTTAATGTTCTATCAATGTCTTTGAAATTATGATTTTAAATATTTGATTAAGAAGTAGAAATAAAATCTAAAGAACAATTTGATAAAATTAATCTAAGTATGAAGAAAGGAAAGAGAAACATTTAAATTTCTATGCATAGTTTAAAGTCATCCATTTTTGGTTTACCAGTATATTAGATAATTCTGTACATGTATAACCAACTAATTAAACTGATTTCACATCAAGTTGATATACTTTCAATTCAAATAACTAAAAAATGGAGGATAATAACTTTAACTTTCAATGTATAGCCAAATATTTCAACTTTCCATGGTGTTATGTCTATAAATCGTGAAAACAACTTGGCCTTCCTGGGCTTCCATACATTTTTTTTTTTGACAGAGTGACGTTTCATTTATAACCTGATAATCTTAAATTCTGCATCATTAATAGATATATTTCATATGGAACGTACAAAAATGATATATATAAAACATTTATGAAGTACATGATTTCATTTCTTACATAAAATATTGAAAAATTTGCAAAATGTGTCACTGCATATGTGAGAGACGTTTTGAAACTGACCTACAAGATTATATATTCAGATTGTAGAATAATGGCAATAAATTGTTCAATTATCGGTATATTGCTTGGAATATTCTTAAAATGACTTACCTGACTATAAAGATGACTTAAAAACAGCTTATATTCATCATGAATCACTTGTATCTCACGTCGTGACGCAGCGTGTTTACCGTCAAATCGATCAGAGTTGTCTCCCTTCGTCCTTATGACGGCCCAAACGGGTCAAACTATATCTTTGGCATAGGGGTGAATTTATTTCAAGTTTTTTAATTGTTTCCCCACCTTCGACTTTATTAGACTTTTGATATATTATTCAGACATTGTCAAAGGACATATATATCGCAAAATTAATTCTTTTGCAATTTGTTTGAGGTTAAATCTTAGATTGACTGGACTAATATAGGTTTGAGCTAGTTCTGTCTGTGTGATTCCATGCCAGTAGAGGGAGACAACTTTCTCAGGAACTGTGTAAGATGTTCTTGTAATCCTCTGCCTAACTCAATGTCTGTGTGGTCTCCCCTTACAGCGCCAGTGAGGACGGTTCTGTCTGGACCCTCTGCTATCTACAACATCACCGTGGACCAGAGTATCTATGACGGGGGCGTCCTCAAGACTCGCATCTCATGGAGGAGTGTCTCAGGTAAATGGCTCTCTCATATCTTCATATTGTGTCAAAATATGGTGGACAATAATGCAGTAGAAATCGGATATAACGAACTCCAAGGGACCAAAGAATTTAGTTGGCTATATCCGGTGTTTGCTATAGGCATATCATTTTAATGATATTATATAGGGACGGGACTTGAAAATCTGTTCACTATACCCGATTGTTCACTATATCCGAGTTTGCTAAATCCGCGTTCTACTGTAATTCAAATTGTGTCAGGTGAAGAAGGTCAGAGGGTGAAATTGTTTTCCGAAATTAAAAAATAAAATCACTGACAAAAAGTGTTGAGTCCCAGTCAAATTCATGAGGCACTGAATGAAATAGGTTAGATATATTCGATCATGTCTAATATTATTTGTTTGACAATAATTCGTATCACATGGAGGGCTGTGGGATACTTTCTTAATGTTCAAATTGTTATTTGGCACTGCATGATATTGTTCAAATTTAACAATGAAGTTTGAAATTTAATCATAAGCTTTACAAAAGGATTTGCTGTGCGATTCTCCTGTTTCACACGAATATTTCATGTTTCCAGAGGAGGTTTTATCCAAGTATTTGGTGTACTGGCAACCTACTAACTGTGATCCTGCCGGGCGTAGAACAGAAGCTTTCCCTCCGCCAGAACTCAGCGCAACTACACATGTACGTAACAGAATAAATAATTATGGAAAGCTTATTTATAGCGCCCAATTTCCACAATTTGTACCCTAATGGCTCCATTATCCTTATCTAACCATGCCTGACATATAGTCACTCAAGGGTACCTTTGTATCATAATGCTTAGGGATATATGGATGACAACTTCTTTGTTCATTGTATGCGACGTTTCTTGACTCTGCTTGAGAACACAAGAATCTGTGTCGAAACGTCGCATACAATGAACAAAGAAGTTGTCATCCATATATTCCTCAGTATTATTGTCATTCCAACTACTTAAATGCCTCTCAAAGAAACCAGCTGTATTGACAGCACATTTTGAATGAAATGTCACTTGCAAATTGTGCTACCACAACTCCTTCGACTCATGTCTCGAAGTAGAGCAGGGAATTACCCTTCACACTGTCGGTTCATTCCGCCTTGAGGTCACTTCTCATCGCCACGCCCAATGCTGCTGTACTGTGATGATCTGTGATCATGCTTAGCAATGCACAGAACCAGTTGCCATCACTTGTATCTACTTCCAGAATACTCAGACCAAGAAGTAGACTCAAGTGTAGGAAATCTACTAGTGTGAAGCTAACCAGTGGTTACGCTTCTTTTCTTTAGGCCATAGATTTTAAGCTTATCAAAAGACCTTTTGCACTTTGATGCCTTGGCATTTGATTTCATTTTACTTTTTTTGCATTTCTGATTCTCTTCCAATCCACTTATCCTTGATACTTACTATTCTTGTGGAGAATTGAAATAATAAATTGTTGACTTTGAGACTTTCGAAACTCTCTTTGGTAACCTGGACACAACAATGGACACATTCAATTCAACAGTTCTTTGATTGCTTACTCAAGAAATCTGAAAGCTCGTAATCCTGTGTACAGAGTTCATTGCCAATGTGGATGATGAATTGTAGATTTTGATAAGAACCAAATATATATTCATGCAAGGGGTGTAGTATATTTTCAACCCTGTTTACGGGTGTACATGGTTAAGAGGAATATAAAGATATTCTATATTGATTGTTTCAGGAGGAGATGTTCTATATTGATTGTTTCAGGAGGATATGTTCTATATTGATTGTTTCAGGAGGAGATGTTCTTTAGGGGTGTACATGGTTAAGAGGAATGTAAAGATGTTCTATATTGATTGTTTCAGGATGAGATGTTCTTTAGGGGTGTACATGGTTAAGAGGAATGTAAAGATGTTCTATATTGATTGTTTCAGGAGGAGATGTTCTTTAGGGGTGTACATGGCTAAGAGGAATGTAAAGATGTTCTATATTGATTGTTTCAGGAGGAGATGTTCAACCTGTACAACCTTCACTACAGCTGTAACTACACAGTCCGCATCAAGCCCGTCAACAACTTTAACGACATTCTGGCGGGATCTGTTGCCTCCTTCACCACACCTCACTGTGTGGACATACAGGTGCAAGGGGAGATAAGACCAGACTGTCCTATAGGTATGTATTGTCTTTGTTCATGTGCGTTAGGATTATTTGAAGGGGCAACTCTAAACAATGCTAGTGAATGAATAGAGATACTAATGTTATTTAACATAGAACATCAAAAAATAAGAAATTAATAGATACTCTCTTCACATCAATTTCAACATTATGAAAATTATATAGTTTTTTTATAAAGTTGGGTGGGTCAGCTTGCAGGTTTTACCGCAATGCATAACATCAATAGTGTTGCAGACTTTCTCATTGCAATAATACTAGCAGCTGTGATATAAGTGAAATACTCTTGACAGTAGAGCTTCCACGGGTACTTAACTACTCAAGCCAGAGTCGGGTCCAGCTGCACTCGAGTACATTTACTTGGATTCGAGGACTCACAAAATGGATAACAATGTTAATAATTTAAGATATTTCAGTCTGTTTGTCTGTGATGTGTGAAGGTACATAATCAACATTATCATTTCAATACATTGATGTCAAAATGTTTCTATATACGACCAGTTAAGGGCGTAATATATGTTATAATAACTAAGCTTTACATAAATTTAAGGTTCTTTACGTAAAGCAAGGACTTTTAGTTTTAAAAATCAGAAAATCCTGATGAGGATTGGTAAGGATAAAATTTAGGGTACCCCGGTCCGAGTCAAGTCCGACCCCTCAAGTACTCAAGTCCCATGTTGGACCTGTGGAAGCCCTACTTGACAGTGGCATTAAACCTCAAATCACCTCAAGTGAAAAAGCTTGATATATGACTAGGGCTAGACCTCAAAATACATCATCATCTTGTTAAACTATATTTCTATTGTTAAATCCACAGTTCCTAGGACGGTCCCAGCAAGACCAAGCGACATCCAGATTCATTGGTTGATAGACAGGTGCAGCGTTGATGTCGCCATCACGTGGGTGGCACCCTTCTCCCACCAGCCAATCACAGGCTACGCAGTTAAATGGGGGTGGAGCCAGGAGGTCAGCCCCTCCTCTCGTAAAGTCGTCTACAATACCCATCCAAAGGACCTCAGTATCTCAGGGGTGAGAGATAGCTTTCCTTCTGTAAACTTTCATCTTGAACATGCTTACTCCTTCCCTAATGAGTATAAGGTTTTAAATCATTAACCTCATTCATGAATTTAGTGTTGCCTTGATTCATTAATATAAATGTTATAAATATATAATGTTATTGAAATTATTGATTCTGTACCAATGCAGAAAAAAAACCTTTAGATTAAAATTAAGATTGAACTTTTTTTATTTTTGAAAAGTTAACATTTTTAAATGATTTATATATTATTAACCTTTTATTGCGGAATTCTACTAAAGTAATTTTGACATGTAAATGTACCAATGCAGGCAAAATAACTATCTGTTTTATTCTAGGTCTTATTCATTAATCTTGCAAGGTCATCTGTCCTGTGATCCCTAATATGGGTCCAATTGGCCATGCCCTATAAACCTATTTGCATCTTCTTCTCATGAAACAAATGTACTAGAAAGTTTGAATTGTAAAATTACCAATACGGTCAAAATTACATTTTTGACATTTATTGATTAAATGTTCTTTAAGTTCCTTGTATGCTGTTGTATTGCAGAACTCAACAGAGGTAATACTAACAGACATGCAGTCTGCGCGCCACTATACGGTTCAGATTAGTGGTATTTCACAGGGCGGTGAGGGGGAACCTGCCATCAAACACTTCAAAACCAGGAGGAAAGCCTGCATACCATCTACTTTCTCAGGTAAGGGTAGAACCTGTTTCCATCCATCCTTGATAAGCCAGTCAAACTGCTTTGTCAATTGAACATGCGAGCCCCAGAATTAAAGATTTGACAGCACAAAATGGTTTGTTTCAAATTATGCTATACAAAAATTTATTTAGAAATGTATCATTAGCAGTGTTTGAAATAAGCACCAAAACCTCCTGGTCAATAAGGACCCACAGATAGGAAAAACTGAGGTCCCAACTCAGAAACTGTCGGCATTCATTATCAGTACTGATTTGACTTATTCTAAAATAATAATATTCTTGGTATCAGTTTGTTATAAATACACAACATTGTTATCAGTTTAAGGTGATAGTTATGAGGGTTTGGCAAGGAAATATGTCTCACAGCAAGTATTGTTAGAAAGGAACAGTATCATATAAAAAAAACTGTGAGCCGCTCAGGACCTGGAGATATTGAAAAGTGTGGGCCCTGGTGAATAACTGTCGTCTGGCCTACAGGACTATGCTTATTTCAAATACTGATAAGTGAAGAAATTTGGAACATAATGCCCTCGTGGACCTAGAAAACCAGTAACAAATAGGCTTTTTGGACTTGAAACATTAATTCTAGCCCTAGACACATGAATTTACATTGCCATGATCTCTTGCAGCGGAGAGCTCCACATTGTCGGCAGCTGATGTCCAAGATGAGACGTTCATCTCCTGCGATGATGAGACAGATGGGTCAGTCCAGAATCCTGCCTGCTCAAGCAGCTGCGCTCTGATTGGCTCAAACACAATATATATACTTATCTTGTCAATATTGATACACTGAAATTGTTTTATTGCCAAAGAAACCAATATGAAACTTTAATCCTATCACCCCTAAGTAACAAGTAAAATATGTTTTTGAACCTGAATGGGTCTTGTGGGAGTGATGGGGTTAACAATGTTTCAACCATTTTTTAGCCATTCATTTTGCTGGGCAGCTTCTGCTGCATACAGCAGGAATGGTGTTAAGGTTTTTGAATCAAAGTATTGTTTATGCAAAACTTTGAGTTTCAATGGTTACAAAACATTTCAGTGTTTGTCATTTAACTTTCATTGGTGCTGATATTCATAAAACTCTATATCATTTATTTGATTATGTCATATATAATGAATAATTATTGTAAAATGATATTATTTCTCATGTGAATATTTACTTTGAATTCTATATTATTGTCACTGGGTGGTGACGTCATGTCATTGTATGACACAATCAAATCCCTTTCACCTCATGACACTTGCCAAAGACTTACGAAGTGACACATTACGATATTACAAGTCTAGTAATGCAAAGAGAACTCAGTATTGACGACAAGATGAATGAAGCCATTAATGGCCCTACTCTTAGCAAGTATTTTAGTCCTAGATTATCTCTTCAGGGTTCCACTTCACAAAGCAAAAGTAACATTTAGGTTACCTTACTCAAGTGTTTTACAATTATCCTAAAGGTTGAAAGTTATCTGCAAATTTGTCAATCATGAGTCTGATACACATTGAGGTAGCTACAGTCAGGTGTTTTAAGGGACAGTAGCATGTTAATAAGATGATCTCACAATAAAAGAAAATATATGTTACAAACTGCAAGACACTGTTTCTTAATCAAAGAATCAAGGTTTGAAATGAAAGTACTATGTTTAGTGAAGCTACGCAAATACATTTGATTACTTGAAATGAAAAGAAAAAATTGCTTCCAGTGCCATTTGCTTAATACTTGATTATCTTTAAAGACTGGAGTGTATTTTTATTCGCTAGATTATATATGTGGGAGAAACTAATTTTGTGTTGGGAAAACTTTAAAAATGTGAACAAGAAAAACATGCTACTGTCCGTCCTTTCTACTTTCAGCTGATTAAGTTATCTTTAAGGATTATAACTAAATATATCTATGGTACAAAATCTTAAATGTTATTTAATCATATGTTTGTGTTGATACCCTACTAGTGCTACAAACTTGACAGTTGATGGTTACATTAAGATTTTTTTTATCATTTTTGTGAAACAACTGCCTGAAATAAGTTTTGTCAAAAATTTATTTAGCTAAAGATAACATTTTGTCTATGAAACGAGCTAAAGATAAATGTTGTCTATGATTTGAACTAAGGATAAAATGTTGCCTTTGATATGAGCTAAAGATAAAATGTTGTCTATGTTATGAAATAAGCTAAAGATAAAATGTTGTCTATGTTATGAAATAAGCTAAAGATAAAATGTTGTCTTTGATATGAGCTAAAGATAAAATGTTGTCTATGTTATGAAATAAGCTAAAGATAAAATGTTGTCTTTGATATGAGCTAAAGATAAAATGTTGTTTGAAATTAGCTAAAGTTAAAATGTTGTCTATGTTATGAAATAAGCTTAAGGTAAAATGTTGTCTATGAAATGAGCTTCATAAAAAGGTGAGCTAAAGTTAAAATGTTGACTTAGTTATGAGCTAAAGATAGAATTTGTCTATGTTATGAGCTAAAGATAGGAATTGTCTATGTTATGAGCTAAAGATAGAATTTGTCTATGTTATGAGATAAAGAAAATGTTGTCTATGAAATGTGGTTTGAATGGGAGAAGTAACTACAGCAGTCTGTGAGCTATTTGTCTAACTACTGGATCTACAATACTCTCAGATAGTGAACGACAATAAGTGTTTCATTTCACAATAAACTCTGTGATAATGAAAGGACTTGAAAATATTTCTACATGTTTCATAATTGTATATTTTCATGTTTATAAATAATGTCTGAATAATTTGTAAAGTCATCCATAGAAGATTCTGCTATGTTATTTGTATAATTTAGTTTAAAGGAGCAAAATGGATATTAATTATAACCCTGGTGCTTAATATTCATATCATCACATGTACGCAACAAGAGTAATATTCCATCCTGTATTCTTATGTCTTAACAATATCATATTTTCTACTCACAAATAAACAAGGCGGTGAATTCTTCTAAAATTCAAAAATTAGTTGTGATATGAATAATATGGATAGTGAATATTTCAATATTAAAAGCCAGGGTAGTTGTTAATTTTTGTTGTTGAATAAACAAGACTTAATGTGGTGAATTATTCTAAAATTCAAAAATTAGTTGTGATATGGATAATATGGATAGTGAATATTTCAATATTAAAAGCTAGGGTAGCCCTTAATTTTTGTTGTTGAATAAATCATTGTCATTTGATATTAAAAAGTATCAAATGTTCTAAACTACACAATCCATAAAAAGTCAAATTATTCAACCTTGCATGTCATTAAATGACATATTTTGAGACAAATTCTGACAGGGGAATGAAAATACTCACAAATATTAGTTCCTAACATAACTATTGTTCTAAGCACAAGATAAGTGTACGAAAGGTGAGCTCGAAAGACTTGATATGCAAAAGGGCTTTTGGCAGGACATTGTGTCTGTTGTCCATCTGTCCATCTCTTAATATTATACATCTTCTAAAGAATAACTTACCCTTCTTGTGTACTGGAACCTTGACCAATGGGGATTAGTGATTAGTGATTTGTAGATAAGTGATTTTCTGGTCCAAACTAAGGGCCAGAGGAGCCACACCCTAAACATACCTTTGTTTACATCTCCAAAACCAAAATGCTCTGAAAGGCCGAAAAACTTATCCACAGACACATTTACTAATGGGGATTATGATATGTATATTTGTTCACCAAGGGTAACTCCATATCTTGACCCTGTGGTCCCTAATATTGTGCATATATGAAACCTGATAAGCGAAAGAGTCATTTGCTCCTTTGTTAGCTATGTTCCTGACTCTCTACCATTGACTGGCTATCTGTGTGTTCTTGTATGCTGTGAATGACTGACTACCTTTCCAGGCTGAAAGTGAACTAGTGTTAGTTTAACTGACAAGGTATTAGACCGCTCGTGCCTTGATTAAACAGATTAGTTGCTTGAAGTACAATACGAAAGGAGACTTAGAAAATTATGACCTGAAAAAATTTCAAGTTCACCCTAGAAAAAAATTTGCTGTGAAATGTTAGAAAATTTGAAGATATGAAACTGACATGACTTCAAAATGAAATAAAAAAATCTATTGTCAATTGTTAATCAAGAAACAGCTTCATCATAACATTTAACTTGAACTTTTTCTATGTTTTCACTTAAACCATAGAGATAAATTTTCAAGATATTCATGCAACGCTAATTTTTCTTGCATAATCACAAGTATCACCTTTACTCCTAAACATTAACAAAATTTTTATTTTCTAATAAAGATATTTATTCCTCTATCTCATTAAGTTCTACCTGTGGTTTTAAGGGAAATATTGTTAAAAAGTGAAAAATGATTGATAAATATTTATATTCACTCATATAGCATTCCACTGCATCTGAATGACCCTAGCTTTAACCAAATAAATGGCATTTTATTATTGCTGTATATATGTGTACATTTGTATATATATATAAACGTCATGAGCTGCCATATTGATCATACAATGTTGGAACCGTCCATTGCCCATAACTTATTCATCACTGACCCTTCCGTCACTAGCAATAGTATTCTTACTCCGAATGTAGATTGGAGGTCTTTGATGATGAAGCCTTGTCAAATTATCTTAATTAGTGGCGGATCCACAGGGGTTTGACATGCCCCCATCCCCCTTCCCTTGGAAGGCCCATTATGACTTCCAACATTCCTGAATCCGCCCCAGATAGTTGACTTAATTGCAAGAAATATTGTACCAACTTACAACAGTGTTAAAGAGAATGGAGGAATTATTTTGATAAATATTCATGATGTAAGTGAATATTGGATGTTACTTATGTTGTTCTTAAACAAATATGTGTATTGTTGATTTCATGTTATTGTTCCTGCAATTTGTTGTAGCAACTTCCCATTTTCTGAGTTAAAAGTTGTTTCTCAATTGGTAAATTAAATCATCCAATTACGAGGCATGTTAACACAAAGAATTTTTAAGGATGACCCACATATTTGAAGCTTTACCAATCTGTTTTCTTAACTCTAATGATATAAAAGTTTTCACATATTCAGTTTTCACTTAATACATGACATCTTGTTCTATGATACATGTGGTGTATTAAGATGTTCTGCTCTCAGAAGAAAAATAATAGAGGGATATATATGCAAGAATGTAATTGAATGATGAAAAAGCTACATCTCTAACCAAAACTATTGTTTGACATTGGCAACTCTACAAGAAGATATTCGTATGTTCTTATTGATTACAAAATGTTATAGCTGTAATGTTTTGACTAGTTTAACTTAAATAATGTTATCAAAGTGAATTTGATATTATTCACAAGGTCTACCATATTTCTGTTCTCAGGTTTGTAATGAAAGCCATCCTCAGGAATCTAAATACAACTAGACTTTCTGTTCATGACTGTTAATGATTTTTCGTTTGTTAATTACTTTAAGTGCTACTGAATCAGAGAAGTTTTTAATTAATTCATTTCATGTTATGTTGCGATGATCATGATATCAAGCAATCATTCAATTTTTCAATCATGTCATATTTTTGTCAGCTCAAAGGCTCTGTACATAATAAAAGTGCTGTTCATATGTTAATTTGTACATGAAATTAAATAAAAAATAAACATTAAAATAATATCAGTTTATTGTTGTTTTTAGCGTATCTGTCTTTAACATCATATGCAATGGCATAGCCTCTGTCACCTGTCTGTCCGTACGTTTGCAAACATTTTGGTATTTGATTTTTCTCCAGAACCAAATGTCTGAAGAACTGAAACTTTGTGAACATACTCTTAAGCTTATGGGGATTCTAATGTGTCAATTTGGTGACCCTGCGGCCCTCAATAAGGTCTAACCACATCCTTAAAAAGTTCATATTCTCCCCTAGAAGCAAAAAGCATGGAAAGCAATACGGCCTAGAAAAAAAAGGAATTTGTTTCTGGTTTCCGCCCGCGTCAGTTTTCAAACCGCCGCCTCAAGCCTGTTATCAAGGTGTTGACAAGGGGGGAAAGTGAAATGTAATCCCTAGGCTCAGAAAAAACATTGAAACATAAACTTTAATCATGGAACTCGTTTCTGTTCGTGTTAGCCTTATAATACACAGTCATAAAGTGGTCCAAAGTGTTTTTTTCAAATTTCGTTCAACGGAATAATTTTCAGATTCAATAATAAAAATTATTTAGAAATAAAAACAAAAAATCGCATCGCATCATATTTGCCTGCATGCAAAGACCAAAAACATTTTTTTATTTTATTTAAGCCTTACCTTGTGAACAGACACCTAATAATGGGGATTCTAATTTATAGATTTGGTGATCCTCAGACCCCTAATGGGGACTTAGGAGGCCAAAAGCTAAAACCCCATTGTCATCTACTCCTTGTTATTCAGTGATCCTCAATATGGCAACCCTGGGACTATTTGTATTACGAATTATAACCTGATGAGCCTCAGAGTCAAAGGCTATATGTTTTTCTGTTCTCTTTCCCTATTTCAAATGATCATGCGTAATGGTATGGCGAATTATCCGGGTAAGCATTTGGTTATTGTCTGTCCATCTGCCTGTCTTTCCATCTCTACACCACTTCTGACATTTTCTGAAGGAACACGACTCCAGAAAGTGGAAAACGGGTAACTGACCATTTGGGATTAATTGTAGATTTTGTTATTCTTTAAATAAACACAAAACCATCATGTGTGTCAGTAAGAGAGTATTCCAAAATGACTCAAATCTAGAGAAACTTATACATGTAAGATTTTCATTTAGGTGAAGTCAAATGTTGATTTTTAAAAGAGGATATCTTCCAAAATGAAAAACAACCAACTAATTTCCGCAAGGCGTATATTATTATTCAGCTTCAATTTGCACTATCTATCAGATTGTAATATTTCCATGCATTTAATGATAACATTATTGTTATCTGTAAGTGCCATTGACGTGAAATCAATATTTATGTGATGCTTAGGTTTTTTTCAATTATACACGACTGTATAAAGATAACATGCCATAAGCAGTTTCCTCAAACAAAACAAAATACTGAAACCTCTATCCAAAATTTAAATTTTATTGACACAAACCACACACCATAAGCCATTAGGTAGTATTAATTGCGATTAGTTTCAGATACAAAATTAGAATCAAAATTTTGTGACCATAGATTTTTCAGCTTCCTTTGTTGAATAATTTTTCTGCTTTTTCTTTTGCAGTCTGTATCGAACCAACCACCCAGTCATTAAAAGAAAACCTGTAAAAAAGATTTATCAAGTGACACAATTTTAAAATAGTCATTGTTAAATGATGAATATCCGCATGCTGAAAAACTGATAATTGTACGTTAAGGCTAATTATGTTATTTTGATTGTGTCAAAAATCACATAACACAAATCAATCATCGATAGTCAGAGGACAAAGTATGAAGATTCACATAGAATCCATTGGCGCCCATTTTGTGTAAGAAAAAGGAATCGCATGGCTAATCTTGAAGTTATATATTTGGATTATTACTGCTCCATTTAGTTTAAATACATTGTCTTTCAATTGGAACCATTAATTTTCATTTTCCTGACAACACCTTATATTCCCCTTAAAACGTGCTACTGTCCCTTTAAGAGAAATTTATTTCCCTTGTTGATGTGACGTCAACGAACGTTCTCAAGACATAACGTTCATCGTATTACTGACAGTAACACTCAGTCTGGATATAACTTCCGTTTCAATATTTGATTCAAGGTCTGTTAATCATAAAACCGTTGTAGGGACCAAAGACAAAAGATAAAGCAAATTTTGCAACAAAATGAAATACAGCAACCCTTCCACTTAATCGTGCATTCAATATGAGTGTTTTATTAATATTGGGATAGGATGAACATATCAAACTATTTTATCTTTTAGGAATGTGCAGTTGATATGGTTGTTACCTCTCAACATAGCTCTCATTTTAATATAAACAAATCTGTTTAGAAATTATGAAACTTAAATTTTTATTCATACCATTTATCTCAGTCGTTATGGAAAATATAAAGGAAGATATATCAAATGTTCAAAGGCAAAATATGAACTTACTAAATATGATTCCGCTGGCCCCTATGTAAAGAATTCCCTGCCAGCCAATGGCAGACTTTAGCTGTGACGTAAGGAGGGCTCCAACCAGCTGAACGAAGATCTGAAACACCAAGGCCCGTTTTCAGTTTAATAACTTCCTTTAAAGGGGCAGTAGCACGTTTTTTGGCAATTTTACATTTTGCAATTTTTCACTGATAATACGTTAATGCTAAATGCATTACTTTGATAGTGTCAAAAATCTCATTTCACAAACAAGTCATTCATAGTCAAAGAACAATTTATTAAGATTCATATAAAGTCCATTGGCAGCCATTTTGTTTGAACCCCTTTAATTCATTTTGAGTAAGTAAAAGGAATCGCATGGCTGAACTTTACATTATATATTTGATTTATTACTGCTCCACTTAGTCTAAATACATTGTCTTTCAATTGGAACCATTTATTTTCATTTTCATTTATATTTATATTCCCCTTAAAAACGTGCTACTGCCCCTTTAAACCATTATCTATGAAACACGATTTCGGTCAAGGAACTTCCTCTAAAATCATTGTCAATAGCTTTGTTTTCAATGAAGGAAAAGTCCTCTTAACCGATTGTCAATGAGACTCGTTAGTCCAGGAACGTTCCTTTTAAACGATTGTCAATCGCCCTGTTCGCATGCACCCTTATACATACTATGTAAAGTTGCACATGTATGCAAACTTTACACACCTATGTAAATCGTGTCATGCGAACGCAATTGCACACGTGATTCAATTTGCACAAGGAGTAAATCTACATCTAGCGGGGAGGTGATGCAAATGTAATTTTACACATGTGCAAATCTACACTGTGGGTAAAAAGTGTCATGCGAACTTAAATTTACTAACATGTGTAAGTACGCTAAACCCTTTTTAATCAAATTAACCCCCAAAACGCAGAAAGCCAACATTGCTGAATTATTCAGTTCATTTTCAAGTTTGCAAGACAAGATAAGTAATCACACGAGAAATTATCGAACAGTTGTAGATTTTATATAGAGTACATTCAATAACATTCCAATACGTACATCAATTAGAACAGAATATTGGGAACGTATTTTCAGAATCTAGTGGAAAAGTTTAGTTGATAGTGTCTTAACGGTACCTACTCTAAAGATGTGTTTTGTGTTGTTTCAGGTTCGGCCCATTGCTGTTTAGGGTGTTGTTGAAACTAACAATTATCAGACTATTCTGCGTTTGGGATCCATATGCATATATCATTAAATTGGTTGTTTCACTTTGAACCCTTACAAATTTTGTCTACCAATTTTAGTAGCTCGTTTAGAAATGAAGGTAACGTTGATCGTATCTTCTACTGCTGCAAAATTCGAAATTAAATTAAAGTTTTAGCCTCTTAAACCTTTTGATGGTTTTCCCGGTATTTCACTAAAAAAGCTGACAGCTCTTTATTCGCAACCCTTTATGAATATATATCATGTGAAAAACACAAGTTTTTTTACATCATTTACGTATCGAAACCGGAAGGCATTCTAATATAAATAAATATGATAGACTGTGTTTACAATGTGATGAAGGCTATATTACCATTTTCTCCTTGTATGTTCCAAATTCAACCAACTCGGTTCTAAATATTTACCTCACATATATTGTACAAATCCAAATGAAGCTAAATTCAAATTTCTAATGTTAACATCAGATTGTATACTTATTAAAGGGGCAGTAGCACGTTTTTATGGGGAATATAAGGTTATGTCAGGAAAATGAAAAAAAATGGTTCCAGTTAAAAGACTTCGTATTGAAACTAAATTGAACAGTAACAATTCAAACATATAACATAAAGTTTAGCCATGCGATTCATTTTTCTTACACAAAATGAATTAAAGGTGTTTAAAAAAAATGGCCGCCAATGGATTTTATGTGAATCTCAATACTTTGTCCTCTGACTATGGATGATTGGCTTGTGTAATGAGATTGTTGACACTGTTAATATATTACATTTAGCATTAACTTACAATTATCAGTGAAATATTTGGAATATAAAATTATCAAAAAACGTGCTACTGCCCCTTTAATAACTTACATGTAGTATGCTTTATCTACAATGCATTGTAAAGCTGAAAATCTTTTGTTATATACACACCAGTTTGTAATGTACAATCTAACATATGTAGTTATGGGCCGATGGCCTACACTTCAGAAATAAAATACACGTCACTTCTACTTTGTCTGGTGTCTTGATTTTGTGTATCAAACAATTTCCGAGTATATCCATGAAACGTATCCGCTCAGAAATGCATATTACCTTGTAAGGAACATTACAGGGACATGTATCGCTAAAAAACCTAAATAGAACGTTAGAAAGACATAAACTCATAGACCCTACCCTAATACTAAAAAGAAGGATCTATATAGTATAAGGGTAGGGTCTCTGAGTGTATATGTCCTACTAACGCTGTTTTTCAGCTATACATGTCCCTGTGAAGAACATGACATCTCCTGGTTCAATAAACAACATTTTAAAGATACATTTTCATACTTGCATGCCGGTCGGGATGAAATTTAGCTATTGAGATTATGGAAACATCACTCCGTAGAAAAATCTTTCGTCGAAATTTTGATATCACATTTACATTGTTTTATCAACAATAACATACTTATTTCGACGCCAAGAGCACAGTACCCCCTGTAAAAAGGGCATAGCATTTAACGAACCCGCTTTCGGTGACATAATCATTATGCGTGTATGATTTACACCGTGTCTCAACTTCCGTAATTGCGTTCGATTGGTATCAACTTTGGGAGCAACGAGTACCAAATTCGGAGAAAAAAAATTACAGTAAAATTACTTTTAAAAATATTGAACTCTAAAAATGTATCTTTAATGTTTTGGGATTATTTTAAATTGGCGAAGTTCTTATAACGTACGTTTCCTTGAACACTTTACCTGACATGTAAAGAGTAGCCCATAGTTAACGCTGTAGTATTTTTGGCCATACAGGTCAACCATCAAGGAAGGCGCCAGAGCATAAAATCCGGAAAACGTTCCATAAATAAGACATAACCAGACCATCAACATGGCCTTGCCGCCATATTCACACAAGGTGAAGGTCG
Organism: Steromphala cineraria; assembly: GCA_916613615.1. Taxonomy (NCBI): domain Eukaryota; kingdom Metazoa; phylum Mollusca; class Gastropoda; order Trochida; family Trochidae; genus Steromphala; species Steromphala cineraria. The sequence continues at coordinate 26,509,998 of OU744734.1, read as the reverse complement.
CCCCAGCAGTACCGAAGATTGAAATGACGATAACTAGGGTTTCCTGAAAGAAAGAAATAATAACAAGTAAAAATGTTTCGAAGGTATACATGATTCCTCATGTTTGAGCAGTGGTAAGGTTAGGTGAGTCGAGCTGTGGTGTGACGTGGTGAGATGGTGAAATTTGAATGCGAACAGAGGTGAGGAGAAATAGGTAAGTCTGTGGCGGTTCATGATTTTTAAAACGGGGTGGGTTATTAATAATAAATAATAATCAATAATTAGGGTATTTATATAAGGGGCTCCCTGAATCATTACTCTGGTCGAACCCAAGCTGCCGATTAGGCTCTTGATTGGTCACCTCCAACACAACTTTCACCAGGTACCAAAATAATATTGCTGGGTGAACGGGCACATTTTGAATAAAGTCTCTTGCCTAAGGCGACACCACAAGTTATTCAACTCGTGTCTCAGTGTGGAGCAGGGAATCACCCTTCAAACTCTTAAGTTCATTCAGCAATGAATTGGGTAACCCACCCATCCGACGAGCCACGCCAGATGTTGCTGAACTACACAGGACCACGTGCCACCACTCACAATTGAACAAAGATGGCTTGGGGGTTTGGGTTGGTGGTGTTGACATTCGGATTTATGATTATATATACATTCGGATATATGTATTTTTGTCGACCCATTTAATACTGAGGATTTTCATAAAAATCCAAAAACAAGCTTGAATCCCATGAACAATGGTTGATATTTACGCTACGTATACGTGTACAAGGGACATTTGTTGCATATCAGGATATGCTTGAATTCTTCAGAAAAGGCCTTAGGTCAAAGTTGAAAACTGTACAATAAATATATTTTTGCTTTCGGACCACAATGTATCATAATTTTGCTACACTGATGATTGAGTGAGTGGAACTTCATAAATGGAACATCATATTACATATTTGTAAGTTCTGAATGAAACAACTTTCATGAAGCAGCTAAATGTAATGAATGGTCCCTTCTCACAAATGTTGATAATAAATAGACTTACGTACCCTGTAACCTAGTTTGTCACCTACAGCTCCCCAGACTGGTCGTCCAATAGCGTTGAAGGCAGACCCTACTGACCCAGCCAGCGCCAGGAAATGATCGTCCTTGATAAAGGTTTGGGAAAATGTCTGGAACACCACAGAGACGGTTAAACAAAATGGACAATGTTCGTGTCAGTGTTTGTTTGAGAATGATATATTTTCCAATTGTGAAGTACATAGATTTTATGATTGAGTATCTACTATGCGTAAGAAAAAAATATAGATATATAGAATACAAGATATATATATATACTGCCGACAGAAAATAAGAGAACTCCGGAAATGACAGTCATTGTAAAATTACTTCTGAACTCATTTTTTTCAAGCATGGTAATATTGAAAATTGTAATCCTGCCTTGAGTCCAATAACACGGAATTTCGCGGGCGTTCAATATTCAAACAACGTACGTGTTCCTGAATGCAAGACTACTTTAACTCCCTAAATCGCTGATGTTAACCTATTGCGAAAGGGAAAACTTAAGCCCTGTTTATACGGCGAGCGTTTGTAAAAATTGCCGTATGAACGCATTTGCACATAAGTATATTTTACTATACCGTAAGCAAATTTTTCACTACCGTAAGCAAATTTGCACCTAGTCAGGGGCAGGTGTAAATGCCATACTACCGTGAGTAAATGTCGATTTGTTTTACTACCCTAAGTAAATCTCGCTGTATGAGCGTGTAGCAAAACTACTTTTACACATGTGTGTATATTTACTACCCTGAGCAAATTAGCATATATGCAAAGGCCGCCGTATAAACAAGGCTTTGAATGCTACAGTTCTGTCTTCGGGTGTTTATTTTGGCCATCTCCACCCAGGTCTCATTGGAATCCAACCCATTCGAAGGGAGTTTAATACGATTGCATATTTTGATTTACCAAACATATTCACAAATTGACATAGTTATATGCTTCCCTTCATTTTACCTAAATTGTACAGTTCTCCATATTGTTGATTCATTGTCATACTGCATCAGAGGCATGTTTCTCCTAAACTGCGGTAGGATTGTGAGTTCACCAAAGTGAGGAAAAAGCGTCTTTTTTTACGTCAAGCAAATGTTGTTTATGCATCAAGTGGAATTTCATTGCGATTGAACCAATGTGTAAGCTTCCATTCTTCTTCAAGTGTCCTTATTTTTTGTCGGTAGTATATATACATATACGAACAATTGCAAATATCTCTTATGCAACTTTATCTACTGTTATTTGACGTTGTAAGGGACAAACATAACCATAACATTCGTAGTAGTAAAAGTCAATTTATGTTTATTGAATTAAGTACCTCTATGATATCGAATAGCTTTCAAACATTCCATGTAGTCACAGCTCTCACCTTATAAAAGTTCATGACGAAGAATATCCCAAGAACAACGCAAGCATAAATGACCCAGAAGAGATAGAAGACTTTGGTTTTAAGAACTTGAAGCGGCGTATAATCTTCGTCTCCATCGCCGGATGTGCCACTGAAAGCGAGACGATTTTCTGTTAACATAAAAAATCATGAAAGATACATGAATGTCAAAATGAAAAAGGCTCCTACATCGAACAGCGAAACAAGAATTGTGTAGATAGGTAGCAAGACAGAAACTGAAAAACATTCGTCATTTTATAAAGATAAATATCATTTCAATTTAGACAAGAAGGTCATAACATTCATAAAATTTCTCTTGCCGCTTTCAACAGTTTTCATACTTTTTCGTGCATTCTTTCCTTAAATGTTGCATTTCAAACATCATATATTGGAGTGGTGTAGTGGTTAGCATGCTTGCCTCTCATGCCAACGGCCTTGGTTCGAATCCCGGGAAGACACCAAAAATATGTGACCTGGGTCATATGATGTGTTGTGTCCTTGGGCAAGGCACTTGATTCACATTGCACTCAGTTTATGCAGCTGTACAAATGGGTACCTGAACAAGTTGGAAGTACGGACTTTTTTGTTAACCGGCTGCACCGAACATACAATCCCTCCAGGGTAATATTAATCATAAAGAGCTAATATTATCAATATATATTGTATTACACATAATCCTTTACCCCTTCGTTATGGCCTTTCAGTTTTCATCTTCCTGAAAAATTCAAACCGACGGGATCTGAAGTGGGCTGGCCGGACCTATTCTAACCCTTCGGTCATATCTAATTAGAGTTACAATATGACAGAACGATATCAAATACCAAGACGACTGTCACAGCGAAAGTATCATCTTCGAAATCAATGTTATGTTGCGTACACCTCTGCTATCAACTGCTTCATTAAGACGTTTGACCGACCACAGGAATTTGAAAATAATCTTTATCTAAACATGTTTAGATAAAATCGGCATTTAAACTTATGAAGACAACAAAACCCCTGCCCCTCCACAAGCACATTCCCTCCCCTCAGAGGCTGACCAGGTCATGAAATGTTGATACAGCCTCTGATCTAATAAGACCAAATCCGTGGGTTCTGGCAATTTCACTGGCGGAGAAAAACTGCAACAAAATCCATTTGAATTTCTTTATCAAATGACAACGCTTCTCGCATGGAAAGGCTGGTTCATATCACAATGTTTTTGTCATGATTCAGTAGCCAAATTGATGATTTTAGAAAAGCGTCGCTTATTGCACAACGAACTTTGATTGCCTACAATCAGGCGTCTCCCTTTCTAGACCACAAACTCGGCTAATTAGAACAAAGGCTGTATCAACATTACGTGAGGAGAGAATGCTATAAGCACATGTTGTCAAAACCTCCGCCAGACAGAAACCCTGGACGGAATTGACTCTGATTGGCCAAATCTAAAACAGCGAGTTTATAACCTTGTCTTTTTCAACAATCGACTTGACCAAAGAGAATAGAATTTCAAATTTCTGCTGAGTCACGTCTAGGGTTTCTGTCTGGCGATGATACTGAATGAATATTCATGTTGAATTAATGTATCGTTTAGGGTTTTGGGAAAAGGTTGATGTATTTAGGAGAATTCTTACCAGTATACAAATAGCATGAAACCAAATAAATAATAGGCAGCAAGTTACGGCAGATGACATTGTGTAGACTTTTAGATATCATCCCCGAGTGGACCGAGGACATGTTTTAGCCTCGCTTAAAACATGGCGACTGTCCGTCATTAAGCCTATTGATTATTTTCAATTTCCTGTGTCTTCAACCATTGTCATGCACTACTGAGACAATGAATTCAACTACGGCTACGATAGAAGTGCCACTGTATGTTTTTAGTGATGGTATGACGAGGGAACTCCTTAAGTATATCCAGTTCAAATGAGATAAATATAAAACTTACCAGTTTTCAACCTCTGAACAGATTTCAGACTCTTGTTTTATATTTTCAGCCGTATGGTTGTTTATCTGTTCGTCAACGCTCTAAAATGAAACAAGAAAATAACGTTTCACTTATATGATCATATTTTTTCCAAAGATATGTGATTTTAATTCATTCACAAATGTTTATTATATTGGAACCCGTTCAAAGACAAAATTTTAGGGACTGATTGAAAGAGAAGAAATTGATTCTCAGCAAAGCCAAAACACACAAGTGAAATCTATAATTAAATGACGAAACCTTGATGTTCTTAACCCCTGAATGCTCATCGTCCTTGACCTCAGACTCTTCGTCGCCCTTGACCTTTGACCTCGGAGGAGAGGACATGAGAGCGAGGACGGCGACCAGCTGAATAGCAGTGTAGACTCCAGCCAGCATCAGAAAACAGATGGGGACATTGTCCAGTAGAGAGGCTTGCGTGAAGAATCTGTGAGGAAAGGAAAATATTCAAACATCATCAAATCTTGGTTCTAGTTGGTGGATAAGTCGTTAACAGATTGCCATTGGACACTCCTGCAGCATCAGAGAACAAATATGGACATTGTTGTGTGAAGAATCTGTGGAGAAAGAAAAGTATTTGGGCCTCCTTTCACAAAGCTCTAAGGTGATCGTAAGTCACTAAGGTAGCCTTAGTGTAATGTTAAAGAATGGGAGTTAAGGTTAACTTTAGTTAAGGTTGCTTTGTGAAAGGAGGTCTAGCATCATCAACACTCTGCTCCTAAATTGATAACTTGTATACTTTAACAGATTAAGATTGGCAGTGTATGCTAAGCTATCGGCAAAAACAATAGGGGATATAGTCCAAAAGAGAAAGTTGCATGAAGAATATTTGAGAAAATCATATTTCGACATCAGATCTGTGTGCATGTTGCCTACTGGATAAGTCGTATGAATAAATATATATATATGGCCTGAAGAGGCTCCTAAATTGAGCAAGTAAAATGGATTCATTCTACTTCTGACTTCATATCTTTTAAATATATATATATATATATTTACAAAAAGTTGACCAGGTGTATGGTCCAACCTCGTCTTATGAATATTAAATAAAAACGTAATGCCGGATTTTTCTCCTACCGGTTTCATTTTTAATCTTCAGGGAGAATCTGAGGACGCACAGAGATCTAATGACGAAATATGATACATTATATATATAGGGATTAAGAATGCCTGTGTATACTCCAGTAGACTATATAAACAGAAGAGGACACTGTCCAGTAGAGAAGGTTATGTCAACAACCATGGGAGATGGACAATGTTTTAACATATTCAACACGTTGCGCCTAGTGGATGAAAATGTCGTTTTTTAGAAAGATCAGGAATAGCATTTTGAACTATGATCCCGTTCAGAAAACTTTAAAGGACTTTATTCAGGAATAAATAGTAGAAAGAGTTGTTTGATCTGACTTAATGTGATTATGTAATGTTCGAGCTCACTAAAACGTCTAAAAACTTCTTGCTTATAATTTTTTTATGATGAAGTAAAGATTTAATAATTTGGACGTACACGACATTTAAGAATATTGTAAAGAGGTTTTTAAAATTAGATCTTAATGAACTTGAATACTTACAAATCATCTTTGACCACTTCGTCAGGTGAAAAGTTTTCAGGGTTGATGAACTTTGTGACTATTTGGTTGAAAACAAAAGTACCAAATCCAATTCCACAGATAATTATTCCGGTAACTAACCCAGTACGATTTGGAAACCACTGAAACATCATCCAATTATTAAATATAGCTCATTCAATCATACAAAATGATAGAAGTAAAAATTGAAGTATCTGTTCTATTCTTGATAAATCGGAACAAGCCACATACTTTTAAACTTTTTCTTAAGCCAATGAAAGGAAATAGAAAAGTTTGAAATCCAATTTCATGAGGTAGAATGCACACAAAACTCTGAAAATTGATGCAAACGTCAGAGGAAGATTTGTGTAGATGATGAACTATTGACCTTGCATAAACAATTCGCCTTTAAAAACTAAGACAATGAGTTTTTAACCCTTTTTTGGTTATCAAATATGAAAATATGTAAAAAAAAATCACATTTATAATTAACTACCTTTAGGGCACTTTTAACAGCAGCGGGATACACCATGCCCTTAGAAGCACCGTTCAGAACTCCATAGGTCAAGGCCGTTAGGGGCAGAGAATGCTGCATTGTGAAGTAGGTCAACGCTAAACCAGAACTGAAAACAAGCATGAGACCTATAGTATCTCAAAACAGTCTCTGGTCAGTTTGTATTTAGGAGCAAGTGTTACTCGGCGTTTGATCTCAAAATAAAGTATGAAAGTTCTCCAAGAAAGTAATCTTTTCAAACATTTTATTATTTCTTAAGTTCTAATTTTATAGCTGTCGTTGGTCGTAAAAATCACAAAAAACAATTTGAACAGACAAAGTTGCACATAATTACTTGAACAAGATTCCACCAATCAGTGTGCAGAATCGGGGCTCTAGTCGTCTTTCAACCCAGCCCAAAACAGGCATAAAAGAAGCCATAGACACATAGTTTGCGGTGGATATCCAAATAGTATCGGAGTAAGTGACGTTCCCTGACTGACTCCGAGCTCGAAGGTAAGATGTCAGGTAAGGGTTCATGTTACCTGCAATTAAGATTTAAACATGTTTTCATTTCTTAACCTATATGTTTCTAATGGGTTCCATGGGTGGACGACCGTCTATTAAAAGGAAAAAATTGTGATATATATGTCTTTCTAAGCAGTCTTAGTAAACCTTGCCTCAATAGTATCCGTTTCACTTCTATACTGAGTCTAGAAAGGCCTAGTAGAGGGTCGCGTCAGCCGACCTTTCTGCGACCTATGACCTTCCAACGTTATACGTGCAAAGGCAGACTATTGTGGCTTGGTAAGAAGAATTCTGATTGGTCAATTTGATACGTGGGCTGACCCTCTACTAGTCCTTTCTAGACTCAGTATAGGAGTGAAACGGATAAAATTGAGGCTAGGTTTACTTAGACTGTATTCTTATAAGAATCACATTTTCAGATTCAAACATATTACACCAATGATCAAGTCAAATATTGATAGAGGAAAGGTTTAACTTCGATTACGTTGTGTAACAAGTGATACTTATAACCAAAAGATATCCAAAACTTAATACTCAAATAGTGACCATTACAAAATGTGTACAACTTGAATACTGTACTGTGATTTTTCATGTATTTAAATTAATATGACCATATGATGTTGCATATAAATCATAACTTACCGAAGATGTATCCAGTGCTTATTGTTGTATGTACAAGAAAACCACCAATCACGGTCAATAACCCTCTTAAAGGGACAGTTCGAACCTGTGACATCAGCTCTCCGAAGTTTACACCCATTTTTTTTCAAAACCTTTCTATAAAAAATGTAACAGTATTAAAACTCAGATAAAACGGATGATTATTAACAAAATAATGTAAAACACATATTGTTCTTTGATATACGTTCAAATTAATACCGGGTTTGTTCACTCGACGTCTCTTTTAAAACGCTACCATTTTACTCTTTAAATAAGAAGCAAAATATATTGATTTTTGATAAAATAAATCTCAAATTTGATTGAAGTATATTGCAAAGTAAAACGTCCATATTTCACAAAACTATTTGACAAATTAGTGCAGAATACAAATGGAAAAAAATAATTCAAAAACTACCCCAAAAATTATATTGTGAAATATATTCAGACTTTGCAAACAAATCGATATGTTTTCTTATGATAGCCTCATCTACACGAAAAATAAGGCGAAAAAGTATAACTGTCGTGTTTTGCCGTTTACACACAAAAGAATGTTAGATCTTCCTTATTGTAGTATATCACAAGCTCATTTCACATAAATCTTCATCAAAGTGTTCAGGAGGGACAGATATTCAAAGTGTTGCCAGTGGCTCTGTAGCTCATCAGGCTTCATATCAATATTTCTTTGGACCAACAAGGTCACCAAATGTACAAGGGGCCACAGGGTCACAAAAGCTATAAATCATAATCCTTACTAGTCAAAGAATATATTCACTAGGTTTCAGCTTTCTGGCCCTTGAAATTTTAGAATTTGTAATCCTCACTAGTCAAGGTGTCTGTACATAAATTTCTAGCTTTCTAGGCCTTGTGGTTCTGAAGAAGAAGATGAAAATAAGTTTTAAGGGAGTGGCCCGTGTGGCCCTTATAAGGGGCCACAGGGTTATGAAAACTACAATTTATAATCCTCACTATTATGTTCACCAAGTTTCAGCTTTCTAGGCCTTATGGTTCTGGAGAAGAAGTCGAAATTCTACAAAGTTTACGAACGGATGGACGGACGGACACCATGCCATGCCATAAGCCCATCAGGCCTTACAGGCCAGATGAGCTAATGAAAGAAAATGTTTCATCATCCTTTTTTGCAAATTCATGTAAGAGTTGGAACACAAGCATGTTGGGAGATGTAAAAAAATATTCAAAACAGTTGAATTACATGTAAGGGGATATGACGAAGTATTCAAAACAGTTGATTTAACTTTGAGGAACATATACAATGTAAGGGCATGTAAGTTAATATTCAAAATAGTTGATTTTATCCTGAGCTACATGTACATGAGCTACGGTGTAATAAAAATTCGCCTTCGACTCATCGCATAACACCAAGCCAGAGGCTGATATGTCACTACCTCCCCCGCGCCCAAATGGTATAACATCTAATGTAGTTCATTTGGAAAAGCGGCTGTCTTTCTTCGAGACAAACTTGTATTATTATAAAGTAGCTTTAAATGACGACATATTATCTTACTTCAGATGAGATTTACTTTGGATTGTTACACCAATTGAACACATAGGAAATGCAATAAAATTCTCGTCAACGGACACAACATAAACAACAACTCTAACAGTATAAACAACATTATAACACATTAATGCTAACGACCAAAGATAGGATTGAATCTCTATCTATGGTGAAACATAACTTAAGGCATACTTTTGAGCACCTGCAATAGTGAATATATCTCGTGACAACCACCCAACCGTCGACTAAAGGTTCGGTGCAATTACGTCAACAAGAACTGCATTGTTTGCACGTGCTCTTTTACCTTTACCTATCCGAACCTTGGAATCTGCACGATTTGCACGTGCGCTTGAAATTGTTTCTATCCGAACCTGGGAATCTGCACGAAATGCACGTGCGCTTGAAATTGTTTCATGAACTGCACGTGCAGTTTTGCCTGTTTCGTTGAAAATAGTTGACTGTCTTAACCCAATAACGTGTACAATCCTATGCCCTATTTCACAAATTTAAAACTTGAGATTATTAAGCTATCAATTTTCTTTTGTCAAATGAAGATTCCGTGTCTGTCATCGCAAATGTAAACATTGCTTACTTGGGCTTTACATGTTATCATATCACACATTTGCTTGTTTAATAATCTCTACAGAATGTCATAAGAATAGAGGTATAGTAACATTCCTACCTTGTGATGCTGTAGTACTTGATGGTACTTGATGAATGGATGTGACTGAAATGAGACGCACATATATATGACATAGACAAATAGCTAGACGTTCTGGTAGTAATTTTAGGTATGTTGTTTCACCATGTACTAGTACAATGGCAATTGTTAGCGCTATGTTGCTGAATTCAACTCTTATATATGACATATGTATAAGATCCTGAAATACTCACGAAGCTTCCTCAACCTCTCTTATGGACAGTAACTTCAAAACTGAGGAGCGAAAAGCCTTCTGTTTATTGTGCTAAACACGTAGACACTCAATCCTCTGTTCACTATTAAAGGGGCAGTAGCACGTTTTTAGGGGGAATATAAGGTGATGTCAGGAAAATGAAAATTAAAGGTTCCAACTGAAAGACAATGCATTTAAACTAAAAGGAGCAGTTATAATTCAAATATATAATGTACAGTTTAGCAATGCGAAAATGAATTAAAGGTGTTAACACTAAATGACCGCCAATGGATTTTATGTGAATCTTGATACTTTGTCCTCTGAGTATGGATAAATGACTTGTGTAATAAGATGTTTGACACTATCAAAATAATACATTAAGCATTAACGTACAATTGTCAGTGAAAAATAAAAAAATATGAAATTATCAAAGACGTGTTTCTGTCCCTTTAAAGGTACAGTGTGACTTGAATTTTTTTCTACAAATTGATAAATTTGGTATTTTTCTAAAAACATAAGCACTTACATCACAAGTGAAATTTACGAAAAAGCAAAGTGCTTAATTAGAAAGTGTATTCTGTCCACATGGAAATTAAGACTCATGGCATTAGATTTGACGTCAATGTCTACTTGATAAATCATGCAGATGAGGTTAGATAAAGGTGAGGGTGATTTAAACGACAAACTGTCATCATATTTCTATCTCTTGATATGCAATGTATTATTTCAAGATGTTACAGTATTTATTTATGGCATTCACAGCAACACTCGTCGTTTTAAAGGGGCAGTAGCACGTTTTTAGGGGAAATATAAGGTGATGTCAGGAAAATGGAAATTAATGGTTTCAATTGAAAGACAATGCATTTAAACAAAACGGAGCAGTAATAACTCAAATATATAATGTAAAGTTAAGCCATGCGATTACTTTTTCTTACACAAAATGAATTAAAGGTGTTCACACAAAATGGCCGCCAATGGATTTTATGTGAATACTTTGTCCTCTGACTATGGATGATTGGCTTGTGTAATGAGATTTTTGACACCGTCAAAATAATACATTAAACATTAACTCACAATTATCAGTGAACATTTTAAAATATAAAATGATCAAAAAACGTGCTACTGCCCCTTTAAACCAACCACATTTTTGTGAATATTAAAAGCAAAAATTGAAAACTGGTTTAAAAGAATGAGAAAAAAATACAGCTAAAATGGTAAAATTGCATTTGCTAACTAAGTTAAACCAACCATATTTAAGTGAAAATTTGACAGCAAATTTTTTTTTATGTTCAGTATATGCGGTACTCCCTCGTTATAAAATTTGATGCTTCTTACCGGTAATCATTCTCTTCCCACAGAGGCAGCTCAGTCAGACCCGAGTTAGCCTCTGTTCTATAACGCCAAGATCCTGTTGACAATCCAAACTGTAGTCTCTGTTCTCAAGAAATCGAGACACCAGTTCATTTATTTTGGACATGCGAAAAAGTAAATGAAATCTGGCAACAACTAGAATCCTGGCTACGTCAGAAGGCTCTTATCCAAATAAACATTACAAAGAAACATGTTATGATTGGTTATCCGGATAAGAATAACGATCCTCTGAATATCATCTTAATAATAATGAAATACCTTATATTTAAAAACAAATTGAATAAAATATTGCCACCATTTCAAGTATTCAAAAACGAAATGCTTGACTATTATTTACTTACTAAATGTTCAGCGATCATTGAGTGTGATATTAGCCTTTTCTATAAATTTTGGTCAACTTGCCATGATCTATTCACGTAAATTTGACTAATTGCCATACTGTACTTATGTGATTTTTCGTTATTAATGCTGTACCGGAATGTCATCTGTTGATTTTTAAAAAACACTGTAAAATGCTTTGAAAATAAAAAGTTAAAAAAAAAAAAAAAAAAAGATCCTGGGGTTCCGGCAGATTGTCCTAGCGGCAAAAAGTTGTAACTTGAGAGATTTCCCTTATTTGCAGCCAATGAAAAACCCTTTGAATATCCATGACTTGGGGAATTCTCAATGGTCATACAGTGACTTGCAAAAGCATCATGCCTTTAGGTATACTTTTCATTAACAGTGTGAGAGGGAAAATATTTGAAAATCAGATATGGATAGGGGTTTTCATTAGAAACATACTGTTTTATAATTGTGTAAATTGTTATTTGTTTTATGATAAGTTTTATTTTAATAATTTAATTACCAAATAAAAACTAATGAAAAGGTAAATAACGATGTTTTGTAGAAGGAAGAGTTATCTCCCCTGGATGTAAAATTTCAACGATAGCTTTGCCGAACCACACGGGAATAGCCGAACTTTTGCGAATGACCACTTTTGAAACGGCGTCGCTGATTGCACAACTAACTTCTATTGCCTCCAATCAGAAATTTTACCTTTCTATTCCATGTATTAGCCGTAATAGAACAGAGGCTAACTCGGGTATGACTGAGCTGTGGGGAGAGAATGACCGGTAATATGAGATTCATGCATTGTTTGTCTCGCTCTTTGAAAGTAACCGTAAATGCAAACGCAAACAAAACATGATTCCCATGTTAACAGGTTAGCTAAACACTTCTTCGAGTCACTTTACAGGTGTTGGACAAATGTGTTTTGTTACATTCGTCTTGGTTGAAATCATATATAATGTTCTTGTATTCTTATATATATATAATAATATTATATATTTTATGATATAATTATCCCCCATTAATTCAGAGGAAATTAAAGAAAATGGTAGTATAAGAACATCTTGGCTTCAATTTCATTCAATTTTTTGTTACATTTATTAAGTGAGTGCGTGAGTTACTGTTTTACGCCGCTTGGACAATATTTCAGCCATTAGTGGCGTACATTTATTGATATTTATTGCAGATTTTCAACAATTTAAAACTAGATTTGTCTTCTTGGTTTTTTCCCAGTTAATTATCATATCGCTCCATAGTATGAGAAGCGTAAACGTGATTTTTATGATTTGTCCAAAATAATTTTGACAACTTCAACATATCAAAATATAAAACTTTATGTAACTCTCTCATGTAATGTTATGTAATTCTCCCACAGTGATCTAAACCTTTGCTCGACACTATTTTAACTCACCTCGTACAAATCACGCTCCAAAACTACGTTTTTTGTCAAGATTTCCCTTCCCAGCGGTCGTGATAAAATAATTGCACACATGCAAATATTCGTCATTCCAAGCAACGTTCCCAGAATATTTAAGAAGATAATCTCCTATGTTTGTCAGTTGACGGCTGTTCTTCACGGCATATTATACAGTTGCACACCATGATAACTGACATTTTTTTCTGTTTAACCGAAATAAAACAATAGTTTGAACAGTCATTGGTGAGAATTTGTTACAGGCAGATATTAAAGATGCTGTATCATACTTGCAAGCGGTTCAGGATGAAACTTTGCTATTGAGAAATGAAATACATCACTTTGTAGAAAAATCTTTCGTCGAAATTTTGATATCATATTTAGATTGTTTAATCAACAATAACATACTTATTTCGACGCTTCAAGCACAGTACCCCTCTTAGAAAGGGCATGTCATTTTGTGAACCCGCTTTCGGTGACGTAATCATTATGCTTGTAGGATTTACACCGTGTCTCAACTACCGTAATTGCGTTCGATTGGTATCAACTTTGACAGCAACGAATACCTAATTCGAAGAAAAAGAATATAAAATCTAGTTGACGCGACAAAGACGGTTTTCAAGCGTACATTTAGAAACCGGAAGTTGTGAAATGGCCACACTTGATTCGCCCTTTTGTCGACTGCCGTTTCGGTTTTTTTTTGTAAATTATCTCCTTTTTGATGAATTTTGGTCCGATTTTCTCAAGGTTGGTCGCTAAATTTTTCTAAAATTCAACGTATACATTAAAAATACTTTAAAAATTATTGCAAGTATGATATAGCATCTTTAAGATAGAGACAGACAAAGTTTTTGTATTCAAGGTCTCCGGCACTTGGTTCGAATCTCGACGTGGGCCCTATGATAAAAATATAATTCCAAATCCTTACTGCACCCATATATCGTTTCATATGTTGTGATAAACCTACATTTCAAATTTCGAAATCGGTCAAGAATGTTTTTGAATGAGTTAAAATTTCATGTTATAAATAGTAATACAAATTTCACATGATTTGATGCCTGAGAGAATGTGACCCAGTTTAGAGAATGAAGTTTGCTTCCTTTAAAATTGCGGATTTTACCATGGTTTGAGATTCAAGTTTTACCATTGTTAAATACATGTATAGCTTTTTAAACCGCGTCGCAACTTTTTAATGCTTTTATGTACATGTAATATTTATTTACGTAGCTATTTTAGCCGCTTTTAGTCATGATATTTTTTAATGGGGAGAACATTGTTGAACTTTTTGATATTCTATTGTTTTGTGTTTGTATTTTGTCCCTTTTATTCGCCCTATAAACACTATAGTGTCTCATAAGCCGATGATTTTTAGGCTGGATGTATGTATACTTTTATTAGTACATCAATGTACTTTATGTGTGTTTATACATGCGACACTTTTATAAACTATGTCTGTCTGTCTACAAACCAGTGAAATATAGACCTAGATTTAAATACTCAGTATAAAATGATATATGCATAGATATAAAATATTTAAAGTATCATTACGTCATGATTGATATAAATGCTTCCAGAAAAGAGACATTAAGCTTTATCTATGATATCATGGGCATCAAGCTACCCAAATTCACTTCAATTGTTGTTTATGTGGTTTGCAAAAAATTATATAGAAATAAGAAATTTATGATATTGAAAAGTTTCATTGAAGCGGCATAAAATCTCTGTAGCACCTGTCTTACTCTACACACAACTTGGCTAGCTCTCTATCAAAATAATGATAGATTTGAAAGTTGACAGAGAGACGAAAATATTTCAAAATGGTACATTGAAAACTAGTTGAGCTTCTATGGGAATGCCAAATAAAAAATCACCAAAAATTGAAAAAACTCAAAGGCACATCTACACACGTTGATTGATCCATATAACCATGTTTCACTGTAGATCTTACAGGGGCAGTAGTACGTTTTTTGGAATTTTTATATTTTGAATGTTTCACTGATAACTGTACGTTAATCCTTAAATGTATTATTTTGATAATGTAAAAAGTCTCATTTCACAAACAAATCATCGATAGTCAGAGAATAAATTGTAAAGATATATATATTGGAATTATTACTGCATCAATTAGATTGAATACATTGTCATGGAACAATTAATTTTCATTTTCCTGACATCGCCTTATGGACTGTCAAAATGATACATTTAGCATTAACTTACAATTATCAGTGAAACATATAGAAAATAAAATTATCAAAAAACGTGCTACTGCCCCTTTAATGTGAAGATAATATTTACACACTCTGACCTACGTGATAGTAACACAAGGCTCTGTTGTACTTATACGCCAATTACTGTGTTTCTTTATATACGTTTAGAGGTACGGTGACTGAATCTGGATCCTGGCAGAATAACATACAATATAAGTCACTCATGGCACCTACGTCAATAAAAGGCACATGCAAAACAATTTTAAGTATGGATATTTCCATAGAATAATCTACCTATGGCCCTGAGTTTCAAAAACAAAACAACCTACATGTAAGATTGAATAATGTTGAGGAAAACATGACATATGCAGCCAATGAAAACCCCTTTGAATATCCCCAACTTGGGGAATTCTCAATGGTCATACAGTGACTTGCAAAAGCATCATGCCTTTAGGTATACTTTTCATTAACAGTGTGAGAGGGGAAATATTTGAAAATCAGATATGGATAGGGCTTTTCATTAGAAACATACTGTTTTATAATTGTGTAAATTGTTATTTGTTTTATGATGAGTTTTATAATAATAATTTAATTACCCAATAAAAACTAATGAAAAGGTAAAAAACGATGTTTTGTAGAAGGAAGAGTTATCTCCCCTGGATGTTAAATTTCAACGATAGCTTTGCCGAACCACACGGGAATAGCCGAGCTTTTGAGAATGACCACTTTTGAAACGGCGTCGCTGATTGCACAACTAACTTCTATTGCCTCCAATCAGAATTCTACCTTTCTATCCCATGTATTAGCCGTAATAGAACAGAGGCTTACTCGGGTATGACTGAGCTGTGGGGAGAGAATGACCGGTAATATGAGATTCATGCATTGTTTGTCTCGCTCTTTGAAAGTAACCGTAAATGCAAACGCAAACAAAACATGATTCCCATGTAAACAGGTTAGCTAAACATTTCTTCGGGTCACTTTACAGGTGTTGGACAAATGTGTTTTGTTACATTCGTCTTGGTTGAAATCATATATAATTTTATTGTATTCTTATATATATAATAATAATATTATATAATTGATATGATATAGTTATCCCACATTAATTCAGAGGAAATTAAAGAAAATTTTAGTATAAGGACATCTTGGCTTCAACTTCATTCCATTTTTGTTACATTTATTGAGTGAGTGAGGTATTGTTTAACGCCGCTTCGGTAATATTCCAGACATCAGCGGCGTACATTTATTGATATTAATTGCAGATTTTCAACAATTTAAAGGGGCAGTAGCACGTTTTTTGACAATTTTATATTTTACATTTTTCACTGATAATTGCAAGTTAATGCTAAATGTTTTATTCTGATACTGTCAAAAATCTCTTTACACAAACCAATCATCCATTGTCAGAGGACAAAGTATGAAGATTAACACAAAATCCATTGACCGCCATTTTGTGTGAACACCTTTAATTCATTTTGTGTAAGAAAAGGGAATCGCATGGCCAAACTTTACGTTATATATTTGAATTATTACTGCTCCATTTAGTTTAAATACATTGTCTTTCCATTGGAACCATTAATTTTCATTTCCCCCCCATCACCCTATATTCCCCCTAAAAACGTGCTACTGCCCCTTTAAAGCTAGATTTGTCTTCTTGGGGTTTGTTCCAGTTTATTATCATATCGCTCCATTGTATGAAAAGCGTAAACGTGATACGTTTTTATGATTTGTCCAAAATAATTGTGACAACTTCAAAATATCAAAATATAAAATTGTATGTAACTCTCATGTAATGTTATGTAATGTTCCCACAGTGACCAAAACCTTTGCTCGACACTATTTTAACTCACCTCGTACAAATCACGCTCCAAAACTACGTTTTTTGTCAAGATTTCCCTTCCCACCGGTCGTGATAAAATAATTGCACACATGCAAATATTCGTCATTCCCAGCAACGTTCCCAGAATATTTAAGGGGATAATCTTCTATGTTTGTCAGTTGACGGTTGTTCGCGGCATATTATACAGTTGCACACCAAGATAACTGACATTTTTTTCTGTTTAACAGAAATAAAACAATAGTTTGAACAGTCATTGATGAGAATTTGTTACAGGCAGATATTAAGATAGAGACAGACAAAGTTTTTGTATTCAAGGTCTCCGGCACTGGGTTCGAATCTCGGCGTGGGCCCTATGATAAAAATATAATTCCAAATCCTTACTGCACCCATATATCGTTTCATATGTTGTGATAAACCTACATTTCAAATTTCGAAATCGGTCAAGAATGTTTTTGAATGAGTTAAAATTTCATCTTATAAATAGTAATACAAATTTCACATGATTTGATGCCTGAGAGAATGTGACCCAGTTTAGAGAATGAAGTTTGCTTCCTTTAAAATTGCACATTTACCATGATTTGAGATACAAGTTTTACCTTTGTTAAATACATGTATAGCTTTTTAAACCGCGTCGCAACTTTTTAATGCTTTTATGTACATGTAATATTTATTTACTTAGCTATTTAGCCACTTTTAGTCATGATATTTTTAAAGGGGAGAACATTGTTGAACTTTTTGATATTCTATTGTTATGTGTTTGTATTTTGTCCCTTTTATTCGCCCTAAAACACTAAATTGTCTCATAAGTCGATGATTTCTAGGTTGGATGTATGTGTACTTTAACTAGTACATCAATGTGTGTGTTTATACGTGTGACACTTTTATAAACTATGTCTGTCTGTCTACAAACCAGTGAAATATAGACCTAGATTTTAATACTCAGTTGAAATGATATATATATATAAATTGATATACAATATTTGAAGTATCATTACATCATGATTGAAATAAATACTTCCAGAAAGGAGGCATTAAGCTTTATCTATGATATCATGGGCATCAAGCTACCCAAATTTATTTTAATTGTTGTTCGTGTGGCTTTCAAGAAATTATATAGAAATAAGAAATGTATGTTATTGAAAGGGTTGATTGTATTTTGGAGCAGATAATCTCTGTAGCACTTGTCTTATTGAACACAAAACTTGGCTAGCTCGCTATCAAAATAATGATAGATTTGAAAGTTGACAGAGAGACGATAATATTTCAAAATGGTACATTGAAAACTAGTTGAGCTTCTATGGGAATGCCAAATAAAAAATCACCAACAATTGAAAAAACTCAAAGGCACATCTACACACGTTGATTGATCCATATAACCATGTTTCATTTTACTAGATCTTACAGGGGCAGTAGTACGTTTTTGGAATTTTTATATTTTGAATGTTTCACTGATAATTGTACGTTAATCCTAAATCTTCATAGTGTCAAAAATCTCATTACACAAACAAATCATCGATAGTCACTGTTAGTCAGAGAACAAATTATAAAGATTCACATTAAGTCCATTGGCAGCCATTTTTGTGAAAGCAACATGAACTGCATGGCTGAACTTCAATTAGTTTAAATACATTGTCTTTCAATTGGAACCATTTATTTTCCTGAAATCACCATATACTTTGAGCCAATCTAATCAAAACTGGCTGCAAGGATAACGTCCCGGAAGTCCTGACTTTCGGAACATATAATATTACAGTTTGCTTTAAAGGGGCAGCAACACGTTTTATGGGGAATATAAGGTGATGTCAGGAAAATGAAAAGTAATGGTTCCAATTGAAAGACAATGTATTTAATCTAAATGAAGCAGTAATAATTCCAATATATAATGTAAAGTTTAGCCATGCGATTCCTTTTTCTTACACAAAATGAATAAACGGTGTTCACACAAAAATGGCCGCCAATGGATTTTATGTGAATCTTCATACTTTGTCCTCTGACTATGGAGATTTATGACACTGTCAAAATGATACATTTAGCATTAACTTAGAATTATCAGTGAAACATATAGAAAATAAAATTATCCCTCCAAAAAACGTGCTACTGCCCCTTTAATGTGAAGATAATTTTTACACACTCTGACCTACGTGATAGTAAACACTCTGTTGTACTTATACACCAACTACTGTGTTTCTTTATATACTTTTAGCGGTATGCCGACTGAATACGGTAACTTGGGCAGAATGACATACAATGTAAGTCACACCTACGTTAATAAAATCCACATGCAAACAAATTTTAAGTATGGATATTTCCATAGAATAATCTACCTATGGCCCTGAGTTTCAAAAACAAAACAACCTAAGATTGAATAATGTTGAGGAAAACATGACATAAGTAAGACCTACTGTTTTTGTGTGAATAACAATCACTTTTTTTTTGCTGTCATTCCAAGTTTAAAAAATTATGGACATTAAATTTCACTAAGTACTAGGCAAAAGAAAGTATACACACCAAAGTCGAAAATATCAAAAAATTGCCTGCGTAATGAAAATCGCTAAACATTGACATTTATTTATTTTTGATTTAATTTTAAATTTAATTTTAAATAACAATGTGTATTCAACCGAGACCGAAGCATCAAAACTATTGTGCATATCGTATCTATTACAAGAAACAAAATAGTAACGTGACAACCTCAAATTTGTGTAGAACTTTATTCACATCAAAATTATTCCTCTCGATGACAAATTTAAAGTTTAGCCATGCATTTCCTTTTTCTTACACAAAATGAATTAAAGGTGTTCACACAAAAATGGCCGCCAATGATTTTATGTGAATCTTCTTACTTTGTCCTCTGACTATGGCTGATGGGCTTGTGTTATGAGATTTTTGACACTATCAAAATAATACATTTAGCATTAACATACATTTATCAGCGAAAATTTTGAAATATAAAATTATCAAAAAACGTGCTACTGCCCCTTTAAAGATGAGTTGTACTTTCTGATTTAAATGAATATGGTTTTGTATTGGAAATCAAGTTTAAGGCACAATTTACAGTCATCATTGAAATTATCATAGAATACAAATGTGAATCTGTATTCACTTTTAATCAATTTAGCTGTTGATTATGTCCTAAAAACGTGGTTAAGAGAATAAATGATTTCACGATTATCCGATAACATTTTTAATAAAAATCAATCTTATTAAAATATGATCTATTTGCTACACTACGCTACGCATGTGCGTAACGTAGTGAAGCAATTAAGATATCATTTTAATGAGATTGAATAAAAATGAATATGATATTACAGTAGTTAAATGCTTATATATGTTATCGATATCAAGTCGCTTTGCGATTGAGACATTTACCTGGCCTATACCCTGGAAACAAGTTCTTCTAAACTTTTGGAACAAATCAAACTTCGCACATAGTTTTCATTTATTAAAATTTAATTACATGTATAACTGCTTAAATTTGAAATTAATACGCGCATTTATAAAACATGGATGGTATAAAAAAGTATATACCCATTTGAAATCTGAAATATCCACTAAGATTTCAATATACGAGTATAATATGTAATAGTTACCGACTGAGACCGAGATGTTCGAGTTAGATGAACCCCCCGCGCACGTGAACCATGAACGCCGAGTCCGTTTTGTCCAGGTGTTCATGTTTCACGTGCGCGAGGGTTCATCTTACTTGAACCCGAGGTCGAGTTCGGTAGCTATTTTACACACCAGCTCAACGCTATATAAATCCGATTACAACATGACATCAGTTTTAATAATGCGGATAATGCATTTTTAGCTCATCTGGCCTGTAAGGCCCGATGGGCTTATGGCATGGCATGTTGTCCGACGTCCGTCCGTCCGTCCGTCCGTCCGTAAACTTTGTGGAATTTCGACTTCTTCTCCAGAACCATAGGGCCTAGAAAGCTGAAACTTTGTGTACAGACTCCATTGCTAGTGAGGATTAAAAATTGATGGCCCTGTGACCCCTTATAAGGGCCACAGGGGCCATGTCCTAAAAACCTATTTTCATCTTCTTCTCCAGAACCATGAGGCCTAGAAAGCTGAAACTTTGTGTACAGACTCCTTGAATAGTGAGGATTAAAAATTGTAGCTTTGGTGGCACTGTGACCCTTGATAAGGGCCACAGGGGCCATACCCTAAAAACCTATTTTCATCTTCTTCTCCAGAACCATGAGGCCTAGAAAGCTGAAACTTTGTGTACAGACTCCTTGGCTAGTGAGGATTAAAACTGTAGCTTTGGTGGCCCTGTGACCCCTAATAAAGGGCCACAGGGGCCATGCCCTAAAAACCTATTTTCATCTTCTTCTCCAGAACCATGAGGCCTAGAAAGCTGAAACTTTGTGAACAGACTCCTTGACTAGTGAGGATTATGAATTGTAGCTTTGGTGACCCTGTTGCCCCTAATAAAAGCAACAGGAACTTCCTTCAAATCTTTTTAGCTCATCTGGCCTGTAAGGCCCGATGGGCTTATGACATGGCATGGTGTCCGGCGTCCGTCCGTCCGTCCGTCCATCCGTCCGTAAACTTTGTGGAATTTCGACTTCTTCTCCAGAACCATAAGGCCTAGAAACCTAAAACTTTGTGTACATACTCCTTGGCTAGTAAGGATTAAAAATTGTAGCTTTGGTGGCCCTGTGACCCCTAATAAGGGCCACAGGGGCCACGCCCTAAAAACCTATTTTCATCTTCTTCTCCAGAACCATGAGGCCTAGAAAGATGAAACTTTGTGTACGGATCCCTTGACTAGTGAGGATTAAAAATTGTAGCTTTGGTGGCCCTGTGACCCCTAATAAGGGCCACAGGGGCCACGCCCTAAAAACCTATTTTCATCTTCTTCTCCAGAACCATGAGGCCTAGAAACCTAAAACTTTG
Organism: Steromphala cineraria; assembly: GCA_916613615.1. NCBI lineage: Eukaryota > Metazoa > Mollusca > Gastropoda > Trochida > Trochidae > Steromphala > Steromphala cineraria. Next base: position 26,487,888 of record OU744734.1, on the reverse strand, counting down.
TGTACAGACTCCATGACAAGTGAGGATTAAAAATTGTAGCTTTGGTGGCCCTGTGACCCCTAATAAGGACTACAGGGGCCACGCCCTAAAAACCTATTTTCATCTTCTTCTCCAGAACCATGAGGCCTAGAAAGCTTAAACTTTGTGTACAGACTCCTTGACTAGTGAGGATTATAAATTGTAGCATTGGTGGCCCTGTGACCCCTAATAAGGGCCACAGGGGCCACTCCCTAAAAACCTATTTTCATCTTCTTCCCCAGAACCATGAGGCCTAGAAAGCTGAAACTTTGTGTACAGACTCATTGACTAGTGAGGAGTATAAATTTTAGCTTTGGTGGCCCTGTGACCCATAATAAGGGCCACAGGGGCCACATCCTAAAAACCTATTTTCATCTTCTTCTCTAGAACCATAAGGCCTAGAAAGCTGAAACTTTGTGTACAGACTCCTTGACTGATGAGGATTATGAATTGTAGCTTTGGTGACCCTGTTGCCCCTAATATATATAAAGCATAATTGATAATGAAGCCTGATGAGCTACAGAGCCAATGGCTCTATTTTTTCATCTTCTTCTCCTGAAGTATAAGGCCTAGAAAACTGACACTTGTCGCCTATATACTTAATTATATGAATGGTGTACCCTGTGGCCTCTACAAAGGGGAAATCACATTGGCCACACTCTACAGCATAATTGATGATTAAGCCTGATGAGCTACAGAGCCAATGGCTCTATTTTTTCTTATATTCATGCAGAAGCTGAAACATCGACTCTTATTGGAGAAACAATGTCCATTTCAAATAGCTGACATTGACATGAGCTGCACGTGCAATCCGTGCGGAACATGACAAGTTACCATAATAGATTTAATGCCCCGTTTATGACAACAATTTATATAAGCAATTTAAGATGCATATAAACATTTGGTATCAATGATTTTTTATATAAATTATCAAAATGTTATTAATAATTTACAGTTATGTTTCTACTCTTTCTCGAATAAAGATGTAAAATTGGTGATGAATTAATTGTAGGTATGTCTTAACGGATATAATGATGCGATATTTTGTATCAAGAGGTATTCTTTAAGGGACCATTCGAGCGGGGTATTTTTGTGGAAACAAAATTCAGGAGGACTTACCACTTAACAATTATAAATTATTTTTACATGATAATTTGACACTTTATATCAAATATGACTGTGAGGTTTGCATTTCATTTGTTCAATATTTAACAATTTGACAAAGAATAAAGTGTATTGCTCAAAAAAGAAAAACATCGTGAAATGAAGCCAATCATCGAAGCTACGATGGTGGAATGCAATACTACGACAAAATGTTGTCGTAACTGATAACTTTTATTATGAATTATTTGTAGATATGCCCCTCTTCTATCAATCAAGTAGTTTCTTAATTTAGTTAATGAATTAACATAGCACAGCACATTTGTTTTCTCGCAATGCTTACATTCAAAATGACGGGAGGAAGCCGATCGATCGTATTGGTGCCTTTAGGTTGTGTTTATTTGATGGTTCTATCAGTAAACTTAATTCAAGCAAGAAAATGCTAGTTTCCTATCAAAAGATTGGAACACTGGCGACCTTCATGTATAGATTAACCTTATCTGTCAAAGTATAACATATTGCAATTTAACCGCTTTCTACGCGGGTTAAGCACTGCTTGTTTCACATGTTATCTGTACCAGATTTACACCATTTTCGAGGTAGGCATACAATATATAGGGAGTTTTAAATATTACTTGCACTTCTAGCTTAAAGGGGGTCTCAAACTTCTAATTTTTAACTTCCAGTGTTTTATTAGCGAGGCCCTCTCCGACCCCCTCGGGGCATCGCTAATAAAACACTGGAAGTTAAAAAAATAAAGGGGGTTTCCAACTTCTAATTTTTAACGTCCGGTGTTTTATTAGCGAGGCCCTCTCCGACCCTCTCGGGGCCTCGCTAATAACACACTGGAAGTTAAAAATTAGAAGTTGGAGACCCCCTTTAAAGAGCCGCGCCATGAGTTATTGGGGGTCATATAAGTCAAACTGAACCAACATTGTTATTCGATCGAGAGATATAGACCGTTGCAAGAAATTATCATTTTAGAGCTTAGCGGAGTTGTATAGTGACAATTGTAAGGTTTGAGGTCGCGACAATAATTCACGGCAATAAGTCAAAACGTAATTTTAGAAACTTTCAGCATTCAGGGTGGTAGTTACGAGTTGATACTGTTCGATAGGTTATATAACTAGTATTCATGTAAATTGGACGTGTGATTTTGCCTTCCTCGAACATATATGACTGTTTTTTAGATTTGATCGTTTATTTGCCATTTTGAGGTGAATGTGTGAGATTAGTACGTACCATGTACGTTCGTATTCAAGAAAATTGATATATGATGAAAATCACGGAGTGGCTTTTTAAGAAGGAAGATTAAAGATTACAGTTTCTGTTCCGATACAATCGGGAGCAATCAATTGTGTAATAAACTGAACATAGTCATATTCCAAGAATCACAGAAATCAATGTATTAAAACAGATGATGTTCAAAAGTAACGGGTAACCATTTGAGTAATTTAGATGAACACACATATGATAACTTATGTCCTGTTCTTAATAACAGTGTGTCGATTGATGCATTCTGAGAAATAAATCTCGTTTGTTATTGAAATATCATTAAGATGATATATTTTGGTTGTATGAAATAGTTTTGGTTTTATGATTGAAAATATTTTTTCTTTTCTTTTATTCTTAAGAAGGAAATGAAAGAAATTAGGGTAAACGAATTTTAAATGAAACAGTTATCTCCCCTTACATGTATCTTTTAGTGTATGTTGATATTAATCATGCTTTGTGATTTTCGTTCGCCATGTAAGTACCTTTGCCATGTGAAAACAATATTTGTCATTGACAACTAGAAAGTACACTAAACCATTTGAAAATCAAAAATTATAATCTATAAATACATCCTAGCAATTGGATTTTACAACGATATGGTCGCTCGACTTTTTCCGAATGAGTATGAACTCCATACAGCATCAATTTCGAACTAATTGTGAATGAGCTGCCGAGCCTCCAGCAATCAGGGCGTTTTTTCTGATTTGCCAAAGCGGTAGATGTCAGAGTTCAGCGGGACGGCCCGCCTTATGTTCAATATTAGATCAACAGTTTGACCTAATATAGAAACATGATGATCTGAATTTATTTAGATTGCCCACATTAATTTCTTGTTTTGACATCAAATTAAGGATAGGAGGTGAAGGTAGGGGCTGGAGACTTGGCACTGAAAAGGTGGCGAGATTCAATAAGGCTTAAATTAGAAGCTGGTGCGAATTCTGGCTTGCGGAGGAATTGTTCAAGAGATCTTGTGCCGTATTGGATGCAGGATGAATCTGGATGATCTTATCTCGGAGACCGGACAGTTTGGACTCTTCCAGCTGACCCTAGTGGTCTTCATATACGGCTCTCGTCTCGTTTTCGCCTGGAGTATGACGATGATGTCCTTTGCGAAGGTCCCTCCTGATTGGTGGTGTGTTGAACCGGAAGTTCCTGCAGGTCTCACCCCTAACGAGAGCAGGCGAGATAACACGACATTTGAGTTTTGTACAACGAACGACAGCTCAACCTGTGTCCCCGACTACGATGATAAGTATAACACGGTTGTGAATGAGGTAAGAAAGAGTATTTAAACCGGACTAAGCTTATTCTTGATGGGCACTTAGTAGTTGGCAATTAATATGACCGCCTGAAGTGGTCCTAGAGGACTTTAATACTTTTGAGTTTTTGGGACAAAGTAAAGTATGGATGTACCACTTAGATATTGTTTACAAAGGCAAATCCTTGCCACGTGATCAGATACGTGACACTTGACAGTGCCCAGCAGGATATATTTTTTCGATATGGAATTTTAAGTTCATGATTTCTGTCCCTTCCGAGGTTTGAGTTTGAGAAAAAAATTACAGTTAAAGACAACTTAACTAGGAGTTGAGTTGAAACAGAACACGATTAAGGTAAACTGTGCACCACAAATAGCATGTTTAAGGCATAATTATGTTACAGGATGGCTATAGGACATTTATATGCCCTTCAGTTGCTATGAACAAACCTCCTCTCCACAATGAAATCTCGTGTGCAACTTTATGTTGCTTGATGGCTATATGTAGGACTTGAATACATATATGCCCTCCAGATGTTGTAAACAAACCTTCTCTCTCTAGTGAAACCTTGTCCTCAATTTTGACTAGATATTTTTGGATGGCTTAATGAAATATGTATGCCCTTCAGATGTTGTAAACAAACTTTCTCTCCCCAGTGGAACCTCGTGTGCGACATGGAGTACGTGGTACCGCTCATGACGTCAATCCAGATGGCGGGAGTCCTGGTTGGAGCTCTTGCTGGTGGCCAGTCTTCAGATACTGTGGGTAGGAAGAAGACCTACTCCATCACCTTGCTGATTGGCGCAGCTTCCAATATCATAGCAGCCTTCTCGGTGTCCTGGCAGATGTTCACAGTCCTCCGCTTCTTCATCGGGTTCAGTGTGGGATCCTACTTAGCCGTGTCCTACATATATGTGATAGAGTTCCTCGGCCCCAAGTATAGATCCATCTTGGCTTCTGTACCTCTATGGGTGACAGGAGTCAGCATATTTGCCTGTGCTTCCTGGTTGAGGCCAGATTGGTTCTATCAACATATCATCGTTGGAGTACTTCATATCCCGTATTTGCTTGGTTGGTTGTGAGTATTGCCTTTGATGTTATGCGTGTTCCCTTTTGCCAGAAGCAGTATTTGTCACTGTTTCTTCAGGGGCGAAAACTTGAACACTGGTGGTAGCTGGTATGTCGGTTAACCTCTATGTTTGTTATTTTAGCAGATCTTGTAGCTAGTTTAAGAGGTAAATTGCTTTTTCAATCAGGGACAAACCAAATGACCATTACAATTGCCGTTAATCTTAAACATCTGTTAATCCTTCCATTTAGCATTTGCAATTAATCTAATAATTCGTGGTGAATATATACATATACGATTTGGTAGTTGAATTAAACCTCTGATTTTTCTCTCTTGGTCAAGTCCAACTTTTCGGGTGACGTGTCTTAAATCCTTGTATTTCACATGATGACCTCATCATAAGTCATTAAAGGTATACTGTTAATTATCTTGAAATCTTCAACCCTTCAGGAATCAGATCTCGAGTCCTTGTATTTGAAATAAGTACCTCACCATAGGTAATTAAGAGTTTACTGATAATTGTATTGAAATCTTCAACCCCCAGGAGTCAGATTTCAAATCCTTGTATTTCACATGAGGACCTCATCATAAGTAATTAAAGGTTTACTGATGATTATGTTGAAATCTTCAACCCCCAGGAGTCAGATTTCAAATCCGTGATTATGTTGAAATCTTCAACAGGTGTCGAGTCCTTGTATTTCGTATAAGGACTTTACCATGGGTAAGTAAGTGTTTACTGATAATTGTGTTAAATCCTTTGCACCCCAGTTTGGTCCCAGAGAGTCTGAGATGGCTGACAGTAAGAGGCCATGTGGAGGAGGCGGAGAGGGTTGTGGAGCAGATGTGTCGCTACAACAGGAAGAGGAAGCCTCTCAATACTGCCCAGGTCATTCAGCAGGTCGCCCTGGAGGAGCAGGGGCTTCGGAGGACCGCTAAGAAATACACGTATATAGATATCTACAAGGGTTGGACGCTTTTTTACAAGTCTGTTATAATACAGTTTGTTTGGTGAGCATGCCACCTACAATTTTTCTTTGGAGATAAGTTGCAATCGTTTACGATGCTTTATGCATGAAAGTAGTTATTGTTAAAACTAGTTTTATTAAGAGAGATATTTATCATACAGTCGCTTAAAATACTTAAAATACTGTTCCAACGGTCACATTGCCTTGCATAAAGTCACTAAAACTATTGACCATTTAGTCCCTTAATAGAGATAATACCCGAGGAGGTGTGTCATATGACTTTTACGAAACAAGTGTGACTTTTTGTATTACCCGAGCGAAAACGAGGGTTATGCACAAAATTGCACGAGACTCGTAAAAGTTATATGATACACTTCCGATGGTGTTATGACGTAACAGGCGAAAAAATATCGGAACTCGCGCTACAACAATCGTTGCTAGGCAAAAGTGATATGTGCACTAGCTCATATTGAAAATATGTCACCACTTATTTTCAACCATATGGGTTATAAATCAATTTATGTATCCAATCTTCGATCGGTTCAGAGGAAATCCTGATCCTCGGATTTACTTGAAAAGTATCCTTTATCCTCTTCCCCTTTTTCCTTTTAAAAGAAAATACCTCTAAAAGAAATCTTCAGCAGCTTTTAATCTTTCAATTAGGGTTACCGCTGATCTACATTCAGGCTAATAACTACGAAAGTCAATATTTGTTTAATTAGTTGTATATTTAATTTAAATTTACCTCTATGATAAATTATTTGGTGCAATTGGTGAATTTTATTTAATGTATTTGCTAAAGGACAGCAATGTCGCTGCTGTATTACGGGATGACATTCGGAGTATCCAGCTTGACGGGTAATCTGTTCCTGAACATATTCCTGCTGGGTATAGTTGAGATACCTGGCTCCTTCACGATACACACCTTGTCCAACAGGTACGTTAAGCTTACATTTCATAGCTTGCTTTTAAATTGGTGCCATTTCTTAACAGGTTACATTACGGTTAACATTTGGAGACGTTAAGGGTTTATATCTGCACTATACATACAAGACATATATCTGACACATTTTGACATTCATAATGCAGAGGAATATATGGATGACAACTTCTTTGTTCATTATAATCATGAACAAAGAAGTTGGCATCCATATATTCCTCTGCATTATTGTCAATCCAACTTCTAAAATGCCTTTCAAAGAAGTTATTCTGACATTGGTAAAAAAGGCAAGTGATCTAAATGAAACAAAAATCAACAACAATAAAACTTTTTTTTGGAGAAAAACAGTTACAATAAGTTAACATATAAATATATATATATACACATTATACTGATTTTATTTCCTTCCAACAATTATTTTGAAAGACAACTATATGAATACACATTTCAATGAACTTCTTGCATTCAGTATTTTTACAAATCCGTGGCCAATGTGATTTAGCATAGATTTTCATAAGTTTGGGCAGATAGGTGATAACCTATTTTCGACTTATACAATCACCTATCTACAACTCAAGTTCAGCACCTGTAATAAGCCTCTTTGCCGCTTTTGTAATGCGAATGTTTGTTCCAATCTGATGTGCTTGTCTTTATGTAAAAAAGTGAACTTTTCTTTTAATTTCATCATCTGGCACGAAGAGTCCTCATTTTCAATTTATATGATTTACTTTTTTATCACAATCTCTTGAAATGTTAAATTTTTTTTGCAAATGCTTTCTTCTATTCAAGGAGAATATAAACTCAGTCTGATTAAAATGTGACCGCGTACGAGGAATAAAATATAAAAAATATTGTCTCTATCGGGGCTCGAACCAGCCAGAATATTCCCTCCGTCTCGGTCTGAATGCATCCACCTCTATCGCATGTTGCTATAACCAGTTTAGCGCAGACAAACCCAGTCGTTAGCTATCCAATCACATCCTCGTTTTTAAATAGCGTTACGCGGCGATTATGGGTAACGAAGGGTACACTGGAGTTACCTGCCCTTAGTATGATATCGAAAGCTTTCACTGCGCTCCTTGCGATTGGCTAGATGAGCTTGTGTCAGAACATGCGGGTAATAGGGGTGCCTTCAGACTATGAAGGAGAGGAAAGCTGCGCTGGGTGAGGTTCGAAACCCACTAGAGAAAATATTTTTACACTTTTCTTCCTCGAATCACAGTCGATTTTAATCAGACTGAATATTGACTATATAACAACCGAGCTGAATTGTTTTTTGTTCTCCTTTCAAATTTTAACCGAGACATAGTGAAAGAATGACTGATGGAATGGGTCAACACCTGTTGTTGTTTTTTCATTCTATAATTGAAAGATATTGCTTCAAATGTGTATTCAGCTTTGAAATAAATCAATTTACAGAATCGGGCGACGCTTCGTGAGCTTCGTGTACCTTGTTTTAGCCACCGCTGCTGCTTTTGGTGTCGTTCTCTCATCAATATATGGTAAGTGTTTCATAATGCGACGTATTTGTTGTTGGTTATGAGTTTTTCAAAATGATACGGTTAAGTAAAGGAGTACCTTCGATAGTGATCTGGGCTTTCTTTCACAAAACAACTTTTACTAAGGGTGACCTTAACTCCCATTCTTTAACATTGCACTAAGGTTACCTCAAGGACTTAAGGTCACCTTAGGGCTTTGTGAAGGAGGCAACTGATCGTTTTGATTTAAGTGAGACCTCTAGGGGAAATTGCTTACAAAGCAATGACAAAATTCTTACCTACATCAGCCTATTTTCCTTTGTAACCTTTGATTGATACGAAAAGACTGACTCTGATTTATTATTAGCGTCGCTTATTGAACAACAACATTTGAAAGCATCCAATCAAATCTCTTTCATTGTAACTGCTTGTATGAGCCAGGAATATTGACTTGAGATGCATGTACATTGTACACTGCCGTGCCAAAAGTATTGCAACAAACGTCATTTTCCCATAAGCTACCATGTTATTTCAGTGTAGCATGAACAATTTTAATTGCCACATTTTAAGATATATTTGACTAAAAAGGAACATGAAAAACGGAAAATCTGCTCTGCAACACGTACACGTTTTAAGATTTTTGATACAATATTTTTTTTTATCGAAATGGTTAAAAGGTTACTGGGGTGTGTATATATTTTCCACCGTTTTTTGGCTGCTGACAAAATGGTGGCAAGGGGGGGAGTGACGTCACGGTAGAAATACCAAGTCATATTTTTGCCGTTTTCCAAAGAAAAATGATGAAATTGAAAATTATGAACATGATCTCAAGGTGTTATACTACATAATTAATAAGTTTTATAACATTTCGTTTACTGGTATGATCATGAAAATTATGTATGCTACACTGAGATAACATGGGATTATAAAGGGAAATGACGTTTGTTGCACTGTACCTGTGAGGTGAGCATGACACGACTCTCGTCTCTGTCCAGTGGGTGAGAGTCATCGAGGGACCGCAATCCAGGTCCTGGCTCTCATAACGAAGCTGGGTGTAGGAACTGCCTGGAGCACCGTCATGATCACCACCACAGAAACATACCCTACCGTCATCAGGTACACATTCCTCATCCTGTCTCAGGGTACGAACGTTACGCTAACTCCACTATTCTGTAGCCTGGGCTCAGAAGCTAGATTCGCTCGCGCGGCCCGACTTGGGATATAGCCAATTAAATCATTTTCTCGTTGAAATTTTATCGAGAAGGTAGCGAGAAAATGATTTGATTGGCTAATCTATCCTCTGAGCTCAGGGTACAGATTAGTGGAGTTAGCGTAACGTTCGTGCCCTGAGACAGGATGCACATTCCTTTATTCCAGGGGAGGGTTGGGGGTATTAACTGCACACCTTTAATTATTTAACATATTGATGATCACCACCACCACACCTTACCGTTATCAGGTACATACAGATTCCTCTATTCTGAATAAAACTAAAACAACATCCCCTTTGATTCTTAAATTATCAGGTACCCGTTCCGATCATTTCTATTCAGGTGAAGGGTTGGGAGGCGTTTCACCCCAGATTGCCTCACCGAACTTTATTCTGATAAATCTTTCCTAGCACCGTTAATATATTTAGAATTTGTTAGTTTGACACTCTCACAGTTTACTTAAGATAGGCCTCATTTCTGCTTTAATTTAAGGCGTCTGCAATCGTACATCTGCTGTAGGGTGCCTCAGCAAGTTTTGCTTGAGCGTTTGCTGGCTCTTCTTTCCAGCGTGGACGCCTGATTATATACACTGCTTACAAATTGAGAATTATACACTTTGTGTCCAGAGTCTTCGCCATTTTAAAGAAAATGCCAATTCAGACAATCTTGCATATATCATTTTTACAGTATTTTAAAATTACTTCTTGTAATAATAATGTCGAGCAACGAGCATCTTTGAAAATTTTGGAAAAAATGTCATTTCTTATGTACATGTACAATTAACAGAAACCTCGGAAATGGTGCAGCAAACACAATGGCACGGGTCGGAGGAATCGTAGCACCCTATCTCTTTGTAATGGTAAGTTTAACGTACCTATGTCAGAAACTTCCAAGCAGAAGAAACACAACCAGCTTTTCATCAGGCTCCACTCCACCACTTATACAATGATCTAGTTTGGTGATGAATTTCATCTTTTATTTTAGTCTGAAATTAGAAATAGAAAGACAAAGTATGTTAAAAATATGTTTATATCAGACAAAAAATGTACAAAATGCACCAATATTTTGTAAAATCATAATGTCGTATTTTAAGAAATACCATGTTTAACCTGAATATGGTACACAAGCTTTTTTGTATTGTACTGTTACTGAATATGAAAAAAACCACTTCAGACGGCTGTAGACATCATTTTATTGATGACTGTACTTTGCAGCCTGGGTGTAATAAGTTTCAGTTTAATTCAACATATCGAACTTCTCTGATTAACATTACAATCATACACCATTCAAAAAGATTTATGGTTTTTTTGCCTTTGTTGCAGAAAAAAGGTGAAGTTCTAGTTCCATTTTCCATCGTTGGAAGTGTTTGTGGCGCATGCACATTTTTGGTGCTGTTGCTAGGGGAAACCAAGGGTATTGCCCTTCAAGAAACAATTGCAGCCGGGAAAAGACAACCCTCAGAGAATGTTTCTGAAAACGTTGCCGAGAAACCCAAAGAAAATAATATGAATTCAACAAGATTTTGACGAATCAATAAAATGCTTTCGATTTTTGTAAATATGTTGTTCTATAGCAGTAAATGGTGCAAAAAATTATTGGATCTTAAGACTGAAACTTACGTCCGAATGAGTAAGTTTAATTCTTATGTGTTATCAGCAAAAATTCAGCAGTCCAGAAGGGATTTAAGAACTAGAGGGATAGATCTGGAAGAAAAGGGATCGGGAAGGTTGAGGGAACAGGCTGAAAGCAAGGCATACTGAGCGGCATCTTCCTACGCAAAGCCTAAAACGTCAGTACCCGAATTGTCATTTTATGCCTTGCTGCAGACCCTTTACTTTTGTGTGCTACTATTGTGCCCCTACAGGCAAGAGAGCCAGCACAGAGAACCAAAGGGTCTGCAGCAAGGCATAAAACTGACTGGCGTTTTAGGCCTTGCGTAGGAAGATGACTGTGCGGAAGCCGATAGGTTTTAGAACTACTTCGATTTGACAAGCTTGGGAGCATGTATAAACTAAAGCTGGCATTGCTAAAAGGGTTAAAACGCCAAAAAAAACACAACACGGCAAGATATTGAATAAAGTGACGTCTGAAGGTGTTTTTATGTTTACCCGATAATAAAATCATCCGCAATCATTTTATTTAAAGAGCAGAACGTAAAAACTGTATAAAAGGGGCAGAACACGTTTTTAGGGGGGAAATATAAGGTGATGTCAGATAAATGAAAATTAATGGTTCCAATTGAAGTATATTTAAACTAAATGAAACAGTAATAGTTTAAATATATAACGTAAAGTTTAGCCATGCGATTCCTTTTTCTTATACAAAATGAATTAAAGGTGTTCACAAAATATGGCCGCCAATGATTTGTATGTTAATCTTCATATTTTGTCCTCTGACTATGGATGATTGGCTTGTGTATTGAGATTTTTGACACTGTCAAAATGATAAATTTAGCATTAACTTACAATTATCAGTGAAATATTTAAAATATTAAATTATCTAAAACGTGTTACTGTCCCTTTAAGACCTAGTTCAGAGAAACATGGTTATATGGATCAATCAACGTATGTAGATATGCCTTGGAGTTTTTCAATTTAGGGGGAATTCTCATGGAGGCGCTACTAATAAAGTTTCGTTTCTAGAGCAGTACTCAACAACTTTAATTCAATTAATTTTGGCACTTTTGGGAAATTTGGTATTTGACGTTTTATAACTATTGTATAGCTTAGAATTATCATGCAGAGCACAAAAACTTAATGAAACTTGACATTTGGGTCAAAGAGAATATGCAGATGTGTCGTTGGATGTCTTAAACTTCTTCTGAGATTTATATTTGGCTGTTTTTGACTGGAGGGATATGGTGAAATTAGTTTCGAATGATCAAATGAAGAATATATTTTTTGAGTATAATATGAAATGATATGATTAAAATATCGATATTCGACAAAGATCAAATTTTCTCTTTGGTTTATAAAAGATTGGAATCGTTCTTCAAGCACAGTTTGTTGTCAACAACATCAGTGTATCGCCATAACAAGCGAAGAATGGCTGTACTGACGACAAACCAAGTAACATCATGCAGCAAGTAACAAAAGGCAGCTCGTGTTTTTCTGGTGAAATATCAATCATAAATGTTTTGACCTGACTTATTTTATCCAGTATATTTCAGTTTCGCAACCGATTTGCACTTTTATTTATTAATTTTTTTATTGGTTCCAAAGATTACGAATATAAACATACATAGAGTTGTCATGGCATAACAATAGATTGAAGGGTAGAAGGTTACAGTTGTGATAACTAAAGTGTAACTAAACCGATTTGCACTTAATTTGCTAAACATTAGTGCCAAGATAAGATAGTGTGAACACTGCACCAACCGGTGCATGATTGCCACCCACTTCTATAACCCATATTCTAGTTCCTGCTGGATCCTTGGAAGAATTTGTTCAAGGCAGTAGGTAGGTCTCATATACCAACATGTTTAAGTCACAGAAGAGAGAAAGCAAGCACAGTGATGAAGATAGGAAACAGAAGGAAGAAAACCCCGAGGATCCGGATTTACCTGTAGACAAAGGATGGGCTTGGATGATTTTGATAGGTGAGTGAATTTGGATTTCAGGAATTGTCATAACTTTGTTTCCTCGTCACGGGTTAAGCTAGTTATAGTGGTAACGGTTTGGAAGTAAAAATTTCGATTTGTGTAAATAAATGAATACGGATGCACCATTTCCTTGTTTTCGAATCGAATTTTTTAAAATTTTTACCTGAAGAATATTGTGTGTCATTTGACATTTACGAAACGAGTGAAAACCAGGGTAATAATGCTGGTAGCGCCTTGAGCATGCACTAGTGGATGGAAATGTGCGCCTAATAAATACCCATTATTATTATTATTATTAATATTTTGTATACTGCCCCACGAGGGCAAAGGTCAAGTGTTAGTTTTCACGATTTTCATAACTGTAATATTACACACTTCGAGTATAATATTTTTGTTATTACCGATACTATTCAATATAAATTGCATTTAGATATCCAGAAAATTGACTGCTGCCTTCTAGTCCTCTACGATGACATCACGAACAATTTGATTATGACGTCATAGATGACGTAATACGGAACTCGCGCCTAAATAATCGCTACTCGGCAAAAGTAATATGTGCACATATTGAAAATATGTCATTGGTTATGAATCACCTTATAGGTAATACATCTTAATGTAGGTCTATATATTTTGTATTCGATTATCCAAACAACACATCATGTACTAATCTTAGCTTGACTGTATTGAACACTAACCACTGTAACCAGATATAATTTCCGAAATTTATTTTAAATATACACATATGAAGCAGGTACAATTTATCATATTTAAGAAATAAAGGTTTGAACCAATATTACATCCCTTTCGTTTCATAGGCTGTTTCTTGAACATTTCACTGGTGTTCGGCTACAACCGTTCCCTGTCCCTCCTGTTCGTGGAGTTCATCAACAGGTTCCAGGAATCAGCTACAACTACCACACTGATCATGGGCTTCAAGTCTCTCTCATACAGTATCTTCTGTGAGTTGGTTTAAAGGGGCAGTAGCACGTTTAAAGGGGGAATATAAGGTGATGTCAGGAAAATGAAAATTAATGGTTTCAATTGAAAGACATCTTCCCAACGTCACAACGTCACATGCACAACGTCACAACGTGTCTGAAACGAAGAGTCTAACTCGATACGTTTTGACCTTGCCGTGGGAAGATGATTGAAAGACAATGTATTTAAACTAAATAGAGCAGTAATAATTCAAATATATAACGTTAAGTTTAGCCATGCGATTCTTACTTCTTACACAAAGTGAATTAAAGGAGTTCACACAAACTGGCCGCCAATGGATTTTATGTGAATCTTCATACTTTGTCCTCTGACTATGGATGATTGGTTTGTGTAATGAGATTTTTGACATTGTCAAAATAATACATTTAGCAATACCTTGTAATTATCAGTGAACAATTTAAAATATAAATTTATCAAAAAACGTGCTACTGCCCCTTTAATGTACCCCCATGCAATGTCTTAATGATGCAATTAGAGATTAAAGGGACAGTAGCACGTTTTAGGGAAGATATAAGGTGATGTCAGGAAAATCAAAATAAATGGTTTCAATCGAAAGAAAAATGTATTTATACAAAAGGGAGCATGTGATTCCTTTTTGTTACAAATAACGACCGAAAGGTGTTCACTCAAAAATGGCCGCCAATAGACTTTATTTGAATCTTTATAATTTGTTCTAGGACTATGTATTGAGGTTTTTGACACTATCAAAATAATACATTTAGCCTTACCGTACAATTATCAGTCAGAAATTTAAACTAAAAAAAAACTTTAAACTATTTTCCTAAAAACGTGCTACTGCCTCTTTAATAAATATATAATATTGATATATGAGAATTTCATTTCAAATGACAACGATTTGTCAAATGTCAAAAAATGACAAGGCAAAGATGTAGATAAATTATATAATATGCCGACACCAATTAACATTGAACCTATTTAAACAGATTCTGACTACACTGAAGATCAAAAGAAAGTTATCACGGTCTAAACTGAATTTGAAAAAAAAAACTAATGATATGAATGAATTGATGAAGAGTCAGAGTCAAAATCCAAGTTTTTGTATTCTGTAAGGAAGTTATTGAATAATGAATACCACCCAAAATGTAGAAGTTTTTGAAGTTGAATGTCACGTGACCTTGCTATCTATGCATAGATACATGAGAAAGGTGTAACATAGAACTACACAACTGTGCAACGAATAAAGACATTCTAAAAATCTTATATATTGTCATATTGATATTTGACAATCCCAGAGTTGAAGAAGGCAACGGTTCTTAGTTGCATGAATGTCTATATTGGCTTACTTTAGACCAACGTTAACGTTAAAGTAATGACAACCTGGATATACACATATATACCTCCAATTTGAATACAATGGAGTCTTAGACTAAACCTATGAAAATCTACTTAAAACGTGACTTAGACCATTTAATATCGCAATGTATGACAAAATTATCGAAATTTCGGACCATTTCGCAAATATTGGTCCTTTTTATGTTGCCATTATAGCCAAACTCACAAACAAGAATGTGTTCCCTTAGATCTGTGGAAAATTCGTAAATTTGGGATGGTTAGTTTTGCACGCTAAACGTCGTTATGACTTCTATAAATAGAAGCGCAACCCGTACAACTTCCTCATATTAAAAAGTAGAAAAAGATTGTGAAGAAGTGTAATATCTCCTGCCAAAACTTCTAAACTTAATCATGTTTATTTTCTTATTTGTCAATAATGTTTATTTTCTTATTTGTCAATTATGCAAAGACAATTCAAGAAAAACATTCTGAACAGGATAATTTGAAAAATGACGTGTAGAGAAGAAGCAAAAGGCACTACTACCATTTTCGATTGAAATCAGGAAACAAGAGTTAAATTCAAATAACGAGAGGAGCAAAAGGTACCACTACACCATTATGTCTAATGTTATTATTGGCTTCATATCTCTAGATATCAATACCTAAGCAGACATGTCATATTATGTGTGCAACACGAATGACTGTAAAATGATATTTTCCCAAACGAAAGCGAAGTATTGTTTTACTGGCACGAATATTTAAAAAATAATATGAGATCTCGAGAGTGTGTTAATTTCTTTATTACCCGTAACGTCAGAAAGACAGAATTCCGATCATAAGAATAGTTTGAATCTGAAGGTCTGAATCTGATCTACGAATGATATATTTCAACACGATCAAGAGTATTTTTGCCAAGATGAATAATCTATACAATTATATGACATCAGAAAATGTAAGTACATAGGTATTTATCATTTGATAACTATCAATTTTACATTCACACAAAACAAATCGTTAACTCACCGCATCAAACTTCCAAGTTGGAGTAACCGATATGACGAGACGGCATCGTGGAATCTGACATGACGGTGTAGAGTAACACGCGAGTAGCCGAAGTCGTAAAAGTTTTCGGACCATAAAACAATAACAACAAAAACTTTTTTCCAAAATTAAAAAATATTTCATATTTACAAATGTTTGACTTGCAACCATTTGGTGAAGTATGTATTTCATCATTTAAAACAAATTTAAAGCGAAAAATGTCAAAAAGTTTGCCGGAATGCACCTTTAAGGGAAGAAACAGCAGCACAGCAAAGTTAGAGAAGCAAAATTTATCCACCAAAAGAAACGTTACGACCTATTGTTTCACTCATACAGTAAAAAAACAAAACAAATTGATATGATAGAACCGGCATATTACTCATGTTCGATGTTGACTGATTCGGCAAACAATCATGCTCGGTTTTTTTCAAACATGCAGAGTTAGAGTCACTGAAAGGACCACGGGGTATAAACTAATTTTTACAGTTCACAGTTTGATGAACATGTCATTTCGTGATTCCCATAATGAATGTTTTTGTCAGTTCAAGCAGTCTAAGTAAACCTAGCCTCAATATTATCTGTTTCACTCCTATACTGAGACTAGAAAGGCCTAATAGAGGGTCACGTCAGCCGACCTTTCTGCGACCTACCACCCTCCAACGTTATACGTGCGAAGGCAGACTATTGTGGCTTGGTAAGATGAGTTCTGATTGATCAATTCGATACGTTGGCTGACGCGACTCTCTACTAAACCTTTCTAGTGTCTGTTGGAGTCGCCTAAACAGGTTAATGATGGTTTGTCGGCTGCATCCAAGAGTTCTTGCAATATGGCTGTTTGTTGCTCCCACCTGGGACATACCCACGGCTCGCTCTCGTTGCTCTGGTGTTAATCTTGACATTCTTTTCGTGTGCTTTTCGTTGCAATAGGGCCAGTTTATCATGTGGGTCACCTTTCATACTGTTTGTGCAAGAACTCCACGTGAAGTCACCAAAATATTTACTAAATTACGGGTACCTCAGTTTAGAACATACGTAGGACGTGAGGCGTGCAGGTCATTAGATTTTCAATTTGACATCGACACCATCAGCCATTTGTTAAAGTAATGTCCATGTATAAATGAAACTAAAAGTAATCTTTGAAAATTGAATTTTCAAATAATAATTTTATTTCTATCTGTCTGTTGGTTAGAAGTTGTCGATCATTCCCCGCACTATTTCTCGTCTCTACCCTCTACCTAAAGCACCAGTTTGCCGTTACCTTGGTTTTGTTAGGTAAACTCGACATTTTAACAGAAATTAACCCAAGTGTGTCGTATGATTTCTACAAAACTTATTTCAAATTATTGTGGTACCCTCGATCTTGTTTATACAATATTTTACAATTTCTGATGAAATAGAACATTTTACATTTTTGAACTTTTTTATTTTCGTATAAATCATATACTGCAACCGCTCGTGTAATATTCCATGTTCATTGTTCCTCCAGCTCTTGTGTCCATGCACGTGGTGCTTGAGTTCCTGGGAACAAGAAAGACGGTTCTACTGGGAAGCACAATATTCTCACTGTCTATACTGTGTGCTGCTTTCTCTCCAAACATTACTGTCCTCATCGTTGTACACTTCTTCCTAGGTAAGATTGTACTCCTAAAAGCAGTCTAAGTAAACCTAGCCTAAATATTATTATTATAGAGGGTCGCGTCAGCCGACCTTTCTGCGACCTACAGTATGACCCTCCAACGTTATACGTGCGAAGGCATACTATTGTGGCTTGGTAAGATGAGTTCTGATTGGTCAATTCGATATGTGGGCTGACTCGACCCTCTAGACTCCTTTCTAGACTCAGTATAGGAGTGAAATAATAATAATAATAATAGCTTTCTTATACCGTGCATATATCCATGACAGAGCATGCTCAAAGCGCCATGAGTATTATTACCCTGGAGGGATAGTACTTTCGGTGCCGCCTATTAACAAGCGCTCCGCGCGACCGTAACGGATAATATTGAGGCTAGGTTTACTTAGACTGTCCTAAAAGAGCCACTCCGTGATATCAACACAAATTGTTTCGCTTTGAAACGATTGGGGATGACAAAATTAATTATATGAACTCAAAACATCTCACACATTCATCTCCAATTGGCACTATTTTGGTGAATTATTGTTTGAAATGAAAAGTCATATATAGTCGTGGAAGCAAAATTCTTAGTTTAATTTACACGAATATTAGTTATATAACTTATCAAATATTATGTTTACACGAATACTAGTTGTAAAACCTATCAAACATTATGTGGATAAGTTTCAAAAATAACGTTTGACTGATTGTCGCGCTTTAATGTCCGGTTTTCGATCATTATCACGACTGCAAACCATCCTAATGTAGTTATACAACGTCGAGTGGCTCTTAGTTGATACTTTCCTACAACAGTCGATATTTCTCGATCAAATGACACAATATACAGAGTTTGGCACATGTGACGGCTCTTTAATTATAACTTTATCATAACTCTGTGAGGGCCAAGAGAGACAGAAGTTAATACCCCCATTTCACTGAGCTACGAGCAGTTGCCGACCGAATATAGGCCAAAAGTCGTCCATGACACATAATGAAGCGTCTCTGAGTCCTCTTTAGTCCGCTTTGAGCGTAGTTGAATCTCTATGAGTCTGAAAGAGTGTTAAAGAGTCGGGAGGTCAAATTTTGTCGGGAGTGGGTTTTTGAACATGTTCAAAAACCCACTCCCGACTTTTTAAGTCCGGCGTGGTTCGTACTTTTTGACCGGAAAATTCCAGAATTTCCATGAGGTTGTATTGTAAGTTCCTCGGGTGTTTAGACGGAGGTGCCTCCGAGGTCTGTCGGCAGTTCCTCTTCACCGTATCGTATGTCAGTCGTGTATGTCGTAGGGAACTCCTAAGAGTGTCGTTAGTAAATCGTAGAAATATCAAATTTCATAATTTGACCTATATTTTTCCCCGACTAATGCTAACAGAGTCGTGGTCGAAAAGTCGGGAAGAGCCTTGAACACTTTCCAAACTCATACTGACACCACAACCAATGTACTGTCTTCGAAAGGTTTGGTTTGGTATGGTTAGACCAACATGTGACTTCAATGATAATTTTTAACTGATAATAAGACCATAATGAATTTGCAAAAATGGTCCATGGAGATAACACTTCTCAATTCTTGTATATGACATTTTTGAATGCATCAGAAATATGGCTCATGCGTAGTTGTTAAACCATGAGGATAGCGACAAATAAGTAAAGATTGTTTTTGACACGATCTTTTTATCGAAAGTGAAAGATTCAAATCAATCAATAGAATTCGCAAACTGTAATCTTATTCAAATAGTTAATGACTATTATTTTGTTTCTAATTGTCCAGTTTATGAGAATGTTGTATCTACAAATCTTTCTTTCAGGAATTGGTCAGTCAATGATCCAATCGCCAGGTCTGGTTTTAATTGGTCAATATTTCAAGAAGCGTCGAAGTCTGGCCACCACAACTGCCAGTTCTGCAGTGAGTTTCTCTGCTGGAGTGTTCCCTCTTCTAACAGAATATCTTCTGGGAGAGTACGGACTTACAGGAACAATGCTGCTTATTACTGGCATGTGTCTCAACATGTGGGTTGGAGCGGCTTTATTTCGCCCATTTGAGTACTTTAGGAAAAATACGACTTTAATCTCAAATGAAACGAAACCAATGTTACCGAAGCATCTTGAAACTGACTTTGTCGAAAACGTAACTGGATCAACTGGAATGATTGATTCTAAAGTCTCACATGGCGACTCTTTCAGGAAACGTGCATTTTCACACAGTGACACTTACAGAATACGGCCAATCGAAGGTAATTTGGCAAGACGACTCGTGAATCGGGAGAAAATGGTTTACTCAAGTGATCCAGATGTTCATGGAATGGCAGTGTCACTCATGGACATAAGAAAAGAACCTACACCAGAAGTTACTGTGCAGATAACGGAGAAAACAAATGTTTTGAAAAAATTCAAAACTATTCTAAATGCGTTTGATTTCAGCTTATTTAATAACCCAATGTTCATTCTCATTGCGGTTCTTAGTCATTTTGCTGTAATTGCTAAATATACATCGTTGTATATCCCAGCTAGAGTGAATGAACTTGGAATGAACCAATCAGATGCTGCCATTCTGCTGTTGATAACCGGATGTCTGGACTTCTTCTGCAGGATCTTCTACGGGTTCCTGGCAGATTTGAAGATTATAAAGGTACACCACATCATGGCTATTGGACTCTTGGTGACAGGACTTGTAAATGAGTTTGCAGCGTTCTTCACGACGTTCCCCCTTCTCGTCCTCTATTCAGTAGTGACCGGGGTATTCGGCAGCGCCTACCAGTGTCTCCTGCCTGTTGTTATAGTGGAACTGATGGGCTTAAAGAATATGGCGAAAACTCTCGGATTCACGGACCTGTTTCATGGGTTAGCGAGTGCTGTAACTCATCCTGTTATAGGTTGGTATTGTTTTTCAAATGTCTTTCTTTTTTAAATAGAGTGCGAGGAAAATACATTAATAACTGAAGGAAAAACCTTTGTGATGTACATTGACTTTTAGCTCATCTGGCGAAGAAGGCTCGATGGACGGATGGCATGCATCCTTCCGTCAGTGTGTCTCTTCTCTGGAACTTTTGACATAAGAAATGTGGAATATTGTGTACAAACTTCTCAGGTTAAAGATTTGACAACTCCGTAGTCCCTAATTAGGCCCACGCCCTAAATATCATTTTCAATCCTTTCTCAAGAAAGAATTCTGAATCTTTATGTCCGTACTTTCTAGCTGATTGTCATTTATAGGTAAGGTAACAGCACCCTTACAACCTATCTTAATTTTCCATTTCTCGCTTCTGAAAGAAAGTCATATAAATATGAATCCTTCTGTACGGACTCCTTAGCATTCAGGGATTCGCCGACTCTGAGACCACATGAGTTAAACCCTAAAATCAACGTTCCACTGAGGCCAAGAATTCTAAACTCTATTGTATCACAGAGTTACAAGGTTGCAAATTTCTTTATTTAGTGATCGATCCTGTGGCCCCCCCATATGATTACCCTATGACCATTTGAATGATATATCACATATACCCTTTTGAGCCATGGAGCAAACGCCTTTATCGCCAAAGCGTCAATCGTCCATTCATCTTCTCCGATTAATACAATGTCAAGAAAATATTATGTCAATAACTTCATATTTTGACAAATCTAATAGACATTGGTTGAATGTAGTCCTATAATTGTTTGCAGGAGGGATCCGGGATCTATCTGGCTCCTACGTGCCATGTTTCATGTACCTCGGCTCCACCAGTATCGTGGCCTCATTGCTTCTGTTGTGTGAACCCCTTGTGAAGCGCTTCAGTAGTAGACAGGACCCAGAGAGGAGACAAGCTGAAGGGAAGACTGAAGAAACTGAAGAAACTAAACTTTGAAAGTGTTGAACCCAGAAAGATAGCTGATAGCCTTTACCTTGGACTGAACAGGCAAACCTTTTATATGGAACTGGACAGAAAAAATGAAATATAATTGCTTTGCTGTAAAGAATAAAGGAACCTGAGATCGCTTGCATTGTGAAATATGTAGCATTAAATTGGATTATAACCTCGTAAAGATGTAAAACTACAAATAAAGTTATATTCTTTTAATCAAATAACATTTACAAATGGAATTCTGTGTTTTCTGCCTTTTCTCATGATAAACGTACATTATTTATGCAGAAATGTTTACATTATTTATGCAGAAATATGTACATTATATTTATGCAGAAATATGTACACTTTTTATGCAGAAATAAGTATCATTTATGATAGAAGGATGTATACATGTGATAAAAAGTAAATGAATGTAAGTCTGATGAGGAAAATCTGTTGTTTTACTGCTGAATACGTTTGGTAAAGCCCATTTAAAATGTGTCAATAACACGATTAACGTTTATAACAAAGAATTAAATAATCTATTCATAAAATTCTAATTCATAACCAGCTAACGTAATATGTGCAGCGTGGGTATTAACTAAATACGTAGTGTATTGCAATTAGATTGAGGCATTATTTCTATCTCGAAACGGTATCGTGTATTTTAAAGGGGCAGTAGCACGTTTTTTTGATAAATTTATATTTTAAAATTTTCACTGATAATTGTAAATTAATGCTTCATGTATTATTTTGACAGTGTCCAAAATTGCATGACTATAGCCAATCATCCATAGTCAGAGGACAAAGTATGACGATTCACATAAAATCCATTGACGGCCATTTTGTGTGAACACCTTTAATTCATTTTGTGTAAGAAAAGGGAATCGCATGGCTAAACTTTAGGTTATTAATTTGATTTATTACTGCCCCATTTAGTTTAAATACATTGTCTTTCAATTGAAACCGTTAATTTTAATTTTCCTGACATCACCTTATATTTCCCCTAAAAACGTGCTACTGCCCCTTTAATACCTTACTAGAATGCCTCTATATAATTATTTGTGGTAATTAAGCTGAAAACGACAATTAAACACTCGTCATTGAAGTATTTTGTGATATCTCTATTGCTTTGAATGACACTGTATATACACCGTTTTAATCTGATAGAATATAAGATCTTGTCCATGAAAAGGAAACGATTCATTGTACCAAATTGAGCTTTAAGAGAACGTAGAGAAATGTTTACGTCAATAGTTCATTTTGTGTGAATGACTCGTTAAATTTACAGATTATTAGGCCTATATGACGAGTATCTAACAAATTTTAAGCTTTGTGTAAATATGGATGTTTTGGACGCTTTCTAGAGATAATGAGCTCCGATTATTGGCTCCCAAATGTAGAAATTGTAGGCTGGCTGTTACTCAAACAGATCGAAGGTCAAAATAAAATAAAACCGATTTTTTAATGAATGAGAAAATATTTGGAAAATCTCTAGATATCATGCTTGCAAGGGAAACCTTTTCAAGGTATTTTTCTGCCATCTTAAAATGGTACGTACGTAATGTGTGCCTGGAATAATTAACGAATGATTATTTGCCACCTCTCTTTTAATACTAAAGTGCTATATCTACGAAATATTGATGATAACATTCACCAACAAATCAATTAATTTGAATTCATCAATTTTAACATTTTAAACAGATAAAACATTAATATTACAATGACAATTCAATTCAAAAGGTTTATCTTGCGCATCATATTTGGCTATGATTGTTATCATAGAATACCCTCGCTACGAAGTACTCTCTCAGAAACTTCAAATTTGGTATGGATGTTACCTATGTGGTGCAGATATATGCCTTTTAGTGGTAACAAGTCCTTTGTCGCCATAACATTTTCATGGTCAAATGATAAAATGGCCTGACTTTGTTTTAATTCCGCATAGTTTCAAAGCTATGGCTTCAAGACTTCAGTTGTTATTTTCTTTAACCTCATCCTTAGTCCATTGACATTAATCGTCATTCATTCACATGACGAAATCTTTGTCTTTGAATTCAGTGTTGTTATTTAATTGCGGTCAAATTACAGCGGGGATATTTGAGCCGTGCTCACTTTTGCCTTGTTACATGTATCTCATCGTTGTAGGTGTAAACATATCTATATATACTGCTAGTCATCCCTCCTATCAATATGATTAAAATAGATATGTACTGAAACGTCGCTATTCTCAGTCTAAGTAAACCTAGCCTTAATATTATCCGTTTCACTCCTATACTGAGTCAAGAAAGGTCTAGTAGAGGGTCGCGTCAGCCGATCTTCCTGCGACCTATGACCCTCCAACGTTATACGTTCTAAGGCAGACTATTGTGGCTTGGTAAGATGAGTTTTGATTGGTCAATACGATATGTGAGCTGACGCAACCCTCTACTAGGCCTTTCTAGACTCAGTATAGGAGTTAAACGGATAATATTGAGGCTAGGTTTACTAAGAGTGCGCTATTCTGTGAATGAGGTTGGATATCCATGACATCCTCTACTATATTTCCATACAACGTCTTCCGGAATGCAACTCAAACAGTTCATTAAGTATTACTCATGACAGTACGATATCTTTGAAACTGTGTTTTTCAAGAATTATAAAACAGACTTAAAATCGAGCTTGACATTGTCCAAAAACAAATTCAAGTTGATGATTTAAAAGGGCATTGACACTCGATGAACTTCCCCATCGAGGTCGACCCATATCCTCGCTCCAATTGAAAGCCAATGTCAGCTGTCCAACCTATCAAATCTCAAAGGTACTCTGACTATGCCGCGGGAACGAGGCACTTAAAAACATCAACATGTCTGCATCAAATGAACGGATGAACAAGAAGACTGTACGAGAAAAGGAGAAGAATCTCGTGGATACTGATTTACCTATCGACAGAGGATGGGCGTGGATGATTTTGATAGGTGTGTGAATTTCGATTTCAAGCGTTGATGATTTCCGTTTCCATATCTTTGGTTCAGCTAGCCCATGATGGAAAGAGTGTTTTAACATACATTTATTAGTGTGCCCAATGTTTTAGATATTTAAAATGAAATCAAATAGTACAGGCAAAGGACAGAAGATTGTTAGTTTAATCAAGTGTTAAAAATTACCGAGCCATCTCGAAATCCGACAAAATGGAAAACAGAATTCAGTTAGTTACGAATTCATTTGAAATTATAGATCTAGAGGTCTTTAATCAGTTTGATATTGTAATTAATTTCGGATACTCGGACTTTAAGCGTTTTACATGACACCTCTTTCATTTTTTAAGTGATAACGTAGATATTACAAATAACTTAAAATTGAAATTTAGATAACGTTTGAAAAGATACATGGGTTTCAAAACTCAGCTTTTTACTACCATAATAAAGCAGAATTTAAAACTTATTCATATGCAACATTATCTGTTTCCTCCTTTAAATAGTTGTATTTAAAACTTATTCATATTCAACCTTATCCTTTTGCTACTTTCAAATAGTTGCATTTAAAACTTATTCATATTCATATTCAACCTGATTATGATTATATACATAGTAAATTTAAACCAAGGGTTTTATGACAAATATGTCATAAAAGAAAGAAATAAAAAATTGCTTATCACATTATCATTATCAACACAGGCTCAGGTCTACATCATTAACAAATACAAGCGAAGATGTAAGATATTACAATCCTGATTATGAAAAGAATCACCGTGACAGCTTTTGATATAAGCTTTTCATTATAATCAAATTTAACTTACATAATTTAACTTTCACTGATAATTGTAAGTTAATGCTAAATGCATTACTTTGATAGTGTCAAAAATCTAATTACACAAACCAATTATCCATAATCAAAGAACAAATTATAAAGATTCACATAAAATCCATTGGTAGTCATTGTGGACACCTTTAATTCTTTTTGTGTTTGAAAGGAATCGCATAGCTTAAATTTACATTATATATTTAAATTATTACTGCTTCATTAAGTTTTTTATAAATTGTCTTTAGTTTGGAACCATTTATTTTGATTTTCCTGACACCACCTTATATTTCCCATATTTCTCCTTACTGCCCCTTTAAGTGTATATACTTTACTTACTTATGATGGCGTGTGATCATCATTAGTTGTGTCCGATCCGATTGCTATACTGAAATAGAGAGCTTATTCAATAATACTTATAAGATCCTTATTTTTCAGATTTTAAGCTTTTTAATTTTAAACAATTAAATGAAGTAGAACATGAACATAAGCTTACATCTTAAATGTTTTGCTTCCTTTACTTGGGCCAAGTGAAACGTAAGTCAGTTGCTAGGATAGTTATCAATTTGTATCAGGAATGCAAGGAATGTCTGTCCATGAAGCCCGTCCGAGGCGGAAAGGCCGAGGACGACCGCACGGATAAACTGTCCCTGCATTTCCCGATACAAGTTGATAACTATGCTAACATCTGTTATTCATAAATTCCTTCTAGGTTGTTTCGTCAACGTGTGGCTAGTTGTCGGCTACAACCGTTCCTTGTCCCTCCTGTTTGTGGAGTTCATCAACAGGTTCCAGGAATCAGCTACAACTACAACACTGATCATGGGCTTCAAGTCTCTCTCATACAGTATCTTCTGTGAGTATGTTGGTCATCCATGAATATGGAGTCTTATTGTAAATATTCATAGCTTCTTGGAAGGCAATTTTGGATTTTTTTGAGATGACGAAAGTGAAATCTAAAGGAAACAAGCAAGACATTCGACATAGAATAGAGTCTGTCTCGAAACGTTGGTTACTTAGAATACACAAGTTGTCATCAATATATCTACATGTATTTTCATTAACTGTAATGATACAGCACTTATACAATGTACATACCATTCAACAACTGTACCAATACTGCTTAACTGGGCTAATCAAGAAACACTGGGCTAATACCAGACAATATGTGTCAATATGACTCTGAGCATGCGCTTCATAGGGCTAATCAGTTCACAAATTACATCTATAATTTAGCCTTCTTCCAAAAAACTGTCTTTTTCCTAAATATTGAGTGGTTGAATTGTCAGAAGTGAACATTGAATGTTTGTTGATGTGGAGAACAATTAAAGTGGCACAGAGTATCTTTCTTACAATTTTATTTGGTTTTGATAAGCTACAAAATATCTAATATGCTGATTGAAGTTCATATCTCATCACTGGACCTACAAATATATCCATTTATGCATAATATCTCTAAAATGCTTGATTTTATGAATAAATCAAGAAAACATCTCAAATATGGTTAATATTCGAAATTATGCATCCAATTAATCTACCTATTAGTTACAATACCTAATAAACACTATCGAATCGAATATATCTTCCTGTCAGCTTATGACAAGGTTTCAAAGTTACGTTTGGCGCCACTCGAGCCACATTGTCCGGTTTTCGATCCAAATCCCGACTTTGAATGGCCGTATTTTCGCTCTAATGTACTGATTGACCTTTAACTTGTTATTTTCAGTAACAGTTAGTGGTTCCCGATGTAATAACATCGATTTCAAAATTTGACATATGTGATCCTATCAACATACTCTGCGTCTCTTTAAGAATTAATAATCTATTCAAAACAGTTTTTATAATGTTCTGCCAGCTCTTGTGTCCATGCACGTGGTGCTTGAGTTCCTGGGAACAAGAAAGACGGTTCTACTGGGAAGCACAATGTTCTCGCTGTCTATACTGTGTGCTGCTTTCTCTCCAAACATTACTGTCCTCATCGTTGTACACTTCTTCCTAGGTAAGGAATAGTATTTTATGATCTTCTTTTTTTAATATATAAAAGTTATTGGTGGAAATCCACATAAAGGATTAGATTAGAAACATATTATATTGTCTGTGATAACCTGTCTTTCTAGACTCTCTTATAACCTCTTTCATCGTCTAAATATAAAAAATAAACAAAGTTTCCCATTAATAATGAGCTCCAATCTTGATTACAACCCCTGATCTCATGAATAAGGATCAACGATGCTGCAAAACATTCAGTCTTTCCTTCTATCGAACAATATAGAAAAAATATTTCATCCTAGGGTTTTGCTCTTAAATATCGGTCATTTTCAATTCCCTTTGGCTTTTTATCCCCCGCCGCGCGTTTAGCGCGAAGCGGGGGATATAGTATTGAGCAGCGTCCGTCCGTACGTACGTACGTACGTACGTCCCGACGGATGAAATTGAATAACTAAAAAACTATTGACCTGATTCTTTTCATTTTTTGCATATAGCTTCATCACCATGAGAGCAATGTCCCTCTAGAGGTTCATGACCTTGAACTTCATTTCAAGGTCATTACGAGACTTTGACATTTTACCCTTGTCAGCGGGATATCTCAAGAACCATTCACCGGATTCTCTTCATAACTTACACATAGTATCTCATTGAGAAGGCGCCGGGCCCAGTCGATTTTGGTGACCTTCACATTATTTTCAAGGTCACAGTGAGGCTTATATATGGAAGACCCAGGGACCAGTTGATTTGTTGTGGTCTAAATGACATCTAGTAGCATGACAAGTGTAGACAAGTGTTTCTATGTATACAATATGCATTTTGTTCACATCAATTTGCGGCGGGGGATCTTGTCACCTTTGTGGCAAATACTTGTTTAAAATCTGACACGCCAGAATACCCTGACAGCATAGAACAAGGAAAGAAAGGTTAGGTCAGTAAACAGATAGTGGTTGATGTGATAAATGTATATTAACTTAAGTATTAACTTCAATAAACTATGTAATGAATCAACAATTACTTTCAGGAATAGGCCAATCAATGATTCACTCGCCAGGTCTGGTTTTGATTGGACACTATTTCAAGAAACGCCGAAGTCTAGCCACCACAACTGCCAGTTCTGCAGTGAGTTTCTCTGCTGGAGTGTTCCCTCTTCTAACAGAATATCTTCTGGGAGAGTACGGACTTACAGGAACAATGCTGCTTATCACTGGCATGTGTCTCAACATGTGGGTGGGAGCGGCTTTGTACCGTCCAATTGAATCCTTCAGGAGGAATAAAGCTCTTACCAAAGAGGAACTGGAACCAATGTTAAAGAAGCAGAGAGCAACGGGTCCAATGTTGAGGAAAGATCCTGAAACTGATCCTGGGGAAGACTTAAAATCTATTGAAACGAATACAACAACGGATGATAAAAATCAAACAAAGTTTAAATCCAATGACAAAATTAGAAGTACCAAAGGCGCAAAGTTGCAAGTTAAAGGCACATCGGAGCGAACAGAATCCATATTTGACGATGATGCCAAAGACCAAAATATTCTTGAAATGTATGGAGAAACCAATATCAAATATGACTTTGAGGTAATTGGTTTGAATAAGCATCCGGTGGCTCACCATAGTCAAATGTCAATTAATAAGCTAACTAAAGGTGATGGAATTGGTGCTACTGATTGTGGACATTCTATTGGTCATGATGACACTTTCAGGAAACGTTCAAATTCTGAGGGAAGTGGGTACACAAAACAACTCTCAGAAAAGACTGATACATACTCAAGCCATCCTGATATTTTGGCATCCTCTTCATTGGAAATAAAAGAACATACTGCAGCTGTTAACGTGCAGATCGAAGAAAAGCCAACAGTTCTTGATAATTTCAAAAAGATAGTCAGAGCTTTTGATTTCAGTCTATTCAAGAACTCAAATTTCATTCTAATAACAGTTCTGAGTCATTTTGCAATATGTGCTAGATATACATCATTGTACATCCCTGCAAGAGTGAATGAACTCGGCATGGAACAATCAGATGCTGCCATGCTGCTGCTGATAACCGGATGTCTGGACTTCTTCTGCAGGATCTTCTACGGGTTCCTGGCAGATCTGAAGATTAT
Source organism: Steromphala cineraria (assembly GCA_916613615.1). NCBI lineage: Eukaryota > Metazoa > Mollusca > Gastropoda > Trochida > Trochidae > Steromphala > Steromphala cineraria. Next base: position 26,458,331 of record OU744734.1, on the reverse strand, counting down.
AAAGGTGCATTACATCATGGCTATTGGACTCTTCATTTCAGGACTAGTAAATCAGTTCATGGCGTTCTTCACGACTTTTCCACTTCTTATCGTCTATTCAGTATTGACCGGTATATTCGGCAGCGCCTATCAGTGTCTTCTGCCTGTTGTTATAGTGGAGCTGATGGGGTTAAAGAATATGGCGAAAACTCTCGGATTCACGGACCTGTTTCATGGGTTAGCGAGTGCTGTCACTCATCCTGTTGTAGGTAAGTCAGTGACATCATTTTTCGTATTTCCGATATTCTTTCATATTCAAATTCTTAGCTCACCAAACCTGTAAGGCCCGATTGTCATGGCATGGTGTCCGGGGTATGGCCATCTGTCCGTCCTTAAACTTAGTGAATATTCGACAAAAAAATGTATACACTGTCGCTCCACTTTCATACCCTGGGTGAAAACCCCACTGAAACCTGCGTGCTGTGACCTCTGATCCAGCCAATGATATAGTTTTATCGCGATGGTTCGCGATAAAATTTCAGCCAATCACAGACCGCCTTTTAAACAAAATTTGACTTACGGTCTTTGCAACAATATCATCAACTGATTCAAATGATATTCACATTTTATTTAAATATTTGCGGTTAATTCTGGAAATCTTTAAATTTTCCGTTATGATTCACACATGTACCTCTATAAATAATAGTTTAACCCGAAACCAAATGATCCTAAATAGATTAAAACAACACAAAAGTTAATAGAAAACATGTTAAATCTGAAAATTACATTCATTTAACAATATACAAAATAATGTTGGTTAGGAAACCTTCGCTATTTAGATAAGATATTTCACGCTTTGTGGCAAGGGTGTAGTGAGGCCCAAGCTATACCAGCCAGGTACAGTGTAAGCGAGATCCACATGCAATGAACATTTCACTGTTAGGGGTGGTAGCAAAAAGCACCACAAACCGGATACTTACATTTACATCTTAGGAAGGACCGATTAGTTTTCATTTCTTTATCGCAATATTCATATTGATATGAGACAATTTGTTTCATATAGAATAGATGTCTATTCACTGGATGTTGTTTTTGAAAGAATATTTTGATTTTAACCATTTTCGTTTATATAGGACCCTTTTCATCTGCGCTATTGCAGCCGAGATTGTTTTTTAATGTTTATTTTGACAAGACAAGTACAGTATGTTTTGAAACATTATATAGAACATTTTATAGAACTACCTTAAAACTTTACATATTATAAGCAAACCTATGATGTTTTTATTGACAACTTTTAATTTCGTTGACACAAAAAATGTTAATAATTTTCGGAGTTGTATTTGTTTCAGTGTTGTTTTGAGTCATAAACGATAATTTGTTGAAAAGTTAGGCAAAGAACAAAGGCGTTCTTAGCCACTCATTTTTGCTAATATCGACTCGCTTTTCAGGCGTTGTCATTGGTTGAGTATTATTAGATAGTTCATAGGTCAGAGGTCACATCGCGCAGGTTTTGGTGGGGTTTTAACCCAGGGTATGAAAGTGGAGCGTCAGCGTATACGTTTTACCCTGAGACAGGATGCGGAAAGTGGAAAAACACATATTGTACACATGTGTTGTTCAATAACTAGGATTTACTTATTTAAAATGTTTCAGGAGGGATCCGAGACCTTTCTGGCTCCTATATGCCATGTTTCATGTACCTCGGGTCCACAAGTATCGTGGCATCATTGCTTCTGTTGTGTGAACCTCTTGTGAGACGCTTCAGTAATAAACAGGACCCAGAGAGTAGACAAGCTGAGGGGAAGACTGAGAGAAATGACTGAAAGTGCTTGTCAGTGTTCGGGGAACTTCTTCACGTAAAGGATTACATAGCCTTGCCCAGGGTTTTGGAATCGGGAAGAATTCATGGATTTTTTAATTTTAATGTGGAATAATGTGACATTTCGTGGATGTCCTTACTGTGTCAATCAGTATCAGAAGAAGTTTTTGTATGTCATGAAATCATAAGATCTGAATAAATAAAAATCAAATATTAAGCACAACAAAAATTACATATGCCTATGTGTATTTTAACCTTTTTGCATTTAAATCTATTAAGACTTCATTTATTTTATTATTTAGAGTATTATTACTCAAGGGAAAAATGTATACTTATATCGGGTCTTTTTCACGACATGCTCAAAACGCTGCCTACAACATTACCCTGAAAATCTGTACCTTCACAGCTGCTACTCTGCGCTAATTGTGACCATGTAGGTCAGTACATCCTTTTTTCAGGTACCCATTTTAACAGCTGGGTGGACTGAGTCAAAAGTGGATGAAGTGCCTTGCCCAGGGACACAACACAACATTTTTGGTGTTTCTACCGGTATTCGATTCCGGGCCTCTGGATTGAGAGGTCAGCATTTTAACTACTTCACCACAATCACTATCTATCGATGTTGATCACTGAATGTCTGTATGTCATTGAACAATTGTTGAATTGTTGAACTAATTTATGTATGTATGTATGCATATATGGAAACAAAAGACCATGTTGCCGCCATGATTTACCAGAATGTTGCTTATTTTTTGAGATTTCGAAAAAGCACAGCCCACATTTCAAAATACATACACGCATGCCATGTTTGGTTATACCCACACACACAAAATCAATAACAACAAATATGTGTATGTTTGAAATACCAATTAAAGGTAAACTGAACACCAAGCATATGTTACAGTGAAAATTCGAAACCAAACCTACCCCGAACTGCACCAAGGGGGGGTCGGGAAGGGCCATGTCCATTCAAACCAAAGTACAAAGTAACACAAATTTGCACGAGTTGCGTAAAAGTCATGTGACACACTTTCGAGGAAATTGATTTCTTTATTACCGATTATTTTGCATTTTACCACCCTTAAAAATAAAAAACTGACTGCTTCCCTTACAACGACCGGCAACAGTGACGTCACGAACAAGGTGTTATGTCGTCACAGGCTAGGCAAATGTGAAATGTGCACATGTACTCATATTGAAAATGTGTAACAACTTATGTTTAGCCATATGGGCAATAAAAGCTATTATTCCGTAACCTTTAGTTATGAATCTTAAAGTAGTATGCTGCCAATGTAAAATGTTAAATGTCATTTTTTTCACCTTTATTTGTGTATTCTATTTTCTATTGACAAGAATTAAAACATGAATAATTAATATTTGACTAATTATTCATTAATGAAAACAAATGAACGTTATTGAATTTCTGTGAACTCTGTGACCAAGAAATGATAGACCTCAAATAAACTGATACCACGTGGGAAACAGCTGTAGATATAATGAACTCATAATGAGTGCTCACTGAAGCGTGTTTTGCTAATAACTGACAGATGGATTTTTGTATCACCTGTACTAGCGGTTGTTTTCTGTTTAACATTGAATCTGATTTGATAACCACCTACTTGAATACACACAGGACAGCAATGTAAGTATGTCCGAAATCATTTATATATACAGTAGAACAAGGATATAGCGAACTCGGATATAGCGAACAGTCGGATATAGTGATCAGGTTTTTAAGTCCCGTCGAAAGCCTTATGCATTGCGGCCAAACGTGAGTAGCGAACACCGGATATAGCGAACTGAATTCTTTGGTCTCTTTGAGTTCGTTATATCCGTGTTCTACTGCAGTTGTAATCTTAACTTAAAGTAATATCACTAAAGAATAGAGCAACTTTCATCTGTAACATGTGCATTAGCTGCCAACAATATTTTTTAGAATATCAGAGCACCGTTTTTTAATCACATTGGATAAACATTCCGTCGTAGCTATCAAAAAGGGGGGGGGGGGGGGGTAAAGCAGCACTGCATCAGGTTTTATCCAAAACTTAATACCCAGGAACATACAGAGGTTATGATTCTCCATTGAGTAAAGCTAGTACGTTTCTGGAAGGGGTAGTAGCACGTTTTAGGGGGAATATAAGTTGATGTCAGGAAAAGGAAAACATATGGTTCCAATTGAAAGACAATGTATTTAAACTAAATGGAGCAGTAATATTTCAAATATATAACGTAAAGTTTATCCATGCGATTCCTTTTTCTTACACAAAATGAATTAAAGGTGTTCACACAAAATGGCCGCCAATGGACTTTATGTGAATCTTCATACTTTGTCCTCTGACTATGGATGATTGGCTTGTGTAATGAGATTTTTGACAATTTTAATAATAATACGTTTGGCATTAACTTACAATTATCACTGAAAAAAATTTAAAATAGGAAATTCTCAAAAAACGTGCTACTGCTCCTTTAAATGGTATGATAATTTATGGTTATTTAGTCTTGAACATTCTTGCCTGTGAAAAAATATCATTATCATCACCATACATATTAAGAATGCTTGACAAGTGTAGTAAATTAAAATAATGTTTAACTTTTTAAATACACAATAAAAACTAAAAAATGGTAATTCATCAAAAACAAAATAATAATCTATTTTCAAAAATTAATCTTAACTTGAATAAGATATTTAAAAAGATAAAAGTGCAGAAGGAGTGACCTTGATATATACATGGAGGGTCATGTTTGTTTCCGCTTATCATGTTTCATACATGCAAAGCAATTCCGACCACGTCCCGACCTGACTAAGAGATAAAGTAGGACCATTTGTCGAAGGTTAAATGTCATGAGGATATAGGTTAGGTGCCCCCGAAAGAGTACATAGGCACTTTATACTTCCACTAGAAACCAGAAGGTGAAAGTTAGGTAGTTTGATAATTCATTGAGATTCCGGACACGTCCCAAACCTGATTTGCTTGAAGGCGAGTTATGATTGTCTTTTGTAAGGTAGAAAGTCCGCATAAAATTGTTATACAAGTACATTTATACTTAAATATATGATTTGTTGAAGGTACAGTTTGCATTTGGTGATTTCTTTGAGATTCTGTACACGTCCCAAACCTGATTTGCTTGAAGGCGAGTTATGATTGTCTTATGTAAGGTAGAAAGTCCGCATAAAATTGTTATACAAGTACATTTATACTTAAATATATGATTTGTTGAAGGTACAGTTTGCATTTGGTGATTTCTTTGAGATTCTGAACACGTCCCAAACCTGATTTGCTTGAAGGCGAGTTATGATTGTCTTATGTAAGATAGAAAGTCCGCAAGAACTCTTATAATGTATATTAATACTTAAATATATGATATATGATATGAAGCTCGTTTTTAACCATTTTATTTCTTCGAATATTCCTCAACAAAAATAGGTTTATGCTTGATGTGTTAGGGGAGGTCTGAGCAAAACACAACACCTTAACGAATAATCGCATTGTTATTTTGTTCTACAAAGTCACAATTTTTACATACTTTTGAATATTTGTACGAATGTATCTTTCAATGACCTAAAACATTTCTTTAAGAAAGTTACTCGAAATTGTAATAAATCCTAGATACATTTTCGAATATTTAGGCCCGCTTTGCCCGAAGTATTTTAGCAATATGAGACGAGTGTTCCCTGTTGCTCAAATTGCTTTTATAGCGACGTACTTCACTGTAAATTAAAAATCAGTTCAATGTTTTCGATTGATTGGATGATTATAAGTATTAAGAATAACAGAATGTGGTGACATTTCCATAGCGCATACTACTTGGGTCTGAGTGAGGGTCATTGGCCAATCCAAATCTTGGAAGCTCCTATGATATCTTTATTTCTATTCCGACAAGTACCTCATCAATCTCTCCCCACAGAGGCACGTCAAGTCATGAAATGTTGATACAGCCTCTGTTATATTACGCCGAAATTTGTGAGTTCCAGCAGTTTCCTCTGGTGGAATAAAATGCACCACAATCCATTTGAACTTTTTTATCAAATGACAACTCTTCTCGCATGGAAAGGGTGGTTTATATCACATTTATTTTGCCATGAGTGAGTAGCCAAAATGACGATTTTAGAACAAAAATGCTGATTGCACAACTTACTTTGATTGCCTTCAATCAGGCATCTTCCATTCTATCCCACAAAGTCGGCGTAATAGAACAGAGGCTGTATCAACATTTCATGACTTGGTCTGCCTCTGTGGGAAGAGAATGGTACCTCATATCGCGTTGAAATATCAGCCAATGAAATTTTCAATTTGAGAATTTTTGGCAGTGTCCGTGGGAGAGGACGTTTGGTTCGTGATATTTTGCTCAAGGGTTGTTGCATTGCATCTTCCTCACAAAGCTTAAAAAACAGTTTCCAACTCATTTGAGCCTTGCTGCAGACACTCGACTTTTCTGTGCTTGCTCTCGAGCTTACTATAAGGGAAAGCTATAGTCCAACCAGAAAACCCTTTATAGAACTACATCGGACTCTTAAAAAGCATGGCGACCTTTCTGTACATTGTAAATAGAGCAGACCGATATATTGTAATTAATTCCTTAAATCGATCAGTGCAAGTATTTTAACACCGAAAACAAGCGAGAAAATAACCCACTTGATAAATCCAGGTCAACCAACACAGATAGACCGTCGGTGATTGGTTGTAGCAAGAGGTTACAAAACATTGCCCGGAGGGTGCTGTCACCAAACCAGAATAGCCAAGGGTCGACAGCAAGGGTTAAATAAGCCAAGCCCTCTACTGGCGGTTTAATCTATGATAGGATGATGGTTGCATTGTGCCATTAATTTGGCGAAAAATGCTTTGACGTTTCCCAATCAGATTTTATTGTCACGTATCTCTATTTATTATTTTCTTTGCAATTATGTATGTTTTCTATGGTTACTGCAAAGCCAGTCAGCTATTAAACATTTCAACCCACACAATGTCCTTTATATAAAACTGATTTAATAAAGTTTTCAACCCACACAATGTCCTTTATATAAAACTGATTTAATAAAGTTTTCAACCCACACAATGTCCTTTATATAAAACTGATTTAATAAAGTTTTCAACCCACACAATGTCCTTTATACAAAACTGATTTAATAAAGTTTTCAACCCACACAATGTCCTTTATACAAAACTGATTTAATAAAGTTTTCAACCCACACAATGTCCTTTATACAAAACTGATTTAATAAAGTTTTCAACCCACACAATGTCCTTTATATAAAACTGATTTATTAAAGTTTTCAACCCACACAATGTCCTTTATATAAAACTGATTTAATAAAGTTTTCAACCCACACAATGGCCTTTATACAAAACTGATTTAATAAAGTTTTCAACCCACACAATGTCCTTTATACAAAACTGATTTAATAAAGTTTTCAACCCACACAATGTCCTTTATACAAAACTGATTTAATAAAGTTTTCAACCCACACAATGTCCTTTATATAAAACTGATTTATTAAAGTTTTCAACCCACACAATGTCCTTTATATAAAACTGATTTTAAAAAGTTGGCTAACCGGACCAACTTTGTCTCATTGACAGTAGATGTTCAAAACAGAATAATAAAAACGTTCGTGAATGTGAGGCACATTTACACCATATTAGAAAAACGATGCTTGCTTTATTGTATTCAGCATGTCAAAACTTGAAATCTGAGTTTAATGTTTTCTTTGATGACATCCTGCTTCGATCAAATTCGACAAATATATAACACTCTTGTCTGTTGTTACCCATAATCCGTGTTCTATTCAAGTCGAATATGGTTAAAGTAAATAAATAAACCACTTGATCCACTTCCCCACTTTGCCCGGACAACCCCTTTAATAGACAGGTATCTCTGGTGTTTTGATTTCAAAATATGTCAATTATACATCCCGAAGGGACAAAAACAGCTACTGGTGTTCCAAGAAATTCTAAGATTAACGACTTATATGCACAAAATCGTCACTACAACATCTAAAGTAACAACACCAGTGTCATCATAAAGTATTATCTTATCTTATCTTATCTTATCATCATGTAATAAAAAAATCCATAACGTTTAAAGTAATTATATTTGTCTAAATTTTACTGAAGATTTCTAGAACTGATATACCCTCTAAAAAGAAACACGAATTATATTTTCAAAACAAAGTTTTGCTTCACCTCAAATGCAAAAGAATGTCATATAAATCTTATTGGTAACAACGCGAAAATTTACATGTCTATAGATAATGAGTTAGCAAGCACGACAACACTGGTTTTAGTTTTGTTTCCGTTCTCTGTCTTGTCTTATTGCTTTTTGCAAGAATTCTTGCGTGGCATCCCTTTGGTAGAGAATTGACAACTTGATAGTGTCCCTTTAATGTCATTCGTCCCCACTCTTCCTAATCATGAATCGTCGCTTTCAATTTGACATACAACGACGTTTCAATTATCGACACCTTTTTCGCTTTCTATAATTATAGCCTTGTCAAATTGAATAACAAAATGTTAAGCAATGTGTGCTTTTGGTTTGTAAACAGTGCTCAATGATCTAGCGCTTACTCTAAATTTGTTTTTTTAATGACATTTTTCAAAATAACTGCTTCTCAAATAACCACAAAAGTTTAAAATCGTGATTGTTCCCAGTGACGTTTTGGGAGGAAATACCTTATATGTTTTGTTTTATTTGTTCTACACCAGCCTAAACTCTCAAAATCACATTTGCGTTTCTTTTTGGGGTGAGTATGTCTTATTGGATAAGTAATATATTATGAAGTTATGGACAGATGTAAGTAGTTCAATGTTATCATGAATTACTAAAATCTGTCTATACCTTCATAATATAATGACATACCATTCATATACTATAAGAACACGTTCATAGCACAACCTTATTCAAAAATGACAACGAAAGTAACATTTTCGTTTATCTAGACATACAAGAGGTCCAATAAAAACCAAACGATTAGTGAAACCATGTAGGGCGCAATGAGTATTTTAATTCATGACAAGGCGATATTGATTAGTCTAGTCATTTGTGAATGTTGCGCATTTCTATCCATACATACAGTTACACTTTTATTATATTGCAAACTTGGTTACGTTACTGCGCTCTTTAAATGTCACCCGACCACCAAAAAATCAAAATGGGGACCGGAAGTCGATAGATCAATCTCTTTAAATCATTATGGTGCTCCTGACAACTTTGGACTGTTGTTAAAATGCTAGATTTTAAACATTCGTTTGAATTCACCTACCAAATATTTCCTCGGAGGCTTTTGTTTGTATTTGATACGAAATCGTTCTAAGAAGAATATTTCAATGACTAAATATTAGTCTAGTACTGCCTTGTGACTCAAACTTAACTGCAGAATCTCTGAAAGCTCGGGGTCAGAAATTCAACTGTTTGCGTAGATATCATTGGTCCTAACGACACGATCAAAACAAAGTGATTATATGAAGACGGTCGCATATTTATATTTATCTGGTGAACTTTTAACCTTTCAAGGTTACTCTTAAAGGGGCAGTAACACGTATTTTGATAATTTTATATTTTAAAATTTTAACTGATAATTGTATGTTAATGCTTAATGTATTATTTTGATAGTGTCAAAAATCTCATTAAACAAGCCAATCATCAATAGTCAGAGAACAAAGTATGAAGATTCACACTAAATCCACTGGCGGCCATTTTTTGTGAACACCTTCAATTCATTTTGTGTAAGAAAAGGGAATCGCATGGCTAAAGCTTACATTAGATATTTGAATTATCACTGCTTCATTTAGTTTATATACATTGTCTTTCAATTGGAACCATTACTTTTCATTTTCCTGACATCACCTTATATTCTCCCTAAAAACGTGCTACTGCCCCTATAATTAGAAATGTGTCATGTTATCTGCTTTTAGGCTCACACTATTCCATGTAAAGAAATGGTGTTTACAAGAATTGTTTTTTGCATATTTATCCGTTTAAATCAATGTTCATTGGAAAACGACATTTTTGTAATTGACGTTGTGTGACAAAGAGTTAAACGCTGCTTTCAAGAGTGTTTCACTTCAATTACGGTTGCTAGTAAACCGCCAGGCAAAAGAAAGTACACACCATAGTTTATATAATTTTTTTACTTGATATCTAAGGGAGATGTTATGTATAAATTATAACACATTTTGGATAACACACATTTGCAGTAGTATTAACTTATGATGATGTCTGGTATTGTTCTGTTAAAATGGCTTTGTTTAATGTAGGCAGAAGAAAGAAATAGCATTGACACTATTATAACTCCTACAATGTTTGAAATGTTATTAATATGCGGGGAAATAGTCACGTTTTTTATTTACACATGTCTTCGTTGTTGATGAACATTTGTGTTACATCAAAATTAATCTGGGAAATCTTTATTTGCATAAAATTTCATTTTTTGAAAAAATTAAAGGAACTAAGGGTACTCTTTCATTTTCTTTGATGTAACTCTTGTGCTCATCGGTGTGAGAATGACATAAAAACTCGAAATGTTTGTAAGTCTTAAAAATTTCGAATTCAATTGAAGTGTGTATACTTTCTTTTGATTTTCAGTATATTATACATGTAACAGGAAGAAAACACATGACGCTCTCGTGGCTATGAATAGCGGTGAAGTTTGTCACATGTGTCATTAAAGTAGTAGCAATGAAGGCAATGTAATAACGATGAAATGTGAAGAAATTGAAAGATAGTCAAACATAGGGGGAAAACTGTCATGGTTTCGATCCTGCATTGAATTTTACCGATAAATGATCTCTTAAATGAATAAAAAAGATTCAAAATTTTATAATAAAACTTTTCGATGGTTAGTATGTCAGTGATATTGGAATGAAACCATGGAGTGGTTAAAAGACGATATATACAAGTACAAAGACAGATTTAACGAAGAAGACAAGGAGTTTTATGGATTATCAACTTCTTTCATTGTAGAATGTAGCGATGATGCTTGAAAACGGTAACAACGCTCGACTAGCAAGCCTGTTATTTGATCCCAGGGAAAAGTTGATGATGCGGGAGATAACCTAGAAAAGCACGAACACGTTGTTAAGGTGCAGAAGACAGAATTTTATTCATACATATAAATCATCACATATAAATCATAATTGTCAATAACCTAAATGCAACATCAATATTTTGTAGATCTGATATAACTACTTACACATTAACAACCGTTGAACAATTACCAGAAACAATAATTCATTTATAATAAATCATAACTCAAAGCAGAGGTGTGTTATGATTTGAGATCGTACATACATCATGGGCATAAACATATTGGATGCTGTCGTGACATATAATATCAACTATTGTTTTATAAATATTACCACGTAATTTACAATATAAACTATCCTGAAATATAATTATACATCCTAAGCAGATTGGATAGCATAAGTTACCTAGACTTGCTTAACAACTATCATAAACATTGTCACGCCTGAAGGCTACTGGAAGATAAACACTGCAAGATGGCGACACTGACATCATCATGCCCAAGGGCATTACACATACATAGTAAATGATAAGTCACTGCATATGTAAGATATATAACAAGTGATGATAATACATAACTGGTTAACTTATGTTCGATAGCGTACTAAAGATTAATATCAACTTTTGTTCTATGAATATGACAACATAAGCTATATAATTAAGTATCCTAAAATATAATCACAAATCATAAGTACATAGGAGAGCGTAAGATACCTTGACTATCTTAGCAAATATCATTAACATTGTCATGACTGATGGCTGATGAAAGTTAACTACAACAAGATGGCGGCACTGACGTCATGATGCTAAATGGCATTACTTTCCTAATATCTTAAATAACAATTCCTATGAACTAGAACTATACCAAAATGATCATTGAAGCTTATTAAATCAACATTGTATATTGAACCATCTATGTTCCTAAATGCATGAAGTTGTACTATTTGGAAAGGAACGGTTATCATAATTAAAAGAGTGCAACATAAGCTTGAATAATTATTAAAACATCTAATCAATCTGGCTTCATGCTATACCTAATATTTATATTTATTTACAATCCTACCAATCTAATGTTACTTTACAAACTGTGAAATATGCAACATTGATAATTAAGGTTGAGCTGCAAGTCCTTATTTTTATCTAATGCAGTATGATGTGTAGCATACTGCCTACACATGAATATAACTACATAAGCGCTTTATATCTAGTATGCTGGCGTGTATAAGGTTTGCCTTATATTAATATACAACATTATAGCAAGGTTATAGTTACTGGATAATCAATTTCACATTATGACTATTGTCGGAGAGTATGCACACGTTTGGTATTTAAATTCAAATCAAATTATAAGTATTCAGATAATGATAAGTAATTCAATAATAAAAGTTCATTAAGTTCACAAATACATAACATTGTGCTATGATGCTAGGGTGCTAGCGTTTCCTATCATTATAACATAAGGTTGTATTTGGAATGAAGTAAATTGCTAACGCCGCAACAATAATATAAGATAAAAGACGCTGACTAAGTCTAGACTACTCAACCGTAACCCTAATCTACAACACTACATTGTTTACCTTAGACATGCACCAGCGAGCATAGCGACCGGTAGCAAATGCTCGGCTGATTATACACAGAATGATATGCCTGCAGATACTAGCTTATTTTCAGGTTCAAATGTTTGATATGCCTTTTGCATCGATACATATAATGACCTTTCAATTAGTAGTCTGAATTTAGCAACATGTCAGGTAAACTTATATGTACAAATAATTAAGATATTTGAGCACATAAACATGAATACACGATACTTGTTATAATGGTACTGTATCAAGTAATTTATATAACGCATCGGAAACTGAATTGTATCTACTATATCTAAACATTACTCTACACCATTGCTGTGCAGAATATAATATAAACATACAAAAAGGTACTTATACATTGCAATACAATATAAGCTTTCGAACGACGCCCCTTGTAAATAATATTAACCCGTAAGTAATTCAGACACAATGTAGAATCAAAATACAGTTATAACCCTACATTATAATATACTTATTTTAAGACTACATCTGAGTGTAAACTTACCGTATATGTATGATTTAGATACAATAATACTGGCCTATATGAAGGTGCAATATGACCAAAACATAGATACAAGTTGTAGAATAAGGGAATGCATTTAGTAATAATTATAACATAAGATACAAGTGAAAGTATGGCAAGTCTAACCTAGAAAAGCACGAACACGTTGTTAAGGTGCAGAAGACAGAATGATCTCACTGCGGGCTTTTAGGTATATTTATACTATAAGGGACGGATACAACAGGTTTTTGATTGACAATAGATACTGACTAGCTACTAAAGATTACCTAACTGTAAGTTCTAAAATGCCCTTGTCAACTGTTTAATCGCCGGCCGCTGTCGCAAATGATGTCACATAAAGTTTATCTTCAGTAAGGGTTTCAATAATATTGCATCAGTTCGATACTTAACAATGACCGGCCTGTAGCTAACTGTCCGGCTGTCTCCCTATGTTACGCAATCTGTACTGGCCACTGAGTTTAGGGAGACAGGTTGTGTAATAGCTCCCGGCGTTCAGGTTCTCAGTAACGAACTTAGTCTTAATGTACACGATGAACGTGAATATTTTACATTAATATTTTATTCATTTATTTGAAGAATTTTAAAGAAAACTGTGTCAATTTTAGCCCTATAACAACGGTATAAGAATCTATACCGAAACGTCGCTACATTCTACAATAAAAGAAGTTGATAATCCATAAAACTCCTAGTCTTCTTGATACTCCAACTTCTAAGATTTAACGAAAATAATTATTCATCTCGAGTGGTACTCAAAAGACCATTACTATTAAAGAAGTACATCGCTCAAGTGACCTCACCTCTGGCCGAGAATCGCACCTGTGAAGAGAAATCATCCGTCCAAATCTGACCACAACAACAATCCCCCATAAACAGGACAAAACCTCGGTATGTTGTCAGCACCTAAGAATTCTCATACCAGGCTACATTTAGAAAAGTCAGAGCGGTTTCTGTTTTAGCCATAACACAAGGTCAGAGCGACCTAACTGACACAAATCGATATCTGAGCTCTCTTAATTCCTTTATCTGTTTTTTTCCTCGGCAATATGCATGGAAACAGTTGACTTTTTTTAAGACTGCAGACATTGATGACTGAGCTCTATCATTCCTCGATCTGTGTCGTCTTTGGTGGTGCATCATACAAGGAAACCAGTGAGTGGACGTTTTCTTAGAAGTGTCGTCATGTGAAGCAATCCGCCGTGCTATGGGTTGTACTCTCGCCTCGCTCGTTGTGTCTCGTCCATAAACTCTAGATCATCTAAATTTCTCACTGAAAGTATCGTCGCTCAATATTACAGCAGCTTCGCCCTTTCTATACGTTACAAGCGTCTACCTAAGTCTCCGCGGCTAAATCAACGCAGAATTACCTCTTGTGGCCTAGTTAGCTCGGATTGGGAAAATATTAATATTTACAGTCACCTCATCGCATTAAAATCTATACTCGTCTATGTGAACTATATCCTACTCAGATATGATATGAATATGGAAGTTGGTCTATAAATAGTTGTTGGAAACGTATCTTCCTCACGCTTCATTGAGCTCACACTCGCTTGAGAATCCATCTGCATGACAAAACAAACGATTCCATCAGTAAAGGGAGTCCACTGATGAGCTACAGATTTCAAAATTTCGCTGTGGGACCATCATCCGTCCAAACGCCTCCCCGGTTTATATGATGACAACCGAAAGTGATTCTTGTGATGTAAGCAGTCCATTACAAGGTGACTGTGTACTAAAAAGCGATTTCAATGATGCTAAAGTTGACGTCGACGAAGCGGACAAGGAAGTCGATGATGATCTTCCTATAGATAGAGGATGGGCGTGGTTCGTACTGCTAGGTAGGTTACCATAGTTCTTTTCTTGATTAAGTTTTATAATGAAGGGACATGTATATTTCCATAAGTAACGATTAGATTTTTAATCGTATGGAAGAACTCCATTTTATTGGTAGGGGAGACCGGGGCAGGCACGGCCCCTTTTCACTAAAATGTAAATAATGAGGGTTTTTTTTCGCAATATACTAGTGTAGGTTTGTACGTATATTGAACCATATCTTAACTTTATTGCAATCATTGTCGAAAGTGCCTAACGTAACTAGTTTGCCAATAACTTTGCTTTAAAGACAACGAGTTGTCGGGGTAAGTTCGGTTTCCCTCAGGGGCAGGTTCGGCCATCCTTGGGAACAATCAGAACATGTTCAGCCTACAACAATTAAAGAGAGATAAGATGCTACTCATAGTATTCAATATTTGGGACAGAAAAAATACTACATTACTTTACAAAAACATATTTTATAACGATCTGGACTCAGTTAACTTTCTATTACAAAAAGAATTCGTAAGAGGAAGAGAAGAGGAGCCTACAATTCAAGGACCTTCAAGAGGGTCCTTTTGAGGAGGATGACCTTTAGAAAATGGTTTCGAGGAGGACCTTAAAAATTTTGTGACCGTCCTCACGGCCGAATGTGCCCCGCCTGTAATGACCGAACGTACCCCACAAACCACGGTTGCTCTTTTTTCTTTACTGCGAAAATACACAGACCTCGAACCAAAATAAATTGTTGGTTACATATACGTCTCGGCATTTTGGCTTATGCTCACTTAAGAACATATTCCTAAACATAGTCAATATTTGTCAAAAACATAGTGAACTGAAGTCGAATATTTTACACAACTAGTTGAAAAACGGGTTTTCTTCCACAGTTTGTAAAGAACATGTTGGACTGTCACCATTTTAAAGTCAGTGTGGGAATAAGGTCATGTTGTCTTTTAGGAATTACCAATTTAAGTTAAAATGGCCCCGAACAAAAATTACAGCGAAAAGACGAACATGCCCCGGGGACGTGCCTGCCCCGGTCTCCCCTATAGTACATGTTCAAACAAACAAATAAAAAACCCTTTTCATATGACATTACATTGTTTGTTTGATAACAAACAGTATACGCTTATATTGTTTGTATACTTCCTGTTAAATCTTTGGGAATAAATTAAAAAAACACTTTCATATGACATTACATTGTATGACATTTAATACATACGCTGATATTTTATTGTGTTCGATGCGTAATTCATTTGTTGATTCGTCACGAAAATACTTTCTGTATATGAATAACCCTTTAGTTACAAATAACCTATGCATTATGCATTGAGATAAATCATATTCAGTTGAATACGAGACTGCATTTGTATCAAATTTCAGCAATTCTAGTCACGTTCAACACGCATGTATATTTTATTCAAATAGAGGATTTAACCTTTAGTATATTTACACATCTGTCCGTCTGTCCGTAAACTTTGGCATTTTCGACTACTTCCCCAGAACCGAAAGGCATAGAAAGCTGAAACTTTGAGTATACATACTCTTTGACCAGTGCACGTGACAATTATAAATTGTAGCTTTGGTGGCCCTGTGACCCCTAATAAGAGTCACAGGGGCCACTAACTATTTTCATCTTCTTCTGCAAAAGCATAATGTCTAGAAAGCTGAAACCTGAGTACATACTCTTTGACTAGTGATGATTATAAATTGTAGCTTTGATAACTTTCGCCCAGAGTTACATGGGAACCATATTTGCCACACCCTCAAGCATAATTGATATGAAGCCTGATGATTTACAGAGCCGATGGCTTTATTTTTGAGTACTACCAACTTCTGCTGGTACCGTTTCTGCATCCTTAAGTTGACCCTCATGCTGCCATCCTAGACTAAATTTTGGTCTCTGAAATGAAAATACATGCATAAGTTCAGCTACCTACTATTAAAATTGAAAGGACCCCACTGAAGCTGTTCATTTTCATCTGAAAATGCGGTGATCAAAACTTGCTACACCAACATAGACTTGCATTGGGCTATAAAGATATTTGTTTCAGGGACTGTTGGACAGACAAGCTGTCGTCCCTACCAGAACTCTTTAGACAGAACGTCAAGCTCATGCAACATCGTAAACACCACACCAAGACACATTAAACACACCATCATTTTATTTTGTTGATTATCATTCACTAAATATGAAAAATGATTTTTGAAGTTTTATTCATTTTCATTATATTAAAAGTGTTTAGATGCTTTGACTTCTTATCTTAAGGTTCGTTCCTAAACATCGCCATCATGACCGGCTACACGAGGGGAATGTCCATCCTATTCGTGGAATATCTGAGAATATTCAACGCTGCTACTGCCAAAACGACGTTACTGCTGGGTGTTTACGCTGGTGTCAACAGCATTTGTTGTATGTATCAAATTTATTTCTATAAAAGACATTCTTTTACTTGGAGTATTGAATTGGAGTATTATTTTCCAACAATCTTGTAAAGATTAAGAACTATATAGCTTTATAACGTTGGCATTCTGATGATAATTGTTAATAACTTTTGTTATATGGGCCAAATGGCCTTAAGCTTCATGAAATAAACTCAATTTTTAAAAAACAAAAAACAAAACAAAACGGCGTATACACTGTACATAGATCTCACCAGGCTCTGTTAGTTGAGCCGTCAGATTGACATGTGACGTCATTCAAATGCAAACCAGCTAGTTCGCCTCGGAAACGTGGGTTTTTGGCCAACGAGGCGAGCTCGTTGATTGACTGGATTTAACGTGACCTTTTTGTTATCGAGAAGTACCGACTCTTTTGTAAACTATGGCTATCATAGCAATCGGATGTAAAAAGACAATTACATTCTTTAAGTCTTTGATCGAAAACTGAACGCTTAACGCGGCTTGTAATATTCAATCAATTTAATATAATTTTCTAATGTCATTAGCAACCGGAAAATAAAGTTGATGTTTGGAGAAAAACACGTCATGAAATATAGAAATTGCAATATGGTATTTTATCGACAACAATACTTTTCCGGAAAATAGAGTTGATGTTTGGAGAAAAACACGTCATTAAATATAGAAATTGCAAAATTGTATTTTATCGACAAGAATATTTTTCATAAATTTAGATGAATATTATAAAACCTGTTAAAGGGGCGGTAGCACGTTTTTTGAAAATTTTATATTTTCAATTTTTCACTTATAAGTTTACCTTAATGCTAAATGAACTGTTTTGATAGTGTCAAAAATCTCATTACACAAACCAATCACCAATAATCCGACAAAAAATATCAATATTCCCATAAAGTCCATTGGCGGCCATATTTGTGTGAACACCTTTAATTCATTTTGTGTAAGAAAATTGAATCGCATTGCTGAACTTTACATTATATATTTAAGTTAGTAATGCTTCGTTTAGTTTAAATACATTGTCTTTCAACAATTTCCTGGCATCATCTTTTATTCCCTCTCAATACGTGCTTCTGACCCTTTAATCATTATCTTCAAAAGTCGTATTTTCACACATATAGATATTAAAGTGTCATAAAAGGCCATTCAATAGGCACAGTGTTTCTTTTATTAGTAACAAATGGTTTGAATTATTCATGACCGCGTATAATCATTTGATGGGTAAGTATATCATTCTTCAAACAACACCCAAACGCTTTGGTTTACTTAAGCTTAATTTCATAGGAAGAAGAAACTTATCACACAGAATCTAATAATTATCATGACAATTTTTTCGTTAAAAGTTATGACACAGAAAAGTGTTAAAGTTCAAAACGCCGAAATGCTTAAATATCTGCTTATGAACTTATGCGCATCAGAAATTAAATTTCAGAATGGTCAGAAACAGAAATCGATAAATGTTACAACTGCAAAAAAAAATTTGCATAAGAAACAATCGCACGATTCCCGGGCTAAACATAGTATAAAAAACATACTAGTAAATGTTTGTGAAACGTATTGTGACGTCGTCATTGGCTGTTTAAGTATTAATGCTAAATCTCATTCAAGCTCGTCCATACATTGGCGGGTCTAATTTATTTAAAAATGTAATATTTGAACATCTGATAGTTGTTCAATCGGTGACAATCCCTACAACCATTACAATCACTTTAAATCTAAGAAGTTTAAGGTTTCCTTCTAAATAACTTGTATGCAATTGTCAAGTAGTATTGTGTATTCTAGCTCTAGTGACGATGCATGTCATGGTGACCTCTATAGGGATCAGAAAGACGGTTCTGGCAGGTGCTACTATTTCAGTGCTCGGAATGGGCGCAGCAATCTTTCCTATAAGTATTGATTTTCTCATAGGCGTGCACAGCTCGGTTGTAGGTAAGTATTTTTTATATTTTTTAAAATCTTTAAACGTTTTAAAATTGTATTGTCTTGTTTTTTTAGTTCATCGTGATTCTTTATCATTGGTCAGTACCATTAAATCTTATTATTTTGAAAACTGCCAAAATGGTTAAATAAAGCGATTTTCAAGCAATTGATAGCTATCAACACCACACGACATAAAATTTTTTTGAAAAATCTTCATTTTGAATCTATAGATGCTGGTTTGTTGTAATAAAGTGTCAGATAAGTACTATTTCCTGAATAACCATGGTACGGTCTACAGCATGGTACTTATCGTGTTTATTTTTCAGGTCTCGGCCACTCCATGATACTTGGTCCTGCTATTCTAAGCATTGGTCACTACTTCAAGCAGCGTCGTGGTTTTGCCTCGGCCTGCGCCCTGTCAGGGATTAGCTTTGGAGGCGTAATCTTCCCCCCTCTGCTGCGCTTTCTCCTAGACGAGTACGGCATACAAGGAACTATGCTCATCATGACTGGTATAACTATGAACATGTATGTTGGAGCCGCAGTGAATATACCAATCGAATCGTTTAGAGCTTGCGTGAAACCTCCATCATACGAAGAAGACATTTTTCCTGAAGAGAAAAAACATTTAAAGTTCATTAACAATAAGAACAATGAACCTTTGTGTGTTCAAAGGGTCCTTAGTGATAATTATGGTGATGTTCTTACGAAATCACCATACTTGAAAACTAAATCTGTTGAGAGTTTGATGTCACACAAAAGTGTTACACTTTACGCAAGCCACGGGGACTTGGGTTCCGTGATTTCCGTTGATGTCGCAAATGAAAGCAGGTCATCTGAAGGACATTCAGCGATTAAAGACCTTTGTTTATCTCTTGACTTTACAATGTTTAGGAATCCTCTTTTTCTTTTGATAATAGCCTATACATTCTTCATAGTTCCGATATCTCTCTCCATAGCCTACCTACCAGCATTGGCTGCGGAGAATGGTTTACAGCAGACAGACGCGGCACTGTTTCTGTCAATTCTAGGAGTGATTGACTTTGTGTGCAGACTGCTTGCAGGTTTGATAGTAGATAGGAGATATATCAAAGTGAACAACTTCATGGGAGCTGGGATGTTCTTACTCGGGTTAGCCTCCCTATTTACCTACTTCTACACCACGTACACCACGATGCTTATATACGCCGTCATACTCGGTGTGTTCGTGTGTACCTACTTTGGTGTGTATGCTGTGGCTATTGTGGAGTTCCTTGGACTGGAATGCCTGGGTAAAACTCTTGGATTCGTGGCACTGGCACACGGAGTCTCTCTAGCCATTGCAAACCCTGTTCTTGGTAAGAATAGTTTAAATACTTAATCTTGAAATGGGTGATTAGCATCTTAGAAGTGACGTGATGAAACGTGAAGATATAGGATATTCAACCACTATATTATTTTATATATATATATTATATAATTTTGATGAGGTTTCTTAAGTTGTTTCCAAACAAGCGATGACCCGGCATTAGAATCATTGCCAAACGTCGCTTATATTGACTATAGAAGTTATACCCACCTTACAAAGATTCATGCTTCATATCATTAGAGGAATAGAAAATAGGCAGTAGAATATACTGAATATCACCTTAAGCATTAAGATATTTTTTTTATTCCTCAAACCCTGTAACAATCAAAAACTCAGCAGCCAGGGGACTGCCAAGTCGACATACATAATTGAAATCAAATTCAGTCTGGGTTACAAGGAAGCCTTTTTTTAAACAATAAAATACAGACAGTAACTTTCACACACCATTCACACCAATACTAGATCAATGTCAAAAAGTTAGACATATCTGATTCAGTCGTCTTTGAATAAACAATGGTACATAATCCACTTGGCATAAAATTCTTTTTTGCAACATTTTTCTATATAATATCTCAATCTCAACTCATTTTTAAAATGAGTAAAACTTGGTAGTCATATTTCAATTGCAACACATCGCACAACACTGCGCAACATTGCGGTCATAATCAACCCAATTACAAAGAAAGATTAGATGTAAGATACGAATTACGAACTTGATTAGTGGTTACATCTGCACAGAGCCAGGAACACCCCGTCACCCCGTCCCCCCCCCCCCCCCTTCCGACGAGTTCTTACCAAGGAGGCAATATTTCATTAGTTTCATTCATAGCACCAGCTGTACATGTATCCCAACCCGATTGAAACATTTAGTATTCACACTTTACTTTAATTACATTTAGAGCTATTATAATTCTGTTATATGCCGCTCACTTCAAATCACAGTTGGTTATCTCTTAAGCATTGTAATCATTTTAAATATTCCATAGACTAAATTTTAGTCTTACCAAGGACGCGTATTACATGAGCTATAAACATTCTTGGTCTAACGATACATGTCAAGATAGATTATGTGGAGCACAGTAGTGGTTAGCATGCTGGCCTCTCACGTCGGAGACCCGGGTTCGAATCCCGGTGTAGACACCAAAAATTTGTAACTTGGGTCTCATCCTGTGTTGTGTCCCTGGGCTAGACACTTCATCCACATTGCACTCAGTCCACCCAGCTGTTAAAACGGGTACCTGAAAATTGGATGTACTGACCTATATGGTCGTGATTAGCGCTTCGGGGTAATAATGTAGCGCTTTGAGCATGTCTTAGGACGTGGAAAAGGCGCAATATAAGTATGCACACAAATGGTACAATGGGAGAGTGGTAAATTTATTTTAACCTATCTTACATGGATGTTAAAGCCTCAAATATTTGTTATCTAATGAAACTTTTGTTCTGTATAGCTTCATTTGTTATAGTAGGCAGAACTAGAGTAAACACGTGTCCTACACTTAGCTAAGACAAAATATTGACCATTTAATTTTATTTCTTTGTCTTCATAATTTATTGTGTGTCTAGATAGAATGTATAAATGCACTAATGTATACACGGTCAGGGAGCAGAACGAAACCTTATTGGTGGAGATCTACACGGGTCACCGTGACCTGAGATAATTTGGTGATAAGACATGTGTTACAGCTGGTCACTAAGTCGAGGTCACGCGTCCGAGTACACGTGCTCTGGAGACTGGACATGTGCCACGTGTACACGCATCGATTACATGAATGTATGTTATCAATATTACCATTGACCATCGTAAAGCAGACGGACTTCCTACACATATTGTTAAGTAAGACTACTTCAAGTTTTTCAATAAGTATTAAAACTAAGTTATTCATAGTTGATATAAGTAAAACGTTTTATATAACATGATCAAGGGTCAAACGATTTAAAAGCCAGTGCCACGAATCAAATATTCTTACGTTTTTACGACAATTATAACACGCCATTTCAGAATCACATCAAAAGCTCTCACTTTATTGTGTCAAATAACAAATGGTTCTTTCCTTTGTGATTCCATGTATCAAATGTTTTTATATCCAATGTCAAAAGTTCTTTCCGAGACGCTGCCAATTATATTTTAGCATTTTCTTTCAAATAGTTAATAGTTGAAAAAATATAATATCAAACGTTCTTCGATACGGCATCGGGGGCGGGATAGCGCAGTGGTTAGCGCGTTCGGCTTCGGCTCGAATCCCGCCAGGGGCTCGGCAACTTTGTCTGCAGTAGAGAACTGTTCTACACGCAGTCAGGTTTGGGTGCAATGCTACACCGAATTTCAGTGCAGTACCACCCATGGTTCGCTAGTTTCAGTCGATGATCGCAGGTTTCACCGCAATACATAACCACAAAAGTGTTGCGGGTTTTCTCCCTGCAATAATACTAGCAGCCGTGATATCAGTGAAATAGTCTTGAAAGCGGCGATAAACCCCATATCACCTCACCTCACCTCACCTCACCACACCTCAACTCGATACGGCATCACTTACCAAACGTTCTCTATTCATTATGTTGACAAACAACCACTTCTCAACGATGGTGTCAAGAATCAAATGATCTTCATGCATGTCTTGTAAAGTATCGAGGATGAAAAATACATTTTGATAAGAATGTCCAATTGAAATGATTCTATTATGCTTCTGAGATTAATTAATTGAATGATATATGTACGCTCAGGGGCAAAAGACCAACTTTTTAAAAGAGTATAAAACAAAATCCTGTTGTAAATGAAATGCGACAACGAACCCTTGTGATAGGCACATCAGTTGTGAAAAAGTACTCACAATTTCAAACATCAAAGTATGATACTTATAATTGTTCAAAATGCGAGGGGTCCTCAGTTGTTGTTTTTTCAATTTTATATTTGGTCATAATCTTTGGAATTGAAATAAAAATATATTAAATTTATAAATTTGATAAATTGAAGATGTTATCAATCTAAAAAGAAATTATTTTGTTCAACTTCATGCATTTTGTCTGTAAATTGGGTTAAAAACAAGCAAAAGGACCATTCTCACCTAACCTATCTCGTCTAGTTAATGAGATTTTGAAATGGCGTGTTTTCCAAAACATTAACAAATATAGCTTTAAAATTTAAAAACTCAGTTGGCTTTCGAAGACATGAAATAATTAACCCTGTTTCAGCCGTAACTATCACACATGGCTTAACCTATCATGCTTTCATATGGTATCGTTTCTTTTGCCCCTGGGTGTATTATATGAAAGTATTCTTGTTTTGATTTTAATTTTGATAGTTACAAGAACACAATGCATACTTTCTGTAATAAATATGCACGTTTTGATACCGACCTTCATGCCAAAATGAAACTTTAAAGGGGCAGTAGGACGTTTTTAGGGGGAATATAAGATGATGTCAGGAAAATTAAAATTAATGGTCCCAATTAAAAGACAATGTATTTAAACTAAATGGAGCAGTAATAATTCAAATATATAACGTAAAGTTTAGCCATGCGATTGATTTTTCCTTATTAAAGGTGTTCACACAAAATGGCCGCCAATAGATTTTATGTGAATCTTTATACTTTGTGCTCTGACTATAGATGATTAGCTTGTGTAATGAGATTTTTGACACTGTCAAAATAATAAATTTAGCATTAACTAACAATTATCAGTTAAAAATTTAAAATTAAAAAAAAACCATGCTACTGCCCCTTTTAAACTAGTTTTTTCTGTTCTAGGTGGAATCCGGGACTTGACAGGGTCATACAACGGAGGCTTCAGTTATGTTGCATGCTGTGCCATTATAGGAGGTGTTTGTCTATTTTGTGAACCACTAATTAAAAAATGTGAAAATAGACGTCAAGATAATTAGACAGTTACTGCTGAAAATGTTCATACATTGTTGATTGTTCATGGTGTTTTCTATTCATTGAAATATCATAAACAATATTCAAGTTCTTGCTGACAACTACTATATTGATTTTGAAATATTTGATTTCAATACATTGTATTCAAATGTACTATTTTCTATTTTTGAAAGTAAATATTTTGAAGAGGTGACAAGTTGGAATACATCAAAATGTCATTTTCCAATTCTTAAAGCGATTCATAACTCTATCTAGACTAAATAAAATACAGATAAAATGCAGCCCAACGAAGCTGTTCATTTCCTTAAACTGCAGTGAGCAAGACTTGCTACAATAGTATAGACTTGTGTGGGTCTTTAAAGATATTTTGTTTCAGGGGCTGTTAGACAGATTAAATTTCATCGGGAATTTTAAAAGTTTATTTAGTTTCTTTTTGTCCACGCATGCTGTTTTCCGTCGCTACAACAATGTTAGCGGTTACCGTGTCGAACTTAATTAATGTTCCATTAAAGGGGCAGTAACACGTTTTTAGGGGGAATGTAAGGTGATGTCAAGAAAATGAAAATAAATGGTTCCAATTGAAAGACAATGAATTTAAACTAAATGAAACAGAAAAGAACAAATATATAATGTATAGTTTAGCAATGCGATTCCTTTTCTTACACAAAATGAATTAAAGGTGTTCACACAAAAATGGCTGCCAATGGATTTTATGTGAATCTTTATAATTTGTTCTCTGACTATGGGTGATTTGTTTGTGTAGTGAGATTTTTGACACTATCAAAGTTATACATTTAGCTGTAACGTACAATTATCAACGAAAAATTGAAAATATAAAATTGTCCAAAAAAGTGCTACTGCCCCTTTAAATGTATATTCGAAACAACCAGATACACAAAGTTTACTTTGTTTTGGATTAGTCGTATAAAGGAAAGTAGGAAAGATTTAGTTTGTATCATAATAAACACTTACAATATGAATTTTCTTCATTTTATCATCTGATTTCATTATGCAATGTTGACAAGCTGTTTTAAAATGTTCTTTGTTTTAAAGGGGCAGTAGCACGTTTTTTTACAATTTTATATTTTCATTTTCCACTGTTAATTGTACGTTAATGCTAAATGTATTACTTTGATGGTGACAAAAATCTCATTACACAAACCAATCAGCCATAGTCAGAGAACAAATTTTTAAAATTCACATAAAATCCATTGGCAGCCATTTTTGTGTGAACACCTTTAATTCATTTTTGTGTAAGAAAAAGGAATCGCATGGCTAAATTTTACATTATATATTTGAATTATTATTGCTCCATTTAGTTTAATGCATTGTCTTTCAATTGGAACCATTAATTTTCATTTTCCTGACATCATCTTATATTCCCCTTAAAAACGTGCTACTGCCCCTTTGATATTAACCTGAAAAAATATCCTTTACATAATCACATGGGCTATTTTACACCAAGGAAAGGAAACCCCCGAACGGTTGTTGATAAATCCGTTCACATACAATTTCATTGATAAATATGTTTAAATCAAAATGTCACGTTCCAGTAGGTTCCAGTACATTCCTGATAAACGTTGAGTATGTAGATAATTGAAAATATTGTACGCTAAACATCAAAAGACCTAAAACAAACAATATTAACGACACATGACCAAGTAACTAAATTTAATGAGCTTCGCATGACAGAATATATTATTAGATTTATGATAATTCATGACGTGTGACCAATGACTGATATTGTTCCACTTTCATTTTGTTTGAAATATGTTACAGTTTCATTGAAATCTACCGGGATGCAAGCTCCATTGGTGGTTTCTTTCTCTTGGGTATGAATAGACTATTGGGTACACTTTACCCGTTAAAGGGGCAGTAGCACGTTTTTTGGTAATTTTATATTTTATTTCATTTCACTGATAATTGTATGTTAATGCTAAATTTATTATTTTGACAGTGTCATAAATCTCATTTCACAAGCCACTCAGCCATAGTCAGAGGACAAAGTACGAAGATTCATATAAAATCCATTGGCGGTCATTTTAATTCGTTTTGTGTAAGAAAAAGGAATCGCATGGCTAAACTTTACATGATATATTTGAATTATTACTGCTCCACTTAGTTTAAATACATTGTCTTTCAATTGGAACCATTAATTTTCATTTTCCTGACATCACCGTATATTCCCCCGAAATGCGTGCTGTTGCCCCTTTAAATAGCGTATATAATGATGAGTCCAAAACAATGATGTTATATCGCGTGAAAGGAGAACTGTTTAATATGTACTTATATTGAAATATCTACCTTGTGAATAATGACATATACCTTATTATTATTGTTAACGCCTGTTAATGAAAATTGTTGAGAGTCCGTTGTATATATTAATGCCATGCCTTTGAACAAAGATTTGAACAAACAAGGTTTTAGTTGTTATTATCATAAAATATAAAAGGTAGCGATTCTGGTCGAAGCAGGGAGAATATCAATTTGAATTGAAAAAATGAAAGATGATATATAGTACATTCACACCAATGGTAAATGTCCAGACACACTCGCATCATTTAAACATATTTGTGGTGGTTGTTTATCGTTGTATCATTTAGGCAGGGGCTGAAGTCAAATTCACACAATTATGACCTCACCATGTTTAAAATGTAAATATGTTAAGACTTATAGGTTTTTACAGAGAATGTATATGTATCAATCCATTTATTTCCTGTCAAATTCCATTTTTTTAAATATATTTTTTTTAAATATATATTTTTTAAATACATGTACTTCTAATACCACCTTGAGGTATTCTTTGACTGATTAACAACCTCCTGTGCTTCTCATAATCAGTATAAGAGTATAAAACCATACACAAACATAAAGTAGTACGTGAAGTCAAACTGATACTCTTCAAACCGGAAACTGACACCCGACAAAAGCCTATGAGCTCATAAGCTCCTCACAGGATGACAGCCCGTTTGAGACAAGATCTGCCCTATGAATTATGATCCAACTCCAAAACAGATAGGAATTGCATCAAAAAAACATGGCGAAATTAGGTTGAGTATCAGTACTTGCATCAAAGTGGTTTACAACAGGCGACAGTCAGTCATGTCATCATACGAACTCACTCTGATGACTCTGAAATCTGTGACTCCATGACCGAGGCAGAATATTAGACTGGTGAGTTTTGATACAATCCCTGCCTATTGAAATCAACACTGCACGTGCAAACGCTCACCTGGTTATTTCCTCAGATATGAATACACCCTTGTAACAGGATGTGAAATGTCATCTGAAAACAATGACAACTTTTTTATCCTGAAACCAAAAATTAAAGCAATAATATGCAGAGTTGGTGTGCTTATCCTAGAAACTTTGCGTTGTATTCAGTCACTCAGCTATATATGTTTTGGAGCTAGAACATAATCACTGTGTATAACCGTACACCGGAACTAGCGAGGTGTAAGGCGGAGAAAATGTTGCTAGCGAGGAGCCGAAATCGAAAGTTAGGTAATATTTTACTTCATAACTTTCAAATAATCAACATCATGTGGTAATTTTAGCACACATACTTAGTAAAATGTATGTGATTGTCATTCTGTATCCAAGGGACAGTAACAATGACAGTTGCGAGTAATGCTGTTGTTAGTAATATATTTGCTATCTCTGACTATGAACAGGATATGACATTAAATAGTTATGTCTATTAAAGCTATTGACATGATAATAACATAGAAAAAGTTGATGAAACGTTTGCGATCACGCTCCTCGCAAGCAACATTTCTCCGCCGTACACCTCGCTAGTTCCGGTGTACGGTTATACACAGTGATAATGCATAAGGGAGATTTTGTCTCAAACGGACTGTAGTTCTAATTAGCATACGCGCCACTTTGATATGCGCGTGTCGCGCTTCCCTGAACCAGACAATGCAAGTTGAAAAGTTCACGCGAGACTCTGGTGCAGAATAGACCGGAGTTTGTCAGGAGACCAGATATATATTCCTGTTTGATATCAAGGCACAGAATGTAAGGTAAAGATTAAATTTGGATAAATATTTATTTTTAACTTTATACTTAAATTCATTTTCATAACTGTATATAGCAAAGCGTGGAGCAAAATTCACTTTTACATGTGATGTAAAATTGTAGACTTAGTTCAATCCAAAATAAACTATACCATTATATGCATATTGAATCCATCCTTTGAAAAAAAAAACTTGGTTTTTATGCTTTAATTATAGTCGTATTGTACAAATTGCATTGGGTAATAAAGTAATAAATGCTATAGCCATTAAAGCAAATTATAAAGAAAAAACATCCTTAAGTGTCTCCTAATCTATGATAAACTTATGTGTCATTTTATAAGTTCAATGTTTAAGATAAATGTGCTATATTACAGCTGAAAACATGTCACAGTGGTCCGAGGAGAAACATATTCACAATTTAGATAATTCGTTTATTGATAAAAATGACATCTGTTCCCTTATAGAATATCAAGCACAACATGTGTTATTATCAAAACATCATAATATCAAATAATAAGTCATAATATTGACGAACTTCTACTAATTCAAATTCATTTATTCTCCAAAACGCCACCAACGGTGGTACATGAGCATAGAAATATAATAAATAAAAATACATAGTTTCCAAGATGAACAGAGGAAATTTTCATTTAACGAATAACAAGAGACTGAATATGAGTAAAAGCATTGATTAAAACATTCAACACAGTTATTGTACAAGCCATGGCGTCCTTAACTGTATGTCATTTCGATAGTAATTATAGATTATAGATCAAAAACATACTTGAAAGGAAAGAGTGGGTCTATATGTAAATTTATGTAAATCCAATGTAATGATATTCAGCGTTATTTTTCATTAACATACTGATATCCTATTAACCATAATCATTCATCTCTAACCTTTTGCCCAGTATATTAAAAGTGGTTATAATGACATACAGATGTTAATGACATACACAGTGAACATGTATGTAAATGATATAATTAGATGGTGTGGTTGATCACGTTCAATAACATGAATAATAAACGTACAATAGAAAATAAACCCATATCAACCCTTACAATGAGATTTCCCTCGTCACGGGTTAGGAAAAGTCCAAATTTGAAATAAAAAATTAACATCACATTTTATATCCGCTGTCTTTCCTAAATTTGTTGGTCAAATGGGCGAAATGATTTCCCTCTTGTTATTCAAGATCATATAAATAAAAAATCTATAAAACCTTATTTTAAATATTTTTTTATATATACGTAAGACAGAGGAAATGCTATGGAAGAACATATGCTTTAAGACGACATGGATCTATATATACCAAAACGCCGCTACTGTCAAAATAAAGTTCTTCAACAAAAAATGTCCTTTGTAACTAAGGTACTAGGAAATCTAGACTTCGTATTTATCAAAGTCAATATGAGTGACTTGGACACATTGTTTATTGTTCTACCGTATCTGAAGACAATAAGCCTCTGAAAATTTGCCAACTGAATTTCTTAAAAATGATATCTGAAATTAGGATATCAACATGTTCACAAACCCGAGTCCTCTTCAAGACTTGCGTAAACTATTGTTGTACCGATCCTGGTAGACTCAAGTTTGGTCTGAAATTTTTTTATTTACTTCATTTATATTATCGTATTTCTTTCGGCTATTCCATCAGTCAATCTAGACTTGAAGAATAATGACCTAGACTGTATTAAAGGCTCCTATTGAATACACAGTCATGAAGTAAAATATTGTTGTTAGACTCAATTTTGGTCCTGGAATATATTTTGAATTAAATTGATTTACTTTACCTTCGTTTATATCATCATATTCCTTTAGGCTATTAAATCAGTCAATCTAGACTTGCAGAATAATGACCTAGACTGTATTAAAGGCTCCTATTGAATACACAGTCGTGAAGTAAAATACTGTTGTACCGATCGTGGTATACTCAAGTTTGGTCTGACAAATATTTTGAATTAAATTGATTTACTTTATCTTCGTTTATATCATCATATTCCTTTAGGCTATTAAATCAGTCAATCTAGACTTGCAGAATAATGACCTAGACTGTATTAAAGGCTCCTATTGAATACACACTGTCAGTCATTAAGTAAAATATTGTTGTACCGATCCTGGTAGATTTAAGTTTGGTCTGAAACATATTCTGAAAAAATTGATTTACTTTATCTTCGTTTATATTATCATATTTCTTTCGGCTATTCCATCAGTCAATCTAGACTTGCAGAATAATGACCTAGACTGTATGAAAGACTCCTATTGAATACACAGTCATTAAGTAAAATATTGTTGTACCGATCCTGGTAGACTCAAGTTTGGTCTGAAAAATATTTTGAATTAAATTGATTTACTTTACCTTCGTTTATATCATCATATTCCTTTAGGCTATTAAATCAGTCAATCTAGACTTGCAGAATAATGACCTAGACTGTATGAAAGACTCCTATTGAATACACAGTCATTAAGTAAAATATTGTTGTACCGATCCTGGTAGACTCAAGTTTGGTCTGAATAATATTTTGAATTAAATTGATTTACTTTACCTTCATTTTTATTATCATATTTCTTTCGGATATTAGAGCAGTCAATCTAGACTTGCAAGTAATGACGTAGACTGTATGAAAGGCTCCTATTTAATACACAGTCATGAAGCAGAAGCAGTTCCCGCGGTTTCAGTCCATCCAAAGATATAAGCTAACTGCAGATGGACCCCTATATCACTGCACACTGTTTCCGGCTGCTGACTAGTGACAGATGAAAATTGATCCTAATCATACGCCTTCATCAAACCTACTGATTATAGAAGGTCAAAAGGTCAAATCAGGAGAGTTCCCATAACCATACAACACGTAGATAGACTACAGAAGTCTTTAAACTAACAATCTGTCACCGAATTACGATTATTTTATCAACTATTAGAAAAAAAAGAGCCTCTGAGAGATTATTGCGCCATCTTTTAAGGGTATTCGAAAACATGACCTCAGAGACAAACAGAAACACCCGTTTATCCGCTGAAAAAAGGTTAAGAGATGACCCCTTGTTTCAAGGTCTTCTTGGTTACTTAGTAAAGAGAAGGCCACTGCTACCCACGCCACCTTTTTCGCCGACTGTTACGCTTACATGACATGAAATCGATTTGTCAACATATACTTGAATGATTGACCTTTCGATCACCACTCATTGAACCAATCAATACTTTGAAGTTATTTCTGAAAATCGCAAGCTCAACGCTCAACGTATTCATCTCGGCACATATCGCCATATAATTTTTAAAATTAAAATTTAAAAAAATAGGCATCGGCCCTTAGGGGCCCCTGCTCAATTACCCCCAAGGAATGGAAAGTACAAGTTACTCGGACATTAACTTCTACAGCTTCTACACGCATTAGTGAATAAATTTATTTAGAATTAGGCTGAGAAGGCTAGGTCTCAAGAAGAACAGTTAATAATTTCCTCTTATATTAATACGGGGATATAAAGTTAAACTCAGGTCACAAAAGTTATAAATATCAAGTGTAGGTCTGTGACCCCTGATCACTCCATACCCTTATTACGATCCCACAAACAGCATGGCTTTCAGTAAACTCTTGTCCAGGTTCATGGACACATATAATCCGTTTTAATACTAAAGAGGGTATCATAATAGCCTTAGTAATCCCTTTAATAAACCATCTTGAAAAACGGTCTTGAATGAAGTTCTTTTATCAACAATATCATTAACATTATTTGTCCAGTTTAAAATTTTCCAAAAGCGTGAAATGGAAACATGAATCACATTTCATTACCCATTAATTCATATTCATATTTTGTTAATTTATTTTCTAATTCCCATATTCCCTGTCATATTCTGATTTTTATTCCCCACAAAGGTCTGTAAATGTCTGATGAAAGGTAAGCAAATAAACTTTTAACACAAGCTCAACTGTGATACGTTCATCAAGCAACTTTATCAATTATATCTGTAACCTTCCCTCTGGTTAAAAGAAAAGTTTATGACAAGAATGAGCAAACCCGCTTACCATAATGTTCGAATTTTCTAAGCGTGGTTCGTTAAAAGTAAATGATTTAGTACGCACGATTGTAACCGTCACATATACACATGAACTTTCTGTTACCTAACCA
This sequence comes from Steromphala cineraria, assembly GCA_916613615.1. Lineage (NCBI taxonomy): Eukaryota > Metazoa > Mollusca > Gastropoda > Trochida > Trochidae > Steromphala > Steromphala cineraria. Next base: position 26,425,891 of record OU744734.1, on the reverse strand, counting down.
TGAATTTTAATTAGTATCCTCAAATACCTTTATAGCGTCCACTTACCTCACAGGTATTTTTCAGGTAACTCGGATCAACACCAGGTGTACCAACTGTTGGCAAGTCCAAACGGTCTACCCTAGGCATTCTACCAACACACTGCTAACAACTGAACATAAGGCATTGATTCTTCAAATGCTCTACATCATATTCTGTCCATACGCAACTATTGCCAACTGATTGGGACCGGTGTCTACAAACTGTTGAAAAGGGGCAAACGTTATACCCTAACGTTATTACTACGACACTCATCCAACAACTGGACACAGGGCATTGTTGGTTCAAAACGTCTACCCTAACGATACTACTACGACACTACTTCTATCAGCTTGACACAGGGCATTGTTAGTTCAAACGGTCCATCCTAACGATACTACTACGGCACTACTGCTCACTACTACACATACGCCACTGCTGGGGACCGTTGCTACAAACTATTGGAAAGGTGCAAACGTTACACCATAACGTTATTACTTCGACACTACTGCTAACAACTGGACACAGGGCATTGTTAGTTCAAACGGTCTACCCTAACGATACTACTACGGCCCTACTGCTCACTGATACACAACTATTGGAAAGGTACATACGTTATACCCTAACGCTATTACTACGACACTGCTGCTAACAACTGGACACAGGGCATTGTTAGTTCAAACGTTCTACTTCTACCAATACGTCATACTGCTAACCGCTGCTAACAACTGGACACAGGACATTGTTAGTTCAAACGTAATACCCTAACGATTCTACTACGGCCCTACTGCTAACAACTGAACACAGGGCATTGTTAGTTCAAACGTTCCACTTCTACCCATACGTCATACTGCTAACCGCTGGGGACCGATGACTACAAACCTTTGGGAAAGTGCATTCGGCCTTGCCTAACGATACTTCTACCACACTTCAGCCACACTGTTGTCTAACTAACTTACTATGCCGACTCTTGATCGCGATGTCAGTGAAGAAAGGAGTTTCGAGGAAAACGAAGAAGAGAGAAGAAAGGAAGAAGTAAGCGACCAACCTTCCTCTGAAATTGACTCTGTGAGCAACAATAGAGAATCTTGCAGTAAAAGTGAAGTGGATTCTGTATCAGTTTATTCAAAACGCAATGAAGATGAGGATGATAATGAAGATACGAAGGAAGATGCTGATGAAGAAGAGCTCGATCTTCCTATTGACAGAGGATGGGCGTGGGTCGTACTTGCAGGTAGGTTTCATATCAGTGTACGGTATTACTTATATATGTAGATATTGATCGAACATGTGTTTTACCTTTCTCTCCCCACAGCGGTAGATCGTCATTAAATCATCATCTAACGAGGTTAGATCAGAATGTTTATATAAGCGATTGCTGTTAGGAGAAAAAGGTGTGTTTCATAACTTTGAAATAAAATATTTTATATAACGAAAGAAGGAAATCGAGAACGTCGTAAGAGATAAGGCCGTATACATACGAGTACACAAAGACTATATAAAAACTGGGACATATTGAGTAAAGTTCATCTTGATATTGCATAACAAGTGTCATGTATATTTACATCTTACTAGTGCGAGTTACCCAGATTGTATACGTGCCTAGACATAAATATAGGAGATGCGGTTCTCTTCTCTGAAAAAAAGAACTGTAACTTATCCGTTATCACTTCGTTGTCTGACATACATAGACATACGTTACGTGCTATGAGCACATTTACACATGTGCGGCCTCCCTCCCCCTTCTCAATGTGCACAAGATGTTCTTAAAGGGGCAGTAGCACGTTTCTTGATAATTTCATATTAAAAGATTGTCACTGATAATTGAAAGTTAATGCTAAATGTATTGTTTTGACAGTGTTAAAAATCTTATTACACAAGCCAATCATCCATAGTCAGAGGACAAAGTATGAAGATTCATATAAATCCATTGGCGACCATTTTGTGTGAACACCTTTAATTCAATTTGTGTAAGAAAAATGAATGGCATGGCTGAACTTTACATTATAATTTGATTTATTACTGCTTCATTAAGTTTAAATACATTGTCTTACAGTTGGAACCATTTATTTTCATTTTCCTGACATCACCTTAAAAACGTGCTACTGCCCCTTTAAAGTTATCATTCACTGGGTCTACATGAAAGACAGGTGCACATTGTTGTTCTGTCCACCTGTGCGGTCTTTCGATTGTGCTAAAAGGTATGACCCACTGGGACACCAAGGTAGAAAGGCATACATATCGCGTTGTGCCCACATGTGCTCAAGTGCAACTTTTCCTGTTTGTATTGTGCAACATGCACTCAGGGGCAAAAAAATTATACCTACATGTACCACTAGCGATACACAGGGCTGTAGCTTTTTCATGTCTAGATGCCAACTACATTCCTTTACCATTCATTGAAATATTTTTTCCTGAAATAAGATACGACTAAATCCAATTTATGATTATGAAATATAAATTCTATTTTATTTATTTGAAGTCAAAGAAGCAGAAGCACACTTTCTTATGTTTATGTTTGGGTCTCAACGGTTTCCTTTCCTGATTTAAATATTATGTTAACGTGTTATTAGAATGTTCTTATTAAAGACAGTTTATAAATCCTGTATCAGCGGCGCCTATTCACCGAGGAACAGCTTTGATAAAGTTGAAATTATACAGTGGTAAATGTAGCTGCCTTCCGCTAAAGATGCGGAACTAAACCAGTTCCACAATATTGTAAATGGTTGAAAAATGCTTTCACAAAACGCGTTATATCTCTTACTTGACATGTTGTTTCACTTTCATTAGACCCAAGTTATTATAGAAAATTACAATAAATGAAAATATGAATTCACACCATCTGATTTGTAAATTCTAAATGACAAATACGTGGTAATCATTCATTTTCAATTGAAATAAAAAAAATATTCTCTAAATTGTCTACTTTTGAGAATGACCATTACATACGTTTGAAATACTGAAATTCGAACCTCCATATTGGTATCGAACTTTGCCGATCATTTTGGAAACGATAGCTTCAGTAACAGTCGCTGCAGTACATTTTGACACGTAATTCCAAAAATTATAAAAAATCACCCATGATGTGCTAGTTACAGTCGTTGCTGGCAGGTTACACAACCGCATAACCGCAATGGTGTTGCGGGATATCTCCCTGAAATAATACTGGCAGTCGACTGTATTAAGCCCAAAATCACCTCACCTTTTCTTACCTCACCTCACCTTACCGTGCATCACCTCAACACACATGGCAACCACCTCACCTCACCTCACCTCACCTCATCTCATCTCTCATACTGAACCAAAATTGAGTGACGGGATATCTCACTGAAATAATATTAGCAGATGGTGGCGTTAAACCCCATATCACCTCACCTCACCGTACAACACCTCACCTAACCTAACCTTACCGTACATCACCTCATCTCACCTCACCTCATCTATATCTCATCTCATCTCTCATTACCAAAATTGTGTTGCGGGATATCTCCCTGAAATAAAACTAGCAGTCGGTGGCGTTAATGACCTCACCTCATCTCACCTCACCTCACCCAACCTATCACCACATCATGGCAACTCACCACACCGCACCTCATTACAAAAGTTCATTTGCTGCCTTTTAAATATTAATAGTACAGGCTGCGGGTTAGGTTTATGCTCTTGTGTCACCTGTGAATATGGAATCTTATAAGGACGATTGTTTCTTGCAGGCTCCTGGCTGAACATCGCCCTGATGATGGGCTACCTGAGGGGACTGTCCGTGCTGTTTGTGGAGTACATCCGGGTCTTCCACGCCTCTGCAGCCAAAACAACCCTCCTGATGGGAGTCATAGCAGCTGTTGCAAGTGTTTCAGGTAGGACCATTGAGCCATGTTCTATTCTCCCCTCACTACACTAACCTTGGGCTAACCCCTATATGTATTTCCAGCTTCCGGCAGATTTACTAGTTAAAAATTAAAAAGTTGCAAATATCAGACAAAATAAACAGCATGTTGTGATGCAGTCGCAATAGTGCCAGAGCATGTTCTGTAAAGGGGACGGACAATACAAAGTGCATGCACTCAATTATAGTGTTCAACGTGGCCGATAAGCATGAATCGATATCCAAACAAACTATTTATGTTAATTCTTTACCTCAGGTGAACTCTTTAAGAATCAAAATGATGCCACCCTGTCGTCCTTGGGCAATCCGCACAATATGCAAAATCATTGAAATCTCTTTTTTCTTTTGAAAAAATAGGTAAAACATGACTCACGTGCATTATCAAGTAGTGAGGTCGTTTCCTTGTTGAAAACCTTTTGACCCTAAACTTTGCGGGCATTTACAAAATGTTAACATGTCCTGCTCATCCTTTCTCTGGTCATGTTTGATCTATCTCATAAACCGATCATTTTAATAATCATTCATATATTACATGATAAGTCATATACGAGAGAGGTATTATCCAAAATGCATAAAAAGTCGCATATGAGAGAGGAATTATCCAATATGCATAAAAAGACGCATATGAGAGGGGAATCAGCAAAGGGCTCTGCTCGAATTGATACAAATCCTGTAAAATGACAATAAGATAAGATAATAAGATAAGATAATGTCTTTATTGTCCCAAGGGAAATTTGTTTTACATCATATATACAGTTCTCCAGTTACAAACAAAGCAAACTAAATTTACATGATAATATTATTATGCATAAGATTTGTCTAAATAAACATGAACACATCCGATTTAGTCACACTCACAATGTAACATGACAAACCTAAAATCTTCTTGCTTTCTCCACCAGCACTCTTCTCTATGAATATCCTGGTTGAGAAGATCGGGTTGAGAAAGACAGCGTTCCTGGGAGCGGCCCTGTCAGTGACCGGTCTGGCGTGTGCTATTGCTCCTATCAACATCGACTTTATCATCGGAACACACAGTATTCTCCTAGGTAGACAACTTCCGGTTGTATAATTATATTGTCAAGTCCCTTTTAGTAAACCTAGACTCAAAATAACTCACTAAAATGTCGAGCACTTGAAGAAAGGGTAGTCTTGATATTCCTACTTTTAACGATAATGTTACACTTGACAATCAGTCTAAGTAAACCTAGCCTCAATAACACTCGCTATACTCCCATACTGAGTCTAGCGAGATACAGTAAGAGGTCACCGACCTTTCGGCGACCTATGACCCTCCCACGTTATATGTGCGAAAGCAGACTATTGCGGCATGGTAAGCCGAGCCCTGATTGGTCAATTCGATAAGTCGGCTGACGCGAGCCGTTACTACGATATGGGAGTATAGCGAGTGTTATTGAGGCTAGGTTTACGTAGACTGATTGTCAAGTGTAACATTATCGTTAAAAGTAGGAATGTCAAGACTATCGTTTCTCGAAGTGTTCGCCATGTCATCCAAGGTTTCTCCATGTTTATCACCAGTAGTTGTGGCGTTGTTTGTCTGGATGTGTCCAGTAGGACAAGTGTAACAAAGTATTCAAAGTATAATAATACTCCTCATTTTCTACTTTTGTAGCAAAAAATTTTATATAGCTCATCAAAGAGGGATCTTGTTGAGGTAAAAAAGATCTGCAGCATATGCTAACAAGTGAAATGAAAAATAGAATAAAACATCATTACATATTATCCGTTAAGATTTTCAGCTTATTTCAGAAGTTATTAATGTCAATTAATATCATATTTTATATCAGTAAAGAATGTTGATGACTCTTTAATATTCGAGGAGCAAAACACTTATACGCTCAATCGCTGATCCAGAGCAAATGACGTATTGATGGGGTTGGCGTTTCTAGGTAATAACAATTACGCCATTGGACCTTCGTTTCCAAATTATAAATATGCTTATGGCAACCCCCATAAAAATGTGTTCAATTTTTCTTAAATACCGAACACCCCATGTTTATAAATTACAAACTTGATTGTTAAGGTATGGGCAACGCCATGGTATTTGGACCTAGCTTGGTCCAGGTGGGGATCTACTTCAGCAAGAGACGAGGATTCGCATCAACTGTAGCCATGTCAGGAGTTAGTCTGGGTGGGATGGTCTTCCCCCCGATGGTCAGATACTTCCTGGACGAGTACGGGCTTCAGGGAACCATGATCTTACTGACTGGGATCAACATGAACATGTTTGTAGGTGCATCTGTCTTCTGGTCTCTCGATACTTTCAAGAAGCGGAAGTCCAAGAAACAGGAGGAACTGCCATTGACATATAAGGACAAGTCTATGGATAAGCTTCACGATTGTCCAACAGCACAGATTGCATCGAAGACTTCAGACCTAAAACCAGGCAGTGGCGTTTATTCGGAATCTCCCATAATGCCCCACCGACGTCTGCGCACTGCATCAACCGGAAGTAAAGCATCAAGCAACAACGTTTGGTATTATGCAAGTCAGTCTGACTTTGGATCTGTAATGGTGATTCCAAAAGAAGAGATACAACCGAAATCTGAGAAGAAGACTTCGTGCCAATGCCTTAAAAATGTATTTTCCCCCTTGGACTTTTCACTCTTCAAAAGACCGATGTTTAATTTCGTAGTATGCTATTCCTTCTTTAGTGTGACGTGTTACTTATCAGGAGCATATCTTCCTGCCTTAGCATCAGAGAAGGGGATCAGGAAACAGGACGCAGCTTTATTCCTGACAGTCATGGGGGCTCTGGACTTCATGTGTCGTCTTCCACTAGGGATTCTCTTGGATAAGAAGATCATACGAGTAAATACGCTGATGGCGATCGGGTTGCTAGTGAACGGGACTGGCTCGCTCTTCACGTACTTCTACAACTCTTACCCTACTGTCTTCATGTTTGCCTGTATCAATGGAATATCAACTTGCACATATTTTGGAGTTATTCCCGTTGGTATCATTGAATTTATGGGTATTGACTACTTGGCAAAGACTCTAGGATTTGTTACTCTTTTCCATGGGCTTTCCGAGGCGATTGCAAATCCTTTGATGGGTGAGTATTCTGCAATTCGTTTAATTGGGCGATTTTTTTTTATGTGTATTCAATTGTGACGATTTTACAGAACATGAATTTTTGCCAATATCATTGACGTATTTACATTCGATATAACTTCATAACATATACATAAGAGGTAAGAGTCTTGATAAATATTGTTAATTATCCAATTTTTAACTATATTTTCCAAAGATTTAGGATTTAAACTTATAACATTGAATTAACTGAAATGTTCTCTTGAATTATGTTTCCCCAAAGTACCCCGATAGTATGTCCCTTTAAAGAATGATGTGTATAGATTCAAAGATTTGCCTCACATTGCCGGCCATATTTGTGTAAACACGTTAATTTTATTCGTGTACGAAAAAGAAATCACATAGCTGAACTTTACATCATATATTTAATTTATTGCTGATTCATTTAGTTTCAATATATTATCTTTAAATTGAAATCATTAATTTTAATTTTTCTGACATCACCTTATATTCTCCCTAAAAACGTGCTACTGCCCCTTTAATGTTTATCCTATCTATTTCCAGGGGGTATACGGGACGCAACAGGTTCCTACGTGGGAGCCTACCTTTACCTGGGGGTGACTACCTATATCGGGGCCATTCTGCTACTGTGCGAACCGTTAGTGAGAGGATATGCTAAAAGGAACTTTAAATCAGGACTGGAGCTTGATGTTGAAAATAAACCATTAAAGCACGTAGAAAATACTAATAAATGAAGTACCGATGGCGATGTCCTGTTCAATGTGTTGGAGTTGATTGTAAAATCTGGAATAATGATCGAATTTGATAAACGCAGAAGTGTCGTTAAATCACAAATGGTTCCTTGGACAAATCTCGTAGGTTTGCCTGTTACCAAGGAAACAAGCAGTCTGATTTAAATCAACTGTGCTCCTAGGAAAAAAGTGTAAAAATATTGTCTCTATTGGGGTTCGAACCTCACTCAGCCTAGCTTTCCTCTCCTTTACGTTGTGGAGAGCAACGCCTTGATACATACGTTTACTTTGTTTTCCTTGAAACACGGTCGATTTTAATGAAACGGGGAAACAAGCCGTGAAAAATATTATTTGAGTCCAACTTGCCTCAGTTACACAGTAATGTGTGTTTAATTGATATAGATTTATTTTCGCAATTTGTCTTTGTGACATACATTTAATGCTTCATTTCAACGCTTCATTGTGTTAATGCACAAACGAAAGATAACTTTGGACACTGGTTGCAAGATACCAAGTTCCAGGTACTACATTAGGTAGGTAGGTGCATATGTAAACTGCTTGCATTTCAAGCAATTATACCAGGGAGTATATTATAACCAATATCTAAATTTCTTCTTCTGATACACAATTACAAGATCGAACAATAGTTTTGTAAGTTAAGTCTTTTTAACGGAAACTGCGAAGAAAAATCACAAAAAAATAATGTATTTTAAGTCCTTGTCGGAATTGTTCAAGGCAAATTGAAGTTTTAATGCAAGTTAAAACCTTACTGAAGTAGTTGAAAACATTGAGGGAAAACAACAATGATATGATGATGTCAAATAAATTTTGGAACGTTCAAATGTGTTATTCCCGCCTTGGAACAGATGTCTGGGAAATGTTTATTGTCTTCTATAAACTTCATTCTCTATCTAATGAAAAACCCTATCCATATCTTAGTTTTCAAATATTTTCCCACTCATACTGTTAATGAATAATAAACAATAGAAGGCATGATATTTTCCATGTCACTGTACGACCGTTAAAAATTCTCCGATAGAACAGAGGCTTGCTCGCACTGAGCTGCCTATGTGGGGAGAGAATATTCAAACTTGAGCCTCATTAGATAATGACATTAAGGTTAGAATAACTCAGCATATATTTGATTTGTAGTAGTGTCAAACTTAACCCCCATTAGAATATGACAATAAGGTTAGAGTAACTCTGGCCTCTGTTCAGACAGCACATTAATACCGCCTGTCTGATACAGTCGATTGCCACGTGTCTGCAGCTCTTACTTCGGATCATGTCGGATGGAATTTTGCATGTTTTTAGGCGAAATGAAATGACATGGTTTATCTTAAGATATCGGGCATGGGAAGTAATGGTGAATCTATAATTTGAAGCGTTCATAAAAGCTCTACATATCCTCTGTAATCTATGAGTGACCAGTTCGACTCTCGACTAAATTGAATATAGCTTAATATAGTAATATAATGCTAAATATGCATATGATAATGTAACTGACATCATGAAAGTGTTTACTTCTATGGAAATATCGTTTTTAGGACTTACAGAACTATCTGACAATATTTGGTCACATTTTTGTCATGGATTGATTATAGCGACATCTCGATGACATTACCGTCTAAACCCACAATAAGGTAAACGATGAATAACACTGAATACCGGACATTATCTATTAATATAATGTAAATAATGCATTATCACAAATTCATAAGGAACGATTTGATGCATATGTTACATCGTAAACCAGAAGTAGACATACATTCAAAGAATCGTTCGTAAAATATCAAATTGAAGGTTCAAATAATGAAAAAGCATTTTTATGGTGTTAAACTTTTTTCTAAAGACTTTACCTAAAACTATTTGTGTACACTTTTGAGATGAAATTCAAAGTTTTGATAACTTCAGACAAGATAAACTTTCAATACACAGGCCAGTCTTTTCTAACTCTTATCAAATGTTGGTTTCAATATTAGGGTATATTAATATACACCACGTGGTGCGGTTATCAGGTCAATATCAGAGGTAGTATTAATTTTTTTAATAAGTGACCTCATATGAACATAGAGGATGGTTATCTGATAACCAACCTCTTGATTACTGACCTCTCGGTTCGATACGGTGAATATGTCTCGGCTACGCCTCGCCATCGTATCGCACCTCCAAAAAACTTACCCTCGGCAAACGGGTCTTAATGACCCGTCGCCACTAATTGTGACTTTTAATATTCTTCATATCAAAGGCCGCAAGAACGGTAATGAAAGAAAACAAAAGACAGAATAAACACTCTCTATTACAGAGAACTTTTGAAGTCATTTTCATATTAAGGACTTCTGGAACACAATCCCGCTTTTCACGATTAAACTAAAATGATTCAGCAAATGGCCATCCGTATCTATGCTAGTGTTCTCTTCAACCAATATTCCAAATCTTTAATAGGAAGTCAGTTGTCGGGATGTCACATGCATTTGGAATGGTCCTTTTGAAACAATGCACAAGAAAGCTGACTTCAGTATCAGCAAATCTGTCCTGCTATCATACATGCGTAGTTCCTGGAACAATCAAAGGTTTAATATTAAAAATACAGTCAGTCTGATTTCAAGCGCTGTTAAAAAAAACACATTTCCATTTACATATATGCATATCTCATATCATCACGGTTTCCCCGAAATAGTAACTTGAGTTTGGAACCGTCATTTCTAACATCGACTTTTGAATAAATTTAGTAATTTTACTGTTTAATGGACGATTGATAGTATCCCGTACACACTGAAGTTGAAGGTAATAACATAGGAAACTAATCTAGTTAGTACCCAAATGTTTTAGCATTTGATATACATATTACAATACAATACTTGCTGATCAATCTCACCCTAATTGCCTCCGGGAAATACCTCGCAACACCGGCAAAATATATATGTTTGACGGAGAGCACTCCATTAATTATCCCAACCTTCTTGAAACCATGTGCTTTAGGTTGTGTGCTGCACGTGAATTTTTAGGAGTTGCTTAACAACATGGCGTACAAGAAGTCCGTGCATCATGAAATGAAATAGACAACGTCCGTGCAACTACACTGTTCTTGAGTGACGAAATATTTACATTTTACATCATTTGCCACCAAACAAATTTTCGTTGACGTAAAAGCAGCAGTAAAACTGGGAGATTTGACTTATCAGAATGAAACAATGTCAAAATGTCACTGCATACCGCCAAGTCTACATATTGACACAATATTTAAAAGTGATTAAAAAATGTAAGTAATATCTTGAAAATTCATCGTAAAATATGTTAAAACTGGAAGACTTCGAGATGTTAATCTGAACAATACCCCTGTTAATGAATAAGCTTTCTAAACATCTACAATGGAGGATGAAAACTTTTAGCAAACATTTAGCAGCGAAAGTATATATTAATTCAACTTGTTCCTGTCTATACAAGAATCAGCACTGGGAAGTAAACACTACTCAATTATTGCGTATCAAATTATCAATAGGCCTTTTGTGTCAAACTTCATGGAAAGCGTAGCACTGTTCAATATTATTCTTTTAACATACATACATTCTCTTCCCACAGAGGCAGACCAAGTCATGAAATGTTGATACAGCCTCTGTTCTATTACGCCGACTTGTGGGATAGAATGGAAAGTGCCTGATGGAGTCAAAGTAAGTAGTGCAATCAGCATCTTTGTTCTTGAATCGTCATTTTGGCTACTCACTCATGGTAAAAGCATTGTGATATGAACCACCCTTTTCATGCGAGAAGCGTTGTCATTTGATGAAGAAGTTCAAATGGATTGTGGTGCATTTTTTCCACCAGGGGAAACTGCCGAAACCCACGAATTTCGGCGTAATACAACAGAGGCTGTCTCAACATTTCATGACTTGATCTGCCTCTGTGGGAAGAGATTGCATACATAGGGTGAGCCATTCACATTGACCATATATGAGGCTCATCATCGTAGTTATAATCTTCATGTACACTATGTATATTGTTTTGTTGGTTTCTTTGCTACGTAAAACATTTGGAGGTTTTTCTTTCACGAATAACCCCTACGGAAGGTTTACTTTTCATAGTACGACCCGTTAAGATATTAATATTTGGAAGAAATACGTTAAAGGAGACTTAGAACAATTTGACCAACGAACCAAATTTTATCACGTCATTATTATCATCGATTATGAAAAGAAAATTTCAAATTAGGTAAGGTTTGAAATGAACCAGCATTCCCAATATCGAACACATTACCTCTTGATCACTAGAGATCAAATTCCTCGGGTTTTATCCTTCCCTCGAGTTTTCATAGAACAGAATACCTTGGAGTCGTGCTTTCTCCTTTAGATGCAAACTGACTTAATTAATTTACATTACAGTAAATGGCACATTTTCGATTAGCTTGCAGTCGATAAGTTTTTTTAAAATAATTCCTGATTCTCTCACCTATTTCATCTTCCTGCACGCGTAGTATTTTAGCAGGGAGGAAAGCCGTTTCGCCTCTGAGAATATGATTTTTTGTGAAACCTGTAAGCGGTGACTGAAATTTTAACCCATGGATAGTTGATCTGACTGCACGGACGTGTTCTTGGACCTCAACTTTGCACGTTGAAACAGAACGATGACAACTTGAAGTCCACCGGCGACTCTCATTCAAATTTACCCGACTGTTTATGCTTTTCAAACACTTTTAGACCTTTTTAGAATTTCAATTTTCTTAGTAATTTTCTCAAAATGCATCAATCATATTTGACTCAAACTAACCATAATCCCCTAAATAGAAGACAGTTTGATATTTAATACCTATTGAAGGGAAATGGACGAGATTCATAGTAGCATAGTAAAATTTGAAACCTGCTCAGAATGGTTTAACTTTGGTTGGCGACAGAAACTCTTAAAGAACACTTAAATAAGGAAAAAGATTCAAAGTAAAATCCTTTAAAACCGCTCAGCTCCAGTTTCGAAACCTTTCTAACACTTAATCTTCATTTTAAACAATTAATTAACATTATAGACTTTAGTAAAGAGAGCCTCAAAATCATATGACAGTAAGTACTAGGCAAGGCATTGAATATTTGGCAAATCAGAAAGATTAAAGAGATTCTGATTCGGATAATGTTTTCTCATCATGGGCAAAGAATCCAAATGGTGACAGATAAAGTCTTCAAGACTTCGGAACAAAGTCTGTTCATCCCTGAGCACCTAGTCCCAGCACAGGCGGATCTGTCATCCCCATGAACCAGTGCTATCTCCCGAGGTCAGCTACAAGCTGGATCGCCGCCATCTTGGAATTGTCATTCACGTCACGGAGGAAGGGCACGTGCCGTGCATGACAATTTCCCGCCAATTATATCTGCATTAGATCTGAATTAAACTTGGTTATTGTCACCTTTGTCCATTGTCTGGAAAGGTCAAGGACGAATCAATAGACTCAGACTTCACTCCTAAAGGACGAATCTCAGTTTGTCCGACGGTGATTTTTGTAATCGCTTTGACCGTTCATTGAAAAAGATATATGTTGCATGTAAGCAACATATATAACGGTTCTGTTTTCTTTGTCTAAGAATGCCTTATGGCTAAAATGCCATATAGACTTGTCTTGTTGGTTAACGTTCTGGCCATATTTGCTTAATAAAACAATTCATATCACTGACGTATAATTCAGAGTCTTAAGAGGGCAGTAAGACGTTTTGTGGGGAGATATAAGGTGATGTCAAGAAAATGAAAATAAATGGTTCCAATCTTAAGACAATGTATTTAAACTAAATGAAGCAGTAATGAATCAAATATATAATGTAAAGTTAAGCCATGCGATTCCTTTTCTTACACAAAATCAATTAAAGCTGTTCACACAAAAATGGCTGCCAATGGATTTTATGTGAATCTTTATCATTTGTTCTCTGACTATGGATTATTGGTTTGTGTAACGATTCTGTTTTCTTTGTTTAAGAATGCCTTATGGCTAAAATGCCATATAGACTTGTCTTGTTGGTTAACGTTCTGGCCATATTTGCTTAATAAAACAATTCATATCACTGACGTATAATTCAGAGTCTTAAGAGGGCAGTAAGACGTTTTGTGGGGAGATATAAGGTGATGTCAAGAAAATGAAAATAAATGGTTCCAATCTAAAGACAATGTATTTAAACTAAATGAAGCAGTAATGAATCAAATATATAATGTAAAGTTAAGCCATGCGATTACTTTTCTTACACAAAATCAATTAAAGCTGTTCACACAAAAATGGCTGCCAATGGATTTTATGTGAATCTTTATCATTTGTTCTCTGACTATGGATTATTGGTTTGTGTAATGAGATTTTTGACACTATCAAAGTAATACATTTAGCATTAACGTACAATTATCAGATATAAAAAAAATATAAATGTTCAAAAAACGTGCTACTGCCCCTTTAAGGTAGAAAGATAACAAATTATATTTCAGCCAAGGTTTTTCTAGTCAAGAGGCTCTTAATGGCATCAAATATAATATTGAAACCCATTTCAACCCCATTAATCACATAACCTTTGCAGCAAAAAAGATGCTTCTGCCCATTTTAAGAGCCACTCCGTTAGTGATTTGAGATCCCATATGGAAAACGTTAATATAAGTGTCGTTTGAAGAATTTTTCGGTTTAAAGTATCCTTTAAAGCTAATCGACATTGTATAATGGCAAATTAAGTTTGATCATGATCGTGACCATAAACGGAACATTGACGTGCGTTAACCAGTCAAAGATAATTTTAATGTTTATCTAAAGCAGCCATGGTGATGGTCACGAGTTGATGATGTTTGATAGGCTATATGTAGTATCCATGTAAATTGGACATGTGAATTTGGCTTAAATTAATTATTATATATTACTGGGTTTTTTTTGGAAACGTGTATATATATTATCATTGAAAACATGTATATTATACAATTGTCACTTGGGTGATCAATTTGTGAGATGTTCATTGAAAACATGTATATTATACAATTGTCACTTGGGTGATCAATTTGTGAGATGTGCATTGAAAACATGTATATTATACAATTGCCACTTGGGTGATCAATTTGTGAGATGTTCATTGAAAACATGTATATTATACAATTGTAACTTGGGTGATCAATTTGTGAGATGTTCATTGAAAACATGTATATTATACAATTGTCTATTGGTGATCAATTTGTGAGATGTTCATTGAAAACATGTATATTATACAATTGTCATATTGGTGATCAATTTGTGAGATGTTCATTGAAAACATGTATATTATACAATTGTCACTTGTGTGGTCAATTTGTGAGATGTTTATTGAAAACATGTATATTATACAATTGTCATTTTGGTGATCGATTGTGAGATGTATGATTTTATAGAATGAATTATACCATTTGAGTACGTTTTAAAGCAAAACGATATATGATGAAACTAACGGAGTGTATTTTTCAAAGAAGGAATGTACTGGGGTTTTTGTATTGAAAGATCGATAGTTCCGGTTTGCTGTATCTGTTACATAAGTGTTAATAGAAAAAGAACAATGAGCTTCAAACTGATTGCGTTAATCCATGCATGACGTTATTGCTAGCCTGAGAAGTTGCATTAAATAGTATTTCAACGGCTAGCGCCGTCGGTTTTAAACTAAATTTGTGGGTGTTGAATAACAATGAATCTCGGAAATTTTACAAACGCAACTATTTATCTTCTAAATATTACAAAGGCATAAAACCTTTCTATCGGGGACTTGTTTGTTAGTTACTTGAAGCATTAAAGGGGCAGTAGCACGTTTTTAGGGGGAATATAAGGTGATGTCAGGAAAATGAAAATAAATGGTTCCAATTGAAAGACAATGTATTCAAACTAAATGAAGCAGTAATAATTCAAATATATAACGTAAAGTTCAATCATGCGATTCATTTCTCTTACAAAAATGAATTAAAGGTGTTCACAAAAAATGGCCGCCAATGGATTTTATGTGAAGCCTCATTCTTTGTCCTCTGACTATGAATTATTGGCTTGTGTAATGACATTGTTGACACTGTCAATATGATACATTTTGCATTTACTTACAATTATAAGTGAAATATTTAAAATGTAAATTTATCAAAAAACGTGCTACTGCCCCTTTAAAGAGCTGATTTCGGACTTTGGTTCCATCCTAGGACTGTTAGTGTACATGAAATTGTTTTTATTGATGAATGAATTAAAATGAATTAAAGGTGTTCACACATAATGGCCGCCAATGGATTTTATGTGAATCTTCATACTTTGTCCTCTGACTAAGGATTATTGGTTTGTGTAATGAGCTTTTTGACACTGTCAATAACAGCATTAACTTACATGTACAATTATCAGCGAAAATTTTAGAATATAAAATTATCCAAAAACGTGCTACTGCCTCTTTAAAACTATAAATCATTTGAGTAAGGATTTCTATTTCTAGCGTATTGAACGAGAAAGATCTTTCTATTCCAGGATATATTCGTAAGAAAGGGAAACAATATATGCTGACTTACTGATTTATGACAGAGGGTGTGTTTTTGGATATACTGATTCAGTTATTTACTATACGAATATTACTACTCAATGAAACTTTCTTGTCTTCGCCTCGCCCAAGCTGAGCTAAATAATAACTCACTCACTCACCTGTCTTCGCTGGCATGAGAATAAGGAGCATTAAACATATCTCTTAAAAATTAATATGTACATTTTCCTTTTTCATCGCTTAGTGATTTTTTACCATAAAACTGAATACCACCATTTAATCCTTTTATAGTTTTTATGTTTTATATTAAAATAAAATGCAAGTTTTAGGGAATAAGAGAAAGGAATTGAATTGTGTAATAAAGTCAATCACCAGTTGAGTGAAGGCTAGCAGTATTTCTGAATACCAGCCAGTAATCCCCTCGTTTATGGACGTCTGTTAATAATGAGTAATTTTGTCTTTATTATTTCAATGACATTTCGCCATCCTCATTCACCGAAATCCGTTATTGCTACAAGACAAACGCGTATGAATGATCATTTGAAATTGATGTATGGTGTCGCGTAAATGCCACCACTTGAATTCTCTTCTCTGTATGATAGCTCGCGGTATGATTGTTACAGAACATTCAAAAGTTTACTTCAGCCAGAAAAAAATATTTGTCTATTTTACATTCTAAAGACCTAAGAAATATTTTTATCAAATTTAGACTTGGTTTGCTGGATTTAAAGATAAATGAAGGCAGACAAATGAATGTAGAAAAAACTAAAAGATTATGTCCGGTGTGTAAATCAGCAGTTGAAAGTGGAATACATTTTATGCTTGTTTGTCCATCATATTCCGACATATGAAGAAAATATATTCCTGCATTTTTTATATCAAAACCACCTGCTGCTGCCTTTACATCCCTATTGTGTTCGCAAAATGAAAATGTTGTTCTTAATTTGTCGTTATTTATCAAACATAGTATAAAAGGTAGAAATGAACTTATGAAGAAATGATATTCGCCCCAAGAGCTGAAATAAGATCTTCTTATTGTCATTGTGTTACCAAATATTTGAAATATGTATTACTGTTTATATGTATTTGTATTGTTTGCATTATGTAACTCTTTGGCCTTAAATACAATAAACTCTTTGACTTGACTTGACTTGACTTGACCTGTATTCCACATGTCATTGCGAGAAGAATCGAGGCTATTTGGTTTCTCTTTTGCCCTCATTTAGGGCCACCATACGTAAGCTACCTTTCCTTGAAGGTAGATTTACGCGTTATATAACAAAATTATCTCAACATCTTATCATTATGATACATATAATACTGAATAAAATAATGTCCAAAAACTTAAAGAAAGTGCAGTATCATCCTCTGTTCGTTAGCCAAAGCCAACGCAGTCTAAGTAAACCTAGCTTCAATAATTCCCTTTTCACTCCGATATTGAGTCTAGAAAGATCTAGTAGCGGGTTGCGTTAGTCGAGCTTTCGCCGACCAATGACCCTCTAACGTTATATGTGCGAATGCAGACTATTGCGGCTAGGTAAGACGATCCCTGATTGGTCAATTCGATAGATCGGCTAACGCGATACGCTACTAGATCTTGCTAGACTCAATATCTTAGTGAAACGGGTATAATATTGTGGCTAGGTTTACTTAGACTAAAGCCAACGCTTACCGGTTTCACCACGAATCGAATCGATAAGGAAAAGAGCAGAAATGCTTGTGCAAGTGATAAGACCAAAACCTGGTTCCCGGGCCTCGTTCCGCGTGCGCTTAATTCAGCGCACGCGTAACGAGGCCCGCGAACCAGGTTGTAGGTGCCATTGAACCTCGAATCACACCATGGAACTTTAATGACATTAACGGCATTCTGCATAAGTACCATTTATTGACATATGCGTTGTCATGTTGTTATGTTGCCATGACAACGATTCATCTCGGGTTCTATTTAGATGCATTGGTCATTAGTACCACCATTAACTCGCTGCTTCATTCCATGTGTAGAATCCCTTTGATAATGAATATCATACCATGCAACTGGGTACGATTAAATATTCATATGAATCGTTTTGAGATAGAGGGTATGATTAAATCACCCTAAAGAGGACGTGTGAAATCAGTGTGTCAGATTTATATATGTTTTAGTGCACTTGTACTGAAATCAAATTTATCAGTCTTTTATAAAAAGACCTAAAGTTCTCGCTGTGTCTGTATACTTTTAAACTAAGATATCTAGTATCATTTATCTTATATTTTACCTTTTTCATAATCATTAGTTTAGCATCCTCCATTTTGGTTTGATAATATTAACTTTTGGCAGGAGTAGCCGAAGCTTTTTTATCTGATCTACTGTGGTCAGACTGAGAACGACCATGTCGTAGAGACGATGATTTACCACGAAACCATGCATATTCAAGTGGGCTTTTGATAGCACGGGTTCATATGGCCTAGTTAAAATATGGCTCTCGTATAAAAGTTTTGAGGTATAAGTAAGTCTATTAACCTTGTAAGTTTACGTTTTAGTTTTTGAGTGGGTACGACCAACTATGTCTCTATTAAAAAATCAGATATGTCAGTACTTTCTGGGCTAAAGGATACATGTTCTTGTGGATCCTTTAGAGTACACGGGGTGCATGTTGCTTAGTTAAAATATGGGTCTCTTATAATAATTTAGGCTATAAGTAAGTCTATTAACCTTGTAAGTTTACGTTTTAGTTTTTGAGTGGGTACGACCAACTATGTCTCTGTGAGAACTTCAGATATGTCAGTACTTTCTGGGCTAAAGGATACATGTTCTTGTGGATCCTTTAGAGTACACGGGGTGCATGTTGCTTAGTTAAAATATGGGTCTCTTATAATAATTTGGGAGCTATAAGTAAGTCTATTAACCTTGTAAGTTTACGTTTTAGTTTTTGAGTGGGTACGACCAACTATGTCTCTATAAGAACTTCAGATATGTCAGTACTTTCTGGGCTAAAGGGTACATGTTCTTGTGGATCCTTTAGAGTACACTGGGTGCATGTTGCTTAGTTAAAATATGGGTGTCTTCAGTATAATAATTTGGGAGCTATAAGTAACATTATTAACCTTTTAAGGTTAAGTATTAGTTTTATAGTAGGTACGGCGATAATGTCTTTATGAAAATAACAGATATGTGTGTGTACTTTTGGAAATGAAGGATACATGTTCTTGTGGATCCTTTGATAGACGCAGGGTACATATGGCCTTGTAGAAATATGCTAAAATATCTTATAACAGATGCGTGTCTAAAGTGTCTTTTAATCTTTTACGTTACGTTAAAGGGGCAGTAGCACGTTTTTTGATAATTTCATATTTCAAATTTTTGATAATTGATAGTTTATGCTAAATGTATTATTTTGACAGTGTCAGAAATCTCATTCAGAAGCGAATCATCCATAGTCAGAGGACACAGTATGAGGATTCGCATAAAATCCATTGGCGGCCATTTTGTGTGAACACCTTTAATTCATTTTGTGTAAGACAAAGGAATCGCATGGCTAAACTTTACGTTGTATATTTGAATTATTACTGCTCCATTCAGTTAAAATAAATTGTCTTTCAATTGGAACCATTATTTTTTTTTCCTGACATCACCTTATATTCCCCCTAAAACGTGTTACTGCCCCTTTAAGAGTTGGTTTTGGACGAACTGTCTCTGAAACAAATTAGATATGTCTGAGTACGCTCGGGGATGGTCATGAATGAATGTTGATGAATTGATGTTCTTGTTGATCTTATAACACTAACTATTTTTTGGGTTCACAAGTCGTGGAAAATATTAAGGCCGGTGAGTAGGGAATACAAATACACTTGGTTCTCCCCGGGTTTATATAAAATTTCATAAAACAGGCCCCAGGTTTTGTCTCTAAAGAAAGTCAAAGAGACAAAGAAATATCAAGTCTCAGCATTTAAGTCGGCTATGACGTCAGAAGCTCGATGCACCAATGGGTGTCCGGTTTTACAGCCGGCCTTGTACAATCCAGCCATTCATGTTAAGTCCCTTATTTTTATTTCCTCGTAATGTGACGGATAGTATTACAGGAAAGTATCAAGTGTACATTTAATGACAAAAATCAAAAACTACCAATTGAAAATATGTTGTTACACACTGTCTTTTATTTTGATAAACTGAAACTAGGCATTAAAACTATTACAAAACGAAACGCATTGTGATTTTGAGAATTTATGACTCGTTAAGAAACAATACAATTATAATATTTCCTTGAAAAAACGTCCTCGTTGCGCGATTGTTTACAACTTCAGCGAACATTAGGGATAATTTTATAATTTTCATCTATTTATGAAGCATTTGGAGACGAGAAAAGGGAAACGCAATCTTACTTTAGATTCAAACTCTACACCACTCACTCTCGAAGTTGGGCATTGAAATGTTCATAAGAATACCAAATAAGGTAATTTGGTCTAGTCCTGCAGACAAATTACACCCAAAGGATCTCCTGAGGTTGGCATCAAAGTCAGAAATCTCTACATCAGGATCACTGTGTTTTGTCGTTTCCTCACACCCATAGAGAATATACAACTTATCTCTCTTTTGAGAAAAATTGACCAAAGTTTAAGGAACCAATAACATTAATGCATGAATATACAAACATGATGGCAAGTTACTGTGCCTGGGAAACTTCCAACAACGTAATCGCCTACATTTGCGTTGTAAAATCCAGAACTGGAAACAAAGAAACTTTGGGAAAGTCTGATTCAGTAATGAACTACAAAACGCTTGTAACAAAAAAGTAAAAACATGTGTCTTTGCATTATCAACCGTTGGTAAAATGAAGGCTTGTCAAGGATTTCATTCAAAGATCAATTGATTCAGTTTGGAATGTGTGAAGATTTGAGGTGCAATACCCAGCACTGGGAAATCTTCCTATTGTATGGTCAGGGGAGTCTGAGAAGAAAATAGGTTCTTCAACAGCGTCCGCAAACGTCACTTGCGTCAGGTTACGTACCCGGGTTCCCTGCCCCTGGTTCCAATCTTTGCCGCTAGATGGCGACAATTCTCCATACCAAGCGGAGCCACCTAGCGGCGTGCGTGAGGTAGGGTAGGGAACCCAGCTACAGGTTAAGGACATACAGAGGGTGTTGCATCCTGTCTCAGGGTACGAACGTTACGCTAACTCCATTAATCTGTACCCTGGGCTCAGAAGCTAGGTTCGCTCGCGCGGCCCGACTCGGGATATAGCCAAACAAATTATTTTCTCGTTGAAATTTTATCAAGAATGTGGCGAGAAAATGATTTGATTGGCTATATTCAAAGTCGGGCCGCGCAAGCGAATCTAGCTTCTGAGCCCAGGGTACAGATTAGTGGAGTTAGCGTAACGTTCGTACCCTGAGACAGAATGAGGGTGTTGTTCCAATCATGCTAACGTTATTTACTAACAATCGCAATGTTCCAAACCTTGTCAATTCTAACGTCAATACATTGCAGAGGCCTTCTTTGACGTTTGATTTGAACTTTTATAGAGAACACAAATGGTATGATTTCAATCATTGTGAACGTTAAACAGCTGGTCATCGCAATGCAGGAAGAGGGTAGAAGATAGAACTCTTCAACTCTTTTATTTATTGCCAAAGAGAGATGAATTTCAGAATGGTAACAACACCATAGGATATACTTTCTTCCACGCCAACCTTTTGAGATAACTTAAATATATCCAAAACAGATGTTACCGTCATGGCTAATTTAACTTCTAAAGAAGTTATTTGTGCTCTTTATGTTTAGCAATTATTTTGACGATAAAAATGACTTTTGATATAGTTGTTTTTTATTGTTTACAAGGATGATGTATAAAATGCTTTTGTCTAAGATTTGTTTTTTGATGAATTAATTATTTTCAAAATTATGCAACTTTGGGTATTGTAAAGAGGATTAGGCCGAAGGAGAAGAAGGTTTGAATAAGTTTTTCAGTATTACGGTATTAATCCAAATGTGAACTTTTCGCGTAGAATACAATCATGTATTTGTCATACAAACACAGTTCATTTACTGGACATGCTGCTTCTAGCGTTTTCAGAATAAATCGCCAAAACAAATTCAAGGTCCTCATTGATATAAAGAAAAAGAAGAAGAAAAAAACATTCCTCGTTGAACTAATGAGTAAATAAAGGCTATTATAATTCGCTGTCTTAAAATAACATGATAACATTTTTATAAGCACCAAATGAACAAATGAAAATGGTTAATCCCAAAAAGTTGACGTCTCAACTTACGAATTCAAATTATATAATTAATCGTTCATTGATAATTAGGTAACTAAAAACGATAACTATGTGTTCAGTCTGTAACGGTGTCCTTCTTAAGAAACCGCAAGTTTGTATTTATTTTTCAAGTCGTCCCAATGCTTAAAATGTAAGCTCTTCGCAGCGCAGTAAAGGACAGACGCTGCCGCGGAGTCTGCACTCAACAGTTGCTAGTTGCATGTGACACATCTCTGACAGTAAACAGACTTGTTCGTGGAGCGACGTTACGACGGGCAACATTTGACAACATGCGACACTCCACAGTCCTATCAGATTAAGTGGTTACAAATACCGATAGACGATTCTCGAACGTCACTCAGTGGCCTATGGCATTATGAGACGGCCAAATAATCAAATCAGTTCTGAAATATGTACAATAATATCTACCGATTGGAGCGGGATAGCTTACGTCATTTGGTTCAAATTGATATCGTTAACGGCTGCGTTCGAAAAGGTTGTTCATTTTTAGATCAAAGTATACCAATTTCTTCTATCGGAGAAAATTTTGAATTTCTAGCAAAGGACTTAGAGTAGAATATGTAACATTTATTACTCCTCGTTCTCGATATTGAATATACTTGTTTCCAATATAAGATATTCTATTTATCTTTTATTGCTCAAAAGAATACACATTTACTTTCAATGATTGACCGTTTGTTCTTATGAACCTCTTTCAGTTCCATCCTTGAGCAAAAATTAAAAAATACATTGGCTTCCCATCGAAGCGAGAATCAAATTTAAAGTTCTATGTATTACTTACAAATGTCAACATAATATGGCTCCAGCATATGTTTTAAATTCCTTGGAGGACTATACCCCTGCAAAAGATCTTCGATCCCAGAATTTGAAGCTTCTCCAGATGCCAAAATATAAAAACACCAGTTATGGACCTAAATCTTTCAGCTGTACTGCTCCAAGACTTTGGAACCAACTTCCTTATGTCATCAAAATGTCATCCTCACTGACTGTTTTTAAATCACAGCTCAAAACTCATCTATTTTCTAGCTATTATTCATAGATTCTACCCATAGACTCTAATTATAAATATCCTTAATCAATGCTACCAGTATTACTTTTAGGCTTTATTTCATAGCATTTCATCTCATCACCTTAAATTTTCTTATTTTCAATGCGCTTTAAACATGCACCTTGTGTATGGATATAGCGCTTTATAAATGCCCATTATTATTATTATTACACAAATGTTTAGCTTTCAAGGCCTCATGGTTCTGGAGAAGAAGATGAAAATAGGTTTTTAGGGCGTGGCATATGTGGTCCGCATTAGGGGTCACAGAGCCACCAAAGCTACAATTTATAATCCTCACTAGTCAAGGAGTCTGTACACAAAGTTTCAGCTTTTCTAGGCCTTATGCTTCTGGAGAAGAAGATGAAAATAGGTTTTTAGGACGTGGCCCCTGTGGCACTTATTAGGGGCCACAGGGCCACCAAAGCTACAATTTTTGATTCTCACTAGTCAAGGAGTCTGTACACCAAGATTCAGCTTTACGTGGCCCTCACTAGTCAATGAGTCTGTACACAAAGTTTCAGCCTTCTAGGCCTTGTGATTCTGGAGAAGAAGATGAAAATAGGTTTTTAGGACGTGTCATATGTGGCCCTTATTAGGGGTCACAGGGCCACCAAAGCTACAATTTATAATCCTCAATAGCCAATAAGTCTGTACACAACTTTTTAGCGTTCAATGCCTCATGGTTCTGGAGAAGAAGATGAAAATAGGTTTTTAGGGCGTGGCATATGTGGCCCTCATTAGGGGTCACAGGGCCACCAAAGCTACAATTTATAATCCTCACTAGTCAAGGAGTCTGTACACAAAGTTTCAGCTTTTCTAGGCCTTATGCTTCTGGAGAAGAAGATGAAAATAGGTTCTTAGGACGTGGCCCCTGCGGCCCTTATTAGGGGCCACAGGGCCACCAAAGCTACAATTTTTAATTCTCACTAGTCAAGGAGTCTGTACAACAAGATTCAGCTTTCTAGGCCTTATGGTTCTGGAGAAGATGATGAAAATAGGTTTTACAGGCGTGGCCCCTGTGACCCCTGTGGCAAAGTTTACGGACGCACGGACGGACGCCGGACACCATGCCATGCCATAAGCCCATCGGGCCTTACAGGTCAGATGAGCTAAAAATGAAACGAAACTCATTTGATTAATAACAACAAAATATGGTGTGCTTTACTTTTAATTTTCCTTTTGGTGTGCTTTCCTTTTAATGCATTTTGATTTTACATTAGTTTTAAGTCTGTTATGAGCATGCAATTCATCTATCTGTTTTACTAAGATGAAGATTAAAAACACAAAACAAATTTAAACCTACAACACGCCAGTTGCCAGTATTTATTTTCATCTTTGCTGTTGTCTTCATCCGGGCCATCTTACTATGTTACATGCTACGGATCATAAGTAGGATAAAGTACAACGTGTTTATACGTGAAAGGACCTAATATCCCGGAAGCAAATTACTTTCATCTCAATGACCTTATTCTCTCACAAGATCAAAACCAGCACTTTAAGCAACATAATTAAGTATGTCTTAACAATCAGACGCACAGAGAGGAAAATCAGGAAAGATTCGAATACGCTATACCACAGGGATTTGTATTGTCAAAACAAAAGTTTAGAAAAACTGCTGGATTCTACGTTCATGCACCTTTTCCTAGATAAAAAGTAAATCACTTTTCCTTCACATTGAACAGGACAGGTCGTTTTCTGTCTACGATCTCGAAAAACCGCATGAATCAGACAGTCGACCGAGCCACTTGCAATGCCCAATTCGAACTCCGATATGTCATACCGGAAGTGTGATATGTCATACCGGAAGTGTCCCCTTACATCAGCTTAGGTTCAATTTGTAAACTTGGGTCACAACATCAAAAGTTTATAATCCCCATTAGGCATTAATTTTAAG
This sequence comes from Steromphala cineraria, assembly GCA_916613615.1. Lineage (NCBI taxonomy): Eukaryota > Metazoa > Mollusca > Gastropoda > Trochida > Trochidae > Steromphala > Steromphala cineraria. The sequence goes on along the minus strand of OU744734.1, from coordinate 26,400,521 downwards.
GAGCCTGTACACAAGGTTTAAGTTTTCTTACGCTGTTATTTGTATGTTAAAGAGACACAGAGTATGCTGATAGCATCACACAAACTGACAGGCAAAAGAAACCTAACACTTTAGTTGCTTTTATCATATACATAATCTTATATTACAAATATTTTAAGTTTTAGACGTCGTACGCTAAAACAGAACAGTGCAGGCCTTTTGTTATCAAACAAAGAATACTTCTAGACGTGTTTGATTTTTTGGGGGGAAAATTGAAATTTTTTAATTATTTTTTTTTTGGAAAATTAATTTTAATAAACAACAAATGTCCATCGATATATAAGCTATTTTTTACAAAAAAATTACAAAACAAACCTTGTTTTCCACTCATTTACACCCTTTTTAACATGGTAGGGGTCATGTTGGTGTAAATTTCATTTTTTATCCCGGTCTTCTTTATACAAAGATATCTTAACAAAAAATGAATCAATCAACGATCAATTCATATGAAATATTGTAGATATGATTAGGGGAGACCAGGGCAAAGCGCGCCCCCTAACGTATAAGTGCGTTTAGTGGGCACCCCGACATGTACAGGAGACAACTTGTACACTGTCTCTAATACTTATCCGATAGACTGTAACATGGCACATGCTTTTTTAATCTACCATTTCGCCATAAGGATATATTAACGTAAATGTATTTTGACTAAGGGGGCGCGCTTTGCCCTGTAGTTTGGGGCAAAGTGCCCAATCCCCTGGGCGCTTTGCCCCATGTGAAAAACAACACATAATGTAGTAGATATTACACACCTATTATCAGCTAGTACTAATCAAAAGCTATCATTTTGATAATGCAAGGCAACTATCGAACCAATATGAAGGATAGAATTAACATAAAAGTTGGCAATATATGCAAGGATGCTCAAAATATTTCTTAACATGTCATGGACCTACATGTTCAACATTCTTAATGACCAAATATCATTATGGTTGGTACATGAACATTTCTGTTAACTACGAAAGTGTTAATAATGTAGGTAATTGACTACCAAAAGCAGTAATTAATAAAAGAAAAGAAGAATAGAATTAGTTATATGGACAAATTAAAAAATCTCATCATCTATTTTGTGTCGAATTTGGCAGAACGGCATAAATTGCTTATTGTTTAGGGTTAAACAGTAATATACAATGAATTATATTTTCATGAATTAAAAAACAACAGAACAATATATTTTTGTATCTGTTACGTGTCGTTATACTTTAACAAAACAAAACCCGTTAAGTAAAATGGTATATTTCATTTTTATGGAAAACAGCAGCGTGCTGATATGAAAATGACAGTTCTCATTTACATTATTTGTTTAAGAAAATAATAACTTTTGCATCAATATGTTATCAAAAAAATATGTTTTATAACACACGGGGCAAAGTGCTCCCCCTGGCGCGTTTTGCCCCATCAAGGGTGGCATTTGTTATGTACATCAAAGAAAAACATTAAAGCAAGTTATTACAAATTTCTTTATTCAATGAATTAATGATACCAATTCATGTTACATGTGCACCAGACTACACAGTTCCGTTTTGTATTTTTATGAAATATTTGAATTTGAGACATATCCTTTCCTTATAGTAAAATCGCGTTTTTTCGAATATTTGAAATTCTACGTCGACAACTATGGCACATGATTCCATCGTTATTCATAACACTTCATTACGGTTACTTTCATTAGTTGGTAATGACAAATTACTCCATTTGTCGATAGCTTTGAAGAAATAACGCCTGGTCACTTTGCCCCGAGGGCGCGCTTTGCCCTGGTCTCCCCTAATGTTGATGATTCCATAATCAAATGCGTCATATATATTTCAAATCGTTGTTAAATCGAAACTAAATGAGGTGTTAGGTTTCTTTTGCTTGTCAGTTTATGTCAAATTTTGAAATCGATGTTATTACATCGGGAACCACTAACTGTTACTGAAAATAACAAGTTAGAGGTCAATCAGTACATTAGATCGAAAACCGGACAATGTGGCTCGAGTAGCGCGCGCAAAGTCGACAAAGGTAATTTTGAAACCTTGTCATAAGCTGACAGGAAGATATATTCGATTCGATAGTGTTTATTAGGTATTGTTACTAATAGGTAGATTAATTGGATGCACAATTTCGAATATTAAACGTATTTGAGATGTTTTCTTGATTTTCCATAAAATCAAGCATTTTAGAGATATTATGCATAAATGGATATATTTGCAAGTCCAGTGGTGAGATATGAACTTCAATCAGCATATTAGATATTTTGTAGCTTATCAAAACCAAATAAAATTTTAAGAAAGATACTCTGTGTCACTTTAATCCATGGTGATGACGAAACTCTCTTGTGTTAATCGTGGAGTTTTTAAAAAGAATCCACTGCGCTTTCGCTATCCCGGCTCTTGGACTTGGAGATGTAAGGTTTTTATCATTTTTAAAACCTCTTTACTTTGGAAACAAACTTATGGAAGGACGTGTCTCGAAAAGGAATCCTACGAATGGTAGCTCTGCTATAGAGAGAAGACTGGTGTAGAGAGTTTGTTAGTATGAAACCTGTGTTGTTCCTTTGACGGGTGAAGCGCATAGTGCAAGTAGAAACATGCCTAGCACGTTCAATGCACCCGACATGAGTCGTCAATTGCATCGCCGTCGGGTAGGAATGGCATTACACGTGCAGGGAGAAGCCATTTGTCGCGAGGCCTAAGGATGTGACTCATATCCTACATAAGCACCGAAAAGTACTTTTTTAGCAAAATGTGGGAAATATATGTGAAATGTGGAAAAAAAGAAAGCTTAAGTTTTGTGAGGTTAAACATGCATTACGACGGAGATTGCATTCGGTGTCGTGGATTCACGAACAAAATACACTATGGGGCTCTTTGATTATTTTCACGAATCCATTTCACCTCCTGCATTTTCAAAATCACAAATTAGACATAGCCTGGTGAGTTACAGAGGCAATGTCTCTATTTTTTAACATCATTTTCAAATACTTTTATAAAGTATTAGGTACTTGATAGTCGACTCCAGCTGTTTTTCTACACCTCTCAACCCGACACGCCTGAAAGTAGAAACCAATGTGTATTTTGTATTAGGTGTACTGTATAAGAGCTGAAAATGTTAAATGACCTATGCACTTATTGTAAAGGACAGTCAATGGTCAGCATGACATGATGGGTAATCGATGTAATCAGTTATCAAATACACATCCAGAATTTTCAACTCTTCCGGTAGTCTGTCATTCAGGCCTTAAAGCAAAACTATTCACTTGACAACCAACCAAGTCGATTGCAGGATATCAAATCTTGATCACTCAGCTTTCTGAAGTTAAAGCATCTTCTGGAGTTCATTTTGTTATAATACATGAATTGTTTCGAAATGTTGTGTACAGTTGAACACGGATATAGCGAACTCGGATATAGCGAACACGGATATAGCGAACTCGGATATAGCGAACAATCGGATATATATAGTGAACAAGTTGTTAAGTCCCGTCGAAAGCCTTATGCATTGCGGCCAAACGTAAGAAGCGAACACCGGATATAGCGAACTGAATTCTTTGGTCCCTCGGAGTTCGTTATATCCGTGTTGTACTGTATATTGAAAAAAATACTTCTGAGATTAAATGTTACACTTCCGGTAGAGGTGAACAAACCTTAAGATACACCTGCAGATCACGTGACCATAATTCTTATAAAAAGAGTTTATCTCCCTTTGAAGGGCTCTTCAGGCTCAAAGCTGCAAATGAACAAACAAAGCACGTTTTCATTACACCCATACCTTATAATCCCCTCATAACGGGGCATGTCTGACGTAAATGCTAACAGAACACCCACTTTTCCGTTTCACTCAGTTTTTATTGAAATTTAATGTTACGTAACAAAATCTTTAAATGACAATTAGTTTTGAAGGAAATGTGATATTATGTCATAACGACATTTCTGCGATTTTATTTACTGGCCTCAAAGCGTTATGATCATTATTGACAGTTGGTATTTGAGTTTAAAGATCTTCAAAGACTCTTGAATGATTCTGAACGACATGAAGTTATTAAATGATTATCATAAAAACGTGTAGGCATAAATGAGATTTGTTAAATATCATCACACAAAAAATTGTTAGTCTGACCGAAATAAGTTTTTTTGAACTGAGTTATATACTTTTTTTTAAATAGACTGTCATATGGGCAATGAACATGAATTGGCGTGAATCAATTTAATATCGCGATACGGTTTAGTCAATTAGCGTAATGAATCATCCGTCTGTGGCTCCGTTTAAGCGTTTTTATGAAAGTATTTTACAAATAGAAATGTAAACAAAGGCTCGTTAATAATACGTAAAACAATTTTTTTTCCATAATTTTCTTCAGAATTTGTTCTCTGACTATGGATAATTGGTTTGTGTAATGAGATTTTTGACACTATCAAAGTAATACATTTAGCATTAGCTTACAATTATCAGTGAAAAGTTGAAAATATAAAATTGTCAAAAAACGTGGTACTGCCCCTTTAAGCCCTTTGGCCTACCTTTTGCTACATATAATAAAATACTATGATTAAAATTTTACGATGCAGCTATGTTAACATCTTCTATCATTGTAACAGAGAGAACTTGCATCTTCCTACTTGAAAATTGATAGTTGTCTCAACTTTTGTAGGTTAAAGAGAATAATACGTATTAGTAAGAATTGTGAGCATATGATTACATTTTTGTAATAGTGGGGAAAATGAATAGAATGAAGGTAGTTTATGTCTTTACAAAGATAGGTATTATCAACATTCAAAGGCAACATCTTTGAATTGATATTAAAATCTTGTTATCTATCAGATATTACTTTAATCAGCCTCGTACTTCTAATTTCTTAAAAAGTCTATGAAAGAAGATTTGAATTATATCATATAGTTTTTCAACTTTCATATCAAGTAATCTCTTTAGATTTTTAAACGTCGAATCATAGCTGAATGAATGCACAACATGTTTTTGAGTATTTTTGATAACCGAAATAAAATTCTCAGGATATTTCTCATTTTTGCCATTAGCACATCAAAACATTAAACTGCGTATTTAGGACTCTTTGTTAATGTTTCAAGAATACTAGTTAAATGGATATCTTTTGAGTTTCAATGTCATACTCTTTTAACGTCAATTGTGTTAATAATGTTTTAGCGAGATATATTCACTCACGATTTCTAAAGACAGGTATGACAATTTGACGCCCTTAAAGGGGCAGTAGCACTTTTTTTGATAATTTTATATTCTAAATTTTTCACTGATAATTGTAAGTTAATGCTAAATGTATTATTTTGAAATAATCAAATCTCATTACACAAGCCAATCATCCAGAGTCAGAGGACAAAGTACGAAGATTCACATAAAATCCATTGGCAGCCATTTTGTGTGAACACCTTTAATTCATTTTCTGTAAGAAAAAGGAATCGCATGGCTAAACTTTACGTTATATATTTGAATTATTACTGCTCCATTTAGTTTAGATACATTGTCTTTCAATTGGAACCACTAATTTTCATTTTCCTGACATCACCCTATAAACCCCCTAAAAACGTGCTACTGCCCCTTTAAAATATGAGACATAGATAAGGATTATGATTGATTATAGATTATTGATTATAGATTATTGATTACACATTTTATTTTAGAATGTTTGACTACCCGCAGACGCAAAATTGAAAACCATAAATCACAAAACTCCTAAGGAATGCATTTAAGATTCTATTCCTGATTAGCACAGTTAAAGGTGACCATCTAAACCTCGACGATTAGGAGAAGGGAGCGCTGAAAGCAGACACCTACCTCTGTTGACTTGTTCCGTCCGCCATCTTGGTTAGTCCTCTCCATACCGGGTACACGATCATGATAAACGAAACGTGATAATTCCCTGAGCGTAGGTGAGCATGGCAACAAGTGGATTACAAAGGAATTCGAATAAAAGATCATTTTAATCCCATCCCTATGCTGGTAAAAAAAGTAGTAGATAACGGGTTTTACGGCAGAGACCGTAATCTCAACAAAATACAAGACAATTTTGTATGAAATACTCTGATCAATATACTTTGACTCGCATTGGCTACAGGCTAGAACTGGTGACCATGAGGCCCCTACAAAGGGCACCAGAGGCCACGGCCTCGCACTTTTATTTTAACTTCTCCAGAGGCACAAGCCATAGAATGCTGAAATGTTGTGTGGAGATTCTAAATTGTACATATGTTGACTGTACATGTCTTTTTTTAAATTGCATATAAAGGTAAAATTCAAGTATATATATTTTCTAAAGAAAAGAACACGTTACCGTCATGCCGTTTTCAAGTTCGCATCTACATTTTTAGCGAATCTTGAAAATGCTCGATGTCACCCAGATTTTTTATTACTATGTGTAATAAGACAACATTTATGAAACATCGAGGATCCATTCTTTTGCCAATAAATAAAATGAAGTCGTTTTGTTCCTGTCACATATGTAATCATAATACTCATTTCGCTGTGCGGGATAAAGAGACTTATTCAGATTATCTATTCTAAAAGTCTAATAGTTATACCTTGGGAAAAAGTAGGCAGTCGTTATTATTCTAAAAAGGTTTTTAACAGTTATTGGTTTAAATGACTTATTTCCACTATTCATCATGTGTTGTGATGACAGTTCCGTGAAAACGTATAAGCTCGCTCTTCTAAAATTAACAACTTGAGCGATCAAAGATCACAAAAAGAATGCCATGTTTACAGTTATTAGATTATGCAGACATGTTTGTGTGAAGTAGTTTACATATTTTGATTCCCCATAACCCATCATCCCATCAACAGAGATATGTTTTACTTCGCACATATACAGCATATCAGGTAAAGTAGTTTTCCTAGCTAACACGGTTAAGTGCAGAGCTTTTTGTTTCTTTCAATATTATACCGTATTCCCTTTGATAAAACTTTACCTACATATTCATATTTAAAGGGACCATTCGAGCGGGAAACGAAATTCAGGAGGACTCTCCTGTTAACAAATATATATGATTTTCACAGTATAATTTCAAATACGTTTGTGGGGTTAACATTTCAGTTGTTCAAGATTTAACAATTTGACAAAGAATAAAGTGTATCGCCCAAAAAAGAAAAAACATCGTGAAATGAAGCCAATCATCGATGCTACGATCGTGGAAGCATTACTACGACAAAATGTTGTCGTAACTGATAACTTATTAATGAATTATTTGTCAATATGCTCCTCTTCTATCAATCAAGTAGTTATTTCTTAATTTAGTTAATTAAATAGCATAATACAGCACATTTGTTTTCTCGCAATGCCATCACTCCAAAATGGCGGATGAAAGCCGATCGAGTGGTGCCTTTAAGTCGGGTGTAGTAGTAATAAATTCAAACTATGAAATTCAAGCATTATGCTCTCTTAATTTCGATTGGATCAAACAAAGTCATGTGACCGGCATGTATTTCAATGAACCCTGAAGTGGAGGTTATACAAAATAACCGTCACATTACAGAGGTTATACGAATCGTGCCTGCTGATTGGACGAAACAAGGTCAAGGTACATAAAGATTACTCTAACAATGTAGCATAACACACTGTTTTCACAAATATCTTTTTGGAAGCGTTTAGATAAAAATATATAACAATTCTTGAGTTCAATAACTGACTAAAATGATTCATAAGAAAACAAGTTAAATTTATTTTCTTTGAACTATTATTTGTCAGTGAACTAACAATGGAGCGGAGCGGACCTGAGGACCATTTACATAGAGTCAAATCAGTAGTGTTGCTGTCATTTGATGTTGCATTTAATTTACTGTTTTGTAAGTGGCGCAAGCTTCGCCAGTTATACAAGTTTAACATACAAGATTCTAACTGTGTTGATAAACACATAATTCATCTCTTTAATAGCAACAACAGAAGTTATAGGAGATGCTGCCACGTGGTCGCAGATGTAGTAGTAGCAGTAGTCCGAATGGTATCAGTAGTGATTGTAGTAGTAGTAGTGGTAGTAGTAGTAGTAGCAACAGCAGCAGCAGCAACAGCTACTAGTAGTAGTAGCAGAAGCAGCAGCAACAACAACAGCAGCAGCAGCAGTATTAGTATTAGTAGTAGTAGTAGTAGTAGTAGTAGTAGTAGTAGTAGTAGTAGTAGTAGTAGTAGTAGTAGTAGTAGTAAAAGTAGTTAAGACAGTATAAATATGCGTATTACAAGTAGCGGAAGATATAGGGGGAGTTGCGAAAAATTAATGTTCTTGTAAGATTACAAGATAGATAGTCGTGTTAAAGAATCGTCATTCTGTCTATATCGTTTCATCGTCATCGGCAAATCTTAAAGCATAAAACAGAGAAAGAATATATTATTCGTATATAACCTACTCACTTCCCCCAAAACGATACCAACAAAATAATAAATACCTCTTCCTCATTCTGATTTCCAAATCCGAAAATTGACGATCAATTTGCTTTACGTTTGTAATACAATTCAATTGGTCTTTAAACTATTTTGAGGAGAAGAAAACCAGCAACACGATCTTTGTCCAAAGACTGCGTATAAGTAATCGTTTAGCTGCTAACCAAATACCCCTGTTAACATCTGTCAACAGCGAGTTAATGCGGCCACATATAGCCATGATGATAGCCTGAGCTTTCATTACCAGTACAGGATGTTAATCCAAAAACAAACCAGTATTAATTTACTTTAGACCATCCCGCGCGACAGTGTTAAATGACATAGTGATTTACAGCACATAATTATAGTCACGTAGAGACTGACTGGCGAGATGCTATGGTCATAGTATGCACAGGGACGTACGTGTATCTTTAGATGGTCCATACACGTCATTGTGTAGAGAATTGGATGATGAAGTTGTTATACTATTAGAAGCGACAGGGTCGGGGTTAGGGTTGAAGGGGTGATGGCTGTCATTTGATAGCTGCAGTTCAGGCTTATTCTTGAGTGCGATCAAGACACTTGTTACCTTTAGATCCTACATTTATCACTGGGCTCATTCTGATCAGATTCAATCCGACTGTTCAAGAACAAGATGGGGTTTAATTTATGTACTTATAACCGCAGTAAAATTATAAGTAGTACTAGCGGTAGTAGAAGTACATGTAGTTGTAAAAGGTGTTATTGTAACTTAGTAGTAGAGGCAGCAGCAGTAGTAGCAGTAGCAGTAGTAGTTGAAGTAGTAGTAGTAGTAGTAGTGTAAGTAGTATTAGTAGTAGTAGTAGAAGTAGAAGTAAATGTAGTGGGATTAATAGCTGTAGTATTAGTAGTAGTAGTAGTGAATTTGAAGTTGTAGTAGAAGTAGTAGTAGTAGTAGCAGTAGTAGTAGCAGTAGTAGTAGTAGCAGCAGCAGTAGTAGTAGTAGAAGTAGCAGCAGCAGTAGTAGTAGAAGTAGTAGAAGTAGCAGCAGCAGTAGTAGTAGTAGTAGTGAATTTGAAAACGTAGTAGAAGTAGTAGTAGTAGTAGTAGTAGTAGTAGTAGTAGTAGCAGTAGCAGCAGCAGTAGTAGTAGAAGAAGCAGCAACCGTGAAAGAATGAGAGTAGTAGTATTGAATTTGAAGAAGTAGTAGTAGTAGTAGTAGTAGTAGTAGTAGTATTAGTAGTAGTAGTAGCAGCAGTAGTTGTAGTAGAAGTAGTAGTAGTAGTAGTAGTAGTAGTAGTAGTAGTAATAGTAGTAGAAGTAGTAGTTGTAGTAGTAGTAGTAAGTAGTAGTAGTAGTAGTAGTAGTAGTAGTAGTAGTAGTAGTAGTAGTAGTAGTAGTAGTAGTAGTAGTAGTAGTAGTAGTAGTAGTAGTAGTAGTAGTAGAAGAAGAAGTGGTAGAAAAAGCAATCACTGTAAAAAAATGAGTGTAGTAGCCTATATAAGCAGTAGAACTGGATCCTAGTAGACTGAATGAATATATAATACGACTAACTGTTCTAGTTACAAATCTTTATGTCAGCTTTCCGATGAATGTAGTGAATGTAGTTATATTTCACAAGGATATATATATATATATAACTACATTACGAGATCAACGTTGATTCATCAATAGTACACGACTGACATAGACGAACTAGCTAACTTGAAGGAGATGGGAAGCGACGCATAAGTAGACAAGGTTGATGATCCTAACACATAGACAGTCCCCTTTCAACCTCCCGTGTTATATAAAATACTTCCCCCGTTGATTTGCCGTGAATACATCGTCATGCCGTTATTGTAAGAGCCATTTGTACACACAGAGAAAGGACCTTGGGCAAATGTGGAATATTTCTGCTTATGTAAATTCACTAACAACTCGCTCGAGGTTCTGTCAGGCCACGGGCTGCCATTTAGTTGATTGGATATCATTGGCATCACTCTAGATAGCCAATGACTTGTTATAGAGTGGACGGCCCATTCACGGCTGAGTTAACAGCGACGTAACCGTGGAACTGATAGGACCTCGCAGCATAAACAACTGCGAAGAGGCTTTAACTGTTCTCGTTAAAAGGTAAGATATTTCTGAAAAGTTGAGGATATTTTGTATTGCAAATTATAGCTTTATTCTTTGCGATATAATTTGATTTTGTTTATAATAGTTTTATTACAATTGCATTTGTGGTGGTTTGGGCAGAAGTAGTTACAGACGTTGTTGAAGCAGCAACAACAATAATAATAGTACTAATGGTAACAGCAGTAGAAGTAGCAACAGAGGTAGTAATAGTAGCAGTAGAAGTAGCAATAGTGTGAAAGTAGTATAGCAATTGCAGGAATAGTAGTCCTAGCAGAGGTTAGCCGTAGTAGTAGTAGTAGTAGTAGTAGTAGTAGTAGTAGAAGTAGTAGTAGTAGTAGTATAGTGGTAGAAGTTGTAGAAGTAGTAATAGTAGCAGCACAAGTCGTAGTACTAGTGTTATCAGTAGTAGACCAAGTGGTATCAGTAGTGATTGTAGTAGTATTAGTTGTAGTAGCAGCAGCAGTAGGAGAATTAGTAGTGGTAGTATTGGTATTAGTAGTAGTAGCAGTAAAAGAATTTGTAGTAGTAGTAGTAGTAGTAGTAGTAGTAGTAGTAGTAGTAGTAGTAATAGAAATATAGTCCATCTTAGCCTTCTTTAAGTTAGTTTTACAACCATGCAGCAATGCTACAGTGTATCATAGTGCAGATACTAATAATCAAAAGTTTCACCGCCTTACATATCCACGAATTCGCTATATCTCGTTATATATATTTTTTAAGACGTGTTTTAGATTGTCCCGATCAATATCATAATTGTTATCGTGTTTAAAGAATTTTATAAGCTATTTTTTCAAAATATTGAGTTACTGTTTCTTCTGCATCTGAACAAACTGATATGGTAAACATGTCGTTCACTGCTGTTTCACCCGCCTGACTTTTCCGGTGTGAACATGAAAAGGGAATTATTGTATTAACTATTTCATCGTTTTCTGACCAGATGAGAAAGCTTACTTCATCTTCATTTTGTCAGCTTCCGTTTTACCAGTGCTTTGTTTGGGTATATTATCTATATTGATGTCTAATCTCACAACATGCTCGCATCATAGAATGAAGGGTTTCCCTTCTTACATTGCTTATTTACACTCGTGGAACGTGTACGCCTGGGAATCGTTACGCAAGGGGGTGAACGAGTTTCTCTGCGTGAAACAAACGTGCTAAAGGAGACTTCGATACTGCAATGCCAAAGTCGAATGAGGGCATGAATTGACAATATACTGTTTACTTTCGTCTACTAATAACCAGTGTTTACCATTTTAAAACCTGATTTATTTATAATTTTCTATCTGAAATACAATTTATCCAACAAAATCCTACATATTTCACATATTAATTGAGTTTAAGCAGTATACTACATTAAGTAAAGTAAAAAATATTTAATACTAAATATAATATTTAGAACTGCCAAACATTCTTTATAGAACTGATATATAAAACATGCAGAGAAATGATAAGTTTGAGAGTTACCCACGGTTACATTTGGGCTAGTCTGAATTTAAGATCTGCATGTTATGAACTACATAATATCAACTAGAGTATAAAGAGAGCTGTGTATGTATTCCTACTGATTCAATGATAGAATGCAATGCCCGTGTTGTGGTTACAGGATCAAAAGATGTAAAAAGGGATGCTTGATGTTTTATTTAGACGTGACGTTTCCATGTCTCTTAATGAAATATAGAACTCTACATTATTTAACTCACAGACTATTCCTACATAGTGATTCCGCGTTTACTTTAACTTTCAAGCAAACCCTTGCAAAATATTTTACGTACCTTTTGTTAAGTTTCTGTTGTTGGTATGTTTTTAATTATTAAGGTGTTTTATTGGAGCTTTTGAGATTGCGGAACCGCAAGGGGGTTAGGGATGAGGGGGAGGGGGGATAAGGGGGGTCGGGGAACATTTTTTTTCATTTTTGCTTTAATCAGTGAATGTTCAGCTTTTATAGCTAAAAACTATAATTTTCTTCTTTAGAAAAAAGTAAAAATTTAAATCCAACTGTGAAAGATAGAGAAAAATAAAAAAAATAGGTTTCATTCAAGTTCATTCAGTTCATTTTGGTCCTGCAATGCGTTTTCAAAAAAAAACTATTTACTTGTATGGCGTGTAGACCACAGGTAATTCCCCTTACGTAACCACCCTCTCTGTTTATCCCACATCTCATCCCATAGCATGGTTACCAAGCTGAAGCCCCTTATCTAGACGGCTCCTCACTTCCTCGTTTATTGCAGGCTGATGTTTCTGTTTTCCTCGGAGTTTCCATTTACCGGTGTTTGTTTAACTTAGCCGTGTTCCATGCTGTATTAATGTTTGTCTGTGCTACTAGACTCGGGCTTTTACTTCCCGGTGTAAACTGCTGGCGTGACATCTCTTGTGACATGAAATCGGCTTAACATAATGTGAGTACTCGCTGTATTTTCTGATGATAAGCATGTTTATATTTTTCAATTTTAATGTTAATTCGTTATCTCCTGTAACAATTATGCTAATTGGAATCGCAACTGGTTTTTTGCTAAATTCTTCCGAATTTTGTCGAACACTCGCTGTCGCTCCGATGATACAAACATGGTATGACACACTGCCTTGGGTAGTAGGTTCTTTTTAGATCCTCTCCACGTTAGATATTATTGAACATTCAGGGATTTACTTTCTTACGGTATTTTACTACTATGATATCCGTAAACCGAAGTAGGATTTATGTTTATGGGCAAAATAAATTGTTTTGTGCCATGTACTACAAGGCTATGATGCCACTTTTTGAGGATGACTTTTCGATCTAAAATGACAACAGCAAGTACTGACCAATGTTTGAAAGTAGATTTTGATATCATAAAAATCAAGCCATCATTCAATGTTTTGCGGGTACTCAGCCTATTCTAGAAATGCATTTGAATAAGTGTAGTGTTCGTGTTTGGCTCTAGGAAATGTAAATTAAAGGGGCAGTAGCACGTTTTTAGGTCGAATATAAGGTGATGTCAGGAAAATGAAAATGAATGGTTTCAATTGAAAGACAATGCATTTTAACTTATTTAAGCAGTAATAATTCAAATATATAATGCAAAGTTTAGACATGCGATTCCATTTTCCCACACAAAATGTGTTCACACACAAATGGCCGCCAATGGATTTTATGTGAATCTTCATAATTTGTTCTCTTACTACGGATCATAAGTGTGTAATGAGATTTTTGACACTGTCAAAATAATACATTTAGCATTAACTTACAATTATTAGTGAAGAATTTAAAATATAAAATTATCAAAAAACGTGTTACTGCCCCTTTAAAACCGACCGCGTTCTATTTGAGGTTTTGCCTTTATACCTAGTTAGGTTGATGTATCCTTTCGTGGTTCATCAAATCAAGTACATCCATTTTCATTAAACGATTTTTTAAAAACAAATCAGCCGATCACGTGACATTTTAGGAGTTAACTTGATATGTGTTTATCATAATTGTAGAGTATACTACTTGGTGTTGATTATAACCCAATAATGCCGGATAGACCTTCAGAGAATGAAACTATATACATGTACTGCCAAATTTTGGAACGTCAACCCTTGATTATTGAGGATTGTTAAATATTCGATCCATATAGCCATCGTTTTTATCTATGTAATTTTCTTTTCAAAATCTTCGCATGGTTTACAGACATTATTCTTACAGTCAGCAAAGTCTATCTTTATCTCTATCTTTCTTCTTTTTTATAAACTTGAAGAAGATATTACTAAGATCATGTAATGAAATTGGCTTCTTTAAAAATTCTATTATTTCCCAACATTCTTCCGAAAGATTTTTATAATAATATCACGTTATGGCAACCTGTTTAAAAAAGAAAGAATATCAAACAGGTAGACTTATGAGTGAAAATAACAGATTGTATCATGAAAGATTTAAAACAAAATAAAGAAATTTCCAATGCTTACTCATCTTAATTTCTTGATAACAGTTCTTTCTGGATCAACACCCTAACAGCCCCTTCTGGATCTGCACCCCACACCTCCTTCGGGATCCACACCCCAGCACCCCCTTCTGGATCCGCACCACACACCCCCTTCTGGATCTGCACCCCACACCTCCCCCTGGATCCGCACCCTCCCCTTCTGGATCGATGCCAAACACCCTCCTGGACCCGCACCTCAACACCACCTTCTGGATTCGTACCCCACACCCCCTTCTGGAATCGCACCTCACGCCCCCTTCTGGATCCGCACCCCAACACTCCTTCTGAAACCGCACCCCATACCCCTTCTGGACCCGCACCCAACACCCCTTCTGGACCCACACCTCACACCCCCTTCTGAAACCGCACCTCACACCCCTTCTGGACCCGCACCCCACACCCTCTTCTTGATCCGCACCACACACCCCTTCTGAAACCGCACCTCACACCCCCTTCTTGATCCGCACCTCACACCCCCTTCTGGACCCGCACCTCACACCTCTTCTGGACCGGCACCCCAAAGCCCTTGTGGACCCGCACCGCACACCCACTTCTGGATCCGCACCGCACACCCCTTCTGGACCCGCACCTCACACCCCTTCTGGACCCGCACCTCACACCCCTTCTGGACCGGCACCCCAAATTTTAATCCCTTGTGGACCCGCACCGCACACCCCCTTCTGGACCCGACCTCACACCCCTTCTGAAACCGCACCTCACACCCCTTCTGGACCCGCACCTCACACCCCTTCTGAAACCGCAACGCACACCCCCTTCTGGATCCGCACCTCACACCCCCTTCCGGATCCGCACCACGCACCCCTTCTGGACCCGCACCCCACACCCCTTCTGAAGCCGCACCCCACACCCCTTCTGAAGCCGCACCTCACACCCCTTCTGAAACCGCACCTCAGACCCCTTCTGGACCCGCACCCCACACCCCTTCTGAAACCGCACCCCAAACCCCTTCTGAACCCGCACCTCACACCTCTTCTGAAACCGCACCTCGGCCCCTTCTGGACCCGCACCCCACACCCCTTCTTGACCCGCACCCCTCACCCCCTTTTGGACCCCCTTCTGGACCCGCACCCCAAACCCCTTGTGGACCCGCACCTCACACCCCCTTTTGGTCTTGTGTGGACGAAATGGCAGTTCATCAGAGCTATCATATAATGTAAGGGGTTGGAGTCAGTTGATCCTTTGTCGTCGTACCTTTTCCTCATCATGTCTGGCTTAGGTTGTATAATAAGAAATTATGATAAAATCAATTCAATATTTTACGCCCGATATTGAGCAATATTTTCTATCTTATGGCGTGATTATATAACTAAGTCGCCTATATAAAAACATATAGTGAAATTTGTGACAAACATGTGTTTCAGCTTGTACATAACTCTTCATATAGATTGTTACAATACAGATTATTGAAACGAATAATTTACTATGATCGATAGTAAAGATACACATGGTGATGATATATAAGTGTTAATTATGGATGATTTCTAACTCGTGTATAATTATTGAGGTTGATATTATCGTAAGCACATAATCACTAGTTATATTGACAAGGCTATAAAACGAATATTTCCAGAAACATGTTTTCATCAAAAGGAATTAAAATGAATGAAAATTAATCTAGGTAAAATTGTCTGATTTGTTCATTAGTCCCTCTAAGTTAGTCCATTTGACTTATCGGACACATAACGCATAGAAACATATAATTACAATTCAATGCTCGGAAACCGGACAATGGGTCGCGGCAGTGACTCAAACGGTAGTGTTTGGTAGATTATATATATAGATATCTATGAACCATAAATACGACTCTCAGTGACCACGACCGAGAGAGGGTTAAGCTGTCGCTTTTTAGTTTTTAGTGGTGTTGATATCAATACACTCGAGGCAGTCGTGAAGGGATGGGGGAACAAATTGATCTACGTGTTAATTTGCCAGAAACCACATTTTCTGAATTGACCAAGAGATTTTATAACGATTTGGTCAATGTCATCCACTTTATTCTGACAAACGTAATTTTCTACCAAACGAAGTTACCATGGACCCCGTTTGTTTATAATATGAGTTAGATAGAGATCGCTTCGAGCTCCGTACATCGATTTGATTAAATCATCTAATGATACGGATAACAGTAGACCGAGCACCTGTTAAGAGCTTAAGTTCTCTTATGACAGAAACACTATGTATATACAGCTTTTGTAATAATAAGAAAAACAAAGATGAAATGAGAAATATCATAAATATTACTACCAATCAGTCATATATATGTCAGTTGGATGTCTAATAAATGAAATTATTTGATGTTTATATATTTTACTAGGCTTGGAAAGGAACAATCATTGTACTATCATTAAGGAACCATTGGCAATCCAAGAAGATTCACACGTCTTGAACAATTAAAGCGGGCAATATATTTATGTTTCATATATTAAACGTGTTACTGCCCCTTTAAAACCGACCGCGTTCTATTTGAGGTTTTGCCTTTATACCTAGTTAGGTTGATGTATCCTTTCGTGGTTCATCAAATCAAGTACATCCATTTTCATTAAACGATTTTTTAAAAACAAATCAGCCGATCACGTGACATTTTAGGAGTTAACTTGATATGTGTTTATCATAATTGTAGAGTATACTACTTGGTGTTGATTATAACCCAATAATGCCGGATAGACCTTCAGAGAATGAAACTATATACATGTACTGCCAAATTTTGGAACGTCAACCCTTGATTATTGAGGATTGTTAAATATTCGATCCATATAGCCATCGTTTTTATCTATGTAATTTTCTTTTCAAAATCTTCGCATGGTTTACAGACATTATTCTTACAGTCAGCAAAGTCTATCTTTATCTCTATCTTTCTTCTTTTTTATAAACTTGAAGAAGATATTACTAAGATCATGTAATGAAATTGGCTTCTTTAAAAATTCTATTATTTCCCAACATTCTTCCGAAAGATTTTTATAATAATATCACGTTATGGCAACCTGTTTAAAAAAGAAAGAATATCAAACAGGTAGACTTATGAGTGAAAATTAATCTAGGTAAAATTGTCTGATTTGTTCATTAGTCCCTCTAAGTTAGTCCATTTGACTTATCGGACACATAACGCATAGAAACATATAATTACAATTCAATGCTCGGAAACCGGACAATGGGTCGCGGCAGTGACTCAAACGGTAGTGTTTGGTAGATTATATATATAGATATCTATGAACCATAAATACGACTCTCAGTGACCACGACCGAGAGAGGGTTAAGCTGTCGCTTTTTAGTTTTTAGTGGTGTTGATATCAATACACTCGAGGCAGTCGTGAAGGGATGGGGGAACAAATTGATCTACGTGTTAATTTGCCAGAAACCACATTTTCTGAATTGACCAAGAGATTTTATAACGATTTGGTCAATGTCATCCACTTTATTCTGACAAACGTAATTTTCTACCAAACGAAGTTACCATGGACCCCGTTTGTTTATAATATGAGTTAGATAGAGATCGCTTCGAGCTCCGTACATCGATTTGATTAAATCATCTAATGATACGGATAACAGTAGACCGAGCACCTGTTAAGAGCTTAAGTTCTCTTATGACAGAAACACTATGTATATACAGCTTTTGTAATAATAAGAAAAACAAAGATGAAATGAGAAATATCATAAATATTACTACCAATCAGTCATATATATGTCAGTTGGATGTCTAATAAATGAAATTATTTGATGTTTATATATTTTACTAGGCTTGGAAAGGAACAATCATTGTACTATCATTAAGGAACCATTGGCAATCCAAGAAGATTCACACGTCTTGAACAATTAAAGCGGGCAATATATTTATGTTTCATATATTAATACGCAATCTTTTTTTCTGATATAACTTAATGAATAGTCAAAAGCATATCTTAGCGTGTACAAAATCACAATTATAACACATATTCAAGCCGAACCCAATGTTTCTTACGAGCTGGAAAAGCTACAAGGGCCACGAAACACACGCCACACACGTTCTAGATACGAATTGAAACTGTACAAAACAATTATTTAGCAGGACATGGCAGACGTCATTATTCATTATCGGCTGCAATGACGGACCTAGAGGGCCGAGACCTATGTACCTTTATATTTTTTGGACCGCCACAGAACTGCATGTGTTTTACTGCAATCCGGGGGTTAACATCATAAACACTTTCATCATGAGCGCTCAAGCTTAAGTTTTTTTTATCTTATTTCTTTTTGGGATTTGTTATCTGTAAAACAGAAGGCCAACTTTGCTTTATTTGGCAAGCGCATGCCCTTTAAAATAGCCAATTGAAGTCAGTCTGTGCGATTCCCCAGCACTGAGTATCTCATCCGCTTACCATTCAGCCACCGAGAGCTCTTCAAACACAGGGACCCTAAGTTAAGTAAAGCTTACAGTCGAAATCCGTTTTGTATTTTACTAAAGTCATTAATGAAAAATTTCGAATTGGAAATAGCCATTATTTAACTAAAAATAGTACGTTATTATCTAAATACGATACTTTATAGGAAAGCGTTGTTCCTCGACTTCATGTTGTGTGTGGTTTAAGGCAATTTCCATCTCTTGAATAATATAAATATGCTCGATTCACACATATGGAAATAATCATCTCAGCGAGGATAATCGTACTAATGTATAGTGATTAACAAATCTGTGTTTACTGAGTCGGAATACCATATGCCTCACAACTATATACTAATATCCCCATTCTCTATTCGCTATTGATAATAGCACAATAGATAATATCGATAAACGGCTTCAATAAGCAGATGTTAATGGCAATGTTTAATACTACGTAATTACACAGTGATAGACTTCAGTGGACTAACACCCAACACGGCAGCTACCGCGAATGACTCCCCATATAAACGCCGGTCGTAATTATCGATTCTGCTCTTATTCAAAGCGTAGCTTGTCTACCTGTGGAGGCTACCGTGATTGCACTCGACCACTAGTCCACTAGTCCTCAAAAACTAGACAGGAGACTCGCACTACCGTCTTCGCTCTTATTGGCAATAGTCCACAAGTCCTCAAATACAAGATAGGGGACTCACGTCTTCACTCTTGTAGTCACAAGTCCACTAGTCCTCAAATACTAGACAGGGGACTCGGGTCTTCACTCTTATGGACACTTGTCCACTAGTCCTCAAATACAAGACAGGAGACTCGCACTACCGTCTTCACTCCTATTGGCATTAGTCCACTAGTCCTCAAAGGCAAAACAGGGGACTCGCGTCTTCACTCTCATGGACACGTGTCCACTAGTCCTTATATACAAGACAGGAGACTCGCACTGCCGTCTTTACTCTATAAGTTCACTAGCCCTCAGCTACAAGACAGGGGACTTGCGTCTTCAGTTTTTAGGCACTTTAGTACACTAGTCCTCAAATAGTAGACAGCGGACTCGCGTCTTCACTCTAATGGACACTAGTCCACTAGTCCTCGAATACTAGTCAGGGGACTTGCGTCTTCACTCCTATTGGCATTAGTCCACTAGTCCTCAAAGGCAAAACAGGGGACTCGCGTCTTCACTCTCATGGACACGTGTCCACTAGTCCTTATATACAAGACAGGAGACTCGCACTGCCGTCTTTACTCTATAAGTTCACTAGCCCTCAGCTACAAGACAGGGGACTTGCGTCTTCAGTTTTTAGGCACTTTAGTACACTAGTCCTCAAATAGTAGACAGCGGACTCGCGTCTTCACTCTAATGGACACTAGTCCACTAGTCCTCGAATACTAGTCAGGGGACTTGCGTCTTCACTCCTATTGGCATTAGTCCACTAGTCCTCAAAGGCAAAACAGGGGACTCGCGTCTTCACTCTCATGGACACGTGTCCACTAGTCCTTATATACAAGACAGGAGACTCGCACTACCGTCTTTACTCTATAAGTTCACTAGCCCTCAGCTACAAGACAGGGGACTTGCGTCTTCAGTTTTTAGGCACTTTAGTACACTAGTCCTCAAATAGTAGACAGCGGACTCGCGTCTTCACTCTAATGGACACTAGTCCACTAGTCCTCGAATACTAGTCAGGGGACTTGCGTCTTCACTCTTATAGGCACAAGTCTACTACTCTTCAAATACTAGACTGGGGAATCGTGTCTTAACTTATATGCTTTTTAGTCCACTAGTCCTCAAATACTAGACAACGGACTCGCGTCTTCACGCTTATTGACACTAGTCCAATAGTGCTCAAATACTAGACAGGGGAATCGCGTCTTACCTTATATGCTTTTTAGTCCACTAGTCCTCAAATACTAGACAGAGGACTCGTGTCTTCACTATTATAGGCACCCTTTGTCCACTTGTCCTCAAATACTATACAGGGGACTCGTGTCTTCACTATTATAGGCACCCTTTGTCCACTTGTCCTCAAATACTATAGACAGGGTACTCGCGTCTCAACTTATAGTTTTTTTAGTTCACTAAGCCTTAAATAGTAGACAGGGGGCTCTCACTATCGTCGAAAAATTAGGAACCCGAAGGCATCCACATTACATAGGAATATTTCAGATTTGCTTTGGTTAGTTATTGAGTATTGCATACAGTGAATATAATTAAAAGTGGCACTGGAAATGGAGATCTTAGAGTTTTCGCATGTTTAGATGTTTCGGTTAGCCAACGTAATGGATATGCTTAAGTTAATAGGCGTTTTTTAGATAAAAACAACAACCGCACACTGACTTACACTTACTTGATCCGTTAAGCTAGCATTCCATATGTACGTATTCTTGCGTGATGCGTGTTGCGTGTTGCGTGATGCGTATTGAGAAACCCTCGTGGGCGTTCCAGGGATCACGCATTGCGCATCACGCACTACGCATTACGCGTACATGGAATGAACTTCTACTATTTTAATGTAAAGTGTTGAATACGCATTACGCATTACGCACTACGCATTACGCACTACGGACTCATGGAATGCCGGCCTTATGTTCGAAATTTTGTCAACTTGTGACTCATGGAGCTCATGATTTTAAAATAGAGTTTATCTTTCCTGTCGATAAACAAATGTGTTTTATAAATATACATTTTAAAGAAAACATAATTTGAATTTGACTTTTTACAAATTTGATTGAAAAACAATTAGATGCATTCTTTGAATGATTATCAATCTCCTGTACATGTAAGTGATCCATCTATTTTTGGGGGGTCAAATTTATAAATCTTGTGGAACTAAACTGTTACCCTCACTAACATATATGAAAATAAGTGTGAAATAATCATGTAATCATCAAATATATAAGTTTAAACAGTGAAGTACGTTTGACATTAATTTTATTTCCACACAAAATGCCCCGATAGGACTGTCCCTTTAACCAGTCCCTTCAACCTGTCATTTTATCGAGAAGTATCGTCGGTTGCAAGAAAATATCATTTTAGAACATATCGACGTTGCATACTAACAGTCAGAAGGTTTATTGATGCAATTGTGATCGAAAATCGGACAATGACACGCATCAAACAGTCAAACGTAATTTGGGAATCTTACAGAAAGCAATCAGAATGAAAGTTTTGAGTTGATAACGTTCGAAAGGTTATACTAGTATCCATGTTAAAGGATGTGAACATAAAAACATTAAAGATTTTTTTAGATTTTCATTGAAAACAATTTTTTTTCTCCGTTTTTAGATGAATGTGTGACATGTTTTGTATGTCATTTACGTTCGTATGGAAGCAAAATAATGTATGATGAAAATCAAGGAGTGCTCTTCAAACACAACACGCGAAATGTCGAAACTGCAACACTAAGAAATTTCATCGACTGAATCTTGGTCTTCGTCTGAGACTGAAAGCTATGTTTTATTAGAGCTTATACGGTACTTCTCCCTCAGTTTGTGGTGTGTTTACTTTCATACGAGAGGCTCACCAACACGCCGTTGCTTTTGTTGATGAAAGGAAAAAATCAAGTACCTCGTTTATGGATTTTTCTGATTGAACATGATTCTGATTACTTGAAAATGATCCATGACTTAATACCTCCATTAGTTTCATCATTTCTTCTCCTATGATAAACGATATCGAGAAATGTGAGAATCTACCCGAGTATATTCCTTCTTGAACAATGGTTTTTGCTACTGCACTCGAACTACTACTGGTTATTTGGATAGAAAAAGAAAAATAGCAGCTACTACTACTACTGCTACTACTACTACTGCTGCTGCTGCTGCTGCTGCTACTCCTACTACTACTACTGCTGCTGCTGTTACTGCTACTACTACTGCTACTACTACTACTACTACTACTACTACTACTGCTGCTGCTGCTGCTACTACAACTACTACTATTACTACTGCTGCTGCTACTACTACTACTACTACTACTACTTCTACTACTACTACTACTTCTTCTTCTACTACTACTACTACTACTACTACTACTTCTACTACTACTACTACTACTACTACTCCTACTACTTCTACTAATACTTCCATGCACTACTGCGGTTTCTAGGCATATTGCTTCTACCTCTGTCGCTGCTACTGCTACTACTACTTCTGCTGAAGATACTACTGCTGCGGCTACTGCATATCTCTACCGCTACTAGTATCCCCCTTATTTGTTCAAATGTTTCATCTATAGCTATTATAATGTTTTTCGCTTCTTCAAGTAAAACGACTACTACTAGTATTACTTCTTCTTCTACTGCTGATACTGATGATGATATTACTGTTCAAGTAACTATATTGCTACTGCTAGTTACTTCTGCTTCTAAGTTACTATGCTACAACTTACGCAAGTTTAACTCCCTTTGTGCCATGGTCCACAAAGTGTTCATTGTCATACACTTACATTTGATTGTATATGGACATGAACGGTGACAAAACAATTGTACAAATAAACATTTGACAGATTTTCAGAAATAAACGTGTCCTTAATGGTTTAGAGTCTCCAGAGAATAGCAATAATTAAGGAGAGCCTTCCGTCTCAACCCCTTGGGGAGTATCGTTAGCAGCTGTCGCGTGTTGCCAAGTGAGGATGTAACACCTTCTTATAGTGATCACTCCAAAATCAGTTCATAACGATATCATCCAGTTACCATAGGAGTGATTTATGGTCAGTGATGAATTATTTTTCGCAGTTACTTAATTGATGGGTAATTATTTCATTCTTTATTTTTGTATAAGTCATATTGTAATATAAATTTAGTTTTTATCATTTATTTTTGGTATTTAATTATATTTATATAAAATATTCAATTAATGTGTATATTTTTTTTCAGTAAAACCACAAAGAGTTTTAAACACTTACTCCAGATATTCCAAGTTAAAACAATATATTTATCTTTTATAATCGTCAACTCCTAAAATCGTATATATATATAGATATTTGTGTCGTGTTTTTTTACTAAAACGTCAATTTAAATATCAGCATGATTAATAATCGAGGTTTGGAAAGGTTTAATCAAGTTCTCTATGACCTAAATCTCTAACATTTGAGAGGAAATAAATCTATTAATAATTCATAAAATAAATATCCACACGATATGAAATCAACAGGCCTATCCTCGAAAGAAAACCTGATTTAGAACAACAAAAATATCCCGTCATTCTTAAATACATCCTCCTTGTAATAAACATATGGATTCTGTTTTCTAAAGCGGGACCTTTGCTTTTAACCTTTGAACTTTTCTGCCTCTGCACAGGAGAGTTCGTTAAACTTGACGTTCGAAGTAAAATGGCCGCCTCCAAGAGACATGGCGGAGGAGGGAGTCGGCTGGCAGATATTGGGGGCCAGGACGATTCCTCGGATAGTGAGGGGGAAACAGAACCGGCCAAGGTCTTTCACAGGAGGATTTCTACCAACAAAGCAATCAAATCGTCGGTAAGTCAATGCATTGTGGAATTGTGATTCAAGGTAAATTGGAATCCACTGTTTACAAATTAATACAATATTACTCGCCGATTGCTTCGCACGTTTCATGCCTTTGAAGCGACGACGGTTACAGGTATTTTGTCTATGAAGTAAATTTGGATATATGTTTTATGGGGATTGTGAATTTTAGGTTCTGTTGATTATTTATGTAAACATTGGCTGATTTGCTCAACTCACGTAGGGACCGCAACCCGATTTTTTCTAAATGAAAAAAAAATTTTTTTTTTGGTGTTCTGGTCTTATATAGGTGTATCATAGACAGAATTAAAGTTATTTTGAAGACAAGTGAAGAAATAACGGAAATACAGGACTTTGTAAATGTGCCACGCCCACTCAATTTTGGGTCTTTTTGTAAAAAAGTTGGGCCACTCTCATAAAAACATCAATAATTGTTATATATTTTTGTGTGCATTTTTTATGTATAAAGTCGTTATTGACCTACACATCTAAACTGATTTAATCATTCTTAGGCATGTTTTTATGTTTTCAGGACTTCTCAAACACCTCTGGGGTCTATATAAAACGACTGATACAAACAACATTTTGTTGAATAAAAGGCTTACTTATTGTCATAAAACTTGAAATTGAACTTTAGATTGTTGCCCACATTAATCTGACATTACATTTACAGATTATATTCAGATAAAAGATTTTTAAATATTTTTTAAACGATAAATTTTATTTGGTGAAAATATCAAAAATTACATTTTCTCACAAAATGAGCATAACAATAATTTCAAATTGTTTTCATGATCATATTTGATCGATAGCTCCAAAATATTTAAGTAATGTACGGATATATCATCTTTTTTCTGTATTCAAAAATTATTTTTAAAAAACTTCTCACTTCATGTTTAAAAATGTTCCAATGGTGTTAATTTTCGCAATATATATTACAGGTAATCGTCATAAAAATAATATCATGTAATCCAAAGAACAGAAAAAATTATTAGGGTATCACAGCAGTACCAACTAAATCTATCATAATTTATATAAATATTTATGGGAAAAAAACGATTACAATAACACTAAAAAAATATTACAGTCAAAATGTCAAAATCATGTCAATGTCAAAACTTCAGTACAGTCGGTTATGTACGCTTGTCAAATTCCAGTAAAATACATGCAACAGTATTTGAGTTCTGTTTCAGAGACAGTTTTGTCGCTGCAAACTACCAACACCTGAGTCTTCAAAAGAATCTTCAACAAACAATTGTAACATCCATTTTTCAAGGACAATGACCAGAATGATTTCCATATATAAATCACAATTTTGATCAAATTACTAGCTTTAACATGAAATAAAAATCAGGGTAATAATTAAATTCATATTAAAACCTCCATGCATGTCCATACCAAAAAAAGGCAATATTCCAGCAATTCTTATCAAATTTAAAATATAAATAACTGAGCCATCAATTCAGAAGGTAAATGAAAAGACTTGACACAATATGTTATTTCTCCACAAAGACTTTTGTTTCAGAAAAGCGACACACTTTGAGTGTTTAATATATTTCAATGAAAGGATCAAGATTGCAGTGAAAAGTTTCATCCAGGATTCACAGGATCTTATCTGGCAAAGAGCAGCTATACTGTATACATGAAGAAGGATTTTGAAAGAATTATCAGGAAAGGGTTTTCTTCAAAGATTTCATGAGTATTTTGAAAGAATTATCAGGGAAATGTAACAATATTCAGGATGGTCATATATTGAAAAAATTATCTGAATAATGTACTTTTTAAAATAAAAACTAACAAGGAAGTATATTAACCTCTCAAATGTCTAAAGGCAATAAAATGATAAAGGACACAAAAAGGTCAATGAAGAAATATTAAATCGGAATTATATAAAATGCAATTTTTATGTTTATAATATATTATGAGTATGACTAGTTCAATTTCTGTTTAAAAAATTCACCTCTTGAATAAAATACATTTTTAATAATTTAAATAAAATTTAAATTTAATTCAGAACATAAAGAAAGACAACTAAGTTATCATTCTTAGGGATTTTTTTTGGGATTTTAGATATCTATAAGGTTTTTGAAGTGAAACAATTTTTTTTAACAGTTCGTTAATGTAATATACGTACTGTCAACATGTAAAGGCCTTAATTGGTAAATTTTCATTTTCAAAACAATAAAAAAGGAAATATACAACACTGTTTGGTCTCCTAAAGTATTTTTCTAAAAAAGATTTTAAAGAAATTGTCAAAATCATGAACCGTACAAGACAGAATCCGTCTTGTGACAATAAGGGGCAAGGGAGGTAACTCTAAATTTTTCATATTTATCTAACTTTTACGGTCTTTTTCAATACTTTGTCAATGTTTAAAAAATTTGGGAAAATGTGATTTAGGCTATAAAAAATATGAAGTTTGCGATTATTGTATAATATTATTGACTTTGGCACTGGAAAGAACTTTTTCAAAAATGCCAATTTTCAATCGCTTTGTTTTCCCGCTGAAAATTGCTTCTAAAAATATTTTATGTGAGAATCGTCATCAGCAATGTCTCTTGTCATTGACTGTGCAATTTTTTTTTCTAAAAACGTCACAGAAATAAGTGTAAAACGGCGTAACAGAGCACCGGTGTTAGTGACCCCAGTTCGTGTTCGTTTCTAAAATTAGCTACAGCAGCGCCCTCACTCGTGTGTTGCGGTCCCTAACTCACGTGCCATACGCTTCAACGCACATGTCTTTCAGTACGTGATGTTTGACAGCACGACATGTGAATCTAGGGCAACGTGACACAGTTTGGTTGCTAGTGTAATGGGGAAAATAAAATGATTTTATAAATGAAAAAGGTCATCAAGTCACATGTTCAATTATTTTTTGAAGTAGGCCTATTGATGATTATTTACACCCGAATCAATCAATATTGTCATAAAAATGTGTGATGTGTGGGATGATTAATGTGAACTGTGTGTGATTCTTAATATCAATTGTAATTTTTATCTGATATTTGATATCTTTTTGATATTTGATATATGTCTGTTATCATTTACACATATCAGTTCAATTATACAATATAAGAATTCATGTCACTCGGGTAGTATTTTGTTTAGTCTGATTCTTTAGTGCAGTATTCTGATTTATTTCTCTTTAAACCAACAACCTGATAACTAGATTGACAACATTTTAAAGATTTATTAACTTTTAAAAATAGAATAACTTATAGGCTCATCAACTATCTTTGTGAAATCAAAAATCATACAAATATTTTTTTTAAAATTGTAACATTGCATTTAATATTGAAATTCATTTATACCCTATAAATGATATATATTGAAATAAATACAACAAAAAATAGGCCCAAGTAAGTTCATCAGTTATACCTGTCACTATAGAATATCTCTTAATCAACTGTATTGCAAAAGATGAACTCTTCGTGGTCTTCGGCACAACGATGATTAAGTTTTGGAGAAACAAAATTGACAGCACAGAATTTCTTCCAGGCTAATATTTGTACACATCTCTTTACTTTCACATATTGTTGAATTAATAATAATAAATAATATGTTATATATCACAACAAGGAAATGTTCAAGTTGAAATTCCTTGATTTTTACAAATTTTCCTGCCAAAATACTACATCAGGGCTGATAATTATTTTTATTGAAAATATTGAAAATATCTCACATGTTGATCTTTTTGAAATGCGAAGATATCACAATTTGTAGTTTTCAATGAAAGGGAAAAACTTGTGTTAAGAACTCAAATCTTATTCCGATGTACAAGAATACCAGTTAGTCAACTAAACAGCTGTCTAATTAGCAATATTATCAAAATTTTCAATTTGACGTGCAGGAACCCTGACACATTTTTGATAAATATCACAGATTATACCTTTGTATTTTCGATTTCAAACCAATAATCTTTAAAGTAATTTTGTTGGTAAAGTCAGTTTCTACTCTGACAGGAAAATGACACAAATGATAGCAATTGATGTACAGTAGACCACGGATATAACGAACTCCAAGGGACCAAAGAATTTAGTTTGCTATATCCGGTGTTGGCTATTTGCATATAGTTTTTAACGAGACTTTAAAGGGGAAGTAGCACGTTTTTTCATAATTTTATATTCTAAAATTTTCATTGATATTTGTAAGTTAATGTTAAATATATTATGTTGACAGTCTGAAAAAGCTCATAACTCAAGCCAATCATCCATAGTCAGAGGACAAAACTTGTATGAAAATTCACATAAAATGCATTGGCGGCCATTTTGTGTGAACACCTTTTATTCATTTTGTGTAAGAAAAGGGAATCGCATGGCTAAACTTTACGTTATATATTTGAATTACTACTGCTCCATTTTGTTTAAATACATTCTCTTTCAATTGGAACCATTAATTTTCATTTTCCTGACATCACCCTATATTCCCCCTAAAAACGTGCTACTGCCCCTTTAAAATTTGTTCACTATATCCGAGTTCGCTATATCCTAGTTCTACTGTATGTGTGTCTCACAACTCAGTAAGTGTCTCTTTCTTCAAATTTAAAACATTATGGCCAAATCATGTTTCATTTAGTTGATCAAAGCCAATTCCCAAAATATTGGGCAAGAAGATGATTAGCGTGAAGCTTCTGTCCAGCAAACAGTGCTGGAGGCGTGGGGGAAAATCAATGGACACTGGCATGTGTTTCACAATTAATTATTGATGTAATTAACAGATTACTAGAAGTCCCAATGAATGTATTTAATCAAGCAAAGTATATACTCGACTCCTTTTACAAAGATGGAGTTAAACATTAAATGAAGCGAAGTAATGCGGTTTTCACAAACTCAATTATTTCTGAATTGATCATAAACATAGAGGATTTTATCTAAGAGAGTTGGTAAAAGGAGTTGGAACAGGTACTATGGCTTTACAACTTATTTCGTACAAGAGGGAGATCATCCTGCTACATCAGCATGTATGTCTCCGCGTTATGCTCCAACTTATACCCTGATATCCATTGTGCCAAAACCATCGTTTCGCAAATAAAGCAATACATTCAAATGATGTCCTTGTTGATAAAAACCTGCATTTCTGGGACATTATTTCAATAATTCCCTTGTCATGTACTTCAGGAGGAAATGCAGATATTGAAAAACAGAACAGAGTGACTTCTGAAAAGATTTATAATACTGGCTTATTGACATAGTAAACAATATAAATAAATTCGCCGACATGTCAATCACGGCCTGTTCCCTCATGTTGTGATGTCATTCTTAATGATTATGACATCTTAATGACGAAACGTCATTCAGTCGTCGAGAGATGTTATTACAGAATGTTTAATAACTTTGTAGACTTATTAAACAGTGATAAATCAACGGGCGAGAAATAAACCTTTTTATTTTGAGGAGCTTAACTTTCGGCAATCCGATTGGTTGAAAACTGGCCATGTGATAGTTGACGGAAAGTGATATTGACTGAGTCAGACCAAAAGTAATATTGACTGGAGTTACTAAAAATGGAGTTGATGACGTGAAACAGTTATAACATGACTTCATGCTATTGTTATCTTGCCGTCATTGAGCCGTCCTTGCCAACAATCGAGCCGAAATACCACTCATAGCTGTAGTCTTATTTTTCCTTTTTAATTTTTAACCAAGACATACTAAAACAATTTATGGAATGGTGTATTGTGTCAATACCTGTTTTGATTATATGATCAAGGATTTGAATCAATTTTGATTTGTCAAAAGATGGTCTCATGACAGTCCATAAAAAGTGATATTGACTTAAAAACAATCGAAAAGTCAATCAACTTTGATATTGACACATTGTTGACGTAATGTCTATGTAACGTCACATCAACAATTGCTTAGCAACGTTACGTCACCTTTAATGACACAAGACAGTGTTGTATTTAAGACATCGTTCCCTTCTGTTTATGATTTCCTTTAAAACATATAATAAAACAATTATAGACTTCTGTAGCTCTAGGTCAATATCGTTTTTCATTGACCTGAGTAAAACAATATAGACCTTGCAAGCTCAGTCAATATTGTTTTACTCAGGTCAATAACAAACGATATTGACCGCTACAGAAGTCTATATTTGTATGTTATATACCCGAGTAAAACAATATCGACCAAGGACTTTGTCTTCAGTCAATATTGTTTTTCTCGGGTCTATAAAAACAGGTATTGACCTCATCACCAGTTTGTAATTGTATTATATCCATCTGTACTGTCAAAGACTTGACAGCCTCTTCGAAGCTCCTCAAAAGAGGTATCATAGTTTGACTTTGAATGTTTTTATTTCAGTGTTCTTGGTACTACTAATTTTGATTTAGTGAAATCATTCTAAACGCTTTTGATTATGGCAATTTGAATAAATGAATTATTAAATATTTATTTATGTATTACTTTTCTTTTACTTGCTTCAGGTATGTGCCATACCATTTCAATCAATTTCAGAAAACTTGTTATAATGTATCTAATGATGCAGTGACCAGAAAAATATAGAACAAATGTAAAAAGAACTATCTGAAAACTGAAAAAGAAGGAAAAATCTAGAATTGAAGCCAGGGTAATAGTGAAACTACAATTTCTTTTTTTCCTTAGGCAGACTTATGAAATGCTGATAATAATAATAATAATGTGCATACTTATATTGCGCCTTTTCCACGTCCTAAGACATGCTCAAAGCACTACACTGATTCAGATATGTGGTATAACTTTAATGGGGCAGTAGCATGTTTTTTATAATTTTATATTTTAATTTTTTCACTGATAATTGTACGTAAATGCTAAATGTATTACTTTGATAGTGTCAAAAATCTTATAACACAAACCAATCATCCATATTTAGAGGAGAAGATACACCGCAAATCCATGGGCGGCCATTTTGTGTCAACATCTTTAATTCATTTTGTGTAAGGAAAAGAGAGTCATCATATATTTGATTTATTACTGCTTCACTTAGTTTAAATACATTGTCTTTTAATTGGAACCATTAATTTTCATTTTCCTGACATCACCTCATATTCCCCCTAAAAACGTGCTACTGCCCCTTTAAAGGTTAAGGTGAAATGTGTTCTATCAATCTCATTAAAGTCTTGATTCTTGTTGAAAAGTTTAACATTTATTTGATTAGCTGTCCTTTGTAACTAATTACTTAAATCAGATAAATCATACTTTGATTAATTCTGTACGGCAGTCGCCAAAGAAGAGTTACACTCGTTCTTTGAGCTTTGTGTTAATCAAAGCAACACTATTTATTGTAAATAAGGAAAATCAAATAGTTAATTGAGATTGATATTGGATCCTTTGAGATTTATATTTGATCTTTTTTCAGAGTGTTATGTTAATGAATGTCGATTGTTATGAATGATTTTATTCAAAGATCAATATGAATTGATAAAATCACAAACAATATTTAACTGATTTCAAATCGTTGTGAAACTGGTTTGATTGATTAAGTTAATTATTGAATTATTGAATGCACTTTCAACGTAATACTATGTTCCAGGGTGAAATATGTGATGAATCCAAAACAAACATTATTTTTCTTATCAAAAGCTTAACATTGTTGAAAATGCATTTCAATTTAATTAAGACATATTCCTATATTAGTTATAGTACTACATTGTTTATATTCAGACCCATATAATCTGTATCAATGTGTGTGATATTGAAACTATAAATTTTTATATGCTTCAATAAGTGCTAAAAATTTATCAAAAATTTCATCATTCCCCAAAAATTCAGTATTACATCTTTATTAAACAGATTAATATTTGACCATTTGATATTTGGTCTTTTCAGATAAGGCTATGACAACTTTAATGACAGACTATTATAATTATTAAAAACAATTTGTTGCATAAGAATTATCTTATTTTTGGTCATCAATATAAATGATGAAAACATCATAATATGACCATTCATCAGATGTTGCAGAGTTGTAGGTGATAAACCTGTAACATGTATACTCCAATATGACTTTAAAGGGGCACTGCAGTAGCACGTTTTAGGGGGTATATAAGGTGATGTCAGGAAAATGAAAATAAATGGTTCCAATTGAAAGACAATGTATTGAAACTAAATGGAGCAGTAATAATTAAGATGTATAATCTATAGTTTAACCATGAGATTCCTTTTTTCTTACAGAAAATGAATTAAAGGTGTTCACACAAAATGGTCGCAATGGATTTTTGAATCTTCATATTACATGTACTTTGTTCTCTGACTATGGATGATTGGCTTGTGTAATGAGATTTTTGACATTATCAAAATAATACATTTTGCATGTATGTACAATAATCAGTGACAAATTTGAAATATAAATTTGTCAAAAAATGTGCTACTGCCCCTTTAGCCTACATAATATATACCCACCCGATCAACAGTATTGAAGGTAATACTATAAAAGTGTTGTATCCCAGGGCACTTTTCTCTATACGCCTTAAGGTGCTCCATGCAGTAGGCCAAAACAAAGTTATAAAATGTTTCTGGTGTTTACAGATAGACAGAGGTGATGCGATGATGCACATTTTCATGAATTTGTTATATGAACATAAGAAAATGTCAACATAAAGAGATAAAAAACAAATAGATTTCATGTCTTTATATCACAGTGAAAAAAAAAGTCCTTTGTCCATTGTCTTTCAAGGCTACAGGAATGAAATCCCATCTTTTTGCCTTACCAACATTGCATAAAAAGGCTTGATTCGTGGGTTTGAAACTGTGGAAACCAGAAACAAATGAAATTTTTTCTAGGCCTTTAAAAATGGAAACATTATCAGTATCTATAGTAACCACAGCTTGTGAACATTCAGGATTTTTGGAAATTGTCACTTTGTTAATTAAAGGCACCACTCGAGCAGCTTTTGTCCGCCATTTTGAATGGTTAGCATTGCGAGAAAACAAATGTGCTGTAATATGCTTATTCATCAACAAAATTAAGTAATAACTACTTGATTGATAGAAGTGGAGCATATTTACAAATAATTCATAATAAAAGTTATCAGTTGCGACAGCATTTTGTCGTAGTAATGCATTCCACGATCGTAGCTTCGAATATTGGCTTCATTTCGCGATTTTTTTTATTTATTGAGCAATACACTTTATTGTTTGTCAAATTGTCAAATCTTTAACAACTAAAAGGCTTATCTTACAAACGTATATGAAATTAAGTGTGAAATTATCATATAAATATCATATTTAATTGTAAACAGGAAAGTCCTCATGAATTTCGTTTCCATAAAAAAATACCCCGCTCGAATGGTCCCTTTAAGGGCTATTTTAAAAATACTGCTGTAATGCGTTTATTGTACACGTGTTGACATAATGTTACTACTTATGCTATATTTCAGTACACTGTTTCACTTAAATGCCATTTGCTTGACTGTCACACCCATATATGATAGAAATAATGATAATGACACTGAAATATGATGACAAGCGTTTACTAATTGCAATTTATATCTGTGTTTGGACTCAAGGGTCCTCTTTGACATTCTATAAGCAAGATTACGGTCAATAACTTGGATTCAGTGCTTATGAATAAAATATAAGAGAAAATGAAGAAAGGTGGTATTAATTTTAGTATTTTTAAGGGTCTGAAGAAGGGGGTCACTATCAAATTTTGGAACTTTCATGAGTGTCATTCCTGTCTTTTAACGGTACTCCCCCCCCCCCCCCCCCCCCCCCCCAAATTCATAGTATTTTTTAAGATTTTCAAGTTAGCCATTGTTGCTGATTTTCAGTAATTCACCTGTTGAATTTAATGCTGTCAAACTGTTGTACATACAGACAGCTTATTGATTTTCTCTATTCAATAGCTTATGTTTGACTAAAAAATATCAGTCAATGACATAGACATGATATATCACAATAGGTGAATGTGTGATACCATAACATATCATAACTATAATAATGATACAACGTTCACGATCTAACCCTATTCATATTAAGTATACATCAACAGGCCTTCTAAACTTTTCTCTAAAGATGGCCTCTATATATATCTTTTGTGTTGAATACTGGTTATAAGATTTCTTCTTCCTTGTCCGTATAGCTCAAAGCCGTCTGGTTATAGGTCAATGTATTCAGGTCCTTATTTACATTTTCTACTCTTATCACGTTTTTTGTTGTTGGAAAAAATTATTCTGTTGAATTAGCCAAGGAAGCAACCTTTTAAAGGCACTTTTTGAAATTTGTTAAAATTTCATAACCAAATAGGTATGATTGCTAACTGCACATAGTTATGTGTTTAAATATGTATCAAAGGTTTTTGTTTTATCATTTCTTAATGATTAAGCACATTCTGCAATAAAGAAGTTGATAATCGATAAACTCCTTGTCTTCTTGATATCACATTCTACAATAAAGAATTTGATAATCCATAAACAGCTTGCCTTTTTAATAAGCACAGCACGTGAAAGCATATGATTTTTCAGCTGATGGGGCCTTCAAAGCCAGAATAATGTCGTTTTAATATTGTGACTTCTATTTGAACATTGTGACCTGACCCAAAACATGGCACTATCCTGAACACATGGGCATAACAGGCACTATCCTGAAACTTTTACACAGATTCTTTTATGAAATCCAGCGGACACATGAAGCTTAAATCTTTGTACTATTGAGACTCAAATTTGAACATATTGCAAGGACACTATAACCATTTAAACGAAGGCAATTAAGCATATCAAAGATAAAGACGTCAACACTTTTTCTGAAGTTCATATAATAAATTGGGAACTTGAATGGACCTGACAGACAAACTGTCCTTGCATTTCCCTTTCTTCTCGAAATGCATGATTACAACTGTCTCTCTTTACTTACCGTGACCCCCATCTTGTTGAATCAACAGGAAATCTCTCCTTAATTCTCAATAGGTAGTGTCCGGACACCAATCCGATAGAACGATCTGTCTCTGTTGTTATTTCTGACAGTATCGATAATAAGCAAGCACCTTTACTTTGATAATCACCTTTTGAAGACAATAATTTGCAGAAAGGTGAAATAGAATCTTAATGATGGAATCGGGGTGGAATTTGATCTAAAAATGTAGTTTAAGGTAGACACACAGCAAGTTACTGACTAGCTGACTTTTTGGGCCAATATATCTCTAGCAGGGTCAAAATATTTAAAATAAAACAAAAATAAAGACATAGCTTACTAGGATTGATTTTATGATAATGGATAACTCAGCAACATTTATGAAAGAGATGAAAGATTTTTTGTAATGATGCTTAAATCATGTATTGTACTCAATCAAACATGTAAATTATTAGTGTCATATAACTAAGATAAGATAATTCTTTATTGCCCGTTAAGGAATTTGTGTTACATTTAATATTCTAAATAAATACAAAAACATATGTACAAATATATGCAAATGAAATAGACAATATTTACAAATGAACAAACAGTGTGATAGTGAGCAATTAACGATGATTAAGAATTGAAATGGACATTATACCAACAACTTGATGGTAATATATCAAAACATTCATGCAATTCATGTGAAGGGTCACTAATAATTTTGTAATCTAAATTTCTAGCCTGTTTTTCATGAATTTCATCCTATGTCTTAAAGGTACGATTAGCAATTTTTTCTCCCTGTTTTTCTACTTTGAGTAGCTCTTGTACATTAATGATACCAGGTTCAATGAAACACTATGATCGTTGGCAATGATTCAAAGAAAATTTATCTATGAATAAAACTTCATTGGTACATACATTATTAATCAAAAAATAGTTTTATTCTAAGCTGCATCCACAGGTTTTGGTGCATCCTGTCTCAGGGTACGAACGTGACGCTCACTCCACTAATTTGTACCCTGGGCTCAGAAGCTAGATTCTAGCTTCTGAGCCCAGGGTACAGTTAAGTGGACTTTTTTTTTTGGTGGTGGATTGTGGTCAGCTTATCTAAACATTTCTTTTGGTTTCTAGTTCAGCTCATTCTCTGACTCTTTTTAAAAAAAAACTTGACTTGTGTAATCAATATGATGTGAATTTGTGAATTTTAAGGTCATTTTCTGCGGTTTTCAAAATAGTTTTTGAGTGAAGCTCTCATAAAATATCACATTATTACTTTCTCTCTGTCTCCATCACTTCACTGCTTGATTCAAGAAAGTGGATAAAGATATTTACCATTTTTCTTTGATGTGCTATTTATTGGTTCAACCTTTTTATGATTTTTCATCTATTGAGGAAATGTGACTTTGTAAAATTGTGAATAGCAGTGATAGTTATTAAAATAGATAAAAGCTTATGAGGCATGTCAACCAAAGTCTTTTGGTAGCATTTATTGATGAAATTATTTTTCAGGTTTTGAAAGAATTATTTCAAATTGTCATGTGCAGCTTCAACATTTGTCAATGCTAAATATATTTTTTGTAGTTTAACAATTTTCCTCCAATTGTTTCATATTAATACAAAGAAGAATTGAATATTATAATTATGTATCACAACATTCTCCTTGTATTTCATGCTAAAATCTAAAGGGGCTGATGGTTGGTAGGCAGACATTGACTGACTCTAGCACAACAAGGGTTAATGTTAGATGTGGAAGATAATCCATTATGACTGTTTTGAGCTGTGTGCTATTCGATGTCAAATTATTATGAATGACTCTCTTGGGTGTTGGGTTGATCACTATTCACTTTCAGCGATTGTAAAATCCATATGCTTGGCGCATTTAACACCGCCTCATTAATGATGATAGTTGAATGTATGAAATTATTGATGATAATATATTTCCATGTGTGTCCTGATACCTCAAAATGTAATCTTTCTTAACTAAGAATAAGAAATGTGATTGACTTTACATCTGATCTTGTAAAGGTATAAAGGGGCAGTAGCACGTTTTTTGATGATTTTATATTTTAAATATTTCACTGATAATTGTAAGGTAATGCTAAATGTATTAATTTGACAGTGTCAAAAATCACATTACACAAGCCAATCATCCATAGTCAAAGGACAAAGTATGGAGATTCACATGAAATCCATTGGCGGCCATTTTAGTGTGAACACCTTTAATTCATTTTGTGTAAAAAAAAAGGAATCGCATGGCTAAACTTTACGTTATATATTTAAATCAGTGCTGCTTCATTTAGTTTAAATACATTTTCATTCAATTGAAACCATTAATTTTCATTTTCCTGACATCACCTTATATTCCCCATAAAAACGTGCTATTGCCCCTTTAAGAGATGAGAACAGCAATTTAACCACTTCTATATTGTGAAATCAGAGTATTTCAGAGGGCATAAGAGCAATGTATATACACAGGATACTGTATATTATGGTTTATTACCCATATGGTGTGCAGTAACACCCATGGTTGCTAGTTCCAGCCGATGCTCGCAGGTTTCACCACAATGCATAGCCACAATAGTGTTGCGGGCTTTCTCCCTGCAGTAATACAAGCAGCCGCGATATAAGTGAAATACTCCTGAAAGCAGCGATAAACCCCACATCACCTCACCTCACCTCACCTCACCTCACCTCACCTCACCTCACCTCACCTCACCTCACCTCACCTCACCCATATGGTCTCGCCGCTTATAGCTGCAATACTGCCCAAGCGGCGCTAAACAACACCTCACTCACTCACCCATATGGTCATACAAGATCTAAGGTTCAAATAATAAACTCTTGAGATATACGATGGTGTTTAGAACATTAAGGGGGGTGGGGGATCTGCCTTATACTCCCGGTCAGCTTATACCCAGTAATATATTGAGAGTACCCTGTTATTCCCAATGTTCGACCTGATAGAGCAAGCACATGGTGATTTTCACAATAGTGAAGTTATCCTGAAAATCTTGAATGACAAAAGCCCTTATCTATATCTACATAGACTAGTTAAATGTTATTGACTTGGAGATCATCCATTTGTGTAAATTCATATTACCCTTTTCCTGCTGCAAAATCTAATCGGGTCAACCCTTGCTTTGCTTGGAAAATGATATCACTAAAATTTGACGTATCAATTTTCAATAAGAGATGAAAATATTGGTAAAATTTCAGATTTCCAGGAATTTTGACAATGTTCAGTTTATTCCCAATGAGTGTATTTTGTTGAGTTATCAAACTCATATTTCATGTTTTTCTCGGCTAAGTTTTTCCATCTCAATCGGGGACATTTCTCCTCTCTGCACTAAGGATGTAAATCAAAGAGTCCTTCTATCCAAACTAACCAATTTAATCAGCTAACAGCTGAGTTTGTCGGCACCCTGAAGCAAGAACTTGCTCACAAGTGTTGCCTGGAATTCATCGATGAACAGTTTGCCTCTGGCACATTCAGTGATAGCATAAAAGGATTACCATCATAAAGGCTCTCTGTAGCCCTGATACTGTGCTTATTGTTCATGGTGTTACATCAACAGTTCATGATGGTTCTATGACAGTTCATGATGGTTACATGACAGTTCATGATGTTACCATTATAAAGGCTCTCTGTAGCCCTGATACTGTGCCAATTGTTCATGATGTTACATCAACAGTTCATGATGGTTCTATGACAGTTCATGATGGTTACATGACAGTTCATGATGTTACCATTATAAAGGCTCTCTGTGGCCCTGATACTGTGCTAATTGTTCATGATGTTACACCGACTGTTCATGATGTTACACCAACAGTTCATGATGGTTCTATGACAGTTCATGATGGTTCTATGACAGTTCATGATGTTACACGACAGTTCATGATGGTTCTATGACAGTTCATGATGGTTGCCATTATAAAAGCTCTCTGTAGCCCTGATACTGTGCCAATCGTTCATGATGGTTATGTGACAGTTCATGATGGTTACATGACAGTTCATGATGGTTCTATGACAGTTCATGATGGTTCTATGACAGTTCATGTTGGTTCTATGACAGTTCATGATGGTTCTATGACAGTTCATGATGGTTCTATGACAGTTCATGTTGGTTACCATTATAAAGGCTCTCTGTAAGCCATGATACAGTACCAAGTGTGACAATGACAGTTCATAAAACTGGCACTTATGACCAACTCTTTCACTCATTATAATTATTTGTAAGTTCATGATGGTCCACTACAGTCTATGACAGTAATGAGTTCATGGTAGTTCTCACACAGTTCATGATGATTCTCTGATTCTCCTGATATGATGTTCATGATGCTTATGTTACAGTTCTCTGACAATTCATGATGGTTCTTTGTAGCTAGTGATTGTTCTGAGATAGTTCATGATTGTTCTATGAATTCATGATGTTTCTCTGACAGCTAGCGATTGTTCTTTCACAGTTCATGATTGTTTTGGCAATTCATGATGATTCTCTGATACCCGATTGAGTTCACAAGAACCTCCACTTCAGTATGAATGGTTGTATAGCTACTGATTACCAGCTTTTGACAGCATTTTAAAATCTCGAGCAACAAAATCCAAAAATTTAAATTCTTATACTTCATAAAGTCAATTTAGAGGATTTTATCCAACTTTGATGAACTAAAGATTTGATTCTAATCATCGATAAATCTAGTTTCAAGCTTTCTTAAATCTGTTCCACTGATTATCCATATCTGCTTATTAATGGTATAAATGACCGAAAACCGTACCAAAATAAACCAATTTGCTGGAACC
Source organism: Steromphala cineraria (assembly GCA_916613615.1). Classification (NCBI taxonomy): domain Eukaryota; kingdom Metazoa; phylum Mollusca; class Gastropoda; order Trochida; family Trochidae; genus Steromphala; species Steromphala cineraria. The sequence goes on along the minus strand of OU744734.1, from coordinate 26,360,610 downwards.
CAAGGCGAAAGACAGTGAGAAGTTGCTATGCACTTAGGGATTAAGTTGGCGCCGGCAGCGCTTGTGGAGGTACTGACAGTGTAGTCGGTGTAAAGACCCACAGGTCTCCTGTAGACCCAAGTCTTTAATTAGTGCTGTGATAGTCTCCTTGAGACTCAGATCTTGGTGGTGCTATCGCTATTGTTAGTACCAATATATACTGTGCAAGTCATGTTAAATTTTGAACCAAAATTAAATTGGATATATTGAAATTTAAAATGTATGTGTAATAGTAAATTGCTTCAGAGACTACCTGATGAATAATCAATCATAAAAATAATAAAATCTCGATAATATTGTGTCCAGTATTTATTTTTGCTACCATAATTTATCAATTAATTTTTGTCTCCAATAACTTGACCACATATTTCTCAAGGTCACAAATACTTAACACTTCTATAATTTCAACCATGTAAAAAAAGTTTAAAATTGATGCTCCTATGATTCAACCGTTGCTCAACAGCTCGTACCGTAATTCTACAGTGATCAGATTTGGAAATGTAAATCTGAAGAGATTGTCTTAATTATGTAGACATCTGTCAAAACTAGGCTCAACTACACAACCTAATAAAACATGATTTTACATAAAAATGTAAATAAAGGCTGAATTCATTTTGTGAAAATTTGTATACAAGCTCATAACTATATCGTCATTGAAAATCTCCCTTTCATTGATTGCTGTTCTTATCCCAGTTTTTAGTTTAGAGAACATACAAATTCAAAAGTACCAATATATTGCAATTTGTATCCCAATACTCTCCTGTATCATAATATGCATCTTCCGAACGCATCGGGCGAGATATGCATTTACAAGAAATTCATATTCACCCTTGCGACAACTTGAGGGGAAAGTTGTGACAGGAAGTAGCCGATTATTGAGCTATGGTGTAGGCCATTCAAATCGAGGATATGTTTCAATTGAGTACACAAAACTGTAATAAAACAATGCGATTTCTAAATAAAAACTGAGAGATACAGCCTTATTCTATGCAGTATTTTGGTTACCTATATTCACGCATCGTTTTTTATGACTGTTGTCACTACGTAACTAAGGGATTAATTAGAAATTAAATTTCGCTTCGAGTTCGAGATGGACTGACGCAAGGGACGTAACTCTGTTTGTCATACAGGGGGCGCTGATAGTGTCACAACTTTCCCGTCGAGTTGTCGCAAGGGTGAATATGAATTTCTTGTATATGCATATCTCGCCCGATGCCTGCGGAAGATGCAAAATATGTGGCAATATGGAAGTGAGAAACACTACCCATCAGTGTCCGAAATTGCCACTAGCCTGGTAGCCCGATGCTAGTTGAAATTTGCCTGGGCAAGTCGAAAAAATTTTAATGATAGCCCGGTTGGCTAGTGTGGATTGGTATATCAAAAATATTTTGACTTCTTTTCATTCAATTTTGTAATTAATTCAGTTACTATTTTGTGTCAGTTTCTGATCACCCCCATCACATGTCAAGACCTCTTGAGCAGATATGTGTTTGATTTTAAAACAATGAATGTCAGAAAACATTTTTTATCTTAACTTAATTGGGCTAGTCATTTTTCTTTTGGGCTAGCAACTTTAAAAACTTTCTAGCCTGGTTTGCTAGTGATCTTGAATTTTTTTTTCATACACTGCTACCCATCCTCATTATTCAATGGTCTAACCGTTGCTCTCGGTTGCAAGTAGACCAATCAGATGGCTCCTGAGGCAACGGTTGAGAAAATTGGGAAGCATTCTACAATGAAGCGTTGCCTCGAAGCTAACGACAAAGGGCTCATTGGCCCAGTGTTCCTGATATTCCCCTGCAGTTTTCCCTATAGCATTATGTTGGTTATTCCCCATAAGAGACAGTGGCTTGTGGCATTAGCAATAACAGAGTTAATTCCCTTGACCTATTCATGACAACTCCGTTATTTGGATGACATTTCCTTTAATGATATGACATTTGATTCTTATCACTTGATGTTTTGTTTGTTTATATTTGGATAAATAATTTATAAATTTTTGTCAAATGAAATTTTAAAGCTATATTTTTTTGTTAAATTGTGAAATTATTTTGAAAAGAAATGCAACAATGTTTTTCACTTGAAATGTTATGTCATGAGCATATTGTCTGATGTCATATACTGATGTTTTGTTAAAATTAATTTTATGAATTTTTTTTTCTTATTTAAAAGTAAAGCATAATATTTTCAATTTGTTTACAATATTTTGGTACAAGTATGTTGAAAATAATATCACATTGAAAACATAGTGCTAAAACTATTAGATGTCTGACGTTATTCTAACATACCTTGTTTAAGTGTGATTAATGTAGATCAACCTTGTAGGAATGGTTGACTCTGATTCTTCAAATTTGATTTCTTCATTAAGTATTATAGACTATTATAGGTGTGAACTTCTTATCTGCAAGTTACCCAGCTGCAGGACTTACGCAAAGAATAATTCCAACGAAGAGAAAATAGAAATCTTTTCAGTTTGAAGATTTGCTCAATAAGTAATCAAGACTCTACAAATGTAATGGTGCAAGAATAAAGAATTTGGATATTAAATAAATTCTCCCAACAGAGCCCATAGAATTATTTCTCCCCCTGAAGGGTCGGGAGACATATTGGTTTTAGCTGAGTGCCTGTCGGTGTCTGAGTTGGCGTTAGCAGATCTCTAAAACTATGTGACCGATTATCTCCAAACTTGGTATATTGTCTCTCCATATCATGTAGATGTGCCTTTTGGAGGTTTGAGATTTAAAACAAATTATTTAGTTTTTTTCCATGCAATTTTGAATATTTTGTTTGCTACAGTTGTGGAGTTGATAGGTTATTTATTCAAGTTGAATTATACAGAGAACATTAAAGTGACACTGAGTATGTTGATAGGATCACATATGTCAAATTTTGAAATCGATGTTATTACATCGGGAACCACTTACTGTTACTGAAAATAACAAGTTAAAGGTCCATCAGAACATTAGAGCGAAAATACGGTCATTCAAAGTCGTGATTTTGATCGAAAACCGGACAATGTGGCTCGAGTGGCGCGCGCAAATTCGCCAAACGTAATTTTGAAACCTTGTCATAAGCTGACAGGAAGATATATTTGATTCGATAGTGTTTATTAGGTATTGTAACTAATAGGTAGATTAATTGGATGCATAATTTCGAATATTAAACCTATTTGAGATGTTTTCTTGATTTTTCCATAAAATCAAGCATTTTAGAGATATTATGCATAAATGGATATATTTGCAAGTCCAGTGATGAGATATGAACTTCAAACAGCATATTAGATATTTTGTAGCTTATCAAATCCAAATAAACTTTTAAGAAAGATACTCTGTGTCACTTTAATGGTGCTTTATGATAGTATTGTTTAGAGGTTTGGAGCATTTGAGGAAGGGAGAGACAACTGTTTTTACAGGTAAAAACACTTTCTAGTTCTAATTGAGTGTCACAATTTCCTCAATGAGTATTGTAGACTGTCCTAAATGTGTCTATTGATTATTCATTGTCAAGAGTAGACTTAGAAAAGGATTAAAGATTAAATAATCCTACAAGAACATCCTACAAGTTATGAAAGAGTTCTGACCAAAGAGAAGAAGCTTCTCCTTAAAACTGCTATTAACCCCGTTACCACCAGGTACATACAGCTGGTCCTCATGCTCTGTCTCGGAACTACACAACAGCTGATCATCTTCAAAACAAACGTTTTAACCCGCCAAAGTGTTTGTTTCAGACACAGAGAAGGATATTTTTACAGCGTTGAACAAGGTTTAGTCATGGTTAAGTCCATAGGCTTAACCTTATTTTTAAGAAAATCTGTTTAACATTCTTTTTTCATCTGTGTTGTAACTGCTTGTTAGAATGCGGTTTATATAAAACTATTTGCCAAAGAAAGTCCAACTTGTTTTAAAAAAGTCATTACTTCATTTTCCTTCCTCCTCATTATCATCATCAATTATTATGTTTCAAAGTAGGACCGAAAAAGAATCATTGCTTATCAAGGGTTTTTACATAACTAATCTTTATCTAACGAGTAGTGACTTATTTTTTTTTAAAAGTATGAAAAATGGTTAACGGTTCAAAGGCTTGGGTTCAAATCCCAATGGAGCCAATGTTGTGTCCATGGGCAACTTTGCACTCTGTCAACCCAACTGTAGAAATTGTTATCTGAAAAAACGGAAGTGTGAAACTATATATGTAGATCATCATCCAAGGCACAGTATCTGCCTTGAAATTACAATTATCTTAGCATGATGATGTATTGCCTATGAGCTGAACTTGGGCTTGATATAAAAATATTGTCATTATTCTCATGTTAAGATTCATTTTGTACTTTTGTACTGTTTGTGTTTGGCTCAATTTGTCATGTCAGATGTTAAATACAATGATATTCTCGCTCTGTTTCAGACATGTACCAAAGAAGGCTACCTACTCAAACAAACAAGTTCTTTCCAGGTGGGTTACCATCTTTCCACTGTCATGTTTAGCCAAATAACAAGGGAGTTTTGTCTAGTAAACATCTGCTAATTCATCTTAATACTTAACTCTCAAGACAAAACTCAGCATTACTGTTAAAGAGACACTCTGGAATTTTCATTCTCTTCTTGTGTAAAAAAAACAGAATCAGAATTCACTGAGCGCCTTGAGTGGATGGATAGGTGCGCTATATAAATATTCATATAAATATTCATATAATATAATAATAATACTCAAATTTTATTTTCTCCTTGATAAGGAACAACCAAGAGAACGTTAGACTAATTGATGCGTTAATTTTAGAGTTTTCAATCGTAATCATGATATAACTGATATAGAAAATTTGCAAATTCTCTTTTTGACAACTGATGCTTTAAGTTTCAAATTTCCATTCAATGTAATGATTATATATATCTTTAATGTCACTACTGGACATGTAAGCTTAAAGGGGCAGTAGCACGTTTTAAGGGGGAATATAAGGTGATGTCAGGAAAATGAAAAGTATTTGTTCTAATTGAAAGACAATGTATTTAAACTAAATGGAGCAGTAACAATTCAAATATATAACGTAACGTTTAGCCAAGCGATTCCTTTTTTCTTACACAAAATGAATTAAAGGTGTTCACATAAAATGGCCATGGCCCAATGGATTTTATGTGAATCTTCATACTTTGTCCTCTGACTATGGATGATTGGCTAGTGTAATGAGATTTTTGACACTGTCAAAATAGTACATTTAGCATTAACTTACAATTATCAGGGACATTTTTAAAATATAAAATTATCAAAAAACGTGCTACTGCCCCTTTAAATGACTTTTTAGAAACAGTCAGTACTTCTTGATAAAAAGACACAATGTTAAAGTTTTGCACAACTAGTCCAGCATGCTTTCCGTCTAGGATCCAAAGCCTTTTTAATGTATATGCTCGGGAAAGTTTTCTGCCTTCTAAGTCAGTTTCGAGATCCAAGGTCTGAGTTTTTAAATCAGTCATTGACGCTTGACCTTGTGGCGCAACAGCCAAAGATGGCTGACACAAACTCGCTAGAAAGCAGGGGTAGAGATGAATTCAATGAAACTAAAAAATAAAGAAAATTTTAAAATGTGAGACATCAATATTCTGTTAGAGTATAAGGTTTGAGCTTTCGATCTTTGTGTCGATGTTTTGTTATCACTGACTTAGGAGGTAGAAAACATTCCCCAGCAAATTTGTTGGGAACCTGCTACAGTAAAAATAGGCTTGGGACCCTAAACTTCATGTGCGCAGTCATTGCACATAAAGCAAAGTTTAGGTTATCTGAACCAATAGAACACCTTCTTTCGATCCAGCTTTGACTGCTAAACTTACCTTACATTTTATATGGTATATGAAATGAATTCAGGTTATTTTTCTGGCGAATTAACTGACTTAACAACGTTTGTATATACTCTCATTGCAAAATGTGATATACTTGTTTGGGGCAAAAGGGAGACAACTCCAAAGAGAATATCTCAGATTTATAAGCACTTGTTCATATTGATTTTTTCAAACTGTTTGACTTTGTTAAAAGTCCTTAAATATGCAACATTTCTTTTCAATAATCTAGTTCTTGATAATTGATATTTTTTATAATAATTTTTGCTTCAGATATGGAAAAAAATATTTCACTAACATTTTTATGAAACTTATTATTTTCTGTTTCCCTTTAGAGGCACATGATTGCATGTTTGACTATTTTTGGGTGATTTTTGTTTTGCTAAAATTATGTAAAATCTTTATTTATATTTTCATATTTACAGAGATGGAAAAGGAGATACTTCAAACTTCAAGGCAGGCGGCTTTACTACGCGAAGGATACAAAGGTATTTAACATTTGATTTTATTCGTTGCATGTTATATCAAGTTTCAAAGTAAAATTTATTATCTCTTTGTGACACTTAAGTTTTAGGAAAAAAATCATAATTACAAACTTTACTGACTTATGTTATCAGATTTCCTATATTAGTTTTTCTTTGTTGTGTTGTGTTAAATCATGAATGAATGTAAAAAGATGTGACATTCCAAATCTCAGCTATACTTGATGCAACATGCCGTTACATGGTAACCAGTTGAACAAACCCAAGTCCAACAGCCAACATCTGATATTCAAGGGAGATAACTCATGTCACCTTCTGTTCCTTAGTCGACACATGCCATGTCAAGGTTTTTCAACCGATGCATGTAAACAACAAGGGGTCATTGGAATAAGTTTTTAATCATATACTCTGGGAAATTTTGTTGCTCTGTAAGAAAAACAATTTCAATTGAGACAATTTATCGCTTATGAGTTTTTTCTTCAAAAATTTGATTATTGTATACCTTGTAAAATTCTATGAAAGTTTATTTTCTTTAGGCTCTTTAAGCTGTACAAAGCAAATGTGATTTAAGCTTTAGTCTTGAAGTTTTGTTTTTATGATAATTTGTCAATCAAGTTACAAAAAGCAGAAACATTTTGATTATTTATAAGATATGTCTCCCTTTTGTAGTAAAAGGAGGAGGTGTGAATGTTAATACAAGTCTTGTTCTTTTGATAGAAAGAAAAAAAGTAAAATATTTTGTTATATATCTTGTTAAAGGTCAGGCATAAATTTTGTAAACCCTTTTTTATGTCAGAGAAGTGCTTGCTCCTATTGATAAGGAGGAATTTTTGGCTCATTGGACGCACAGCTTGAATTGTTGTCAAAAGTCTAGGTCTTATTGTTTTCATTGTTACAATAGGTGATGCAAATTGTAAAAGGTATAAGATTTATATAATGAAATGTTTAAAATTATTACTGTACCTTCATTTATATTATTTTATTTCTTTAGGCTTTTAATTTAAGTCAATCTGAGGTGATCTGTGGTTTAGCGCCGCTTTCAAGTGTATTTCACTTATATCTCGGCTGCTAGTATTATTGCAGGGAGAAAGCCCACAACACAATTGTGGTTATGCATTGTGGTAACCTGCGAGCATCGGCTGCAACTAGCGAACCATGGGTGGTACTGCACTGAAATTCAGTGTAGCATTACACCCAATCCTGACTGTGATTACGCATTGTGATGAAACCTGCGAGCATCGGCTGGCACTAGCGAACCTTAGGTGATACTCTGCTGAAATTCAGTGTAGCATTGCACACAAACTTGACTGCGTGTAAAACAGTTCTCTACTGCAGACAAAGTTACCGAGCCCCTGGCAGGATTCGAACCACAGACCTCTTGATCCGAAGCAAAACGCGCTAACCACTGCGCTATCCCGTCCCAGTCAATTTCGTTTTGCAGAATTTGGAACTCGTCTGTATGATAGGCTACTTTTCAGTACACAGTCATGTAGCAGAACTGAAATCACAAGAGAAATGTCTTGTAAAATACTCCCAAATCATAAACAATTTTCTGTTTGCAAAACTTGCAAATTTTCTGTTTCTTTTTTCTTGTTCTTAGCGAAATATGTAACTTGCAGTAGGTGCAGGTTAGTTACACGTATTTCATTTCACTTTCGTCTGTTCAATTTTGTTTATGATTTTTTTCTGTGAAAAGTGAGAGCTCTTTAAAAGTGAAATTTGTCAACTTGCCTCAAACAAGTCAAATCATAAACTAGAAAGGACAATTGACAGTATTATCAATATATTGTTATTAGGTTATTATCCTCGAAAAAAACCAATATTTTTATATAATATTGAATCTAGATATAAGGAATTTCCCATCAATTCATTTTGAAATTTTGTAATATTTTATTTTCAAAGCATTAAATAGTGTTTGAACGAACTCAACAAAATGACACATCATAAGCAAAATTCCTAATTTTAGTTTAATGCAAGTTATGGTTAATCTGAGTTTAGTTTGAATGAATTTTATCAAATAAGAATTTCTCTGCATTGGATAAATCTTGAATCCATCAAATTATTAATAAGAAAAAAAGAAAAGAATCTTCCTGATTTGAATAAACCTAGTTTACAAAGAAAAGTGATTGTTAGTACTAAGTATCATGTACTACTAAAGCTCTGTGTAAAACACATATTCCACTTAACACTCACCAAACTTTCTTTTTTGATATATTGTATTGACTGAATATGGACGCTTTTATCCTCATGTATATGCTGCAATTAAAACACATTTTAAAAAAAATTACCCTTTGCTTTTTCTATTTTAATATCTTCTATTCATTGATTTTACACCCTCCCTTTTGGTTATACTGCAAATAAAACAAATTTTACAAAAATTGTCCTCTGCCTTTCTATTTTAATACCTTCTATTCATTGATTTTACACCCTCCCTTTTGGTTATACTGCAATTAAAAATTTTACCAAAAAAATTCCAAGTAAAAATTTTACAAAAAAAAATCCAACTTTCTATTTTAATATTTTATTGACCGATTTTACACACCTCCTCTTGTGTTAGCAATAAAAACACATTTTACTAAAAGAAAATCCAACTTTCTATTTTAATATTTTATTGACCGATTTCACACACCTCCTCTTGTGTTTGTTGCAATTAAAACACATTTACAAGAAATGTCTTCGGCCTATTTTTATATATTCTATTTATTGATTTTTAACACTTCCCCCTTGTGTATGCTACAATTAAAACACTTTTAAAAAAAAAAAAATTCCAACTTTCTATTTAAATATATTTATTGACTGTCCGGGCACACCTCTCGTCTTGCAAGCAGCCAGTATGTCGCAATATGAACAAGCCAGTCGATTGTGACCTTTTCGAGTTTTTAGATTTGTATAAGGCAAGCTAATCTTGCTACAAGGAGCTGCCTGGCGCTTCCATTATTCAGAGATTCTTACCATGGACGCGTAATTAGCCCCAGAGCCGACGTGCCTTTATTGAGGACGTTGCAATGACGTCATAGCCTGCGGTAGAGTCTGTACTTGCAGGCTTTTCATTTCCTCTCGTGGCAGAGACGAAGGACCCCCCTACTGGTTTTATCCCGAACTATCAAATGTGCGTCCACGGCAAAGACAGCATTCCCCGACTCCACTCGCGTTCTTTAGATTAGCTTGTTAACTCTGAGATCAATAGCCAAGCATGAAAGAAAAATTAAAATGTATAATTAGGAGAGTTGATTAACGATCTAGCGGGCGGAAGTTGGACTTTAATGCTGGTGGGGTGACCTTTAAGAATCAATTTATAGAGATCTCTGAGTTGCTTGTTGGCGGAGGGCTTGTCGTGACAGTCTCGTCCACTCTACAGTGTGTCACATGCTTCAGTCTAGACTGTCAACCTGTCTCCTTTGTTTAGTCTCATGTACCTGGTCGCTGGTGGCTCGACATCAGCCTTATAAAACCTTTCTCTACAATATATGAAGTCTTTGTGATTCTGATGTACTTTTGCTTGCTCTCTTGTGATCTTACATCAGCCTTATAAAACCTTTCTCTACAATATATGAAGTCTTTGTGATTCTGATGTACTTTTCATGGTGCGCACAGGCCTTAAAAAGGCCTGGAATTTGAAGAACTTCCTTAAAAGGCCTTGAATCAGGCACTGCCTTAAAAAGACTTTAAAATTGACACAAAGCCTTGAAAAGGCCTTAAATTTAGCAAAAGTGTTTTTCAAACTGTGAAATAAGTTCACTTGAATTCTTAAATACTCTTGTGTCCACTTAAGCTTGGTCTCTGGTGTCGGTACGACAGCCTTTATAAAAATCCTTGTCCCCTATAAGATAAGCCTGTACGAAAGACCTTGTGATGTAGTGTACTCGGTTGCTTGGTCTCTGGTGACTTTACATCAGCCTTATAAAAACCTTTCTCTACAATACGTGAAGTATTCATTGAAGTCCTTGTGATTCTGATGTATGACTATGACTGTAGTGAATTTACATCTACCTTTATAAAATCCTTGTCCCCTATAAGATCAGCCCCTATTAAAGTCCTTGTGTTGCTGATGTACTGTTGCTTGGTCTCTGGTGACTTATCAGCCTTCAATACTAGAGCCGGTGTGTCCTTATCCTTGATGGTACAGCCTAGGGGGAGAATGGCCCCGACGAAAATTTTTCATGAACTTTTTCAGTTCATGATAAACTCATGAACTTTTCTAAAAGTTTCATGAAAACTTCATGATGATTTTCATGAAAAAAAATGTCATGAGTTTTTCATGAAATTTTGTTCATGAAGAAAGCTGTGCATGAAATCATCATGATAATTTCATGACAAGTTCCATAGCTGTATTTTTTTCATGAAATTTATGTTCATGAAAGTAGATGTGCATGAAATAAGCATGAACTTTTTTTCAATTCTCAAAAACATTGTCAAGAATGTAACCTTTTTAGGGCATTCTAAACCATGAAATCATATTACAGTTATGTTTTGTTATTGAATATCAGTTTTAGTACCTGCCATTTTACAGCTTTATTTTGGCACTGTTTTTTTCTCAACTATTGTTCTTTTTCTGTCTAATTTATGGTTCATGTCTTTTATACCTTAATAACCTAGAATCTTCAGTTTTTTGTAAAAATAGCCCTTTCAAAATACTAAGTAACTGAGATATGGATGTATGACAATCTCCTCTACTATAAAATTTGGCATTCCAGTCAGAGCATTAAGCTCTCGCACATTGTTTCTATAAATAGATCACTGTAACTGTAAGGAGGTCACACCTCTAAGCTCCATGCAGTGTTCCCCTCACATAATTGTGTACCTATATGTAGGACAGTGCAGTTGAGAGTATTTAAGCACCGCCATTATCATGCTGTAGGCGGGAAAATTGGTTGATGTTCAGTCTCAGCTATTTCAAAGAGCAAGAGATGGTCAACCATCAGGTAATTCATACCAAAGTTGTATCTCCCTCACATTCTTAAGGAATATTGTATGTTTAGATGTAAATATAACTTGGAAAGTGTCTTTTGATGCATGACAAGAGATTAAAGTGTAACTGTCAGTTGAAGTTGCAATTTTATCACAGAGGTATCCTCAGTTACCCCTCAATATTTCAAGTCCTAAGGATTATACTAGATTCATATATTGAGAAATTTTTCATGTCAGAAAACTACAATATTTATAAAGAGAGAAGTTTGCAGATGTTGGTCAGTTTGAAGTAGGAAATGTTTGTTTATCTTTCCAGGCATCAAATAATTCAATAGTCGTAAAATGCTCCCATTAACCACTGCTTAGCCAGTTAGTAATTGTAACCAGATGGCTCTTTACTCTGATAGTGGTCAACTGAATCTCATCATTTGAAAGGTTACCTTTGAAAGATATGATGAGTGTAGTTTACAATTTTTGAGATACTATATATTTTGTTGATCAAAACATCATTTCACTGCTAGAGTAGCCGGGATTTAGTTTTCAGGGACTTCTGTAAGTTTTTGTCTTTAGCATGATGTCTCAAATCTGTTTATGCAGAAACAAACTGAAAATATATATTTTTCAAATTCAGTGAATAGTATTCTATATTTGAAAGCATTGATTATACTGATTTTACTTGCCAAACTATTTACTTTTTTAAAACAAGCCAAAGTCTTCAAGATCAAAGCCATATGCATGAAAAATGTAATGAAAGTTTCATGTGTATTTCCAAATTGTTACTGTTCTGCAGACATTTCATTTCACTCAGGTTCAGCCAAACAATAAGCTACCTACGACTGCAGGTTACTTAAAATTTCATACCCTACATACATCTATGTAAGTATTACATTTTGTTGAAATGCTTTACAACGGGTTCATGAGAATTTCATGAAAGCTTGTGTGAAAATTTCATGAGAATGTACATGAAAATTTCATGAACTTTTATTTTCATGAAGTGCCACTTAACGTTCACGATATTTTCATGAAATGTTGATGATATTCTCATGAAAAGTATGCATGAAATTTTCATGAAAAAATCATGATTTATTCATGCAGAAAAGTCATGAAATATTCATGAATATTTCATGAAAAAATCATGGATTTTTTTCTTGAAATTTTCATGTAAATAAGTTCATGAAAAATTCTTGAATATATATTTTCATGAAGTGCCACTTAACGTTGATGATATTTTCATGAAAACTTCATGAAAAATTCATGAGCGTTAAGCATGAACTGTTCATGAACTATTCATGAAAAATTCATCATCATTTCACCGGGGGGATGAATGGTATTGAGGAACCCATGCAATAACTAGAATCAGATTAGATAGTCTGTCATCAAGATCATTGAAGCAATAGCAAGTCTAGAAAGCTTATTTCAGAAGAAAAACAATTGTGGGTTAACAATTTTGTATCGTTTGAATTTATCATAATCTTAAAAAAATATTTTAGCAACGATGGTCACTCTACAAGATCAAGTATTAATTGTCCAAAAGGATTTAATCATATTTGATCCAAGTTATTTTTATAAAAAATATCTTTTTTTTGTAAAGTGTTTTTGTTGAATTAATATGATGATCTTGAAATTCACTGCTGTATTTTTTGCCATTTCTACAACCATCTTTTGTCAATTCATGTTACTGTTACTTAATTAACTATTCATAAGATATCTAAAGTGTCTATTTAATAATGTGAATATTTATATGGCGCCTTGTCCTTGTCCTAAGAAGACATGCTCAAAACACTACCTGCATCATAACCCTGAAGGAGTGTACTTTCACAGCTGCTTCTCTGCGCTACTGACCACGTAGGTCAGTAAATCCAGTTTTCAGGTACCCATTTTAACAGCTGGGTGGACTGAGTGCAATGTGGATGAAGTGCCTCGCCAAGGGACAAAAGACAGAATAAGACTCAGATCACAAATTTTTGTAGTCTCCACTGGGAATCAAACCTGAGGCCAGCATGCTAACCACTGCACCACTGTGCTAGTTGCATAGTGACAGTGTCTCTTGTCATCTCTTAATTGTCACTCCCTATTACTTTGAGAAAAGACACCAAAACCACAAAATATCTATATCACGTTGAAAAGCTTTGAATATGGCAACATTACAATTCATGAGACTAAAGAGTATAGAAGAACAGTAACGTTTCAACACACACCACAATAAGCTTTGTTAGATTATCAAATTTGAAAAAAAAAGTTATGTGTGAACTTGACGTCTGTCAATATTGAGAAAAGATGTAACCATGACAACTCATCTATTTCAGTCGCTGATATTTGACGAAATCGACCTAACCAACTTGAGTGTGGCGGAGTGCAGTACCAAAAACATCAACCACAGTTTTCAGGTAATGTGACATTTCATTACAGTTGCAAGCCATCATCCCCAGAAAGATTACCCTGTTGAAACTAAACATAGCTCTGCATGTGTTTGATCAGGTTTATAAGGATCAGGAGTTTTTGTCTTGTCAGAAGGAATACTGCACTCGCAATACAGCACTCGCAATACAGCACTGGTGTTTGATCAGATTTATCCAAATTGTGTTTACCTTTGCCTCGTCAGCACCTACAGATAGTCCTGTGATTCATCAAGTTTAGAACCCCCAAAAAATGTTTCTTATCTTAAAGACAGACAAAAGAATTGTGATGCGCAGGTTTTTTAAATTTTATTTTTTTTCTTTAATGGACAAATTATCACTGAAAAAGCATCTTTAAAGGAGCAGTAGCACGTTTTTTTTAAATTTTATATTTTCAATTTTACTCTGATAGTTATATGTTTATGCTTAATGTTTTATTTTAATAGTGTCAAAAATCTAATTACACAAACCAATCATCCATAGTAAGAGAACAAATTATAAAGATTTACATGAAGTCCATTGGCGGCCATTTTTGTCAGAACACCTTTAATTCATTTTGTGTAAAAAAAGGTAATCGCATGTCTTATCTTTGCATTATGTTTTTGATTTATTACTGCTTGATTTAGTTTAAATACACTGTCTTTCAATTTTAACCATTTATTTTCATTTTCCTGACATCACCTTATAATCCCCCTCAAAACGGGCTACTGCCCCTTCAAAGGCTTACAAGAGCAGAAATGTTTTTTTGCATTTTTTGAGTCCATGTTTCTAGACTACATTAAAAAACATTTTCAGAGCCTTGAAAGATAACCAAGTTGGAAACCAGAAACACTTTTCAGAATTGGGTTGAGTTTGTCTCGTCAGAAGTAATACCGTGTTCTCTCTAAATATAGCTCTGATGTTTAATCATGGACGTTCTGATTGGTTGGTTTTGTGGGCATTGCATTGCGAGTATCCTCAGAAGCAATACCGAGTTGAATATAAATTCAGCGGTGTGTTTGTTCAGGAACTTTATGGATTGGGATGGATTTTGTCTGGACTTACTGAAAGCCACAATATTGGAAGTCAGTACTACTCTCAACCTTGAAATAGCCCCTGGTGTTTGAACAAGCTTTACTGTAAACTTAAATCTAGCTATTTTGCATGTTCACTAGCTGTTCAAATTGGCTTTGCACAGTGCAGGTGGCTTAGCGAATGTAACTGTCTCTTCTGTTTTATCTTCTTTCATGACCGCCCCAAATTATTTTCGTTCACTTTACATTCTTCTGTAGATGCACAAGGCATAGAATGATGAAATATTGTCTAGAGACTCATTAGGTAATGGGGATACTAACGAAATTGTACATTTGGTGACCCTCCTACTAAGAGGAAAACCACATTGGCCTAAAGCAAAAGTAAATATACAGCTTGATGAGTTACAGAGCCAATGGCTCTATTTTATTTCTTACAACATAGCTAGAATGTCAGGGGATCTTTTTCATGTTTTGGAACTCAAATGATTTATTGCACACAAAAAATGAAAAAAATGCAGTATCCATAATTATTGATATTGCTGCAATATTGGTTCATTGTAGTTTGATTATCAATCTTTACAGAATAATTATTGCCAATTAAACAACAACAAAATGCTTCAACTATCAATATTTTTCTATTCATACATATTGTTTCATTATGAATGTTTTGGGTAGAGTGACCTTAAACAAACAAGACGAAATTCCATTTTATGAAAAAATGAAATTTTCCTTCATTTAATAAACTGTTTGATAAGTTACAGAAAGATAGATGACAGGATACTGACAAGAATAAAAACTGTTTTTAAAATATAGATTCATTTGATAAAAATTATAAGTCACATTTCTTTGCCAATCTCTAAAGAAACATAAGTAACACAAAACCAACAAGAAAAAGCTACAGTATCTAACACATTTAATATTGCTTCATTTAATAAGTTTCAATTTCATAATAATTTCCACAAAGATTTATCACATAAAACCAAAGAGAAAAAAATCTGTATCTAAAACTATCAAATTGCTTCATTTACAAAACTGATATATAAATCACAATTTCATTATCAATATCTACAAAATATAAGAATTAAAACCAATGAGAATAAAATCTATATGTTAAAGTGATTTTTAAATCACAATTTCATTATCAATATCTACAAAAATATAAGAAAAAAACCCAATGAGAATAAAATCTATATGTTAAACTATTGATGCTGCTTCATTTACCATTTTGCGGCGCCACTGTGTTGCCGTAGCGATGAGTTTACCTGGGTTCTCTGTGCACTGTGTGTGGGAGGACTGTGCCTAGACTTATGATTTGATCAGCGTACAAGTCGCGGTGGCATTTTACGTCCACCATGGACCCCATCGGTCTGTCAGGAATGATTTGTCTCCGCGTCCTCGTGTCAAGCGCCACCACCTGCAGTCTAGGAATACCTTGATTGATTTGTGAGTGTTATACTCTATACAGGTGATACCTTTATTATGAAGGCATTTTACACAGAGGTGTTACCTTTATTATGAAGGCATTTTACATGTTGTACCTTTGTCAAGTTTATGTAAGCAAAGGCTTGTGGTATTGGGATTTGAACAGGGTTTGAATATGAAAATATTAAAAACCTACGGATTGATAGGTAATTGTAAGTATCTATATATAGGTGATACCTTTATTATTAAGGCATTTTATGGTTGTACCTTTGTCAAGTCATTTTATGTAGGCAAAGGCTAGAATATGGATTTAAAAAGGGTTTGAATATGAGATGGAAATATTTAATATATTTTATGTGTTTGACCTTTTTGAAAACCTATTGATTGATAGTTAATTTTATATATCTATATTCAGGGGATAACCTTATAGGGGCAGTAGCACGTTTTTTTTAACATTCTATATTTAAAAAATTTCACTGATAATTGTATGTTAATGCTAAATTTATTATTTTGATAGTGTCAAAACTCTCATTACACAAGCCAATCGTCCATAGTCGAGGACTTAACTATAAAGATTCACATAAATTCTATTGGCTGCCATTTTGGTGTGAACACCTTTAATTCATTTTGTGTAAGAAAAAGGAATCGCATGGCTGAACTTTACATTATATAATTTATTTATCATTGTTTCATTTAGTTTAATTACATTGTCTTTCAATTGGAACCATTTATTTCCATTATCCGGACATCACCTTATATTCCACCTAAAACGCTACTGCCCCTTTAATTATCTCATCATTTAAATTAACAAATGTTACTATAAAAGGGTTCAACTACCGGATACATGGTATACAATATGGTATTTAATTAAAATGTGCATGTATATATATTGACTGTCAAAACAGTGATTGATTAGTTGGGGGGTATTTGTTATGACATTTGTTTAGGTTTTCCTTCCCTTAAAGGGGCAGTAGCACGTTTTTTGATAATTTTATATTTTAAATATTTCACTGATAGCTTTAAGTGAATGCTATATGTATCATTTTGACAGTGTCAAAAATCTCATTACACAAGCCAGTCAGCTATTGTCAGAGGACAAGAAGATTAACATATCCATTGGCGGCCATTTTGTGTGAACACCTTTAATTTATTTTGTGTAAGAAAAAGGAATTGCATGGCTTAACTTTGCGTTATTTATTTGAATTATTAATGCTTCATTTAGTTTAAATACATTGTCTTTCACTTGAAACCATTAATTTTCATTTTCCTGACATCACCTTATATTCCCCCTAAAAACGTGCTACTGCCCCTTTAATGAATTTGTATACATAAATAATGAAAGGTTGGTTATATTTGTAGCAAACAGATGATGTCTTGTCTCATAATTAACACTCATCAAAACATGATTCCGTCTTATTTGGTGTAAATGTTCATTGTGTATGTTATTATATTTGGTGTGAATGTACATTATGTAAAGGATGTTTATGTAAATATGCTTTATATAAGTCATCATCTTGTGTGAACTTTGACATCATCATTAGCATGATTATAGCAATTCCTTCATAATAGATTTGTTCACAGTTTGTCCTCCTGTGCATTCAGCCACCTGACTTACTTTAAACACTCATCAATTATTATTTGATTTTGTAGTTTGATAGTAAGGATTCACACCTTTTGTAAATTCAGGAATTAGTAATTTTTAGCTCATCAGGACTGAAAGTCCAGATGGGCTTATGGCATGGCCCGTCGTCCGGCGTCCGTAAACTTTTGACACTTTCGTCTTCTCCTCATGAACCATACACATTAGAGAGCTGAAATTTTGTGTACAAGTACCTTAGCATATGGAGATTCTAATTTGTAACTTTGGTGACCCTGTGACCCCAAATAGGGTCACAGGGGTCACAACTTTAAAAACTTATTTTCATCTTCTTCTCCAGTTCCAAAAGGAGTAGAGAGTTAAAAATTATATGTGCAGACTCCTTGGACAATGGAGATTCTAATTTGTAACTTTGGTGACCCCATGACCCCAAATAGGGTCACAGGGGTCACAACCTTAAAAACCTATTTTCATCTTCTTCTCCAGTTCTAAAAGGACTAGAGAGTTAAAAACGATATGTGCAGACTCCTTGGCCAATGGTGATTCTAAATTGTAGATTTCGTGACCCCATGACCCAAAATAGGGTCACAGGGGTCACAACCTTAAAAACCTATTTTCATCTTCTTCTCCAGTTCTAAAAGGACTAGAGAGTTGAAAGTGATATGTGCAGACTCCTTGGACAATGGGGATTCTAATTTGTAACTTTGGTGAACCTGAGACCCCAAATAGGGTCACAGGGGTCACAACCTTAAAAACCTAGTTTCATCTTCTTCTCCAGTTCTAAAAGGACTAGAGAGTTAAAAGTGATATGTGCAGATTCCTTGGACAATAAGGATTCTAATTTGTAACTTTGATTAATCTGTGACCCCAAATAGGGTCACAGGGGTCACAACCTTAAAAACCTATTTTCATCTTCTTGTCCAGTTCTAAAAGGACTAGAGAGTTGAAAGTGATATGTGCAGACTCCTTGGACAATAAGGATTCTAATTTGTAACTTTGGTGAACCTGTGACCCCAAATAGGGTCACAGGGGTCACAACCTTAAAAACCTATTTTCATCTTCTACTCCAGTTCTAAAAGGACTAGAGAGTTGAAAGTGATATGTGCAGACTCCTTGTACAATAAGGATTCTAATTTGTAACTTTGGTGAACGTGTGACCCCAAATAGGGTCACAGGGGTCACAACCTTAAATACCTATTTTCATCTTCTTCTCCAGTTCCAAAAGGACTATAGAGTTGAAAATTATATGTGCAGACTCCTTGGCCAATCAGGATTCTTAATTGTAGATTTCGTGACCCCATGACCCCAAATAGGGTCACAGGGGTCACAACCTTAAAAACCAATTCTCATCTTCTTCTCCAGTTCCAAAAGGTCTAGAGAGTTAATATTGATATGTGCAGACTCCTTGGACAATAAGGATTCTAATTTGTAACTTTGTTGACCCTGTGACCCCAAATAGGGTCACAGGGGTCACAACCTTAAAAACCTATTTTCATCTTCTTCTCCAGTTCTAAAAGGTCTAGAGAGCTGAAATTATATGTGCAGACTCCTTGGCCAATGGGGATTCTAAATTGTAGATTTCGTGACCCCATGACCCCAAATAGGGTCACAGGGGTCACAACCTTAACAACTTATTTTCATCATCATCTTTAGCTCCTAAAGGTCTATTGAGCTGAAAGACTGCATGTAGACTCCTTGGCCAATTGGGATTCTAAACTGTAGGGTCACAGGGGTCACAATCTTAAAAACCTATTTTTCTCCATTAGATGACAGTCTATGGCAAATTTATTTCTTTTTATTTATCTAGAAAGTGTTGAATAATAATACATTTGTTTTGTAATTTTTTTATAGGTTTTCTTGCAATAGGTAACATCAGTTTCATTTTTAGCTCATCTTGCCTGTATAAAGCAAACTTGATATGATGCCTGATGAGCTACAGAGCCAATGGCTCTATTTTTTATAATTTTGTATTAAATAGGAACCTTTGATAGAGTCATGGTGTTTGTTCAGGGAGGTTTGTCTGGATGATTTGAATGAATTGAAATTAAATAAGTTTGGTTACTTTTTGAAAATCTCAATTTTTGTGTTTACCTATCAAGGAAGTTTAACAGTAAACAATATGTTGGCCCAATCATGACCTTTTAGAAAGCAAGTCTAGCTTTGAAATAAACTGGCTAGATCTTCAAGTATCATTTCTTATATTTAATAGTGTAATTACAGTTTTTGAGAATTTTTAGACACTGAATGTTAGTCCATGTTGTGGCTTCCAAGTGCGATTCTACAAGAGAATGTAGCTAGTTTCCAGCCTGTGCTCACAGGTCTCCGAACATTACACAGCTCTAATTGGAAATATACTCCACAAATGAAGTTACTATTACATTGCTGATCCGTTCTATCAATGATATGCTGAGTCATATGATGCTTAGTATTGAATTTTTGGATGGTCTCTTTTGGGGTTGAGTAAACATGTCTTCTCCAGTCATGGTGATATGAGGAGTTGAAGGAGTTGTTCACCCCAATCATGACATCTCACCTTGTCAATATCATCTCTACGTGGGAAATATCATCTCTATGTGGGCAATATCATCTCTACGTGGGCAATATCATCTCTATGT
The DNA here is from genome assembly GCA_916613615.1 of Steromphala cineraria. NCBI lineage: Eukaryota > Metazoa > Mollusca > Gastropoda > Trochida > Trochidae > Steromphala > Steromphala cineraria. Next base: position 26,340,316 of record OU744734.1, on the reverse strand, counting down.
GGGCAATATCATCTCTACGTGGGCAATATCATCTCTACATGGGCAATATCATCTCTATGTGGGCAATATCATCTCTATGTGGGCAATATCATCTCTACGTGGGCAATATCATCTCTACATGGGCAATATCATCTCTACATGGGGTCATTAACAGATTTATTACATAGGTATTATATGGGCATAATGTGTTGACCGTTTTATCATCAGTTGTCTTGATTTCTTATGATTAGTACATTGGTTCTTATTGAACCAGGGATAGCAGGTATAGTGCGTTCGACTTTGGATCAAGAAGATTGGGGTTCGATTAACTCCACACTTCAAACCCGAACTCACTCACTCACTCAAATCACACCAGGGGCTTTTAACTTTGTCTGCAGTAGAGAACTGATATACAAACAGTAAGGTTTGAGTGCAATGCTACACTGAATTTTAGCGCAGTACCACCCATGGTTCGCTAGTTCCAGCCTTGCAGATATCACTACTAACCAGGGATGCAGAAATCGGTCTATTTGCCGGACATGTCCGATTGGGAATCCAGTTTGACCGTTTGAAGATAATCAAAGAATTACTAAACAAACAGATAAACAAGCCTGAGTTATCTAACAAGCAATCAATAAAAAAAATTATGAACAAAATATCATTATTTGTCGACTTATACGTGAAATGTCTGATTTGCAAAAATTTGAATCTGCATCTCTGCTACTAACACATGCAATAATACTAGCAGACGTGAGTTTAGCCTCTCATCTAGTCTGTCTAACAGCCCCTGAAACAAAATATCTTTAAAGACCCACACAAGTCTATATTATTATAGCAAGTCTAGCTCACTGCAGTTTCAAATGAACAGCTTCAGTGGGCTCCTTTCAATTTTAATAGTAGAAAACTGCATTTAATATGTATTTTCATTTCAGAGACTAAAATTTAGTCTTCCTCTCATCTCTTATTGATCCACTGAGGTCAACCCTCAGTGTCAACCTTTGAACGTGCTTCTCTGAATTTAGAGTTTCAATTTCAGAGTTTATTGTGACAAGTTGATGCCATTACATTGAGTAGATCTCTGTGAAATTACGAAAGACAGATGATTTGGTAAATGGGTTGAGAATAGACAATATCCAGTCACAGACAATAATAGTATGGTTGTCATCTCTTAATTTCTATAATGTCCTTACTTTAATGTCCCATGGCTATCCAAGTAGAGACATCAAGCCCTATAAATCGGTCCACTGATGGATAATGTTTGTAATTGAGCCATAGTTTCCTCTAAATTAACTATAATGGCCATGTGGTAGATCGGTCAGGTCGTTTGGTCCAGATTTAAGCGAGAGTTTCGGTCTGGATCTTGGAGTAAATTTCTGGAGTGACACAAGGAAACTTTGTTACTATCATTCCTCAAGGAGCTCTAGGAGTAAGAGTAGAATTTAATCTATAAAAATATTTAAAATATGGACTGAACTGTACCTTCATTTATATAATTGTATTTCTTGAGGCTAGAATTAGGACTTATACTGTGTTTTATACTCCTATTTAATACGCAGTGGAGATGCAGGACTTTGTTGCTTTTGTATGGTTTTGTTTACCTTTATTAGTAGGGATAGACTTACATTTAGTATTTGTTTTCAATTTTGACGGGGGCGGGATAGCGCAGTGGTTAGCGCGTTCGACTTCGGATCAGAAGGTCTGTGGTTCGAACCCCGCCAGGGGCTCGGCCATCACCTCAATATTGACAATATTTTTCAGTTCATGTATTATTTATAACAAAAAGGAGCCCAGAATATGCTTTGACCTTAAGCTGAGCAATCTACCTGCTTTACTTTTCTAGACTGGGTTGGTCGTCAATAGAATATTTTTGCTCTTGGGTCTTGATGACAGATTATTAGTAGGGACTGTAGAAGATAATAAAAATGATTCTCAAAATAGCGATGCATTGACAGAACTCAACCAAGAACAGAAAGTAAGCTTATAGAATCGACAGGCTAGTTTTAATTCTGTTATTCCTCAAATTCAAGCTACCCCTTGATAGCTCATGTATGATTGACTTTACCTGTGTTAGTAAAGATGATGAAAATAGTGATGCAATCACAGGTTTCAGCCTTGAACTGCAATTGGGAACATTTTTTGCTTTTGTGAGATCAGTTTATTTTCCTTAAAAAACATTCAACTTACTTAAGGAATAATATTGATGCTTACTGGCCGACATGCACAAGAGCTTCATATGATTGATATGCACCCAGATACCTTTGCCCTATATGGTGATGAAGATGGATATGTCAATATCATAATCAGAATGCTTTTATGGCCACAAATCAAGATGGAAAGTGCTTTTCATCTGAAAGGGAGAAAGTTTAGGTATTTCCTTACCTAATTGTAAAGCCATCAGAGAAAGGTTCTGTCGTCTTCGTAATGCACATAACATAAAAGAACACACAATGAAGTTGCGTCCGCTAATGGACAATGAAGGTTAAACCCATTTGTTCATTGTTTGTCAATTTACTCAACAAAGTAGATTCCGTCCAAGCCATCTAGAATTATCAATACTATTAAGCTATCAAAGTTGTGTAAACACATGGGTCTACTGTGTTCGTTTGATCATTTGATGTTGTGGGCACCTGTTTCTCTCGTTAGTATCATGGTTAATTTTAACCCTTAACATGCTGTGTTCATAAGTGAAACAATTCGTAAATGGCTAATTTATGGAACATAAATTGTCATGAAAGTCCAGGGTTTGGGGGGTACCAATGGTTCATGCTTTTCTCATAAGTGTTTTCCAATTTAACCCTTTACATGCTGAGTTCATTATTGAAATATTTCCAAAGTGACTGAATTATGGGAATGTAAAAATAGAAAGTCAAAGATATCTGTTGGTACCAAGGGTTTGTTTCACTTATCACTGCCTAGGCTGATTTTTGAACTTGGTGAGTTCTTTATTGAAACAATTCCTGAGATGCTGAATTATGGAATAAGACTTGTCATAAAGAAGGACCAGAATACCCAGCGGTATAGTGTTTATTTTTCTCATGTCATTGTCTTAGTTGATTTTAACCCTTAATTACCATGCTGAATTCTATAATGGTATGTAATCATCTAGTTGTCTAGTCAAGGGGTACCAAGGGTTTTTGGCCAAATCAGACCTGAAATTCAGATGTCTGAAATTGACCAGAATATTTTAGAACAGTAACTGTTACTAACATCTGTTCCTCAAGGACCTTCTCAACTGTGACCATCAGCAAAGAAACTTCTGGTTTTAGTTCTTTATGAGTTCATCAGCCTCTGACAGAATCCTTTATCCCTTTTTCATTAAGTCCAAATTCTTGAGATTAAGACACTTTGGAACGTCGCTGTAAGATTAAACAGAAGTTTCAAATTTGTTAAAAAATGTTTTAGTTAGAGAAATTCATACCCATAAAGATGATGTGTCGCTGTTCAAAAATTCAAAACTGCAATTGATTCTTTGAGTTCCATTGAGTTCAATATAATATGTTATGTATTTCTATGTAAAAATGTTCATCGTAACATTCTGTATCTTCTATGAAATAACAGCATGCTTTGTTTTCCCGATGTTATGTTGCTGTTAAATACCAGTACGATAATTGTATTAAGTTAACACCGATCCCTCAAGTGGATGGACACTAATGTTGTTGACACTTATCCCCTCAATTACTCGCTGATGTAAAGGACGTCGATCTGAGTAGCGTTGTCGTACGTCTTGGAGCCTTCGGCGAATCTTTAATCTCATTTTCAGCTCATCACGGGGCTTTTCCACACCTCTGCATGTTTTTTTTTTTTTTTTTTTTTTTTTTATTGGTTCCCAAGGGTTACAAAGTCTGTGTACAATGAGTTGGGGTAAATTCCGTACATTGGACATTTGACAAGGTAGAGTATAAAATAAATCAACTTATTAACTAATTCTTGAAAATTGGGATGAGTGATTTCCACTTTTTATTAAATTTGCTAATTTCATTGTTTCTTTGAAATATAAATTTTTCCACCGAGAAAATATCTGACAGAACTTTTTTATAATTATTGAAGTTTGGAATTGATTTTTTTATATTACATAAATTAATGAATTTCTTTGCCGAGACAATGATTTGGTTTATCAAACCATTATTATTAGATGTAACAAACCAAATAATAAATTTTGAAATTGTTATTTTTTGTTGTTGATAGTTATTTATCCAGAGTTCCAGATCATTCCAAAAAATTTGTGTCACACTACACTCCCAATAAACATGGCAAATGCTCTCAGGAGCATCATTACAAAAATTACACAAGTCATTGTCAACAAGATGCATTCTCAACAATTCTCTTTTAGTAAAAATAACTCTTTGAAGGAATCTATATTGGAAATCAATAAGTTTGACATCTTTCATTCCACGTCGGTATACATTGAAAATGTTATCCCAGTCAAATTTCGAGTCCTTAAAAATCGTTTCCCACTTGTTACAGATATCAAGCTTTTCGTTTTTTGATATTAGTTTATCGTAAAAGAATCTAGAACCTTTAGTGGATTTCAAGACATTTCTTTGATAAATACTGGTAAAGAAATTATAAATAGGAATGTTGTTTCTGCATTTGGTAAAATATTTCCACTCAGTTGGTAAAATGTGAAGTAAATAGTTATAATCCAATATTGTACCTCTAATCTTGTAGTTTGATTGTAATTTATCAAAGGATATGAAACCTTGTTCATCACACAAGTCTTTTATAGTCAATATACCATTATTCGCCCAATTTCTGATAACGTGATAGGGGTCTTTGAAATTATGGTTAAGCCATAGAGGCTCCGCAAGCAAGTCATCAATATTATCCCTTTCAGCATTAAATGTTTTGCAGTATTTTGTCCACGCATCAATAGCATCCTTCCAAAAGGGGTTTTTAGTATGTAAGATTTTACCTATGTTTGCTCCATATTTTAAGATATCATCATAAGGTATACTACTAGGGTTGCAATCCGTTGATTTTTTACAATATAGTCTCAAGGTAGATAATCTTAAAGCTTCCATAAATGTTTTTAAATCAACCATACCCAATCCCCCCTCTGACTTTAGTCTTTTTAAAGTAGTTCTTTTTATCTTATCTTGTTTATCATTCCATATAAATTTGAAAAAGATTTGTTCAAGAGAATAAATAAAGTCGTTTTGGGGATTGGGGAGTGAGCTGAAAATGTGTACCAATTTGGAAAGGGCTAATGTTTTTATGACTGTGATTTTACCTATCAGTGTTAGGTTTCTTTTTCTCCATGTTGATAGTAGTCTGTTTATTTCTTCAAGCTTTTTCTTTGTATTAATTACCCATAAATCAGCCAGATTTGGAGTGAATTTTATTCCCAGTACTTCAAACTCCCCATTATGCCATTCAATTTTAAGGTCAGTACATATACCTTGTTTACTACCTGCCATTGAGCCAATCCAAATTGCCTTCGTCTTGTCTATATTTATTTTCAGACCTGACATTTTATAAAATGTATTAAGTGTGTCAATAGCTGCATATAGACTGTCTTCAGTGCCATCAAGAAATAATTCTGCATCGTCTGCATATTGACCTAATTTGTATTCCTTTCCATCAAGGATAATACCTTTGATCCTATCATTATTTCTTATCATACAACCTAAGATTTCAGCCACAAAGAGGAAAAGATAGGGCGACAGAGGGTCCCCCTGTCTACAACCCCTTTCATTATTAAAAAAGTCAGATAAATGGCCATTTTGTATCACGCATGAACTAGTTTGATATGTTAAAATATTAATCCATTGTATAATTTGTGGACCAAATCCAAATTTATTGAGGGCCATATTAATAAAATCCTTTGAAACTGTGTCAAAAGCCTTTTCAAAGTCGATTAATAAGAGTAAACCAGAGATATTTCTAGCTTTTGTTTCAAACATAATGTCATATAACAATCTTGTATTCTCACTAATAGTTCTGCCTGGAATAAAACCTGTCTGGTTTCCATGTATTAGTAAATCCAAAGTCTTTTTCAAGCGATTGGTTATGCATGTACTTATTATTTTATAGACAGCGTTTAGAAGAGTAATTGGTCTCCAATTTTTCAGGCGAGTTCTGTCTTTATTTGCTTTAGGTATACAAGTAATAACCCCCCTCTTCATGGTTAAGGATAGTTCACTTTTGGCGAAAACCTCTTTTACAAATCTTAAAATCCATCCTTTGAGATCGTTCCAAAAAAATTTAAAGAAATCAATTGGGAAACCGTCTATTCCTGGACTTTTATTGTTTTTCATATTTCTCACTGCGAAAGTAATTTCTTCCATATTAATATCTTTTTCCAGTTCTTCCCTTAATTCATAGTTCAATGTTGGTGTAACAACATTATCTAAAGTAATATCTACTTCTAGATCATTATTGAGGGAATAAAGTTTTTTATAAAAATATTTCAGTTGATCTAGAATAGAGTTACTGTCTGTAATTTCCTCATTTTTATCAGTAACAATTTTATTTATTGCTTTGCTAACATAATTTCTATTTTCAAGATTACAGAAATATTTTGTTGGTTTTTCACCTTCTTCATACCATCTTATTCTATTTCTAATCTGAATGCCTCTTAATTCATCTTCCTTTATTTGCTCCAATTCCGTCTTATATTTTGTAAGTTCAGAAAGCATGGATTCACTCATATTTTGAAAATCTTGTCTAATATTGTCTTCACATTCTTTAATTTTTTCTTCCAATTCTATAGTTTTCTTTTTTTTGTCATTCTTCAAAAAAGAAGCATAAGAAATTGTTTTTCCTCTTACTTTCATAAGAAATGTTTCCAAAAATAAATTATCACTAATTGTATGTTGATAACACATATTTTCTAGTTGTGCGTAACTTGTGATGTTCTTACGCACACAAGTGACCTCATAGTACAATTATCGTAATTTGATGAAGAGGGCTTTTGACTTAGATGCGTCATCGTAAGCGATCTTGTCTTTAGGCAATATATATGAAAGACAAAATCAGCTTTTCTTATCTTTATGCCTTTTAGACGTTTTCTGTTCCAAGTTTGGTATGGTTTATTGCTAATCTGACAGACTTAAGGTTGGTGCTGTTTTTGAAAAATTTACCGTTTTTGATTGCAGTTCCAGGAATACCAGGAATATCTAATTTTGGTGTTTTTTGGGTAAAAAATCGCTTGCCAGTATCTTATTCAGAATCTTAAGTGTTAAATGAATAATTTAGATCAAGTGATTTTTTTTTATGAAGATATTGATGTTGTGTATTGATGTCTTTATCAGTTTGTCAATAGGTTATCATACATGGCTTAAAGAATGCCTATCTCGTATAGCTTATGTGTATATTTGGTGCAAATTGGGAATCTGTTTGACAATTTCAAAAAACACAAAAATGAAATCTTGAATTATGCTATAAGCTTTAATTTGGAAACATTGATTGATTTTTCAAATCAATCTAGTTTCAACCTTGAAAATATTTGAAGAATTATGCAGAAATACCGAACAATAAGATATAAGTATTCTCAGATTATTTAAATGGAAAAAATGAATAATAAGATTAATCAAAATAAAAATATTGAAGAAATGTCAGGTTAATCCAAATAAATGTTTTGAAGAATTTAAGATAAATCAAAATGAAAATATCAAAAATTTCAGACAAGACCTATTATGAAGGTTGACTTCTGCTCAGTGTTATGCTGCTGAAGACCTATTTGGGAGACAATTGATATTGAATCTTTGGTCACCCCAAGCTACACGATAAACTCTTAATTCTCCTTAATCTCCCATCTTTTTTGTCTTCTGTACACAACGAGGACTATTCCGGACAAATTGTCGGATCAGACCTGGCTCAGTAAACTTCCCAATCTAGAACTCTTATAAGGATAATCCGTGCTTAAATTCCAGGCCATTGTTTACCCTATGGAGATGTAAGGGTAGTGAAAAGGATTTAAAGGGGCAGTAGCACGTTTTTTGATAATTTTGTATTTCAAATTTTTCACTGATAATTGTACGCTTAATGTATTATTTTGATAGTGTCAAAAATCGTATTACACAAGCAATTTATCCATAGTCGGAGGACAAAGTATGAAGATTCACATAAGTTTGTGTGAACACCTTTAATTCATTTTGTGTAAGAAAAAGAAATCGCATGGCACAACTTTACGTTTCAATTAGAACCATTTATTTTCATTTATCTGACATCACCTTATATTCCCCCTAAAAACGTGCTGCTGCCCCTTTAAAGTTACAGTCCTATCGACTTAATTTTGTTGAAACAAAATTCGCTTGTGGTACTTCTTTAGCAAGTTGTGAAATATAAATCAACAAAAATGTTATCCCCAATAACAGTTTTCAACTTGATTGTGTTATAATCATTGTACTAATAACACAATTTGCATAAACTGAAATGTCCCCTTGAATTTCGTTTCCACTATAGATCCGCCGATAGGACTGTTTTTTGTTTATCATTATGATTTATCGTTCATCATCATATGTTTTTTATATCATACATATATAATATCATATATCATTATTATTGATTGTTCCATGCTTTTATCATCTTTCATTGAAGAATTTTAAGTCAAAATATAATAACTAAAAATAACAATTTTTTTTCTCTCATCAAAATGTTGCCATTTTTGGGGGGAAATTTTTTTTCTCAACTTATCAATCTTTTCTATTTAAAAATAGATTAATGCTATTTTTGGAACAATATGACACTATTTTCACATTTTGTAATTAAATGTTTTCACACATGCTCTGAACCAATGATAAGATCATAGCCGCTCATTAGAGTCCTTAATTAAAATTTCTAAAAATAGCAACAGAGAAGTGTCTCTGAGGGACGTAGACTACACACAAGGTGATTCAGTGTACAGATGGGTAACTTGATACACCTAGAGAGGCTCTTAACCGGTGGGGCTTGTCATTAGAAATATTTTCTATTTTTTTATATAGAAGATCAGTATATTGACCTTCTTTGCTTGAATTTGTTTGTATCTGATCAAAACTGTGGTATCTTGTGTGATAAAGATAAAAATTGAAAAGTGGGACTCTTAAAATGTTACGGGTCCACTCATAAAGAGCCTCATCTACATCTAGAACTCTTGGCAGCATGGCGCTCTGTGATGGATGGAACCATTTCATTTGTAGGGGTGTTAGGTAAGTGTGGGTGGTCAACATTATTATGATTTAATGTAATATTTCTATTTGTTTGAAGGAAATTGCTCAAGATTTAATTTTATTAAAATCAAATTTTAGCATTTTGGATATTTGTAATCAGATTAGATACTGTTTTTACATGTTTGGATCTTTATCAAAACCTGTCCCCCCTAATGAGTAGGTTGAAAACTAGTCAATGATGTATAGAAGTTTGGTTTGAGAATTGACAAGAGTGGAACTAATGGTCGTTCAAGATTCCATACAGGTAGGTGGGTTTATAGTTTACCTGGACTTTAACTATCATACCTTGTATATACCTGTGATAACCTTTTATATACCTATGATTCAGAAGTTATTGAGTCACTGGGATTGGAACGACCATGTCAAAATATAGATATGGAGTCATGATTTCATCAAAGATTACAAGAAATCATGAAATTTTCATTCATGGATCTGGCGTTGATTTTGATTTTCATACCTTATACCTATTTAGCAGCCCCGACTTAGTCGGGGCTGCTATCAGTATTTGTGCAGTTTCCGCCGCCGCCACCGCCGCCGCCGCGTCCGCCGCGCTCATACTAATGGCTATAACTTTTTTCTACTAAGCTTTCCAGAACTTCTATTTATAACTTACTGCTTATACCTCGGGGGAACGATTTTGACATGTTCACCTTCAAGGTCAAAGGTCAAGGTCACGAGCTATAAAATCACTAAAAAAATTCCTTGTAAACGCGATAACTTGAAAAGTTTTTGTGCTATGAAGCTCTAACTTGATATATAACATCCTTGGAAGAGTAAAAAATTTTGAAAAGGTTTTCGCTACAATCTGTCCAAGGTCAAGGTCACAGCGAGGTCATTACTTTAGCATGGTTTTGCGAAAATGCTTTATTTTAACTATGAACACTTGTAATCAAAAGATGATTGTTATACTCAATGAAATGTGTTCATTGATTGTGAAACCTTGAAGGTCAAAGGTCAAGGTCATGAGATTTGTGTTATTGCAATTTGCAACTAATTTGGATATTACTTGATCTCATTAAGCTTTTCAGAACTCATAAACATGTATAAGTGTCCATACCTCTGGGGACTTAGAATGACATGTTCTCTTTCAAGGTCAAAGGTCAAGGTCACGAGCAATAAAATCACTAAAAAATTCCTTGTAAACGCGATAACTTGAAAAGTTTTTGTGCTATGAAGCTCTAACTTGATATATAACATCCTTGGAAGAGTAAAAAATTTTGAAAAGGTTTTCGCTACAATCTGTCCAAGGTCAAGGTCACAGCAAGGTCATGACTTTAGCATGGTTTTGCGAAAATGCTTTATTTTAACTATGAACACTTTTAAGCAATAGATGATTGTTATACTCATTGAAAAGTGTTCATTGATTGTGTAACCATGAAGGTCAAAGGTCAAGGTCATGAGATTTGTGTTATTACAATGTGGAAATAATATTGATATAACTTAATCCAATTCAGTTTTTCAGAACTTATAAAGATGTATAATTGTTTACACCTCTGGGGACTTACAATGACATGGTCACATTCAAGATCAAAGGTCAAGGTCACGAGCTATAAAATCACTTAAAAATTATTTGTAAACGCGATAACTTGAAAAGTTTTTGTGCTATGAAGTTTAAATTTTGTATGTATTATCTCTTGAGAAGTACAAAATTTTGGAAAGGTTTTGGGTATGAAGTGTCAAAGGTCAAGGTCACAGCAAGGTCAACAAATATTGAGAAAATGGATTATTTTTACTTTTACCTCTTTAATTTGTTGCATTAATGTTATATTCAATGAAATGTATTCATTGATTGCATGACCTTGAGTGTCAAAGGTCAAGGTCACAAGAAAATGCCCAATATGCTGAGGCTTGTAGAAGGCGGAACAGGGTAAGGCGAAACCCCAAGTTTCGGGGCTGCTCTGTTTTTGCGGTGTCCCGCAAACACTAATCTAGTTTCAAATGTTATTGGGAGTCACTTAAATTGGAACTATCATGTCAAGTACAGATTTGGACTTTTTGACAAATGAACTTGTGAAACTGTCATACATGGATCTGACATACTGATTTTATGTACCTATGATTCAGAAATTATTTAGTCACTTGAATTTGAACTATCATGTCAGATACTGATTTGGACTTGTTGATGATTGAACTAGTAAATTTCATAATTAAATTGATTATCATATCTTGAACCTACTTTTGATTCAAATATTATTGAGAGTCAAATCTCTCGAACTGCAACTTTCAAGTTATATTTTGACTTGTTGAAGATGGAACTAGTTATTGTCATGCCTGAATTTGACATGGTTTTCATTATTATACCTTTTTATCTAAAATTTAGAAGATTTTTGGAGTCATCTAAAGTCACTATGAAGGCAAAATAAAGGTGTAGTCATATGAATAAATTGAAGGTTTTGTGAACTTTACAAAGTCATGAGTCAGATCTAGTGAATGCTTTGTAAAATATTTGCATTAGCAACTACTCCCTCCTCAAAATATAAAAAACTTTTATATTGTTAAATCTATGTTGTAATTTACCATTGAAAATATAGTAAATGAAAAAAAAATTGCATTCCCTCTATTGAAGTTTTTAAGGAATTAATTTGACATCGTGATGGGAAATCTGTACCCAAAAAAAACCACATTTATGTTCTAGACGGATATGAACTCCAGTTGACCTCTGATATACACAGAGCTCAATTTGCTTGATTTTACTCAACAACTGTTCTCATTTTCCAATCTCAGAAGGTCAAATGTAAGCAAACCCTTCCCTTTTTCCCAAAGTTAAGTGAGTCATTTGGCAAGTCGATCAATTGACAAATTATTGACAAAGTTCTTCATAAAAAATTCATCGTTTAATGTTTTACTGTTATGAAGTTATTTATGTATTTCATCATTTTAACTATTAACTATTAACAAGATTTAACAATTTGAAAAGAAGCTACCTAATTTATTTTATTTTCAAAATTGAGAAAACTTATTATTTTCAGGTTATTGATGTATTTCATATATCTATATGATATACGTTTTGGTCTTATTGTAAACTTTATTTTGATGTTACAAAAAAATCCAAATTTTGAATATACGTTTACAAAATTTAATTTTGCTATTCATAGAGTTGATTGAGAGTTGACATTATATCTTAGGAAAAATATAAAAATATTGATCATTAACCTGTGTGATGGAACATCACAAGATTAAACACATTAACCATAATATTTGAGTTAATACAGGCCATTCTGTGTACGTGTTTATATATCATATATACTAACGAGATGTCTGCTATTAATTAGGATCATCCTCTAATGAGTTGTAAGCACTAATGACTGTGTGGGGTGGATATAGATAGTGTGGAATCTATATCATTAATGGGATGGGGGTTGAAGGTATATAGTTCAAGTACTGTAAAATCTACACTGTTGAGGTTTACATCTCGAACCTTAGTGTTACATAAGTTCACAAAAGATTTACCTGTAATCAACTCATTATGATACCTGTCAGTCTACGGGGGTCTTGTTGACCTTTCTGCTTTTTGTTTTTGTTAGTTTGTGTAAAATACCGTATTTTCTCGAATAGACGCCAGGCCTCGAATACATGCCGGGTCTCGTATAGACGCCGGGTCTTGAATAAACGCTGTGTGGTAAGTTGATTAATTAATGCTCCCGTAGTTGAATTGAAATAAATTATTCCCCCTTTACACCATCTATAATATTTGTTTCCTACTTAAAAACAAATAGACGCCGGCTTCGAATAGACGCCGGGTCTCGAATACACTCCGGGGGTAAAGGGGGTCTGAAAAAATTCACGCCAGGGGCGTCTATTCGAGAAAATACGGTAGAATAGTTTCACAGGAACGAAGGACTGTATAGGAGGGCTTCATTATCAACATATCTTGTAGTGTTATGACATAGCTATGTGTTGAATTATTGTCCTAATCCGCTACTGTTTCATTGATAGTGTTGTTTTGTTATAGATGTTAACATTTATGTAAGTCACGATGTACTTTTGATATTTATTTAGAAGTTGATAGCCGGAGTAAAACATGCAATCAGTTTTCATCCAAATTTAATGTGTTAATGTCAATGATAATGATAATCATTAAATGGAAGCATAATTTGTTAATTGTATGATAAATGGGTTTAAATGCTTAGTAAAACCAATGTTTTCTTATTTGCAGAAGTAACATAAAGTATCTATAGTTATGTGTATGAAACAATGGTTTTGTATCACCTCCCATATAATAATGATACATAGTTCTTAAATGACCACTTGATGAAATATTAATCATAAACGATATCTCATAATATACTCATTTTGTCAAATATTTATGAATACAAGCAACTTGTATACTATATCATACTATATGCAGATATCAGTAGAACTTTATTGGATAAATATTTTGTCCTTTTCTATCTCCACCTATAAAAATACAATCAACCTTGAAACTGATGTACAATTTCATATTCTCTTGACATCATGTCTGAAGAAGCTGTACCATCCATTGTACCACCAAGTCGAATTGCTTTTCATCCAGAGGTCCGATGTTTGAAGCCTGCAAAGAACTCAACGTCTTTGTCTGCAGTAGAGAACTCTTCTAGATGCAGTCAGGTTTGGGTGCAATGCTACGCTGAAATGGTTTTCTAGTTCCAGCCAATGCTCGCAGGTTTCACTGCAATGCATAGCCACAATAGTGTTGCAGGCTTTCTCTCGCAATAATAAATAATATTAGAATCCATGATATAAATGAAATACTCTTGAAAGTGACGTTAAACTCCAAATCAACTCACCTTACATATTGATTATTTTCAATTTCCTGTGCCTAATTGTTTTTTTCACTTCATTCTGCATTGTGAAGAACAGAACATGTGCTTACACTGATCATTGTTAGACCATGTAGAGGGAAAAAACACTGTATGAGTTTGTATCCAAATAATGACAACATTTGTAAGTTTCTTCCCAAGAGGCTTTATTTTACTAAAACTGAGAGTAACCAACTTTTTAAGATTGGTAATTCTTGTGTTCAACCAAAAGTACTAATTAAATCAGCAGATTGCCGGGATAATGGATTGTTGTCAATGTGATTCATTAACAGGTATTATTTTGCTCCTAAATGATTAAGAGACTTCAATTATAAACCATGATTGGCAGAGTGGATAGATTTCTTCACAAAACAGAAGTGAATAGGAAAAAATCTACTTCAGTTCAATAATGGTAAGTCTAGTGCTGGAGGTTCAATCAGTTCTCAGGTCTTTGTGACATATTGGTATACCATGACTTTCTGTCATGAATGATAACGATAAATTAATTCAGGAGAGTAAATAACAATGGCAGATTGTTTTGAAATTAATTTTTTCCCAATTATTGTTTATGCCAAATGTAATAATTTCAGAGATTCAAACATCTCAAATCAACTTGATTCTCAGTTGTTGTAGAAGAAATAATCAAGTATCAAACATAAACCTACAACCATTTTTGTGTGAACGCCTTTTCATCACTTAGATAGGGAAAGGGATTTGCATAGGCTAACAGAACATGTTTTGTTCCTTCAGAACTGTTGCATTTGATTTAAAGGGGCAGTAGCATGTTTTTTAAGAAGAATATAAAGGTATTTCAGGAAAATGAAAAGAACTGGTTCCAATTGAAAGATAATATATTGAAACTAAATGAAGCAGTAATATATCAAATACATAATGTAAAGTTCAGCCATGCACTTCATTTTCCTTACAAAAAATGAATTTAAGGTTACAATTCACACAAATATGACTACCAATGGACTTATGTGAATCTTTATAATTTGTTAACTGACTTGGATGATTGGTTTGTTAAATGAGATTTCGGACACAATCAAAATAATACATTTAGCATTTATGTACAATTATCAGTGAAAATTTGAAAATATAAAATTTTCCCAAAAAATGTGCTACTGCCCCTTTAAAAAGATTGTCCTTGGACTTGGTTACATCTATTTTGATGTTTTAGTTCCATCCACATCCTAAATAATCTTGCTTCGACCCTTATATATCAAATCTTGTTTTGAAAGTCAGCTCCTGACACAGACCATACACCTCACCCTGTCCGAGAGTTTCTATCTTTTCTAGATTACAGAATTTTCTGAAGTCAGGTGCTATGTTTCAAAATACCTTGATTTATATAGACATTGCTCACAGATAGACTCAGTATTTGATAAAGTCGTAGGAAGGATGAAGAATTTGGATAGAGATGTAAACATTTCCTTCTCCAAAGTGTGAAGATTCCCCGCTCAAAGTGCCTCTATCCTGCTGATGTATCCTCTGACACTTCAACATCTCAACCCCCCTCCCTCCCCCCTCAATTCCTCGCCCATTTCCCCCAAATAGACGCCTATGGGGGGGGGGGAGACCATTTGAAAATAAAAGTTGCCCGACGTGTAATTAAGGAAATACGGTTATTGAATTTGAATGTTTGACTGCAGCTAATCAATACCTCAGTGACTTTTCAAATACAAATTTTAGAAGAACTTTTTGAGAAAATAATGACAGATATGTGAGACCCATGTGTTTTCTCTATTAATAAACCAAAATTTCCCAATTAGGAAATGCAAAATGATAAATGGACAGTTTGGAAAATGTGGGATTTTTACAACCTGTATATATTTCTGGAGCTATGCCTGCTAAGTAATTCATGAACAACTTTTTGAATTACTATACTTTTCAGAAACAGTTACGTAGCAATAATTGAAATTAGACATTTATTTGTTGGTGAAAATGAAATGAATATCAATTATGTTTTTTTTTTCATTTTTTATTTCAAGTAAAGAATTGGTTTGGTAAACAAGCAAAGCTTTGATTATGTGAATACTGTTACCTCATGAGAATGATAACAAGAACACAAGAACTAGGATCATCAAATATGACATTAAAAACTACACTCAGCCTGTGTAATAAAGCATACCAAACTGTCTTCAGTGACCACCTTACAGGAATCAAATAAAATTTAAGGGACAGTCAGTGGGGTTGACCTAAAGTTACTGATACACCTGGCGGCTCGAATCATAAAAGATGTTTTCTTGTATCAAATCTATGCTTTGTACTAGCTGTAGCGATACAGGAGGGTTGCGATACGATATGTATCCCGATATGGGGGTCACGATACGATACGCATCCCAATGGATGAAGACGCCTGAGTAAGCTAGAGATGGCCTAGTCTGCAAATTTTTCGAGCACAGGACCCTAATTGGAGAATAAGTATCCAAGCTCTTTTATATCATTCTGCTCATTCAAGATATGATGCGTGATCATGAAATTCTGTGATGTTGACACAAATAGGCCATATGTAGAAAACATTATGATTTAGTTTAGTGAAACTTTGTTTCAAGATATACGCTCTGAATTTGAACCTTTGTGATGTTGACGCATCAAGCAAGGCCAAGTGTAGAAATGATTATGATATTGTAAATTTACCCTTAGTTTCAATATATGACGTGCGATCATGAAGCTTTGTGATGTTGACGTGAATAGCAAAGGCCATGTGTAGAAAAGTTTACAATATAATCAGTGAATCCTCTTAATCAAGATATGACGTGCGATCTAAAGCTTTGTGATGTTGACGCATCAAGCAGGGCCAAGTGTAGAAATGATTATGATATTGTAAATTTAACCCTTGTTTCAAGATATGACGTGCGATCATGAAGTTTGGTGATGTTGACACGAATAGCAAAGGCCATGTGTAGAAAAGATTACAATATAATGAGTGAATCCTCTTAATCAAGATATGACTTGCGATCTAAGGCTTTGTGATGTTGACGCATCAAGCAAGGCCAAGTGTAGAAAGATTATAATATAGTGTAGTGAATCCTCCTATTCAAGCTATGACGTGCGATCATGAAGTTTGGTGATGTTGACACATCAAGCGAGGCCATGTGTAGAAGTATTTGTATTCCGTAGGTTGAGAAGATGCCGTTGACGTAGATGTAGCTCGTAAACTATCGTCTCTCTAGCCCTTCTAATCCCTCTTGGCAGGGAGAACCCAGGAATAATCATCTTGGTCCCTGGCAGTTGTGTACATGTTAATTGAAGCGCTGTCAGTTTGTATCAAGCCTTGCTCATTGGCTTTTGAAACATTTTAATGATCTCATGATTGTTTTGATTTGTGTGTCAGTTTGCTGTCTGTGTTGAAATTATGCCTGTATTTCACCAGGCTGGGAAGTGTATGGCAGTTTTAGAAAAAGGTTTCTTAGAGTTTTATTGCTTATCTAACGTCATTTTACCAATTACAAAAACTGTTCAATGGAAATCCTTGTTTAACTGAAAAATAATAATCCAGTCTTAGATATAGATGGACTGTATTTTGAGGAATTCAATAGCAAATTTGTTTAAACTAATTTAGGAAATATTCACTTAGCATTAAACCATGTATTAGGGGCATATGTTTTATAAACTCTTACAAGATCTAATGTAATTGCATGGTACTAAGTTTTTTGCGCAAAGAGGGCTTTGTCAAAACATTGAGTTTTCCTTAAAAGAATTCAAAAAGAACAAGCCAATGTTGAAAGTCTTAGGAATTCATTCTGGAACTGGTCATAGGATTGTTGAACTCTTAATTAAGGTCTTGTCAAAACATTGACAAATTCCTTTAAATGCTGCTAAAATTGACCGTGGTTAGATGGTCCCTCTGATTTATTTCAGGCAGGTTACAAAGGGCATAGATTTTGTAGAAGTGCTAGGTAGGCCTTATTAGTCTTCATCAAATTTAAGTCTTTGTCTATTTTAGCAAGCATCACAAGTACAGGTCAAAATGTCCATCTTATTATTGTTCAAACAGTATTTGCCAAAACATTCTAAAAAAATTTAAAATCTCAAAGAAGGACACAAATGAGTTCAGTTGGACATTTATGGAAATCAGGGAGGTCGGCAAGAAAACTAAAAGTAAGATAGCTTTGAACTAGTTTTTTTTTCCTAGTACTTATGTCTTTCTTAATGTTTAAAATTCTTTGAAAAGACAGGCCCAATAGATCATCTTGGAACTGGTCAAACAGAGTGTTTAGTCATGTTTCAGTGCAGTCGCCAAAGCATTAAATTAATCTTCAAATTTATACAAAAATGGCCTTGGTTGGATGGTTCCTTAATGATTTCTTTTTCTCCAGGAGATCAGTTTCAAATGTGTCAATAGGCCTATGTTCTAGAGTATTAGCCAAATCATTGAAAACTTCCTCCAATAAGGTCAAAGATGACCAGCGCTGGATACCTCAAATAAGGGTGAAGAATACCATGGATGGGTGTCTGTTTATGACTTGTTAGGGGAATGCCACTCAAGAGTTCAGCTTTGAACTGGTCAAGGACTGACCTATGCTCTGATGTATTTGCCAGAGCATGGAATGGTCAGACGCTCTGTCAATCATTGCTGGCACCAGTGGCAAGGTCGGCAAGATCGGCAGCCATCTTGAAGAGATGAACAGACCCGTGCCATTCTCTCTGTCTTCTTGATATAGTAATGTTAATTGAAACTAAGCGAGGGTACTTGGTTGTATCAGTTTGTTATAAGAGCCACTGAGTATAGAGATTGCAAATTCGAGGATTTCTATGGTTTAAAATTTTCCTTGTAAGATGTTGTATTGCAAAAGATGTTTCATAGTATTTTTATGGCGTGTTGTTCTCACTGATGGCAATTTTCCAGCATATCAGTTGATTTCAGCTGTTTTGGTTGAGTCTATCTAGTTTCATTCATAGATAACCATCAGTTTACCTTAATTCCATGGATTTCAGATGTTTTTCGAAACTCCATTGCCATCGATAGTTTCTGTAATTATGGCAATGCAATAATATGGAGATATGATGAAATCTATGATTGAAATCGCTTGCATGACTGCCCAGTTAAACTCATCCTTTCAGAGATGGAATTATGAATCATGACCATAGGGATATTGTCTTTTCAGTGAAGGATTCAGTGTTGAATAGTAACATTACAAGAACTGTCTTTGTTATATAGGTAATTTCACACCGACCATAATATTTAACAAAGTTTACCCAAGTTTTGTCCAAATGGTTACAATATCAGTTTCATCATAATACATTATCACAGTGGAAATGCAGGATTACCTTGCTAAATGGATTCCTAATCTTTGCTGTAAACGCAATGATACAAAACTGGTAATGGTTTTGAAGAAATGACCACATTCTTTTTCCATATCTGGATTTGCAGCAACATAATCTTTCAAGCTCTTGTTATGAACATTGTAATGTTGATTTATAGATTACAAGTTTTTGCAGAGATGAGCACAACTTACAATGAATGCCTTTAAAGGGGCAGTAGCACGTTTTTTGATGATTTTATATTATCATTTTTTAACTGATAATTGTACGTTAATGCTAAATGCATTATTTTGACAGTGTCAAAAATCTCATAACACAAACCAATTATCCATAATCAGAGGACAAAGTATGAAGGTTTACCTAAAATCCATCGGCGGCCATTTTGTGTGAACACCTTTAATTCATTTTGTGTAAGAAAAAGGAATCGCGTGGCTAAACTTTACATTATATATTTGAATTATTACTGCTCCATTTAGTTTAAATACATTGTCTTTCATTAATTTTCATTTTCCTGACATCAACTTATATTACCTCTAAAAACGTGCTACTGCCCCTTTAAGAATAAGGACTCAAGTTTCTCAAATACCTCAAATTGCCTCAAGTCTAGCATAAAGACAGATAAGACATGAATTCTCCTGGAAAAGTTTTGCTTCATAGTTTTGTGATAAACAAATAAGATTTATGGAATTTGTGACAATAAGCATGCCTAAATAAACCTTTATTTACGAGTGTCTGGAGACCATTACCAGGGTTTGTTAGTGTTTCAGATGGTCCATGGTCCCTGTACCAGGCGTGTGCAGACGGCAAAGTTAGGAATGTAATTACACAGTTCTTCTAGGTGTGAAGGGGATAGGCTTTTAAACACAATCAGATCTAAATTCATTGAAGCTTAGTTTGCGTATAACTGATGTAAAAGACCATGAAGAAGAACAAGTTCTTATGGATAGTCAACTTCTTTATTGCATGAAATGCGACGTTTCGCTGTAGATACTAACACTGTTATCATGTCCAGCATCACTTGCTTGATAACGGTGTTAGTATCTACATCGAAACGTCGCATTTCATGCAATAAAGAAGTTGACTATCCATAAGAACTTCATCAACCAGCTTCTAATTGCCTCTAAAAGAAGAAAGACCATGAAGTTTGGATGTTTTCTTGACTGCAAAGATTTAACCTGTATCTTGGAAACTTATGCCAAGTAAGGCGGCCATTTTGGAAAATTTTGGAAAATTTGGACCATTTACAATGGTAAAAGTATTATATTCTTATGTAACTTTTGGAGATACAAACTCGCCAATAATGACTGAAATACTGTCCAAACCACATAAAACCCAACTCACTTTCTCACTAGATCTAGAGATTTTAAAACAAGGTGAACTTTTCAAGGCTTTTTCTAGCATCATTAGTGCATGTAGTAGCCAAACATAATTTCTTGCTTTAGCTGAAAGAAAGTCTAGATGCTGATAAGCTTGTGGTCATTACCGGTCAAACAGCTGGGTAAACTCTGCAACTGGTCAAGGGACTAATTAATCTCCCAAACCCCCTGATAAGAGATTAACAGATAAGCTGCAGTGGGTGGTCTCATTCATTTAAAGACTAAGACCAATAATTGCAAAGATAATTTTTAAAACTCTTTCCACAAGCCTACCAAAAACCTTCCCAGTGAGAAGAAAACCTGAAAAAGCATACATTAAGTTTGGCGTTGGCAACAGTAAGTATAAGGGAAGTGCATTGCTCTTCATTTTGTAATTGGTGATATTGCAGTACAAAAAATTCATTGAAATAAAAATTAGATTTTTTGGTGTTTATCAAGTTTAAATTTTTTAAATACTCTATTGATCAGATTATTTTTAAAAAGTGGAAGAGTTATTTCTGTTTCATGTTATGGTTTAACACGTTTGTACAATTTTGTATAATTTTCACAATTAAAGTTTGTAATTCTCTCAGGACCTTAAAATCCAGCAGCTAAATTATGTACATTTTCGAACAATGTTCTATTGCTAAGACAATAACCTACAAAGCAAAACTCGGCCAAGAATCAATCCACAGACCTCCTGATGATTAACAGATTTACCATTTGTGCTTCATTTGATGATAACAATTGCCATGCACATGTTTGTTATTGTATTGTTATGAACTATTGATTTGTTAATGAATAAACACCACTGAATAATTGGGTGGTAATGATGTAATTAAGGGTTGTATAAGCCTTGTTTTGTAATATCAAGTGTGACCCTTGCGCTGATTTTCCTGATCATGAATTTTTTTCTCCTTTTTGATGAAAATGATTTTATTTGACAAACAGAGAGAAAATAATTGTCAGCCATTAATTTTTTAAGTGCTTTATTTTTTTTCATACCTACTAAAAAAATACTGTGAACAGTTTTGATCCAAAATGTAATATGTTTAGTTTAAAACTCTCATAGATTTCATTTGAAATACATTAAAGTAATTGTTAATGATTTGCCTATTAGCAGCAAGGAGCAGTAGCATGTTTTTATGACATTTTATTTCTTCAAATAACTACCAATAGCTCTTGAATTGTGTCAAATTATTATCCCTTGATTGTCAAACATCTCATACTCAACCAGATAATCTGTAATCTTGGAGAAATTATCAAGCATAAAGCCAAAAATGTTTGCAGCCTTTTTAGTGTGAACACCTTTTAATCATTTTTGAGTCGGCCGGGGAAATGGATTTGCATAGTATGATAAAACATAGCATGTTCAATTTTAAACAGCAACTTTTAATTTTTTAAAATTTCCTACGATTGGTAAAATTAATTATAGCTTTCATGATATTTCTTTATTTACCCTAAAAATGTGCTACTGTATGCCTCTGTTAATAACATCCCCCTATGTTTGTCTCAGCTTTTACCTGTATGTTTCACCTGTAACGACCCTCAGGTAAGATTCACAGGTGAGAGACTAGTTTGTTTCACCTGATAACTACTACGTAGTACTCTATAGTAAATGGACGTGAGCTGAAAGCTGACTATTTATAGCTCACAAGGCGGTGAAACTAAAGCAAATACGCGATTGGCTGTTACTAAAATTACTCCAAAACATGACCCAGGTGTGTGGAGTGGAATGTACCTGTGTCGTCACTGTTCATTCAGGTGGATACTCGTTAAGGTGAGAGGACAGGTAGGATGAAGTTTGATGTCATCTATTGAAGCTTACTCAAGCTTGTTTTGATTCATATTGTGCGGACAGCAGGTTTAGAAAAGCATCTGTTATCATTTATAGTTTATACATTTCAGTCTATTTACTCATTTGACAAGGAGGGAGATTATATGGAAATATCAAGATTTGATATTAAATTTTTCATTCATCGTCAATTTTTAAAAGTTGTTTCATATCATCTTTTGAAGTTTATTACAGCTTTTTTTAAATTAATATTTTCCTCATAATCGGTTTATAAAGTCATCTATGTTATCACTCGTATCTTGTAAATTTTGCTATACTTGCTCATTAGAGAGAGAAAAATAAACTTTGTTTTTATATCCCAATATTGATTGATGAAATCACAGATAGTCAATCTTATAAGGGTGTTTGATATAATCTAAAGTTTATTCAAACCTGTTTAGTTTCACATTTCTCTAATGCCAGAAAAGCTTGTCATCCTTCATTTGGTGTACTAGCTCATAACCAATCAATAAGGGGCAAAATGGTAGATTCCATGAATAATTTGTTGTTTGAAGTCAGTTTTAAGAAATTGTTTGATCTTTGGAAAGTTTGTTGTTCAGATTCATTTTTGACGACAGGCAATTTTGAAAGGATATTTGTAATTTGTATAAACTTTTTATCATACTTCTTGAAGTTGTGAAAAGATGATGTTTTTTATTTAAAATCAATATATTGGGGAAAAATTATTCTGATATTTAAATTTTCCCATATGCTTGAATCTATACCGAAACATCGCCACATTCTATAATAAAGAAGTTGATAATCCATTAAACTCCTTGTCATCTTGATATATATTTGGGAAAAAAAGTTGTATATTTTTACTAATGTTACTTGATACTCCCTATATGATACAAGATAAGCAGGTTGATATCATCTTCTGAGTTTTACCTTTGTTTTATTAATATTTTGATGGAGAAAAAAAATATTTGGTTTTAATTCCTAATTGTTTATTTAGGGATTGATTATCATGATAAGGGAAATTTGGTGATTGCAGATATTTTTTTTTTGCAAAGTCAATTTTATAAACTTGTAAGAAATAACTTATTAATTGAAGGATTATCCTGATTGTAAAGTAAGAGAGATATATATGTGGAAGTTTGGTTTTCTTTTTTATGGTTGAACTATAGCTTTATTTGCAAGTTATATGCTAATTATTTCTGTTTGGTTAAAACTAGACTTGTTTGGCTTGTTATAAATTGATGTCTATCTCTTGTGCATGTTAATCATACTTTAAAATATCAGACAGATTTATGTGAGTTTGTATAAACATGTTGACGTGAAAATGATATTCCTAGGCGTGAAGTTTGGTCGCGTGTCGTGTTGTGATTATGATAAATGACGAGGCACGTCAATCTCGTTCGTCACTCACAATATTCCATCATTTCATCCAAATAGGTCCATCAATAGGTGTGGTGATGTGTCTTCTAATTAATTGAATATTTTTGATGGGTTATGAGAGATTAAGACACGTTGATGGGTAAATTAGAAATGATTATAGGTCACGCATGAGAGATTTAGGTTAATGTCGTGTCTGACATATGATAGACTACGTATGGTCGAAAATATTTTGTGGATGTTCTTATTGCCCTTGATGGACTTTGAGGAATAATTATGAGCTTATTGGAAAATAATAAATTATATTGTCCATGCATGACTGATTTTGCTAGATAGTAGATGTTGACTGACATATTAGATGATGATGAACATTCTGATAATGATTTGCTGAATGTACAGAATGTTTTTGATTGCTAATGAGCGATAATCATCAGTTAATTAGTAAATTAGACATGATTATGATTCATGCATGACTGATTTTGGTCGATATTTTCATTGATTTCTCAAATATGTTTTTGAAAATAATTTTTTTAGATTTACAAAACTAGAAGTCAAGGAGAACTGAGAAAAAATTAATTATGATAATTATCAGCTTTATGGCTTGTTTTAAATGTGATTAAATCTTTCTGCTATACATTGATACAGTACGATCTAAGTAAAATATTACTTCAAAAAGATTCATGCATGGGTGATCTGGGTCAGTTTCATGACTGACTTAGAAAGTGTATGATGAACTTATCAAACATCTTGTTAACAAAGCTTTTGTCTGACAACCTTATCCAGTTCAGTGTATCCTTTCTCGAACACATCTTAGCATGAAGATTTTGTCACACAGCAAGTGAAGTTATTGAAAAGGAGAGATTTCTTGAATGATTATTTCTTTGAAATTAACACCTTAGAAAGCTGAATCGTTTCTCTTTGATAGTAATTCAAGTCACACACATAAGTTTGAAGTCAACAAGAAATTTTTTTTTTCGAATTTATTATTTCTTTGAAATTAACACCTTAGAAACCTGAATCATTTCTCTTTGATAGTCATTTTAGTCACAACTGTATGTTGGATACATCTAACATATGTCAACAAGAACAAATGTTTTTACTGAATTTATTTTTAAGAAGGCATAAAATATGTTTTGTCGTGGGATTTAAGGTTTCAAATTGTTTTTATTCTATTAAGCTATAGAAATGCCTTTTAGAAAACTAATTAGTTCCATTTATGACCATACAAGTCCTTTCGTACCTGTCTAAGTGGTTGGTTATTGCCTGGTAATTCTGGTAAAGTGTTTGTCTAAGATTTACCCAATTTCTCATAAATACATCTAAATAAGGATCAACATTTTGTAATCTAATTGACATTTCTCAGATGAAGATAGTGACATTTCGCAGAAGCCTGTTGCCATGGAAACGGTTTCAAATGCTCAGGTATTTAAATGCCCAAATATGGTATATAAACAAGAGATGTGCGTAAGATGGTTGCAAACGATAAAAGTAGCAAATCTTAATCTGGTAATCAAGTTTAGCAAAAGGTCAAAACTACAATTTGATCTCCCCAGGTAACTCTTCTCTCAAGTTAGAAATGTCCTTCAGGGGAAGACATTGTAAACAATTTAGTCAAGTAACATTTTTCTAATTCTGTTTACTTGATTTGTTTTTGTTTTGATAAAGTAGAATTTTTTTCCTTTTCTCAGCCTTTGTTATATATAGCCAAATGCATCTTCATCTTGAAACCAATATACAATTATCTTATACTTCAATGATTGAAAAGATACATAAATGTTGAAATCTTGACATTGTTGCCACGATAGTGATAGTGATGTTTTGTACCACTGAACAAGTAATTCAATCTTTATTGCAGGGTTCGTCTTTAAAGGGGCAGTAGCACGTTTTTAGTTGGAATATAAGGTGATGTTATGAAAATAAAAGTTAATGGTTCCAATTAGAAGACAATGCATTTAAACTAAGTGGAGCATTAACAATTCAAATATAAAACGTAAAGTTTAGCCAGGCGAGTCCTTTTTCTTACACAAAATGAATTAAAGGTGTTCACAAAAAATGCCCGCCAATGGATTTTATGTGAATCTTCATACTTTGTCCTCTGACTATGGATGATTGGCTTGTGTAATGGGATTTCTGACACTGTCATTTAGCATTAACTTACAATTATCCGAAGGAATTTTAAAATATAAAATTATCAAAAAACGTGCTACTGACCCTTTAACACTAGTCCAGTAGCCCATGGCTGGTAAAAAAGATGCTGGGCTAGTAAAAGACAATGATTGGTATTCAGAAGACTTGTTGAATTAAGAAAAAATGCAATCATGTTGATGTAATTGGCTAGTCTGAATGTGTCTGGGCTACTCTCAGATATGTACTAGTCTGAAAGGCTAGTACTGCAATAGGAAATTTCAACCCTGTTATTTGGATATATTCAAGGTGAAATAGTCTCACAACAGTGATGAAGTTTCCTTAGTCTAAGTTAGGTCAGGTTTTATGCCAAATGAACAGAGGACAACACTACCAACAATCTTTAATCCAGATATACATTGTCTGAGATATTGTGGTTTGAAGTTTCAAATGTCAAATATGGAGGTTGGTCAGCCATAGAATTACTCTTGTCTTCCTTATACCATCAATTTCTAGAATGCCAATCAAACAGTTTGTTCAACATAAAGCTAAAGTCTGGCTTTTTGAAAAATTTATAGAAAATCTAGCTGTTATTTTGAAGAATCTTCACAAAAGATGGCTAGGTTTTGAAGTTTGACTCACTGGACACACTTGTCTGTCTATATTATGTTAAATCTTTCAAAGAAAATCTTATTTTCAAATAAACCATTGCCACCCCCATACCCCCCGCCACCCCCACCACCGTCTTATGATCAGAGTGAGCTAAATTAATTCAGCTATGGGTATCGTGTTAATTGATTCCCTACTACAGTGTCTGACATCTGACTGTCTACTTTTTGGGATATAATCAATGGCAAATAAGGAAAAACAAAAATATACCCTAATTTAACAACAGGTTCTTGTCTCTTTATCAACCTAAACATGAATAAAGCAACCTTTCTCATTTTACATAGTCTGTTCTTTTAACTTGCCCTTGGCAAAAATGGCGTTGAATCTGTTTATCTATTTTGAGTTAGTGACAGCCTTGATGGCGTACATAATCCGCAACAGAACCCAACTCCCATGAAATCTGTGTAATCATGTGCATATTTACCAATATTACCCAGAAAGCTTTTTGTTTTTGACAGACTTTCGTCTTGGTTCTAACGATCTTGACAAGTAAGCAGAATAAGAAGGCAAGACTTGAAAGAATTGCTGAAAAAATATCCTTCAACGTTTGCAATGTATCTGTTCTTGCATTTTGGTATGGGGAAATGTATATTTGTGTTTGAGATGTTTTTAATTTTAGCCATCTCGAAACCACTGGGTTCATACATCATACATGAAAAAATCTATCATTTTTCATGAAAATATTCTTTCAAAGTAATTTTGATTAAAAGTTCATTTTGGTTTATTCTGTAACAAAGAGAATATTTGATATATTTTTAATTCCCAAATAGCTTAATCTAAGATATGAAAGCTAACAAAATAATCTTTTATGCGATATAATAAAATTCCTTGACTGTATCTACAAGCCCTTAATTATTTAAAAACATTTGATACAATCCATAAGTTGGCTCTAACTACCATTTCATTAGTTTTAAAGGGGCAGTAGCACGTTTTTGGGTAATTTTATATTTTAAAATGTTCACTGATAATTGTATGTTAATGCTAAATGTATTATTATGACAGTGTCAAACATCTCATTACACAAGCCAATCATCCATAGTCAGAGGACAAAGTATGAAGATTCACATAAAATCCATTGGCGGCCATTTTATGTGACCACCTTTAATTCATTTTGTGTGAGAAAAAGGAATCGCATGGTTAAACGTTACATTATATATTTGAATTATTACTGCTCCAATTGGTTTGAATACTTTGTCTTTCAATTGGAACCATAAATTTTCATTTTCTTGACATATCACCTTATATTCCCCCTATAAACGTGCTACTGCTCCTTTAAAGGTAATTGTATTCTTCAATATCTCTTCAACTCAGTATGAGCAGTGTATGAAGTAAGGTACGTCTGTCAGCCTGGGTACCTGGTTACTTTTGATTTTGGCTGGTAAACTTTTATTGTCTTTTCTCCAATATCTTTGGGCAGGCTTTATTTTTCAAATCCTGTAATTGACATACGTTATTGAAAGAAAATGTCACTCAATCAGAAAGATTCCATAATTAAAAGCATTCAAATAATTTGACTTCAGAAAACGTTTTATTTTCAAAACACTGAACTATAAGGACCAGCTTGGACCTACCATGACTTCAGGAGATGGTCACATGTTCTCGGTGCTGTTTCCCTTTTGCTAGGAGGTTATTGATTGGTCGAAGTGCCGGCTAATGACGAAGAGTGGATTGTCCGCTGAATAGAAACATTACATTGTTACCTGGCGAGATTTGTGATTAAACTTTAATGTCGAGAGCGGAAACAGACTAAATGTGTTGTTCGCGAAAAAGGTTTGTGTAATCTGATTTGTGGAAAGGATTTAAGGTAATGTTTTCCTCCTGTTAAGAAGTGATTTATGGATTTTTGAGAAGTTTTTAACGTATGCAGTTTTTCATGATAAAAAAGATTGTTTTTAAACCACATGCCGTCTTTACTGAAAATAAACTCTGAGAAATGTGATAATTAAAGTTGTCACAGGTAATAAGAACTCATGGTAATTAAATTTTGAAAGATAGTTAAAAAGGCCCAGAGTTTTTTGTCCTAAAGACAAGAAGTTTTCATTGCATGTTTGGTCAATTATCCCCAATTTAATGATGATTGTTGGCCAATTGCCTGATTAAAGACATTTTAAAAAGATCTTAACTTTTGTAATTGTTGATTTCAGTAAGTATCCATTGTCTTAAAGGAGCAGTAGTACGTTTTTTAATATTTTTATTTTTTTAAATTTTCACTGATAATTGTAAGTTAATACTAACTGCATTATTTTGACAGTGTCAAAAATCTCATTACACAAGCCAATCATCCATAGTCAGAGGACAAAGTATAAAGATTCACATAAAATCCATTGGGGGCCATTTTGTGTGGACACATTTAATTCATTTTGTGTGAGAAAAAGTAATCGCATTGCTAAACTTTCCGTTCTATATTTGAATTATTATTGCTCCATTTGATTTAAATACATTGTCTTTCAGTTGGAACCATATATTTTAATTTTCCTGACATCACCTTTTATTCCCCCTAAAAACGTGCTACTGCCCCTTTAAGATACTTTGTTTGTTCGTCCGTCTGTCCGTCCGTCTGTCCGTTTGTCCACAAAAACTTTAACCTTAGTCATAACTTTTGATTGGTCAGAGCTAGGTCTTTGATACTTGACATATGGATCCCTTGTGATGAGACCTTTCAGATGACACCATGACATTTGACCTTGTGACCTTGACCTTGACACAGCGAGCCTTTTCTGAAAACTTTAACCTTCGCTATAGTTTCTATACTGTCAGTGCTAGGTCTTTGATACTTGACATGTGTATCCCTTGTGATGAGACCTTTCAGATGACACCATGATATTTGACCTTTTCCGTCCGTCCGTCCGTCTGTCCGTTTGTCCACAAAAACTTTAACCTTGGTCATAACTTTTGATTGGTCAGAGCTAGCTCTTTGATACTTGACATATGGATCCCTTGTGATGAGACCTTTCAGATGACACCATGACACTTGACCTTGTGACCGTGACCTTGACACAGCAAGCATTTTAAACTTTAACCTTGGTCATAACTTTTGATTGGTCAGAGCTAGCTCTTTGATACTTAACATATGGATCCCTTGTGATGAGACCTTTCAGATGACACCATGACAATTGACCTTGTGACCTTGACCTTGACACAGCGAGCCTTTTCCAAAAACTTTCACAAACACATCTTGTTATTACTTTTAAATTACAAGGTGTTAAAATTTTCAAGACAATTTTGACTTTACCATGACAGCTGCTATATGCCACTTCATTCAAAACAGTGAGTGTATATATATACGACAGTATCTTCATCAAGATTAATATGACCATATCTGCTACAATGTATAGCAATGTTCCCAGTTTGAGAAAGTTGTTTAAAGTCTCACTTCACCTATCACCTTTACATAAAGGCTCACGATGCCTGCTGGCCGAATCTTGTGTTAAAGGATTATAGATTGTTAGATTTGTGATGCTGTTTGATGTAGCTCCCCTGGCACTTTCCGTTTTGGGATTTTGTTCTATCGATCTTCATACATCACAAGGTTCCCTGTTTTAATTTTGTGGCGATTAGTTTTGCTTTTTACAATCTCTTTGTCAAAGATTTTCATGAATTTTACAGAATTGTATCCAAATAAGTTTGTTCTATCTTCATACATAACAAGGTTCCCGGTTTTTATTTTGTGGCGATTATTTTCGCTTTTTACAGTCTCTTTGTCAAAGGTTTTCATGAATTTTACAAAATTGTTCCAAATAAGTTTTTCATAGAAAAGTTTTTGCTCAAAGCTTATATGTTTTTAGAAGAGTTTTTCTTTCAGTTGTTATCAGGTTTTCTAACATTTTCATTCAATTTTCACCTCTGTAGTAAAAATTGAAAATGGCAGCCAAATTGAGATTTAATTTTCTAGGCCATGCAATATAGGGCTTACATCAGTGAAAGGGTTAAACTTTGTAAATTGGCAATGTTTTTACTGATTTGAATTATGACACTTCTGCAGTTAACTTTATATTTAGATTTAATTGGACTGATAAAGGTGGATGTGCTTGTTGCTTTGAATCTAATAATTTATTTTAATTAACAAGCATGCAACTTTACAACTCATTAGGGACCTATCCCCAATTAGAGGGATGGCATCATGTTAAATAATGATTATTGGCTTCATTTATAGTTGTGATAAAAAAAGATGCTATTTAAAATGAAAAAAAAAAAAAAATCAGAATGAAATAGAATAAATATGATTAGATATATTTCATTCATATTGCTAAAACAAACCAGAAATGTTTATTATCAACTAATAACCTAAGATTGTCTTTTGGGTGATACTGACGATTATTAAATTTCTGTACAGATATTATATATAGCAATGTTTATTTACATTGTGTGGGTTGTGTCATACATTATTTAAACTACAAACATTTTGTCACAAAATATCAATAATAGTTTTAAGATATTTTTTTTTGCGATGAATATCTTGAAATTTGTCCATAAAATCTGTTTTTGGCACCAAAGGGGTTAAACAAAGGGGGTTTGTCCTATCTACAGACAATATTTAAACACACAAATCAAGAAGAGACATCGCTAAATTGGACAATTATTTTGGTAAAAACCTTGCTTGAGTGGAACCGACATTCTCAAATTCAGGCACTGAATGTACCAGCGGGTAAGCAACTCACCCACCATGCCTCGCTATCTTTCTCCATGTTAATTCCCCCATTCCAAGTTCAATTAATAGCAATGTTTAGCAACAAGACGGTTCAAAGGAAGCATTTCCTGTCATCTATTGATTGAATTCTGTCAGGCCGTAGCTTTTGTTGTCATAGTCTGGTATAATCAGCCACATTGTATTCAATTCTGGCTGTCACAGCTAATAATATTGAACTTGTTTGATGACAACCGATCAACTGCTTCCATATCTGCACGTCGGAGTGTAATATCCTTTTGTGATACTACAGTGCTACATCAATGGGAGAGATTTAACTTTACGCATCTTGAGTATATATACTGTCTTTTTTTATTATATTTTGAAATCACTCAATTTCCGGTTTCATTAAAAAAATAATTAATACTTATCATATATTTTTAACCATATTTTGTTAAGGTTTGACATGAAAGTTTAATAATTTAAACTGTTTGATGATTTTCTTGCTTGCCGGCATGCTGTACATGTACGGTAATACAGTAAAGTAAGTCACAGTTCAAAAGAGGACCAAAGATTCTTCCAAAGTTCTCTTCTCTCTGCAATAATTGACCCCATTATCATACCTGTTTTAAATTTGGAACAACTAATGAATATAGCTGATAATCTGCAGGAAAAAGGCTTACCGGTATCAATATGACCTTTAAAGGGGCAGTAGCACGTTTTTTGATAATTTTATATTTTAAATATTTCACTGATAATTGTAAGTTAATGCTAATCGATTAATTTGACAGTGTCAAAAATCACATTACACAAGCCAATCATCCATAGTATCCAAAGTATGGAGATTCACATATTATCCATTGGCGGCCATTTTTATGTGAACACCTTTAATTCATTTTGTGTAAAAAAACGAATCGCATGGCTAAACTTTACGTTATATATTTGAAATAGTACTGCTTCATTTAGTTTAAATACATTTTCTTTCAATTGGGACCATTAATTTTCATTTTCCTGACATCACCTTATATTCCCCATAAAACGTGCTACTGCCCCTTTAAGTTCTGTGTTATATTTAAATGAATGGTCTGTTTATTATGTCTCAATTATGGAAAATAAAGATAAAACAGCCTTTCCCTTTAGAGAGGGTAACACATATAGATGTTGATTAGCTCTTTAATTCTAGTGCATATGCTCTGGTGAGATCTTAGAGGTGTATTGAGTTTGGGCGATCACATAGAGTATTCAGTGACAACCTTAGTCCTTGATGAGGAGGGTCATTTTGGTCCATAAAATCAGTATGGATGAACTAAGGTTTTTAGGAATGATTTTTCTTGACTCACTAGAGCAAAATGAAATTGTTTTGATGTGAATTTGCTCATAATGGATGACTTTACTAGAGTCATTTGAGTGAAATAATTGATTTGATGAAGCAATGATCCATTAAAGGGGCAGTAGCACGTTTTTAGGGCGAATATAAGGTGATGTCAGGAAAATGAAAATAAATGGTTCCAATTGAAAGACAATGTATTCAAACTAAATGAAGCAGTAATAATTCAAATGTATAACGTAAAGTTCAGCCATGCGATTCATTTCTCTTACAAAAATGAATTAAAGGTGTTCACAAGATAATGGCCGCCAGCTGGATTTTATGTGAAGCCTCA
Source organism: Steromphala cineraria (assembly GCA_916613615.1). Classification (NCBI taxonomy): domain Eukaryota; kingdom Metazoa; phylum Mollusca; class Gastropoda; order Trochida; family Trochidae; genus Steromphala; species Steromphala cineraria. The sequence continues at coordinate 26,307,537 of OU744734.1, read as the reverse complement.
TTCTTTGTCCTCTGACTATGGGTGATTGGCTTGTGTAATGAGATTGTTGACACTGTCAATATGATATATTTAGCATTTACTTACATTTATAAGTGAAATATTTAAAATGTAAATTTATCAAAAAACGTGCTACTGCCCCTTTAAAGAGTTACTATGTCAATTCCTTCAGTCATTCTTCAGTGTAGTTATTATCATCATGTGTCCTAGTTCTGTATGAAACATCATCTCCATCAGAAATGTGTCCTCTTCAATATTTTTCATCTCATTGATATAAAAACTGTGTTATGTTGCGTCTGTCCTGACATCAATTCAATCTTGGTACGATGTGACAATGTTCCAACGTCAATTCCCAGGGCAGTGATTTAACTCTCGTACGTCAGAGCATTCGTTGGTACGGATACTAACAAAAGCATCTCCAGCCCTGGCCTCAGTCCTCGGCTCAACTTCTCAGTGCAGCGAATTAATGAGCAGACGTCTCACATAGTCTTGTCTTGGTGAGAGTCCATCTCTGTTAGGGTGACTCTATTGGCTCCTGTTAGCCAGAGTGAGTGTTTGCTAGGCAAATCAAGGATACCTGTACTGGCTTTCTGAAGGTTTGTCTGATCGAGCTCTGCAGCAGGGTCTTCATCTGGCCTTGCTGTAAGGAGTTTGCCTCAAGAAATGGATGACACAGAATTTGAGCGTGGAGTTCTATAGTGCCGGTGGAAATCTGTTTGATATGGTCAGAGAATGTCAGTGACATAGCAGCTTAAAGGATATTGTTGTTCACTAAATATGAGGTAAGAATTGTGACTGGTGTTGAATTGATATTGGAAGATGTGATGATGGTTTGACAAACTGATGAAAATGTTTATCCATGGTGATTTATGAAATACGTGTTTGAAGATCAAGTGATTCTATATGTGGTGTTTTGAAATACAGTTTAGTTTTGAAAATGTTGGTATATGACAATTTCTTTTATACGAGCAGCTAGTGTCTTTAAAATTATTATTATACAAATCATATATAGGCAATTGATAATGATGATACAACCTATGTATGACTGGAATATATCTTCAATACTTTGAACTGAACAGAATTGTAGGTTGAAGGTGATTTATTTAGGAGACAGATTGTATGAATGATTTTTGTCAATTTGTTGTCCAAATCTGATGAAGGAATAACCATATACTCTGAATGATCTTTGTCTTTGATCAGAGTTTGAGGAAAGAATTCTGTATGATCTTTGAACAATATCATCCAAATGAAGGATTTCACTGTTGATAACAATAATTTTCAAGATATTATTTTGATTCAAAACACAGACTTTGGGGAAATTGGCACCTAGCATCAACACTACGTGTTGGAAATAATTTCACATTTGACCTTTTAGGGCAACCGTAGGTCATGTTGAGAAAATTTGTATAGAACATCAGGGAAGACCTTTTTGGACATTGAAGGTTGAAAAGTAGATTGGCTCTGAGTAAAAATTAATATTACTTTAAATCGATATGTAAAACAGAATTTGAGAAATTCTTGGTTTCAGTGCATAGTTTTCAGAATATGTCTTTTACTCGAAATTTGTAATGCAATTTTATGTATAGAAAAAGACAATTGAGGAAGCATTTATTTGGAAATACCAAAATTGTTAGGATAATGAAGTAATTGACAACACACAAAAAGCTAGGTGCGAAGAAACATCAGTTCAACTCCAATACCGTTTCACCGCAATTATACTGTTAATATATAGTTATAGTTTTATATATAGTTTTATATATAGTTTTATATATAGTTTTAGTTTTAGTTTTAGTTATAGTTTTAGTTATAGTTATAGTTTTAGTTATAGTTTTAGTTAGTTATAGTTTTAGTTATAGTTTTAGTTATAGTTTTGCAAGTAGCAGCTAGCAGTGGTATCACATAAAACATTTTAATAATGGCAGCTTACATGAAAACATTAAGTCTCTATTTTGAAACCAATCTCTGTTTTTCTTTTCTAAGAATAGGACTGTATGGAGACTAGGGCATTTCTAATTGATGCCAGGCCACGGCATATATCTACAAGTTAAGTGAGATCTTACCAGATCATGATGGATTTGTAAATGCCTACATTTTCATTTTCATATGCATAATTGTTTTCACAGATAATGTATGAATATTTTGATAAATAGAATTTTATCATCAGTTTCTTTGGTATTACAGAAGTTTTAAAAGAAAAAGAGAAAAATATTCTTGGAAATATTTGAATTGGGCTACTTTAGACATCCCATATTGACATAATTCAAATTAGAACACTCTTGATTAGCTCATTGAAACAATAGCAAGTTCATTTACCACAAGAGCATTCAAAGTAATTCAATTTCATAATTCCAGAAATTTATCAGAAAGGAACAACAATAATATTAACAGCAATGCAATTACCGACAGCAATTGATCTCATAATTTTCATTGTCAACAAATCAAATATTTATTGAGACCCCTGGCATCGTGAACGTTTATAATTAAACCATTTCAAGATTTAATAATTTAGCAATTACAGCAATATCCGAGGCTGATATAATTTACAGGATTTGCTAATTAGACCGTTACTAGGCGTGTGGGTGGGATTAAATCTTAACGCCTGGGGGAGACATATCGAGACGAGAACAAAATAAATAATTAATTGTGAACCCTGACATTAACCACGTTTGTTTCCTTGTATTGATTGCCTCTGCTTATCTGTTAATTTGGTCGTTCCCTTCTCTCTGATAGAGGTATAGTGGAGGTGGGTGCATGCCTTCATCTCAATTCTTGTGAGTAAATTCATTTTTAAATATTGTCATTTATTACCTACGAGGGCAGTCATACCGAGGTTCATATTTTTCATATGTTGCCCATGGGCAAAATATCACCTATAAATTGTGACGTTACGTTATTAACATTTTTATTTAAACATATTTTATTCAATAAAGAAAGGGATTAGGAACAAGTTATCCAACTTAGGTAACCTTCTCCCAAGTATTTACAAAATGATAGATATATATATAGTGACATACATGAAAACATGGAAAATAGTATAATACAGAATGGTAGAAAGATATTTACAAAATAACAATGCTATGACGTCACAATCTATACGGGCCGGCGACGCTATTCCGCCTATACTTAGATGTAGGTTTTTGAGTATTTTCTTTAATTTGGAGGCTACGGTAATAAACAGAATATTATATTCCTGCAGATGACATACTATGTTTACGACACTCTTGCTTAAATATCAGTATGTCTTTCGCTCGGGAAATACTAATATTTAGCCGCTTGTGTCGTAAACATAGTATGTCATGGGCACTCATATAATATCCTCAATATATCTTGAAATGAGAGGATATTTGCTTATGTTTGTATTTGGCTTTATAATCTTTATTCTCCCGAGTGAATCTTTTGTAATATTGTCATGTATCTTGAAATGAGATGATATTTGCTTGTGTTTGTGTTTTGGTTTTATCTTAATTCTTCTGAGTGAATCTTTTTGTAATATTATCATATATCTTGAAAAAATATGATGCTTGCTTATGTTTTTACTGAGTTGTGTTTTTCCTTTTCAGGTATTTTATAATAATAAGTTTCTATACATTCATTTTTAGCTCATCTGGTCTGAAAGGCCTGATGGGCTTGTGGCATGGCATGGTGTCCAGCGTCCGTTCGTAAACTTTGTACATTTCATCTTCTCCAGAAGCATAAGGCTAACAAAGCTGAAACTTTGTGTACAGACTCCTTGACTAGTGAGGATTATGAATTGTAGCTTTGGTGGCCCTGTGACCCATAATAAGGGCCACAGGGGCCATGCCCTGAAAACCTATGTTCATCTTCTTCCCCAGAAGCAAAAGACTTAGAAAGCACATATTTCTAGTTTTGTAGATTTTCTTCTTTTTCGTATCTGACATGATTCACGTACACAAGTTTTCTAAATCATTTATGTAACGTGAAGGCGGTCAAACTATAGATGAAAGTACATGCTCATATTGCTTAGTTTATTCTCGGCACAAATGTGATTAAAAAATTCCTTAGTCTAGTCAGATGAATTCCCATAATGGAAATGAAGTAAATTTATTAATGGGTAGGATCCATTAAATTTGATGCACAGAAAGTGTCATAGACTCAATCAAGCCTCAACCAGGTGATCATTGAATGTGTTCTTAAGACTAACATTTGCATACAAACATTTGAAAACTTGTGATTCCAGTAAATTGGCCACTGCTGCATGGGTCCTGTTAGCTTGAAATGTTAGTTAAATTTTGTTTCAAGATTTGGATCTCAATATGCAACTGATCTTCTTTGCTTTCACTTAGTTTGTATCAATTAGGCAAGTTTGTCACACAAATTTAGTGTACTTTTGATACCTATTTGTACAAATTATTCAATTTTCTAGCATTAATTTGTTTTGTCATTTCCATGGAGATGTCACTTTTTGGACCTAGTTAGTTGTGTACAATGGGCGCAGGTTTCCTAAGAAACTAACTATTACACCTAGATGAGTGAAATTTTGGTTATGGGAACACTTGACTTTTGATAAAATTCGAAAACAATTTCTAAAATGTTATTTTTGATGGCGTTATAGCCCTTGATTCGCAAATGGACGCGATTAACAGGTCTGATGCTCCAATTGGGACAAATATTCTCGAAAAATTACACCTAGGTTAATGAAATTTTGTTGTGAAAAACACCTGATGATCAAATATTATTTTTTGATGGAGTTATAGCCCTTGATTCTGCAAATGAATTTTGAGCGACGAACAGGTCTTATGCTCTAATTGGGACAAATTTTTTCAGACACTATCACATCTACATGAATGAAATTTTGGACACTTACTCTTGATGGAGGTAGAAAGTCATTTAATTCACTCTAAGAGTTGGTTGTGCATTGCCTTCACAACCAAACTAGGAACCCTGTCATAGACTCGGCAATCATACATGTTGTTGATGTATACAGGAGATGTGATTTGCAAATGAAATGAGATTTTGTTGTGCTGGCAATATCTCGAGATTTAAGTTCATACAACTTAACGTCTGGTTTTTATTTTTTATTTGAACTGCATGTTACATTTTGTACGTCCTTCAAATTCTGGGTATAAGCAGACGACAGTGACCTTGACTCTTATTTTTGTGGTCAACATGAAACTTGAATTTGCACGACAACATTTCGAAGTCTTATTGATGTGATTGACGTGAACACTCCATTCTAAAGCCTGATCCCGTTTAAGGTCACCATGAAACTTTGACCACATTTTGAAGTATTTTTAGCAGATATTCTAGAACAAACGTTCTGTTGCAGGTGATCACCCCATTCCGTAACCTGATCCTGTGCAGCGACTCCAGACGAGAAATGGAGGACTGGATCAGCGCATTAAAGATGGCTGCCAACAAGGAATATTATGAGGTTGGTTGAAATTGTTTTCTGAACCAAATTCAAGACTGTTCATACCCTAGCCAATGTGTTAATGTCGCCGATCTATCATTATATTCCCCTGGATGTCCCCTTGAATTTCAATCCCAAAAAAAATACCCTGATAGAACTGTCCCTTTAAATGATTTCCATGTGACACAATAAACTTTTGTTTGGTTTCCTATTGAGATTTGAGGATATATTAAGTCCAAATGAATTCAAACTCTACGATTATACAGTGAATGAGTGAGTTAATGCTTAACGCCGCATGGGCAATATTACAGTGATGAAGCTGGTCACCAATTGAGCAAGCCATGCCCACTGTTGCTGAACTACACTGATAGAGGATAACTGATCAATTCTTATGCCACCACGAGCAATATGATCAAGTTCATGCACATGCTGTTTTCAAAAACGTTTAGTTTTGAATGCTTACTACCCTTTGAATTAATCTTAGAATCTAGGATTTGATCAGTGTTTTGAAGATCGTGTGTCTCAAATATCCAAACACAGAGACCTATTTTACAGATTTAGGACCTCAAGTCAATATATGTTTATTTTGCAACCATTTTAAATGTCCTTATGCTTAGCTTGACTCAACTCGACTTTATATCTGTTGGATGAAATACAATTGAAACTTTCCAGTCGGAAAGAGCTATTTTGTCAATTTATTTGCAAAAATTACAGAAAACCTCAAAAGGTAACTGCAGGTAAGACAGGTCTAATTGCATACACTGCTTTATCTTACCCGGATGTACCCAATGTCAGAGTGACCTTTTAAACAGCAACTTATCCTTAACATTTGCAATCAAGTAAACCTCAACCAATATTATATACAGCCTTTTTGTAATGTATCAGAAGTGTGCCAAAGTTTGACTAGACTTAACCTCTACCCTACCTATGTTCATGAACCTACTTCTAGACAGACATATTTATGACTATAAAACCTCTGCTGTGTTGCAACCTGTAATGATAGATACACTTCACATATACACTACCCGGATTCATGTATAAAATTCTGATGACTAAACAAAATTTCAAATTAAAAACTCTTTATACCCTAGCCAATGTGTTAATGTCCCACCCCTTCAAATTGACATTGAAGACGCCGATCTATCATTAGATTCCCCTGGATGTCCCCTTGAATTTCGTTCCCACAAAAATACCCTGATAGAACTGTCCCTTTAAATGATGTCCATGTGACACGTGATGTCCACTTGAATTTCGTTCCCACAAAAAATACCCTGATAAAATTGTCCCTTTAAATGATGTCCATATGACACATGATGTCCACTTGAATTTCGTTCCCACAAAAAATACCCTGATAGAATTGTCCCTTTAAATGATGTCCATATGACACATGATGTCCACTTGAATTTCGTTCCCACAAAAAATACCCTGATAGAATTGTCCCTTTAAATGATGTCCATATGACACATGATGTCCACTTGAATTTCGTTCCCACAAAAAATACCCTGATAGAATTGTCCCTTTAAATGATGTCCATATGACACATGATGTCCCCTTGAATTTCGTTCCACAAAAATATCCTGATAGAACTGTCCCTTTAAATGATGTCTATATGACACAATGAACTTTCTACTCCAGCACATAGCAAGAGAGATTAGTATTGTCAGTGGGAGCTATCCTAACACATACTGTGCACAAAGTTGTCTATACTGGACTCTAAAGCATGATACTGCCACGCCCACTTTGTAAACAAGGCTGTCACGACTTTCCTCAGTCGCCCTGTGATACACTGAGAAGTACCCATTTCGTGATCTGTAATACTGCTTTTGTGAAAAACAGAACACATAACTGTTAAAGGGAAATTTTAGAAATTGTAGGTCCCTAAAGTACAAGATTAACAACTTCTTTGTTCTATACTGAAATTTGAGAATAAAGTTTAATGTAAAAAAATCTTGACTCTTAAAACGCCTAAACACTACATGCCTTTCTATCGAAAGATTGATTAGGAAAAAGAAAACCATGTTTTTATAATTACAAAATGCCATATACAAAATTGTCAATATAATAATTGTACTCCAAATTTTTAGCTCATCAGGACTGAAAGTCCAGATGGGCTTATGGCATGGCCCGTCGTCCGGCGTCCGTCCGTCGTCCGTCGTCCGTCGTCCGTCCGCCGTCCGTCCGTCCGTAAACTTTTGACACTTTCGACTTCTCCTCATGAACCATACACATTAGAGAGCTGAAATTTTGTGTACAAGTACCTTAGCATATGGAGATTCTAATTTGTAACTTTGGTGACCCTGTGACCCCAAATAGGGTCACAGGGGTCACAACTTTAAAAACCTATTTTCATCTTCTTCTCCAGTTCCAGAAGGACTAGAGAGTTAAAAATGATATGTGCAGACTCCTTGGACAATGGGGATTCTAATTTGTAACTTTGGTGACCCTGTGACCCCAAATAGGGTCACAGGGGTCACAACCTTAAATACCTATTTTCATCTTCTTCTCCAGTTCCAAAAGGAGTAGAGAGTTAAAAATGATATGTGCAGACTCCTTGGCCAATGGGGATTCCAATTTGTAACTTTGGTGACCCTGTGACCCCAAATAGGGTCACAGGGGTCACAACTTTAAAAACCTATTTTCATCTTCTTCTCCAGTTCCAGAAGGACTAGAGAGTTAAAAATTATATGTGCAGACTCCTTGGCCAATGGGGATTCCAATTTGTAACTTTGGTGACCCTGTGACCCCAAATAGGGTCACAGGGGTCACAACTTTAAAAACCTATTTTCATCTTCTTCTCCAGTTCCAGAAGGACTAGAGAGTTAAAAATGATATGTGCAGACTCCTTGGACAATGGGGATTCTAATTTGTAACTTTGGTGACCCTGTGACCCCAAATAGGGTCACAGGGGTCACAACCTTAAATACCTATTTTCATCTTCTTCTCCAGTTCCAAAAGGAGTAGAGAGTTAAAAATGATATGTGCAGACTCCTTGGCCAATGGGGATTCCAATTTGTAACTTTGGTGACCCTGTGACCCCAAATAGGGTCACAGGGGTCACAACTTTAAAAACCTATTTTCATCTTCTTCTCCAGTTCCAGAAGGACTAGAGAGTTAAAAATTATATGTGCAGACTCCTTGGCCAATGGGGATTCCAATTTGTAACTTTGGTGACCCTGTGACCCCAAATAGGGTCACAGGGGTCACAACCTTAAAAACCTATTTTCATCTTCTTCTCCAGTTCTAAAAGGACTAGAGAGTTAAAAACGATATGTGCAGACTCCTTGGCCAATTGGGATTCTAAATTGTAGATTTCGTGACTCCATGACCCCAAATAGGGTCACAGGGGTCACAACCTTAAAAACCTATTTCATCTTCTTCTCCAGTTCTAAAAGGACTAGAGAGTTGATAGTGATATGTGCAGACTCCTTGGACAATGGGGATTCTAATTTGTAACTTTGGTTAACCTGTGACCCCAAATAGGGTCACCGGGGTCACAACCTTAAAAACCTATTTTCATCTTCTTCTCCAGTTCTAAAAGGTCTAGAGAGCTGAAATTATATGTGCACACTCCTTGGCCAATGGGGATTCTAAATTGTAGATTTCGTGACCCCATGACCCCAAATAGGGTCACAGGGGTCACAACCTTAAAAACCTATTTTCATCATCTTCTCCAGTTCTAAAAGGTCTAGAGAGCTGAAATTATATGTGCAGACTCCTTGGCCAATGGGGATTCTAAATTGTAGATTTCGTGACCCCATGACCCCAAATAGGGTCACAGGGGTCACAACCTTAAAAACCTATTTTCATCATCTTCTCCAGTTCTAAAAGGTCTAGAGAGCTGAAATTATATGTGCAGACTCCTTGGCCAATGGGGATTCAAAATTGTAGATTTCGTGACCCCATGACCCCAAATAGGGTCACAGGGGTCACAACCTTAAAAACCTATTTTCATCATCTTTAGCTCCTAAAGGTCTATTGAGCTGAAAGACTGCATGTAGACTCCTTGGCCAATTGGGATTCTAAACTGTAGGTTTTTGTGACCCCATGACCCCAAATAGGGTCACTGGGGTCACAATCTTAAAAACCTATTTTTCTCCATTAGATGACAGTCTATGGCAAATTTATTTCTCCTTGGATATTTTAGTGTGGACTTCTTTCAGTGTCTGATTTTGGCGATCTAAAAAGTGTTGAATAATAATACATTTGTTTTGTAATATTTTTATAGGTTTTCTTGCAATAGGTAACATCAGTTTCATTTTTAGCTCATCTTGCCTGTATAAAGCAAACTTGATATGATGCCTGATGAGCTACAGAGCCAATGGCTCTATTTTTTACAACTGCTATCACAAATTATACATTATAACAACAATTAACAGTGATTTGGAAAGGCAGGGGCCATGGGCCATTTTGCACATTGGATGAAAAAGTGGCCCATTAAAATTTTAAAGTTCACTATTGATGTAATGGGCAATGGCCCATTTGAAATTCAGAAAATAACCAGAAATCATGAAATGGCCCATTGTCAAAGATGTCTTTCCAAATCCCTGATTTAAAAATACATATTTGAAAACAAAAGTGATTTTGTAAAAAAAATGGGCCCCATTGCAAATATAATTAAATCATTGATTCAAACCAAACCATTGTTAATAACATCAAAAAATTCTTTCCGACTTGCAACTCTGCCAGTTCTCTCTCTCCCCTCCTTCCCTCTCTATATCTGTAGTTCTACTGTCCTTTCTTGCTTTCTTCTTTCTTTCATATCATTAGTATAATTCCTTAGGAAAAGGAATTGTGGCATTGGCATTATGTATTCTATATAGTATCACAAATATCCACTGTCATTTTGTAAAATCCGATAGTCCTCATTTTCAGTCTAAGTAAACCTAGCCTCAATATTATCCGTTTCACTCCTATACTGAGTCTAGAAAGGCCTAGTAGAGGGTAGCATCAGCCGACCTTTCTGCAGACCTATGTCCCAACGTTAAACGTGCTTAGGCAGACTATTGTGGCTTGGTAAGATAAGTTCTGATTGATCAATTCGAGACGTGGGCTGACACGACCCTCTACTAGATCTTGCTAGACTCAATATCGGAGTGAAACGGGTAATATTAAGACTAGGTTTACTTAGACTGTCCTCATTTTGTGATCATGCATGACAATGCATGTCGGCCAATAGAAGGATTGAGAAGGAAAATATATTGCATTACAGTTTTGTTATCTGTACAAATGCCATTACCCTTTACTCACAAGTTCAAGAATAAAATAATTCCATATTTATTTCATTCTTTAAGGCCATTAACAAAATTTCATGGGACCTGATGGCAAAGAATATATTCATCGCATTAAATCAGTCAAGCCCTTCCTAATCAGTGATATGTCTTACAGTAATCTTAAAGTAATAACTAGGGTCAATACGGTTATGTAACAGAGGTAGACACATGCATATATGCCTTCTAGTGATGCTTTTATTCAAAATCAATCAAATATGCACTAGGCAACGTGATAAGAGTTTTATTATCACACTAAATCGATCAATCCTTTCCTAATCAGTGATCTGTCTAGCTAATCTTCAGTGTAATAGTAAGGGTTAATAAGGTTATGTAACAAAGATAAGCACCTGCATATGGCTTCCAGTGACGCTTCTATTTAAAATCAATTGAATATGCACTAGGCACCGTGATGTACTGATCCACTCAGTTCACAGGATTAGTTACATAAGAGCCTGCCCCATATTGACCTGTCCCCGCACTGGAGACACATTCATTCTATCCTTAAACAGCTTACATGCACATTACTTGGTCAGGCAAATAACCAGATTGATGCCGTAGAAGTTGATGAAGTTGTCCAGGATTGTTCATGCAGAATTATTTATCTTCAGAAAAGTTCAAGTTTATTTTAGGAGAGGATAACACAAAGACTCGCTCAAAGACTCACTGACTCACTCAAAGATTCACTCACTCACAGACTCACAGACTCACAGACTCACTCACTCACAGACTCACAGACTCACTCACTCACAGACTCACAGACTCACTCACTCACAGACTCACAGACTCACTCACTCACAGACTCACACTCACTCACAGACTCACTCACTCACAGACTCACTCACTCACTCACTCACTCACTCACTCACTCACTCACTCACTCACTCACTCACTCACTCACTCACTCACTCACTCACTCACTCACTCACTCACTCACTCACTCACTCACTCACTCACTCACTCACTCACTCACTCACTCACAGACTCACTCACTCACAGACTCACTCACAGACTGACTCAAAGACTTACTCAAAGACTGACTCAAAGACTGACTCACTTACTCACTCACTTACTCACTTACTCACTTACTCACTTACTCACTTACTCACTCACTCCTTTGGCCTCATGCTAATAAGAAATATAAGTTCAGGGCAAAAATCTTCTTTATAACAAAGAAAGTTGAGGCTACTCTATTTCATTGAGTTTATCTTTGACAGTTGCCAGTTTCTGGTATGTTCTTCTTCAACAAACATCCAAACATATACATATTCATGACAAAAAAAAAAAGACACCATGACATGTTTAAAGATCTATGATATGATCTAAATGTAAACCTAAAATAACATAGTTGGCACAATTTTGTTCAAGCTAATAACCATATACTATAATGATATCTAAGAATATCTTGATGAAATGGATCAATGGAAATAATGTGCTCTTTTTCATAGGTCATAACATTACTGATAGGATATGACACATACGGTAGTCAAGGATAGGTTTTTAAGATATCAATTGCTTACTACATGTATTCAATTCAGTCGGGTGTAGTGTATTGAAATCAATGTTTTTAATCTGTCACATGTCATAAAGATAGCTCTTTGAAATAACTTTTCCTTATATCGTTATACATTTCGGTATTAATTTTAGCACATGCATATATATATATGACACTGTAAAACATGAAAACATGACACTACTCTTGTAATATGTCTCTTGGATTATGTGACTGTGAAGATGACATTAATAGTTTAAACAATTGAATTACCAAATAATGAATTAACCTATTAAATGTGCAAAAAATTGTATAAATGTGTATTTCAAAAGAGTTATGTGAATGCCATATTCCACAATTGCATCAAACAGTTACAAATCATATATGTATATATATATATGTGGGGGAGATTGAATGAAATCAAGAAATGACTCATAATGCAGCAACAATTATCAGGATGTGTACCCACGAGGGAAAACTCGAAGCTTTGTGGGACCAGTGATAAAAGTGCTGCCCTGCCCTGTTGATAATAGAACGTATTTGTCACTATTGACCCCTAACACTTGAAATGGAATAGCCTTTTATCATTGATACAAGCACAGATATGGGACAAACCAAACAAAGAGAGGGGTGACACTATCAAAGTACAAACTTCCTGTTTGTAAGTTAGAGGAAGTGTTGTTACGAGTTCAAACTCTGCAGTTAGAGTGTTATGGCCGTAATACGCATGGGAGAAGGATTTCACAGCCATGGATACAATTGGTGACGGGATATTAGGACCTATCACGGATACGCCACATGGAAACGTTGAGGGATAACCTTTGATTGTGAACTATGGATACGTCTACTCTGGATTCGAGGATTCTACTAATGTGATTATGGATCTACTGTGAAATCTATTGTGCAATGTTAGGTGTCAAATGGTCATAATTTTATTCTTAAAAAAATCTAGTGTTATCTATGAAAGTTAGATCATATTAACATGTTAACTTACCAGCTTTCTATGAAATCATTAGTAAAAAATGTTTTATCAAATAAGTTAAATATAGTTAAATTTTTGAATATTTAAAATTTTAAAAATTCATTATCAAATCTGAGAAAAATATGGATGTATGATGAATAATATAATATGTATGATAAATTAAACAGTTGAAAATGATTATTTAGGGATCAAGATTTTACTAAATCATTACTTAATTTTGATCTGAAATTGATGTATAATTAAAGTTTAATTTAGTTACATGATAATATTGTTGCAGTCTGAATATAAATAAGTTAAAGACACAACTTTTGATGTTATTCTTCAACATGATAAAATTTAAATAGGAAAGATGAGGAAATTTGTTTTTAACTGCAAAACTGGATGGTCAGGACTGATGGCTTTATCAGAACATTTAGAATATTATAAAGTTGTCTAATCATCATTAGGGTTGATCTTTTAGGTAATGATGGGTGTAGTCAAGTAATTAGCTAATTAGGAAAGCTTGTCAGAGAAATATGAGCAATTAATCAGGATGATTCGTTAATATGAGCACTTAATTAGGATAAGTCGTTCGTTGGAATCTTTATTGAGAGTTGTCACAAAAGGGTTGGAAAATATTTTACATTGCTATATCTATGAATATAAAACTCTCCTTGAAAATATTTATGATTCAGGAAATATTCAACAGAAATGGATGTATTTTTCCAACTTGTGTAAACACGTCATTTTTGTTCTAGATTAAAAAAAACGTTGAATGGTTTTGGTTATTTAGGAAAAATCATAAAATTTTATATTTATGTAAATCAACTCAAATCTAACAAGGAAAAGATAGTATTTAATGTTTTTCTTACGCAAATAATGACCTTTGTCAATTTTCTTTTAAAACAAAAATTCTGTGATTTTGTTCTGAAAATTATTGATGGATTTTGGACATTAGTAAAAAAATAGAAAAGGAGAAAATAAAACATAGATGTGACATATGATAGAGAAAGTTTAGTGTTATAAAATACTCAGTGGTAACAGGAAAAGGATTTCCTTGTTATCAATGGTGAAAAAGGTTTTAGTGAAAAGAGTTCTATAAATAAGTTAAGATAACATAGCTTAGTTTTTGTTTATGCTGTGTTTCCAGACTAGCAAAATTATGGTACAAAGGTTGTATAAAACCACTTGTACAGGTTGTATGAAACCACTTGTACAGGTTGTATAAAACCACTTGTACAAGTTGTATAAAACCACTTTTACAGGTTGTATAAAACCACTTGTACAGGTTGTATAAAACTACTTGTACAGGTTGTATAAAACCACTTGTACAAGTTGTATGAAAACCACTCGTACAGGTTGTATAAAACCACTTGTACAGGTTGTATAAACAACATTTTTCTGAAATTATCAACATAATAATAAAAACATAATTTGTAACAATTTTCAAACATTCAATTGATAATCATTTTCTTAGTTGTTTGAATATCAACATAATTTCTTTGTTAATATTTATCCAAATATATACAAAAAAAACGATTGTACTGAAAAAAAAATGTTAACAGGTAGTTTTCACAGTTTAAACAGGATGTAAGAAATGCAAATATGATTAAATCTTCAGCATTAACTATGTTGTCATGATACAAAAAGAATTCTGTCAAGCAAATGGATTAAGAATAGTTTATGTGACGTACATTAAATATTTCTATGACTCTAAATAGATTCTTCCTGGTTCACAGTAAGATATCTAAAAACCTTATTCAAAATTCCGAGGAGACACACCTTAAAATTGTTAATAGATCCCCATTTCTATCTTTCCGTGAAACTCTTTGCAAATAGACATAACCAAGTTTTCTTATTGAAAAGCTTTTAGGATTTCTTTTACACGTAAAGCAATAGCATAAACATGGCTTAGCCTTGTGAAGCATGTGGATAAATATAGCTCTATACAAATGTCTTTTCATTGAATGATTCTAAACATGAGTCATGTGATCATGTAGAAAGCAGATCGTGCACTTGCAGTTACGAGCAAGCAAATACAGTCCACCATTAAATGGCAGTGTCACAGGCCAAATTAATGGCCGAGCTCGTTACAGGGTCTTTATGTAACTTCCTGCGCAGAGCTTTTCTCTATTTGTACTCTTTCTATTTATAATATTTTTGTAGGCTAAACTTGGTTTGTTTAGTCAATGAAATAGGTTTTATAAAGAATGTATTTTTAGTGCAGACAATAATTAGGACATCAGTAATTATATCAGTAAAAATAATTTGCAAAGGAAATATTAATAAATGATTATATGAAATATGAAAAGTACTAACAAATGTAAAAAAGTAAAACTAAATAAATTCATCCTGCAAGTTAAGGATTTACTTAAACTCAAATTATTAAAGATTTTAAATATTTAATTCTGAAAATCAACTAAACATGGACATTTTGAACAAAACTAAGAATGTAAAAAATTTTGTAATAAGGAAAGTTGATTGTGAATAAGATAATGTGTTTTAAGCCAACAAATCATATCCAATAAATGTTAAATAATTCCATTTTCAAATTTAAACTGATTTAAATCAATAAGAAAAACGTGAAATCTAATCAGTGTAGTTATTGTACCCCAGTAAATGATTCTGTTTTAGAAGGCGAGATGTTCAAGACATTCCTTAACTTTATGTGTGAAAGGTGACTTACAACATGATGTGCTTGTATTGCTTCAAGGCAAGGGATTAACAATAACTCTAGAGGTGATGCTTTATCATACTGTTGCAGGTGATTTTTGAGTTTGACAGTATAAAGAAATGACAGCACTGGAAAAGAAAACAAATAAACAATTTTGTGACACAGCAATTTAATGAATAAAGATGATGATAAAAGGAAGAGAGGAAGACTTAATGGAAAAGAATTGTGAAGGATGTAGATGTCTCGGAATTTGGGAAAATTAACAGAAAATCTATCTTTTCCATGTAGAGAAAAACTCTAAGACTCAATATCATAGTGGAGAAGGGAGAGAACAGTCCATCCATATCAAAAGAAAACTCTCCTTGAAATGAGAAAATTGAGAAAAATCATATGGCACAAAAGCCTTTTGTGAAACAAGGAACATTTTTGAGACAATTTTGTGAAATAGCCCTATATATCATTGAGTAGCACCTTTATCAGCCAGCTATGTTGACGACTATGAGGAAATACTTCCTGACCAGATGTAGGTCAGGTCCAGATTCAAACTCGGACATTGACTCGGACCTAGATCTGGAACCTGAGTACTCCACCAACACGGTATACGAGGAGGATGGGGCTGTAAGTGATCTATCCGTTAGTGTCTATATCATAACCCTCGTTCTATCCTCTTGATCAGAGACTTAGCATTCCTGCACCATTACTGTGTAAAATGGTCCTTCTTTCAGCCGTTAGCCACTGCCACTAATATTGCTAGTGTAACAATTAGACTCTGAAAAGATTTTTTTCAATAAAATTTAAATTTGAAAAAAAATGTATAAATAAAATGAAAAGGAGACTGAGATTTCTTCTTTTTCAGCCTAAAATTGAGCTCTCAAGCCTTATTATAGACTTGCTTAGGCTTTTATTTTATTTTAGGGTCTTGCTGACAGACTATAATATTGTCTAATCAGCGCCTATCTCCAATTCACTCACATTTCACCCCTAAGAAACCAATGACAAAAGGATTTTGAGTCTGAGTATGGGCTTTAAAGGGGCAGTAGCACGTTTTTAGGGGGAATATAAGGTGATGTCAGGAAAATTAAAATTAATCATTCCAATTGAAAGACAATGCATTTAAACTAAATGGAGCAGTAATAAATCAAATATATAATGTAAAGTTTAGCCATGCGATTCCTTTTCCTTACACAAAATGAATTAAAGGTGTTCACACAAAATGGCCGCCCATGGATTTTAGGTGAATCTTCATACTTTGTCCTCTGACTAGGGATGATTGGTTGGTGTAATGAAATTTTTAACACTATCAAAATGATTCATTTAGCATTAACTTACAATTATCAGTGACATTTTAAAAATATAGAATTATCAAAAAACGTGCTACTGCCCCTTTAAGGGTTGAAAGGGTTTATACACTCTAGCTTCTCATTCAGTAAGTCCAAATACAAACAATACTTACAAATAGGCAATGAGGAGATTGTGTAATTGTGAAATTGTTACAGTAATGACACATGGTCATGTTCTTATGAGAATGTTTTCCTGTTTTTAAATGCACAAGAAGACAATATGATGAAAATAGAGAATGAAGCGTTAGTCAATTAGAAAATTAGGTGACTGCTTTCTTCCAGTAGTGATACGTTATTGCTATGATGATGATTGAACACTTTGGTTCACAGTCAATGCAAGTTGATAAGCTCTTGTCAAACATTCATTCATTAACCTCAAATCCACAATATTAGAACATATCTCTACAATAATGAAATCGTCTCTGCAATGACACTAATTGCACGGTCAACACAAGTTGATCAGTCTGTTGTCTTAAATTGCTTAATTGTTTTTTAACCAACATTATTAGGAAATATTATTTCAACCATCAATTAGGGATCAGGGCAGCACTAACCTATGCTATAGAAATGAGGTTTGGTCAGATTGACAAGACTATGGATCAAGTGAATGATTCAAAACGGTACAAAAAAGTTAAAGTAAAGGGAGGGGGGAGGGGGAGAAAGTACCGTCAAAACACAGTAATGACACTAGTTGAAAGTTCCACATTTTAATGTAATGTTTCGGGGGTCGTTGGACCTATTAGATGGTTAACTTATGACACATATTTCACTATCATTACAAAATGTTCTGTTGTCAAATATCACAACATTGACCATATAGCACCAAAATTGTTTGCCAGCAATGATAATCACCAAGTGACCATGACCTTGCAAATGTTTGACAGTCAATACAAGGTGTACTGCTACACTACATTGACCTATAGCACAATTGTTACAAACTTATCTCTCTTTCAGAAATTACTTGTCACCCAAATGGCACATATTTCACAGTTATTACATGAAGGATATCTGTTTTTTTCACAACCAATACCACATTTATGTCAACAGGTCAGGGAGAAGGATTATGCACCACTCGTGAAAATATCTGTTTGACGTCATTTGAGAATTCTTTACGTCAGACCATTGTTTCATGAAGTCAGTCTCTTGAACTTGACTTGATTTTCATCCGCAATCATAGAATGATACATAGATAGTTGATCTCTCTGCCAGAAATCTGCATGGTCCTCCTAATGGCAATGTACCACAACTGTTTCACAGTCCATACAACATGCCCAAGACTCTAGACCTTACCAATGCATTGATCATCAAGAACCAATTAGAGGGATTTATCCTTGCGGTCCGACACACCCAGGGTGTGTCATATAGAGCCCAGTATAAAATACCACATCTTAATGGTCTTTCCTTTTTCCTTTGATTTGTATTGGAAATCATCCAAGCATTGGATAGCCTGTTTGTCTGTGCTGTTAGATTTCAGCTTTAGCTTCTTGTCGGAGAGTGCCTTCTTGTCTTTCATTGTTATGAGTAACTTTTAGTCCTTGCATGCCAGCTAGGCTCGTGGTATAAAGAATCAACCAGCCCTCGTCAACATTTCATATGCAATATGTAGACTTTTAGTAAGTTTAATGCAGTTTCTAGCTTTCTGACTTCATCTTTTCAACTAGGCACTGTCCGATATTGCACAATTGGGAGTTTGGCAGGCACTGTTTCTTGACATGTTTCTCATGTTCAATTATTCATCTCCTGATGAATTCAACTCCTATGATGTGAATCATTAATTAAAGTGAATTCCATGTATGTCTGCAGTCCTTGATATTCCCCATTCATTCATGCAATGTAATGTGTTAGATTTGATTTTGCAACTTTGCAACATTGCAACATCTTTGCTTCACTGACCTTTTGCAGACACTGACTAATCGTTACTACTTGCATTGCAATGTTCTAAAATGATAGCCTTGTTAAAAAAATTCCTTTTTTTTCAGGAACTTTTTTCACTAACTTATCATTTTCCAGTTGTTCTTTTATTTAAAATAATAGTTAAAATTTGTTGAAAATTGCTCATGATGATTCTAAACACATTTTTTGACAGTAATAAGCTTACAGGTTTTTGTTTTTGTTTACAGCAGGGTACAACAAGCCACACAGAGATTATGTCCGGCCAACATAACTGGTACGCCTGTTCACACGCACGACCCACCTACTGCAACGTCTGCCGTGAAGCACTGTCCGGAGTTACCTCCCATGGCCTCTCCTGTGAAGGTGGGTTATTTTCTTTTCATAGGCTGATTTTAGACTAAATTTTAGTCTCTAAAAATGAAAATATAGTCAAGATGCAACCTTTAATTATTGAAAGAGAGCCCATTGAAGCTGTTCATATTCCTGAAACGGCAGTGATCTAGACTTGCTACAATAATATAGACTTGTGTCTGTCTTTAAAGATATTTTGTTTCAGGGGCTGTTAGACAGTATTCTATTTGTCCAAACTTCCTAGAAAGGTTGATTCCAAGTTAACCCTTAGATAGATTTTTCTACACTACCTAGTGATCTACAGAGCCAATGGCTCTATTTTCATTGGTCATGTTCATGAACTCTTGTTTCATAACATATCAGGAATTGAGTATTTGAAACTGCCATTTAAAAAAATTATTCTTTTGACTTCAAGAAATGGTTTGAAAATTATCTGAAGACGATTGATAGGCTCCAAATATAGTCATGATAAATGTGAAGTCATTTGCTGAGCAATAATGATCGTTCTCAACGCTCATATATACAAGATGGCATATTTTCAAATTGAAGAAGTACCAATATATTGCAATCCGAAAAGGAGGAACGATACCCATCCTTAATGAACAGAAGGATCAATAAAAGTTAGCAATGGATAAGAAAATAGTGATATCTATGGTTTAGATTTAAGATTGATGATAGGGAACTACGAATATGTACCAAAAAAGGTGGTTTTATGGTCCAACATACTGAACTTTGTATGTTGTGAGCACAATTTCATGAAGAGGGATGAAAAATATAAAATGTAGACATTGCACCAAATTATTACTAGATTTTGAACATTGTTTACTGAAGAGCACCAACAAATCTGTCAAAAGTAAAATGAACCTTGAAATTAAATTCTTTTTACAAGATAGTATTTCTTGATGGGCCACCAAACCCTGCACCAATTAAGAGTGGCAACAAATCTCATAAAAGTAAAATGAAACTTGAAATTAATTCAAACTGTCTACACACACAAGTTCTTTATGGCCCACCAACCCCCTCTACCCCCACCATTTACTCCAGGAGTACGGCAGCACCAGGTGCACAACTCGACAGTATATTTTGTATACACCAATCCACACTAGCCAATCGGGCTATTATTACTTTTTTCTACTAGCCCAAAGCAATTTTCAACTAGCATTGGGCTACCGGGCTAGTGGTTATTTTGGACACTGGCCCAAACCCCCCCCCTCTCCTCCCCCCCATTTACTCCAGGAGTACGGTAGCACCAGGTGCACAACTCCCCGAGACGACAGTAGCTAAGTGAGTAGATGGGAGTCCACCTGTGCCAGCACTCACTCAATCTCAGTCCCAGAGACTCTGCTCCACTGCCAGGTCCCGGCTCTGACCTTTACCGCTGTAGATCTATCAGTCCACCGAGATTACCAGCCAGGATCCCAGTGACCAGACTTCTAGATGTCACCCCACACAATAGCGCCATTGGAGCTCTCCCTGACTTCGATTAAAATCACCGTTGAAGTTGGTTTATTTGTGGAGCTGTGTTGTAGAAAATTGGCACTGAGGAACTGTCTGAGTTATACATGTTAAAACATACCTGAGTTCCTTACATGTTGAACCACATACATTGGAAGGTTTGAAATTCGCTTTGGGTTCTATTGATATTATTGTTGAAGCTTGGTTATATTGAACTGGGGAGCTTTTTGAAAATGCAAATATGGATTTGAGCTCCTGTGACTTAGAGATTTCAGGATTTTATAACAGTCTTTATAACTGATTTTGATTAAATTTACTAGTTAGTTTATTTACGGAGATTTGTAAAAGCAGATTGACAATGAGCAACTGTTTGAATTATACACACTGGAAGGTTTGAAACTCGCTTTGGTTTTGATTAAAATCACTATTTAAGCTTGGGTACAATGTTAACCTGTGTTATAGTCGGTTGGTAATTGATACAAATTTGAATTTGAGCTCCCCTGACATTGATTTAGTCTGTTATCCAGACCCTAAAGTAAAAAAAAAAGGAGCCTTCTTAAGTCTAGGAAATATTGGCAAGTCTAGATGCCTCAGCTTGAAATTAAGTATTGTTCAGGGCTCCTTTTTATTTCTTAAGATAAAAAATAAAAATAATAAAATTACTAAAGAACTCTTTTTTGCGAATTCACAGGTTTTATATAGAGCTCTGTTATGGCAGGCACTCATCAAAAACATGGTTGAAGAAAACTCAATCAGAGGTTTTGAATTTTCTTTGATTTTGATGAAAATAACTATCGAAGCTTGGTTTTTAAGCTGTGTATTTCAGAATGCCTAGAACTGTTCAGAAATATGGATTTGAGCTCTTGTGACATTGATTGAATTCACAACGCAGCAGCACTGTTTGAAAATACTCATTCAAAACAAATACAGTGAAAGCTTTTGTATGTCATTCTATGTATTTGGTTGAAATTCCGAAGGAGCCTGGATTTTCCGATAATGTTTTGGTAGCCCCAGACTAGCATCACTTTTGACACCTGAGGTTGGACAATTTCACTGACAGACAAATTTGAGCTCTTGGTGACTTTTATTTCTCTCTTTGTGACAAAATTGTCATGTGTTTGTTTTACTTTGTTAGTGGTATTCTAAAATATTTCTCCGATAGTTTGAAATATTTCATCTGACACATACTAAAACCGGAGCTGTTGGTTTAAAATCACTTGATAAATGAGTACCTAGAGTCAATTGTTTTTGGAACTTCTTGTTTAGCTTTTTGTACCCAAAATATTCCAGTATGGATCGGCAAATTCTTAATTTATGATCCACTGCCTCAATGATGACACTTATGAACAGCATGGTTGAATTATATAATTTCTTCATGAATAAATGACCAATTTATTAAATTGAGCAAAGGGTCACCTCAGTGTCTTTAGAGTCTTCTAGATTGATATGTCATAGTTTTGTAGGACAGAAGTTCAAATATCCTAGTGCTAGGCATCTTCCCACGGCAAGGTGAAACCGTATCGAGCAACTCCTCGTTTAGACCTTGCCATCACAAGATAGAAAACTGGTGATCCGGAGCAGCGACACCTATCGTGATCACGAGTTACGCCCCTTGTCAAGACTTTCAAAAATAGCCAATGAAATTGCCGTTTACATCAGAACAAATTCAAAATACTAACAGACGATCTATTTGAAAGCTATCGGAGTGAAATTTAACTTTATACTTCAGTCCGCATGGTTGTTTTCATGTTTTTGATGAGCACCAAGAATGCAGAGAAAATAAACATTAATGTATCACTGAAATAAAGTGTTTTTCTCCCTTGTAAAACGCATACAAAAGTATTTTTTTCAAATCGGTTCATTTAACAAGCTGTCTTCTGATTGGACTATTGTACTTCCGTGCAGTGGGTTGAAATGCTAGCGCAGAAATTACGGCCAATGATGTCAAGAGAGGAATGGAAAAGTTTAGAAACTTTTTTGTTTCGCCCGTGACGTTGTTAAGATGAGTGCTAGGGTGCTTTTGAGAATAGGGGCCCTGGTATTGGTAAATCATAGTGGAACAATTGTAAAGATATTGTAATGAATGATGCTGCAAGAAAGGTTATATAAGGACAGGGTTTTCTCCAAGGATTTGTTCCAAGGATTTGATCCAAGGATTTGCTCCAAGGATTCCAAGGATTTGATCCAAGGATTTGCTCCAAGGATTTGCTCCAAGGATTTGTTCCAAGGATTTGATCCAAGGATTTGCTCCAAGGATTTGCTCCAAGGATTTGTTTCAAGGATTTGTTCCAAGGATTTGTTCCAAGGATTAGATCCAAGAATTTGATCCAAGGATTTGATCCAAGGATTTGTTCCAAGGATTTGATCCAAGGATTTGCTCCAAAGAAAGATGATATAAGGATAGACTCTGCTCTAGTCTGTCAAACAGTCCCTGAACAAAATATCTATTTAGACCTATGCGAGTCTATCTTATTGTAGCAAGTCTTGATCATAGCAGGTTCTGAAAATGGACGGCTTTAGTGGGCTCCTTTTAATATAAATGGTAAAAAGCTGCATTAAGATATATTTTCTTTTCAGAGACTAAAATTACTCTATCTCTGCTCCTATTTGATCAAAAGTCCAGGAGCAGGGACTCAAATTTGACCGACTGCTCACATGCTTTCAGCCCGAGCAGGATTTCATCTGGTGAAGGACAGAGATTCTGGTTAATACTGCTGGTCTCTTGTGTCTGTCAGGGCTTAGATGTAGGGCTTTGAGACCCTGGTCTGTCGTAAATATCTATAGCAGTCGAGATTACTCTCCTTGCTGAGATTATACTAGACTTGATATGGTCCCTTGAAAATAATCGTATCACTGCGAGGGGGTATATATAACGGTCATTCTGTCCATCCTTAGTCAGAACAGATATCTGTTTGGTATAGATCAACCAAACGTTCCATACTTGCTATTCACGTTCTCTAGAATTTAGGTATATTTTTAATTTTCTTGAATTTATTCATCGGAAACGTCTCTTTGGACTTTCATGGCGTGCAATGATATTTTGATATTGGAACATCTGATGATACTCTTGATCAAGTTCAAGTTATGGCCCTTGATCCTACAAAACCGGTTGGATGTTTAAATGGGGACCAAATTTCTCAGATTCTATCACTCATATGTCAATGAAAGTTTGGAATTTGATACACCTGATGCAAATTTTGGACAAGCTTGAAATGTAAATCATGAAACTAACAGTATCCCTTACTCGTTTGTCCATATGTTTTGATGTGTATAATAAACACCTGATGAAATTTCATCATGAAACAACACCCCTTATTTCTCAATCATATTTCTATTTGTACATGATGAAATATGAGACATGAAACTTACAATAACCCTTACACATTTTGTCCCGTAAGTTTTGATGTACATGCCTCATGTAGACTGTTAATGCTCAAACCTGTCTATGTGTTGCAGTGTGCAAGTTCAAGGCCCACAAGAGATGTGCAGTGCGGGCCCCCACCAACTGTAAATGGACCTCTCTGTCTTCTATAGGGAAAGATATTATTGAAGATGAGGAGGACGGAGTAAGTGCATATAATTTGAAAAAATTAATTTTTAAAATGCTTTTATTTTATTCTAAACCTTGTCTAAGGAAATGGCTCAGTTGGTAGAGCTTCTGCTCTACACCCATTAGGTTGGTGTTTGATTCCCGTTTGCCTAATACCAAAAGACTTTAAAAGATGGGAGATGTTGCTTCCATGCTTGATGCTCAGCATCATAAGGGTAGAGCATCACTTGATCTTGTGCCGCACTGTAGTTATTATTTCTATTAAAATAGATGTATTGATTATCATTTGGTTTCAGGCTTACCTCGTTCGTTACCTATAATAAATACCTGTTTACATGATGAAGGATTAATCAAATTTATATGTGATTTATGTCAAGAGATATGTTCCTCAAAAGACAACTAATAAGGGCATCATTGTGGACAATTCTGCATAGATATGACCCTCTGTTAACTTCCCCTTCAAAATTATTTTTAAGAAAAGACAAAATGGTAACAAATCTCCAACCCTGATTGAACTGATGTTATAAATTCCAATCTTGATCCACAAATGACTGATTGAATCCGTCAGTACCAATCTACTTGTTCCGATTATCTCCAGGAATTGTTCAGTTGACCTTGATGTTTGTACGTCATACCCTCTGCCCTTAGGGTTCGACCCAGTCCCCCTGTTTATTGTCCATTACGTAACATACTGACGTTGTGGATCCCTTTCGGCTATCAGTTCTTTATGATCAAGGCCTTATTTCCTGATTTAGAGGAACCTTTGGGCGCTCTCAAATTACCATTCTCGATAGTGATTGTCGTAATGGTTATTTTGGATAAAATGTTACAATTTGGTGAAGCTGCTATTGCCTGAAATACTGCCAAAGCTGAGTAAAACTCAACTCACTCACTACAATTTGTGTTAATTGTTGAATACAGTGGAACTCGGATATAACGAACTCCAAGGGACCAAAGAATTTAGTTCGCTATATCCGGTGTTCGCATTACGCATATAATTTTAATTATATTATATAGGGAAGGGACTTGAAAATTTGTTCATATATCCGATTGGTCGCTATATCAGAGTTCGCTTTATCCGTGTTCTACTGTAGTTGAATTTGGATCTGTTTTATCTGTACTACCTATGTTGGTAGTGTTTATGATTTACCCTTGAACTGTCGCTTTCTAGAGGTTTATCCTTTTGCATGATTATGGCTAAACGGATTAAAATCTAAAATAATGGCAAAGTGGTGTCAAACTCACTCTTTCACTACAATTTAATTGAATAGTTTTGGTGTTAATTTGGATCATTTTCATCTATGGTAACTGTAATGGTAATATTTATGATTTAACCGTGAGCTGTCTCTTTCAAGAAGGTTTTCCTCTTTCATGATTGTTCCCCTTACAAAATTAAGATTCCAGTCACTTTGGCAATCATCAATTCAACAGCTGAAAATAATAACCATTTCTCTATTAAATCTTAATGGTTGCTCAGAAGACATAAAAATTAGAACTCCTTTTATCTTTCATCTCTGTGACGTCAATTCTACTTTCATATATCTGCAAGATATAAATTGAGAATGTAACACTTAACCCATTTCTCTAATTCAAGAGTGTAAATGGAGGACTGTCTTAAAAAAAAAATTTGTGTGAAGATTTCTAATTTGAGAAAATCTCAGTTATTTCAGTATCGGTTACCCTTGTTTCCAGTGCTTTGTCTAAATTTGTCTTCCTTGAGGGCATTGTCTGCCCTGATAGAGGCCCACAAACATTAAGTTGATTGGACAAGCGCTTGGAGGAATGGGACAATTCTCTATTACCAGAGAATTCTAGGTCAAGTGGTATCTTTGCAGGAATAGAATTTAATGTCCTTGGAATATAGATCAGGGGGAAGCAATACCAAGTTAGTTTATAAATACCTAAGGGATTGCCACTGATTCTCAAGACTTGATTATCATAGTCAAATCCAATAGGATGGGTTCTGTTTCAAAACTTCTTTAGAGAGAAAGTATTGTATTTCCTCTAATAAGCGTGGGGTGTCATGGGTATTTGAGAAAAGTGTCCGGCCTATAATAAGGGCTTGGTCTTTAATAAGGGTCTTAACCATTTAATTTAAATGCTCTCTAGAGGTGTGACGGTATATTGTGAGATTCGTGAATCGGGATACTTAATCTGACAATACATGTATCATGATACATATCGTTGACTATTAAATGGCTTATTTTGCCTAAAAAACAGAGGATTCCTAAAAAATTTAAGGTTTATTTTGTCAAAAACCTTGAAATAGTGTATCGTGATGTGTATCGTATCGAATCGTATTGCCATGAGATGTCATGATATGTATCGTATCATAAAAAATCTGTATCGTGACACCTCTAAATTGCTCTCTCAGTTAACATGTTGCATATATATATATGCATTGTTAAGGATGGCATAAAAAACAAACTTAAATTATCTATCTAAGAAATAAGTGCCAGGCCTTCGATAAGCATGGGGTCTCTAATGAGTGGTGGTAGTTAAGGGGTTAATAAAAAATAGGCCCTAATAAGAGGAAATATGGTATGTCTGTGTTAGGAAGACTTTATGATTGGGGTGATTTTATAGGCTATATTCCATATACAAGTTTGAATGTAAAATATGTAGAAGATTATCTCTTTACAGAAATTTAATTTTAATGAAACATCTTTCGATGCCTGAAATTAATATTTAGGGTACTATTCCTGTGAGTGCTAATGTTTTAAGATGGTAAATATTTATTACAATATACGAGGCAACCTCGTCCCCAGGATTGATAGACTATTATTCCTTGGTTCAACCAGATCTTGTTTGATTTCTTGACCATAAAATTAATTGACTTCAAGCTTTTTAAATGAAATTCAAAATTTAAAAAATACTTTAATTAAAGTATCTATGATATCTTTCTATTTCAAAATTTAGATTCTCAATAATTTTGGGCTTCATTCTTAAAATAATCCAAACTATTTCGAAATTACTTTTTGTTGTGACAAGGTCTCAAGTCTTGATGCAGTGTTGATGAAGGTTTGGTACTTAAAGAGATATATAATAGGCAGTTGAAGAGTTGGTATGTATTGAGATACCTTGATAAAGGGAGATAACTCTCATTGTTTCAGATCTCATTGCCACACCAGTGGTTGGAGGGTAACCTTCCTGTCAGTGCTAAATGTAATGTCTGTGATAAAACCTGCGGCAGCGTCCTACGTCTCCAAGACTGGCGCTGTCTTTGGTGTCGAGCAATGGTGAGTATATACTGACTGTCAGAAGTTTTGCAACACTTAATATTTTGTCAAAGTGTGATCATAAGCATACTCTCAAACATTAAATGTGTTGTAAAATGGAAAATTTATTTAATTTTTATAAAACAAGTATGATTGTAGGATTCATACGCTCAGAGTGATAAAAATGGAATCTCACATTTTGAGTAAAATGGAAAAATTATTTACCTGTGAGAGGGCTAAAGGATGAGCCCATCCTTCCCTTACAGATGACCACCATCCACCCTCACCAACCCAAAGAAATGGGTCATTGTTTAAAGGGGCAGTAGAACATTTTTAGGGGGAATATAAGGTGATGTCAGGAAAATGAAAATAAATGGTTCCAATTGAAAGACAATGTATTTAAACTAAATGAGGCAGTAATAATTCAAATATATAACGTAAAGTTTAGCCATGCCATTAATTTACTTACACAAAATGAATTAAAGGTGTTCACACAAAATGGCCGCCAATGGATTTTATGTGAATCTTCATACTTTGTCCTCTGACTATGGATGATTGGCTTGTGTAATGAGATTTTTAACACTGTCAAAATAATACATTTAGCATTTACTTACAATTAATTATCAGTGAAAATTTCAGAACATAAAATTATCAAAAAACGTGCTACTGCCCCTTTACTGGTGCAATACAATAAATTTTGATGTGTAACAATAAGGCGTCTGCAGATAAGTAAATCATTAAACAATTGAGATCTGAGTAATTCACATGTTCAATTTTAAGATAAGTTCACTCCACCTACCTTCTGAATGTTGTTACAGGTGCATACAGCTTGTCGTGAACAATTTTACAAGAAGTGTCCGCTGGGCCAGTGTCGCCTGTCGGTGCTGCCCCCTACAGCTATAAATAGTATCGACTCTGACGGATACTGGGAAGCTACTCGACCCGCCGGCACCAGTCCGCTCTTAGTCTTCGTCAACACCAAGAGTGGTGACAATCAGGTACGCAATAATGATAACAGTAGAAGCAGATATAGTGCCCAGTTCCACATCATAAAGGTTTGCTCGAACTGCCTTGACTCATTGAATGTTATTGAGGCTCTTGTGTTGTGTTTTGGAATTATCCTGATTAAAAAGATGTGTTTTGATTCCTAAATTAAGCTCTCGAGAGATGGGCTAAGATTGAGCACATCAGGTAGTCATTTCCACAAGGTAGCTGAGGAACTGCCAAACACTCTGAGCCAAAAGTTTTCATTTTGGTTGATCTTCACTTTTAGATAATAAGGTCATTAAGACCAAGTGACACTCTGTCTAATTCTCTTGGTAGATTCTTAGTAGCTATAAATGGCTTTTGAGTGTTATTCATAGAGGATGCTTGGATCCTGAACAATTTAGAGAATTTATAAATTTGATCTTTGTGAAGGCTCAAATATGATCAAAATTGTCCAAATGACTCCCTCAACAGATCAACTAGGACTGACACTGGTATGTTTCTAATTACCATATATGAGCATTTAGAGCACAAAAATTAAACCTTGTTGAATTGAGACAGAATTGGGATCTTTAATAAATGTACATTTCTCCTTTTAATGATAAAAACGTGTCACTGTTTTGAAAACAGATTTAAAATGATGGACATTTTCCTACTTTCTTTATGTGCTCTATAGACAGGAAGTTTTGCTTTCACACCTTGTTTAACATAACTTTTACCTTAGAGACTTACAATAATGTGTGTTTGTGAATCAGGCACAGGGTGATTTGCAGTTTATTATGTGTGCAGGTTTTCTATGCATCTTTATATGCAATTTGAATACAGAAATTTCTTATTAATAATCTTGTTATTTGTTTCAGGGAGTAAAATATTTTTACATTAATTTCTTATAAAAAATCTTGTTATTTTTTTCAGGGAGTAAAATTTTTAAGAAGATTTAAACAGTTATTAAATCCTGCTCAGGCATTTGATCTCATGAATGGAGGCCCCTACCCAGGGTAAGTATCAAGGCCCCCAACAAGGATGATGAACATCCTATCTAATACTAAAGATTCATGTCCTTAGGAAATGTTTATTTTAAGTAGCTGTATGAGATATCATTAAACATACCAACAAATTATCATTAAATTTGAAAACTTTGATACTCAGATACAAATTTACATGCTGATAAGTGATAATGCAGAAATGTAATATTATGATATTATGGGCCTTGTTAATTTCAAAAGTTAAACTCATTTATTAACAAGTCCAATTGTAGGATTCAAACCCTCAGAGTGATAAAAATGGAATATCACATTGTGAGTTCTGATTAGAAATCAAATAGAACATGGCAGAATAAAAAGAACATTCTTAAAGTAATAAAATTTCAGGACCATTATAAAACGTTATTTTGACCTTTTTCTTTAGTATGTAAGGAGGTTATTATAATTGTCTTTAGAGTGTCATGGAGAATTGCAAGGTTCTTATTTATTTGCAGGTTACGATTATTCCAGAAGTTTGATTCCTTCCGAATCCTCATCTGTGGTGGCGATGGCAGTATCGGATGGGTGCTAGCTGAAATAGATAAACTAGATCTACATCGCCAGGTTCGTTCAACACGAGCAAACATATGTCTAATAACAGAGGAAGAAATCTTCGATAACAATTTCCTCAACTTGAACATATCTATATTTTTTAAGTAAATACTTACATCTTAATAGGTGGATTAAAGGCGAATATTGAGGGGATGAAATGGTAGGATGATGCCATTTTCTTTTAGCATCTGTTTTCACTTTATCAGAATCATGTTTATTTCAGTATTTAAGGCCACATTGCCCATGGTACAATTGTATGAGAAAATAAATGCATTTGTCACATGACAAAACTTATACTAGGAAGATCTTAAGCTAAATAAATTAGAAAGATGAATAGAAGTTATTCGAAGTATATTTACATCATGTGTGTTAAGTATTTGTTGCATTGTTAACCTAGCTTTACAATATTTGTTAATGGACATAAAATATTCATTACGAAGCAAAGAGTATCTATTACATATAAAGAAAACATGGTACTCATTTTCTACAGCATTATGGTCACAATGCAAACAGACAGAATCAATGTCAGACACATTGACATTTTCACTTTAGTACCTTTCAGTGTCTCATCAATTTGTGTTGGTCCCAAAACGACCCAGTACATACAGGCGAAGTTTCAAGGCTAGTTTTCAAATGTGAATAAATAAAATAACAATATATATAATTTCAGTGCCAAATAGGAGTGTTACCCTTCGGGACGGGTAACGACCTAGCGCGGGTGCTAGGCTGGGGAGCAGCGTTCGACGACGACACTCAGTTACCGGCAGCTCTCGAGAAACTAGAACATGCTCAGATCAAAATGTTAGACAGGTGAGTCTCTAACATTTGTATATTTCTAACAAGGAGCACCGTTAACCAGCTTTAAGTTCACATAACCACAAACGTATTTCACTATTTTCTTTGGAATATATGAAAGTCTGATTACAATATTGTACAGTGTGTCAAAGGTCGCTACTCAAATATGTTCAGTTTTGTAATGAAAGCCGTTTTTGAATGCCACTTATGATAGACCGCTTAGGTGTATCTGGCCACATACCAGTGAATGCATGACTGGTCATGCCCCCATTTTGTGACGTCATCAACAGAATCAGCCTCGTTATATATACATCTATTGTAACAATACCATAGTAACAAACAAAAAAAATTAACGATTTTCAGAAAATGTTTTCATTCAGTTAGATAAATCATTTGACGGTGTAACACTACTAAGCATTTGGTGTAAAAAAGATATCAACATCAATGGTAATTGAACAATTATTTAGGTCGTATTTCAGATGATATAATGATGCGTTACTCTGTATAGTCTGTTTATTACGTCACACCCGCTCCATTTTTATGGCCACTAACCCACATGGGTTTTCACAGCCGATAATTACGCTGTCCTAATGAAAGGCTAATTAAAGGTGTTTATTGGACAAATTAACTAAAATCAAGTCCACATATTATTTAGTTGAAAAATCTTTGAACGAAAATCAAGAAGTGGTAAAGTCGAGGTTAGTGGATGTTGAACAGAGATGTAGTGGTGAGCATGTTGACCTCACATGCTAATGAGCCTGAGTTTGATTCCATGTTGAGATATTGAACAAATTTGTGACTTGAACCTTATTCTGTGGGCAAGACACTGCATCCACATTGCACTCAGTCTACAAAGCTGTACAGCTGGGTACCTGACAGAAGAAAGGAATACTCTCCCATGAAGCATGAAATAGAGCCACCTACACTTCTACTTCTTCAGATTGATACTATATGCTACCGTATTCGTCCTATTAAGCGCCCCGGGCGCTTAGCTTAAAAAAATCCAAAGGGGGCGCTTATTAGGATACCCTAGAAAGGGGGGGCGCTTATTAGGAATATGTTATAGACAAGCGAAACTAGCACTTGTGTGAATTCTGAACGAGAATGAAAGTAGGTCGATCGTGGAAATCCAGTGCAACTACACATTCACAGGCCCCGATAAACTAAAAACTATTGGAAAAGCAGTAGAGGTAGACCATTTTACGTATGAAGGGGGGGGGGGGGGGGGGGGGGGGGGCGCGCTCTGTTATATGGAAATTTGTAATAGGGGGCGCTTATTAGGGAGGGGGCGCTTAATAGGACGAATACGGTATTAGCACATGTATGAATAGAAGTTGTGTGATACAAATGGACGATCATAATTAGGAAATTCTTACTCATGGCCTTTGATGAAAGAACAAGTTTAAATCGTTCCTATAAACTTGTCTGTGTTCCTTTTACCCATAATCCTTTGATATTTATGATAAAACATTATGTCTCGCATTTAAGATGGAGTATTTGGACGTACGAAGGAACAATGCCCCCACCACGAAAGCTTTCACAACAGGTTGGTAACCTCTTTTACAGCATTTTTGTTTAAAGGGACCATTCGAGCGGGGTATTTTTTGTGGAAACGAAATTCAGGAGGACTTTCCTGTTTACAATAATATATGATTTTTGCATGGTAATTTCACACTTAATTACAAATATGTTTGTGAGGATAGCATTTCAGTTGTTTAAGATTTAACAATTTGACAAAGAATAAAGTCTATCGCTCACAAAATAAAAACGTCGTGAATTGAAGCCAATCATCGAAGCTACGATCGTGAAATGCATTACTATGACAAAATACTGTCCTAACTGATAACATTTATTATGAATTATTTGTAAATATGCTCCTCTTCTATCACTTAAGTATTTATTTCTTTAATTTGTTAAGAATTAGCATATTACAGCAAATTTGTTTTTTCGCAATGCTAACGTTTAAAAATGGCGGATGAAACGCGGTCGAGTGGTGCCTTTTTATTCAAATATTCTATTCCTCAAGCGCTGTTACAATAAGACTCTCAGCAGCCCAGGATCTGTAAATCGTTTTCAACTTGGAATACTTGAGCAGTCTTCATGAAGAAAATTAATCATTTTGATAGTATTTACCAAATTCTTGATATTGTTTATGTCATATCTACATAAAGATGTTTCCCTAAACTTTTCTGTAACTGATTACATCCTTTATGGTGAATTTATTGACCAACCTTAACTTGCTTGCTGCTGAGGGTGGCAAATGCTGCCAAAAGGAATTTGCTAATTGATACACACAAAAAGGACAAAGACACCAAAACGTAATCTCTTTCTGCCTTATTTCAGACGGACCCAATTTCTCAGTATGAAGATTCAGTGGCAGCCCACTTGTCCAAAATACTTCATTCCGATGACCATCAAGTTGTGATAACCTCTGCAAAGTGAGTTTTGACAGTGTTATCTGCCTTTGATGAAAAATACAGGGTGTATCGTATGTTAACACTTCTGGTGATAATATTTCCTGAGAACAAGTGTTCTAAATATTGTATGCAAGGGCACTAAGGTGATATTCTGTTTCTATTCATTGTAATGAGATCACAGAATTTATGAAAATCTACATCTAATCATATGTGGATTGATTGCTGTTTGTGTAATTTGTACAGGTAATCGGAGTCTTCAAAACCATGCAACACAAGAGGGAGAGTCAAAAAGTTTATAGGAAAAATATCTTTTTCTCTTTGCTTTTCGAACATGACAATCTTAAAAAACAAAAACAATACTGTTTTGACTGTTCTATAGGATTTATAAGAAAAAGATATTTTTTTCTTTGCTTTTCAAACATCGCAATCTAATAAAAAAGAACACAGATACATGTTTCCACTTTTCTATAGGACTTATAAGATAAAGATCTTCTATTTTTCTTTGCTTTTCGAACATCACAATCTAAGAAATAACGAAACTGTTTTGACATAGGATTTTCATGACATTTGCTTGTTGCAGGGTATTATGTGAGACAGTGAAAGACTTTGTAGCGAAAGTAGGAGACTCGCAGACAGAAGAGGCAGAGAAGGAAGAGGTTGAAGAAGAGTCCATCGGTAAAAAGGTACGAAACAAACTTCCATTCTATTCAGACATCATAAATAGTCCACCATGACAGCTCTATGGGTAA
The DNA here is from genome assembly GCA_916613615.1 of Steromphala cineraria. Taxonomy (NCBI): domain Eukaryota; kingdom Metazoa; phylum Mollusca; class Gastropoda; order Trochida; family Trochidae; genus Steromphala; species Steromphala cineraria. Next base: position 26,273,446 of record OU744734.1, on the reverse strand, counting down.
CTGTCTGGGTATCGGTGTTTATCAGTGTGTTAAATATAGCCCGTCCACCAGTCCTTAAACTGGCAACCTTTACTGGTTACTTTTTGGTCAAGACTGGTAAATTTTCAAAAATGTTCTTTATTTTCCCCTAAGGAATTGACCAATTAATTTTATGGACAGGCGAGGTTTCCAATCTATTTTAGACACTGTGTCTATTGGTAAATAAAATGGATTTGAGAGTATTTTTGAAACTCTTTTAAATGGGTTTATTATACCCCCGTTACGAAGTAAGCGGGGGTATATAGCGGTCATTCTATCCTTCTGTCCGGTCACATATCTCCAAAACTACTTGGTCTACATCAACCAAACTTTGCAGAATTGTTAAACATGTCATTCTCATCAATTCTTGACCATCTGTAGCATTCTGAAATTTTAATTTTTGGCCGTTTCCATGGAAACGTCACTTTTTGGACTAAGTTTAATAGGGTTCAATGGGGACTAATTTTCTCAGAAACTATTGGACCTAGATGAATACTCTTGATCGAGTTCGAAAGCCAATTCGGTAAAATTAACTTTTGCGGAGTTATCGCCCTTGAATCTCTGATTTGACTTGCTACAAACAGCGGACTTGGTGCTTCAATGGGGACAAGTTCTCTCAGAAACTATTGTACCTAGATAAATAAAATTTTGGTTATGGATACACCTGATGATACTCTTGATCGAGTTCGAAAGCCATTTCCAAAAATTTTTTTTGACAGAGTTATGGCCCTTGTTTCTGAAATTGAACTTGGACCGAGTAACAGGTCTGATGCTCAAATGGGGACAGATTTGCTCTAAAACTATAACACCTAAATGAGTGAAATTTTGGTTATTGGTGCTCCTGAGAATACTCTTGATCGAGTTCGAAAGCCATTTTCGAAATTTTAATTTTGACAGAGTTATGGCCCTTGTTTCTGAAATTGAACTTGAGCGAGTATTAGGTCTGATGCTGCAATGGGGACATGTTTTATCTGAACTTTAACAGTTCGGTAGATGAAATTGTGGTTTTTGTTTCACCTGATGACACTCTTGACTCTTGAGGCAGAAGAAAAATCAGACGGGAAACGGGGGTATGTGAGCCATGCTCACTTTTTTCTTGTTAGTTAAGAGATTGGAGACCAAGTTTCAATACACATGGTGAAACAATAATTATAAGACCTAGCTGAATGATAATGATAGGCATATGCATTAGTCATCGCAGGTGGATATGCCTTTCAGGGTTTTCAACTTTTTCAGATTTAATGTTTTCCATAGAAGCAAACTAGATGTTTGGATCAATAAACCTCTAAAGAAGGCTTTTAACTTCTTTATTTCATAATTTGATTTTTTGGGAATTTCTGATTTATGGGGATCTATGGGTGCTTCTTTATTTCATAATTAGATTTTTTGGGAATTTCTCATTTATGGGGATGATGACTTATTATATATGGTAGAGTTCTTCAAATTTGTCTGTCTCTCATCATTGATGTTATAAAATGAGGTCACAATAAAATCACTATGGGGTACTCTCAGAAGAATAGACACTATTTTTCTGTGAAGAGTCTATTGGCTAAAATGTACTGGACTTCATGAGTGAACATTTTCCAGTGCTTTACCATTGATTATGACGAGTTCTTCTATTTTCTTCTATCTTCTTTGATAACGACATCACTTATACCTTATTATCACTTTTGGGAACTGTCTCAAGAAAAGATTGACTGTATTGTTAAAGGCACCAATCAATCGGCTTTCATCCACCATCTTGAAATGTTAGCATTGCAAAAAAAACAAATGTGCTGTATTATGCTTATTCATTAACAAAATTAAGAAATAACTACTTGATTGATAGAAGAGGAGCATATTTACAAATAATTCATAATAAAATTTATCAGTTACAACAGAATTTTGTCATAGTAATGCATTCCGGGATCTTCACTTCGATGATTGGCTTCATTTCACAATGTTTTTATTTTTTTATCGATACACTTTAATTTGGTCAACTGAACAACTGAAATGCTAACCTCACAAACATATTTGAAATTATGTGTGAAATTATCATTTAAAAATCATATAATTGTAAACAGGAAAGTACTCCTGAATTTTGTATCCACAAAAATGGTCCTGCTTGAATGGTCCCTTTACACTGTTACTCTTTTGCAGTGTGCAGTGCTCAATGAGAAACTAGAAGGCCTCCTAACAACGTTAAAACAGGAGTCAGCATCTGCTCAGGTAACTTCCTTATTTATGCTCTCATTGATTTACTTGGTAAAAGATTCTTTGAGTTTCACTGAGAATCTAAAAAGAGAAAAATTGTGTTTGTCTTTTGTAATGGCATATTTGCGTAATTTTGAAATACTTGATGATAATGATTTTTTACGTGATGAGCAATACGTATCTTCGTGTTTCCATTTACTTTTTAATTTGAAGGTTACAAAATCTATGCTTTTTGCCTCCCAGGAATCCGAAGAAGAGCCCGAAGAAGAAATAGTGCCGGAGCCTGTGATTGGTTCCCCGGAACTCGACCATGTCCCAGGGGAGATAACTGTGCCTCTCAAGGTCAGACCGGTCAGTGCATGTTCAAAGGATTTGATATCGTCCTTTATCCAAAATTTGTCCTTTTCATATCTTTGCAATATTGTCACACAATAGTGACAATTTTTCAAAAAGTTTTTGTCACTGACACTATTTTTGGAGAAAGTATTTATTGAGAGATTTTAAATAGAGAATGCTGTTTGGAAATTATCAATTTCTATAATGATCTGTATTTTAAGAGATATTTTGTTTAAAACAGGTTAAAGATTTACTTAACTTTGTTTGGACTATTTCAGAGTTTCCGAGCTAAGGATGCACTGATGTCTCGAGCAAACAGTTTGAAGAAGGCGGTCCGACAGATAATCGAACACACAGAAAAAGGTAGCAAGAAAATGAACTGGATAATCTTGCTTTTGCTTCGTAATTCTAAATACTATTTAAGACTTCATGACTTTATAATGGATTGAATATTAAAGTGGCGCTCTACAACAATTCATTTATCTGTTATAATACTCGTGAAAATTTAATTTACGCTATAAGGAAAATTATCTGACAGCAAATAGTTTTGATGATTACAAAACCCCAAACATAGCTTACATTGATAAAATGAAAATTGTGATGAAATGTAATTTCTCTGACAGAGGTCGACAAGGAGAATGAACATTACTAATCGTAATGAATAAAAATTGTAACCAAATGAAATTGTTTAACAGCGGTTGACGAGCAGAATGAGCAGACGCGACAGATGATGCTGGCAGGGGGAGACAACCGCGACCTAGAGAATGCGGGACTAGGAGAGAACAGCTCGACATCTCGGTCTGCTCCTAGCTTCTCCATCTTTACCCTGGAGCCGAACCCTCCTCAACCACCTCCCCCTCCTCGTATAGGTGAGTTGATTCATTGTCTTCTCCATCTTCACCCTGGAGCCAAACCCTCCTCAACCATCTCCCCCTCCTCGTATAGGTGAGTTGTCTCATTGTCTTCTCCATCTTCACCCTGGAGCCGAACCCTCCTCAACCACCTCCCCCTCCTCGTATAGGTGAGTTGATTCATTGTCTTCTCCATCTTCACCCTGGAGCCGAACCCTCCTCAACCACCTCCCCCTCCTCGTATAGGTGAGTTGTCTCATTGTCTTCTCCATCTTCACCCTGGAGCTGCCCCCTCCTCAACCACCTCCACTTCCTCGTATAGGTGAGTTGATTCATTGTCTTCTTCACCTTCACCCTGGAGCCGGCCCCTCCTCAACCATCTCCCCCACCTCGTATAGGTGAGTTGATTCATTGTCTTCTCCATCTTCACCCTGGAGCTGCCCCCTCCTCAACCACCTCCCCCTCCTCGTATAGGTGAGTTGTCTCATTGTCTTCTCCATCTTCACCCTGGAGCCGGCCCCTCCTCAACCACCTCCCCCTCCTCGTATAGGTGAGTTGTCTCATTGTCTTCTCCATCTTCACCCTGGAGCCAAACCCTCCTCAACCACCTCCCCCTCCTCGTATAGGTGAGTTGTCTCATTGTCTTCTCCATCTTCACCCTGGAGCCGAACCCTCCTCAACCACCTCCCCCTCCTCGTATAGGTGAGTTGTCTCATTGTCTTCTCCATCTTCACCCTGGAGCCAAACCCTCCTCAACCACCTCCCCCTCCTCGTATAGGTGAGTTGATTCATTGTCTTCTCCATCTTCACCCTGGAGCTGCCCCCTCCTCAACCACCTCCCCCTCCTCGTATAGGTGAGTTGTCTCATTGTCTTCTCCATCTTCACCCTGGAGCCAAACCCTCCTCAACCACCTCCCCCTCCTCGTATAGGTGAGTTGATTCATTGTCTTCTCCATCTTCACCCTGGAGCCAAACCCTCCTCAACCACCTCCCCCTCCTCGTATAGGTGAGTTGTCTCATTGTCTTCTCCATCTTCACCCTGGAGCTGCCCCCTCCTCAACCACCTCCCCCTCCTCGTATAGGTGAGTTGTCTCATTGTCTTCTCCATCTTCACCCTGGAGCCAAACCCTCCTCAACCACCTCCCCCTCCTCGTATAGGTGAGTTGATTCATTGTCTTCTCCATCTTCACCCTGGAGCCAAACCCTCCTCAACCACCTCCCCCTCCTCGTATAGGTGAGTTGATTCATTGTCTTCTCCATCTTCACCCTGGAGCTGCCCCCTCCTCAACCACCTCCCCCTCCTCGTATAGGTGAGTTGTCTCATTGTCTTCTCCATCTTCACCCTGGAGCCAAACCCTCCTCAACCACCTCCCCCTCCTCGTATAGGTGAGTTGATTCATTGTCTTCTCCATCTTCACCCTGGAGCCAAACCCTCCTCAACCACCTCCCCCTCCTCGTATAGGTGAGTTGATTCATTGTCTTCTCCATCTTCACCCTGGAGCCAAACCCTCCTCAACCACCTCCCCCTCCTCGTATAGGTGAGTTGTCTCATTGTCTTCTCCATCTTCACCCTGGAGCTGCCCCCTCCTCAACCATCTCCCCCTCCTCGTATAGGTGAGTTGTCTCATTGTCTTCTCCATCTTCACCTTGGAGCCAAACCCTCCTCAACCACCTCCCCCTCCTCGTATAGGTGAGTTGATTCATTGTCTTCTCCATCTTCACCCTGGAGCCAAACCCTCCTCAACCACCTCCCCCTCCTCGTATAGGTGAGTTGTCTCATTGTCTTCTCCATCTTCACCCTGGAGCTGCCCCCTCCTCAACCATCTCCCCCTCCTCGTATAGGTGAGTTGTCTCATTGTCTTCTCCATCTTCACCCTGGAGCCAAACCCTCCTCAACCACCTCCCCCTCCTCGTATAGGTGAGTTGATTCATTGTCTTCTCCATCTTCACCCTGGAGCCAAACCCTCCTCAACCACCTCCCCCTCCTCGTATAGGTGAGTTGATTCATTGTCTTCTCCATCTTCACCCTGGAGCCAAACCCTCCTCAACCACCTCCCCCTCCTCGTATAGGTGAGTTGTCTCATTGTCTTCTCCATCTTCACCCTGGAGCTGCCCCCTCCTCAACCATCTCCCCCTCCTCGTATAGGTGAGTTGTCTCATTGTCTTCTCCATCTTCACCTTGGAGCCAAACCCTCCTCAACCACCTCCCCCTCCTCGTATAGGTGAGTTGATTCATTGTCTTCTTCACCTTCACCCTGGAGCCGGCCCCTCCTCAACCATCTCCCCCACCTCGTATAGGTGAGTTGATTCATTGTCTTCTCCATCTTCACCCTGGAGCCGGCCCCTCCTCAACCACCTCCCCCTCCTCGTATAGGTGAGTTGTCTCATTGTCTTCTCCATCTTCACCCTGGAGCTGCCCCCTCCTCAACCATCTCCCCCTCCTCGTATAGGTGAGTTGATTCATTGTCTTCTCCATCTTCTCCCTGGAGCCGGCCCCTCCTCAACCACCTCCCCCTCCTCGTATAGGTGAGTTGATTCATTGTCTTCTCCATCTTCTCCCTGGAGCCGGCCCCTCCTCAACCACCTCCTCCTCCTCGTATAGGTGAGTTGATTCATTGTCTTCTCCATCTTCACCCTGGAGCTGCCCCCTCCTCAACCACCTCCACTTCCTCGTATAGGTGAGTTGATTCATTGTCTTCTTCACCTTCACCCTGGAGCCGGCCCCTCCTCAACCATCTCCCCCTCCTCGTATAGGTGAGTTGATTCATTGTCTTCTTCACCTTCACCCTGGAGCCGGCCCCTCCTCAACCATCTCCCCCTCCTCGTATAGGTGAGTTGATTCATTGTCTTCTTCACCTTCACCCTGGAGCCGGCCCCTCCTCAACCATCTCCCCCTCCTCGTATAGGTGAGTTGTCTCATTGTCTTCTCCATCTTCACCCTGGAGCCGGCCCCTCCTCAACCACCTCCCCCTCCTCGTATAGGTGAGTTGTCTCATTGTCTTCTCCATCTTCACCCTGGAGCCGGCCCCTCCTCAACCACCTCCCCCTCCTCGTATAGGTGAGTTGTCTCATTGTCTTCTCCATCTTCACCCTGGAGCTGCCCCCTCCTCAACCACCTCCCCCTCCTCGTATAGGTGAGTTGATTCATTGTCTTCTTCACCTTCACCCTGGAGCCGGCCCCTCCTCAACCATCTCCCCCTCCTCGTATAGGTGAGTTGATTCATTGTCTTCTCCATCTTCACCCTGGAGCCGGCCCCTCCTCAACCACCTCCCCCTCCTCGTATAGGTGAGTTGTCTCATTGTCTTCTCCATCTTCACCCTGGAGCCGGCCCCTCCTCAACCACCTCCCCCTCCTCGTATAGGTGAGTTGTCTCATTGAAAGTAATAAATACTTGGGTCCACAAGGTCTCGTGAGTCAAAGCAGATTAAGAGTTCTTCAATGAGTAAGTTAATAGTGCCTTGGAATAATCTTTGCATACTGTGTCACAAGACCCACATCTTTAATAGAGCTAGGTAAGTTGTTCTCACAATAATGTTGAATTGGACTAGGCACAGCTAGATCTTTGAAGCTTTTTGAGCTGCAGTAAATACCTAACTAAAGCAACTTTGAGTTTTTAACCATGCTGGGCCAATAATGATTTTCAACATTTAGTTTCCTGGGTCATAAGGACTTTGCACTAAGATAATTGTAAATAAATTGTAAAAAACTTTCAAGCATTCTCACAAAGATTGAGGATGCAAGAAATAGGATCACAGTTTGCTAAATTCATTTAGAAACATTTTAAATACATTTTGATACCAATTTAATGAAATCAAAATGGTTGTCATGAAGTTTTTGTTTTTGAATTTTCTACCTCAAATGTTGAAGAAATACTCTTCATCTGCAGATGGTTCGCGGTCACCTCGAGGCCCGTCATCACGCAGGATCAGCAGTATGAGCACGTTCAACCGCTCGTCCAGTGTGGGGTCGAACCTGTGTACCCGGGGTAGAGACAGATCCCCCACCAAGGACACCACCCCCGTCCCCACCCTCGGTCTGCCCATACTAGACCATCACATGATGCTCCCAGGTACGCAGAGTCTCCGAGTCCTACTCATTATCTATCAAGTGTGGCCTCATTATAGGAGATGGTCCATTTTAGCTTTTAATGTATGATTAACAATTAAGTCACTGTTAAAGGGAGGTGTTGCCAGCATTATTGTGTTAATGGTATCGTATTGATAAAATTTTGGTACCTAAAAATCTGTCTAACAATGTTCCTGTATTGAATTATATCCCTGATCCATTATGCTGCATTGTAGGAAATATTTTGATAGGTGATTTCTGTTGTAAATTGAATGTTAACATCAGATTCACAATGTGTTTGGGATTTACATGGTTATTTTTAATTTGTAAATACTGAATAATCAAATTATCTTTGCAATGATGTGTATTCTGCATGATGATTAAAGTACACAATATTTATATAATTTCTAATGAATATTGCAGCATTATGGGTTCTATATTATTGTTATTATATTTTATAATCTCATAAATCATAAGTAATTTGCAAAATCAATTAGAAATACAAATGGTTGCCATGCCGTCTGCTCCAGGTATGAGCAGCAGTTTAGCCAAGACCCTGGGTGGTGGAAGCTTTATCAGTAAAGTGCTCCTTGCTAATGCAGACGCATTATGTGCAGCCGCCTCACCGCTTCTTGAAGAGGACATCCCGTAAGTCTTGTATTTGTTTGGTGATAGATTTGAATTCATTTCTTACATGTATATATATGCTTCTCTTCAGACATCACTGTTAATGACTTAAAGTGGCGCAAAACAATTACTGAATCACTCCTCAACATCATCTGGGAGAGTATTATCCCTCAAAAGTACTTTGTCATGTTATATTTAATTGAATACACCTTTAGAAATATAAATGGGAGCAAAACTTGTAGTGGGTGATATTTTCGAAGTGACACATCACTTATTTAAAAAAATTCCTTTTCCTCTCATAATACTACAGTAGAACACAGATATAGCGAACATTCGGATATAGTGAACTAATTTTCAAGTCCTGTCCCTATATGATGTCATCAATATTATATGTGTATAGCGAACACTGGATATAGCGAACTAAATTCTTTGGTCCCTTGGAGTTTGTTATATCCGAGTTCTACTGTAGTTGTATGGCATAAATTTCCTTAGCAAAATGTTTAAAATGTTTTGTCATTCACATCATACTTGCAATATTATAACCTTCTTGACTTTCAGAATTCCTGTTTATTCAGAAACCTATACTCAGACTAGCTTCTTCCTCATTTAAACTCATTACTAACATAATTTTTGCTTCAGAGACCTGTACACAGAAAGATGCGTAATGAACAACTATTTCGGGATCGGGTTGGATGCGAAGATAACTTTCGAGTTCCAGAACAAGCGAGAAGAACATCCGGAGAAGTGTCGGAGTAGAACCAAGAACATGATGTGGTACGGGGTTCTGGGAGGCAAGGAGATCCTCAACAGAACCTTCAAGAACCTCGACCAACGCGTACTGCTGGAGTGTGACGGACAGCGCATTCCTCTTCCTAGCCTGCAGGGCATTGTGATCCTTAACATTCCGAGGTGAGAGTTACCTCCCCTTGGGGTATAATATCGATTTTATATGGTTGAAAGGCGAGCAAGAAATATGAAGTGAGAGTTATCTACCTTTGAGGTATAATATTGATTCTTTAAGGTTGAAAGGGGTATCAAGAAGATATAAGGTCAGAGTTATCTACCTTTGGGGTATAATATTGAATGTATATATATGAAATATAATCTGAAAGTCGTGGTTGAAAGTCGTATGAAGAAAATATGTGGTGACAGTTATCTACCTTTTGGGTATTGTATATATGATTGGAAGGCGTATAAAGAAAATGGGAGGTTAGTTATCTCCCCTTAGGGTGTATTATTGATTGTATATGGTTGAAAGGCATATCAAGAAAATGTGATGTGATTCTTTTCTCTCCCTCCTTTCTCCTTTTAGTATATCGATTGTATTCGGTTGAAAGGCTGAACAAAGACAAATCAATATCTTGTGAAAGTGTAATCTGATACCATTTTTGGAAGCTTTCTCTCTAATTGCTTATCAAGAGGTCTGAGGAAACAGGTTTTTGATTCAGTCCTCTGCAAGCTCTCAACTTATGTTCATTCACATCTTTCATTGTTTCCAAAATCATACTCATATCTATTTACCGGTTTTATCTCCCTTAAGCTGTGAAAAGGACCTACAGTTCTTAATTGCAATCTTATATGAGATATTTTTTCATGTAAGATAATTTTCTTATAATATCCTTTTCATAAGTGTAGTTATGCTTTGTTCTGTTAATTTTAGTTATGGAGGCGGGGCCAATTTCTGGGGAGGAACCAAAGAAGATGAGGTAACCTATAGCTTATTTTGATTATAATTAATTATTCTCATAATATGAAACGATAAAAAGTTTTTTTGAGACCACCTGCACTGGTGATAACCATTCTCTTCAACCAATGAAGTTCTCCGGTTAAAGATCCTATGACAATCCCCAGTCAGAAAATATATTGTAAATATATCCTTCAACATTGGTTTATCAATACATCAGGTCAACGTGACCTGGAATGGACGCTGTGGAATAGTCAAAGAAGAAGAGCTTCATATTCAAAGGACAAGGAGTTTATGGATTGTAAACTTCTTTTTCTAGAAAGAAGCGACGTTTCGGTATAGATCCCTGAGGAAATTTACAAGATGTCAACACTTTACAATAAATAAGTTGATAATCCATAAACTTCTTGTCATTCCAAATTCAAAAATGCCTCTCAAACAACTTCAGCTTCATGGTCCATATGACCTTTTGTATTTTCAGAATTTCACAGCTCCAAGTTTTGACGACAAGATCCTCGAGGTTGTAGCAGTGTTTGGAGGAGTCCAGATGGCTGTGTCGAGAGTGCTGGATATCCAACACCATCGCATCTGTCAGGTAGACCTTTAATACTCCTCTTGTTTCCCCATTGGCTCTTATAATCAACCTTTTCTAAGGTTGATATGAACCTCTCTAAATTTCATTGTATATGTAAGGGTTTTGTATGTGTCATGACATCTCACATTTATCCTTCATCAAAATGCCAAAGAGGTAACATGTTGCCTGAACTTTCTTCTAGATTTGAATTGATTTATTTTAAAATCAATACAGAAGAAATTTTTTTTTTAAACTACGTCTAATATTTATGTATGACATATGAATGTGATATTTCCTTACTGCCAGTGTCAAATGGTGAACTTCATAATCCTGTAAGACCCCATTCATCAGACACTGGAGGGTTATAAAAATTAATCAAATTGAAGGATGAAGGATACAGCTAATTCCAATGAGCTTGGGAAGGGGTAGTTGTTAGAGATGGATCAAATGGTCCAGGGTTCGAATCCCACCAGGGGCTCAGTAACTTTGTCTGCAGTAGAGATCTGTTCTACACAAGTTCAGTGCAGTACTACCAATGGTTTGCTAGTTTCAGCCGATACTCGCAGGTTTTACCATATTGCTTGCAACAATAATATTGCAGGCTTTCTCCCTGCAAAAATACTAGCAGTCGTGCATAAGTGAAAACTCTGGAAAATTGTGTTAAACTCGATATCACCTCACCTCACCAAAATGTCTTTATCAGTTAATACTAAGATATGATCTATTTCTGTGTTGCCAGTGTCGGACGGTGAAGATCACAATCCTGGGAGACGAGGGGGTACCCGTGCAGGTCGATGGAGAAGCCTGGATTCAACCTCCTGGATATGTCCGCATCGTACACAAGAACCGCGCTCAGATGCTCACTAGAGATCGGGTTAGTAGTCGGAATCCAAACATTAGCGATAATAAAAATTCCATTTGTAAAAACCATTGTCTTTTTGAATGAGTTTGTTGTTTTGGATACATTTCGATAGCATTTCCTGTTGAAATTGCAGACATTTGAGAACGTGTTGAAGTCGTGGTCAGAAAAACAGAAGATTGAGAGATCTGTAAGTCCGCAGCCGGCACCGCTAACTGAAGATGAGGCCCATGTTCTTCTCGGCTTTGTGGAGGCAGCGGCCTCGTTGATACGATGGTAAGTTATATCACGGGGGTTTTGTATGAAGGTTTAACCTTACCTATTATATGTCATTGCAGTTGAAAGTTCAATTCATCCAGAAAAGATTTTCAGCATAATTCTTTTCTCTTAAAAATATCCAGTTCAAAACCAGTGACAATTTTAAACATTTTGTATTCATAACAGTTAAATACTACGTAAATTAACTCCTATCGCCAGTTGATAACCTTATTACTTATGGTCAAAGCTAATAAGTTTAATGAAGTTTAACTTTACCATGAAAATTTACAAGAGATAACCCCTAAGCTAAAAATTCATTCATTTCAGAAATGGTATAATAAGGAAAGATTCAGGTTTTGATTGTTCTTGTTTTCTGTTGACAGTGTTAAGGTTGCTGCACGAAGTCACAGTTCGATCGAACAGGAGTTATTCCCCCTTGCACAGGAAGCTTCCTCTTGCCTGGATCGTCTCTACCCAGCTGGGAAGATCACAGAGGTACGTTACGTTACATATACCAGTGTTTGAATCAGGTCTGAAAACTAGCCAGCCCATAAGTGCTATTTTATAGATTTTATTAGTCAAAAAAGGAAAAAAACTTACTTAATTCCCAGTTTCTACCAAAAGTAGCGGGATAGCACAGTGGTAAGCACGTTCAACTTCGAATCAGGAGGTCTGTGGTTTGAATCCCGCCAGGGGCTCGGCAATAATTTGTCTGCAGTAGAGAACTGTTCTACACGCAGTCAGTTTTGGGTGCAATGCGACACTGAATTTCAGTGCAGTACCACCCATGGTTGCTAGTTCCAACCAATGCTAGCAGGTTTCACCGGAATACATAGCCACAATGGTGTTGCAGGCTTTCTCCCTGCAATAATTCTAGCATCCGCGATATAAGTGAAATACTCTTGAAAGCGGCGATAAACCCCACATCACGTCACCTCGCCTCACCCTAAAAGTAACGAGCTGGCAGGCCGGCCTTGATTCATACACTGCATAGGTTGAATGATCAAATCCTTATTAAACTCTACAGAAGCTGCAAAATCTTTTAATTTTACATGTTTCCATTATATTTGTATCGTATTTTTTCCTGTAAATTGTATATTAATAGAATCATAATTTCATACATTACATATACATAAATGTGATACTTTTTGGTTATGGATAAGTTTTAACATATTTATGTTGTGTGTATACTTGCATCGTTCCGTTTTTAATTAACGTCTTCCCTCACACTTAATACAGACTCAGAAGTTTTTTTAGTTTTAAAAGTAAAAACAATAGTTTTGACAAAGAAATTTATTTCCATATTAGCTGGAATCATCTGAGAGCGATACATATCAGGTTTGTGTTGTACATGTTGTGTAGGTTTATATTGATATATGTGTTGTTTTTCATTAGTCTGATTCGTTTTGCATCTTTTGTGCATAGTTAAACAACTATATTATATTCTCCTTCAACCTCATTTTTTTGTTAAATTTTGAAACAGTTGAGTATTTTTTTGCACAATATTTTTAGAGGAATATTTCGATAACAATTTTGTGTTTTAGTGAGTCTGCATGTGCATGTAGATATATTTATTTTGTATATATATCTAAATTGCGAACTATCTAACATATTTTGGTTTCAATGTTTTTTTGTTGCTTTACATGCAAGTGTAGTGTCATTTGATGGATTATCCTATCCTACTAGAAGTATCGTATCTTATGTTTAGCAATTTGATTTAACAAAGATTTACACAGTTTTTGACCATGTAACATTCCAAGAGAATGATATGCCAGCTCAATATTCATACCATTATCAATCTTTGATATATTAATTACTGCATATTTCCAATATTGGTACAAACACAAGTCGGATATTTACCTTGTATTATAATATGAAATAGCCAACTGTTGCTAATTTGTTCTATTGAACCTTTTTCTGACTATAAATAAGTCACTCTGTTTTGAAACTTGCATATCTGACAACTCACATCTTGATTATCATAAATTCATATCGATATAATATGATCATACAAATTTTAAATTTTTTGTTGAAATTTTTTATTTTTAAAATTCTTCATATGTGGTATATTCTTCCAACTTAAATGATATTGTTTTTCTTCTGATTTCTTTATTGACTGAAAATAACGTGAAATGTTTGTTCCACAGCCGACGCTACGAAGCCAGGTGTCTGATCTCCTCCACAGTGTCAAGCTGCTATACAATGAAGTTAGTCTTTTCCTCTCGGACAAGGCAACCGCCATGTCAAGCTTTGTAAGTACAGACAGACAAGTATTTTATTAAAGTCTCACTTGTGTACATTCATTTTATATGTGTAGGATCAAAACCAAGCCAGAAGTGTTGTTGATAATGTAAGCCCGCGGCAGAGGGAAATTGGAAAGGGCCGACAAAGTTATCAAAGGCGCCAGTTTAGTAAGCGAGTGGTGCAGTGTTCGAAACCAGGCATGCGAACATTATATTTGTGGTTTGTCAAAAATGTGATATTTTGTGATGGTATTTATTCGAAAAATGACTTTGAAACAAAGTATTTCAAAACGTGTATAATCCCAATCAAAATAAATTTCCGATAAATTCTAGAGTAAGCCCCGGGCTTTCCTAGAGAAAGCCCTAGACATTCTTGGAGAATGCCCGGCAAAGAGGTTTTTCCGGTAAAAGAAGAACCTAATAGAACAATAGAGTGACGTCACTGGAGGTTTATAATTACATAGAAAAGGCAATACAATGCACAGATGCGGTTAAAAGTACACAACCAATCACTTGGTGATTTATGAGAGACTAAAAGCAAAATATATTCATATGCATAAAATAAATATAAAACTGTACATAAGTTAAAAGGAGATAATATTGTTGAGAACCATAAAAGTAAGAGAGTAAAATTACGAATATAAAAGATGACGGCGTTTTGATAAGATAAGATTGCAGGTCCTGGCAGTGCGTAAAACAATATTACAGTCACTAAAAAGAACGTAAAACTTTAAAGCATCGGTAAAACTAGTAAAATTAGAAAATATCTGGGCACTTTTTCCTAAAAAGCTCGTCTCTCTCCTCATTATACAGTGGGCATTTTAAAAAAACCTCTTCTATTTTGCTTGGGGTGGGATAGCGCAGTGGTTAGTGTGTTCCGCTTCGGATCTAGAGGTCCGTGGTTCGAATCCCACCAGGGGCTAGGCAACTTTGTCTGCAGTGGAGAACTGTTCTATACGCAGTCAGGTTTGGGTGCAATGCTACACTGAATATTAGCGTTACCACCCATGGTTCGCTATTTCCAGCCAATGCTCGCAGGTTTCACCGCAATACATAGCCACATTGGTGTTGAGGGCTTTCTCCCTGCAATAATATTAGCTGCCGCGATATAAGTGAAATACTCTTGAAAGATGTGTTAAACCCAACCTCACGTCTATTTTGCTGATTTTAATACCGATAACCTCATGGTTCCATGACAATCCATGTGGCCATTTACGACTGTTGGAGTGGCATTCTAGAAGTTGTAAGGTAATAAGGTACAAGATTTTATGGATATCTAACTTCTTTATTCACAGTAATGCAATGTTTCGATATAGGTTCTTACGCTTGAAAAAGGTATAAGAACCTATACCAAAACGTTGCATCACTGTGAATAAAGAAGTTGGATATCCATAAAATCTTGTACTTTTCATGTTACCATATGTCCTTTTTACTATGACATTCCTCAAACAGCGCTTAACTTCAACTCACACACTTGCTATGATATTCTTATGTTAACATTACACTGTCAATGACATCGCCTTGTTACCATGACAGTATGAATGTTACAGTGACAATCCTGTGTAACCATGACAACATATTGTTACCATGATACGTGACCATAAAATCTAAATGTTACCATGACAACCCAATGTTACAATGCCAGTCCCATGTTACCATGAAAATCCCTTGTTATCGTGAAATCCTGATGTTACAGCCCCATCTTACCATGAAGTCCCAAAGTTACCATGACAAATCAATGTTACAACGACAGTCTCATGTTATCATGAAAATCCCTTGTTATCGTGAAATACTGATGTTACATTTACAGCCTCATTTAACCATGAAACCCCAAAGTTATCATGACAAATCAATGTTACAGTCTGGTATTGCCATGAAAATCCCTTGTTACCCACTAATCTAGATTTAACCCAAAAATCCCAATGTTACCATTACAGTCTCATATTACCATGAAATCCTTATGTTGCCATGAGCACCTGTGTATTGCAGCATCTCTGGCCGGATCTAGAGGAGAAGCTGTCGATGTGTCTGGCGACCCTGGAGCTGGAGATGAAGAGAGTTGCCGAGATCAGTGGGGTGGGGCAACTCACACACACCCCGGAGGAGGTACGTAGATGAATACTTATAGCTCTCTTCTTCCCTACATTTATCGATGACTGACCATGCTCAGTGCACATTTATTTGTATATCTGCCTTGAGGTAGAGTACTTTTGTTTAGCACCTATTAACAAGCTAATGTCTTTATGATATATTTTCCTTTTGATAATTAATAGGTGGTTTGAAAAGTTTAAATTTGTTTTGAATAATAAAGAAGTTTCTATCAAGAATATATATATGTATATATATCATACTGTTCTTAAATTTGGTATGATTATACACAATGATGGTTAGATGATATTGAAACAATTATGCCCAAAATAATGCTTTTGTTTGTTTACAGGTGCACCTGATTGAGCAACACAAGCGACACAAACACGGCAAGTTCCGGCAGGTCTACAGCAAGCTCAAGGGCAAGGGCAAGGAGAAGGAAAAGGGGCGGGGAGCATCCTCAGCAGGTGAGATCTCATTGGCTGGTTAGATTTTACTGGTTCATGTCCCTTTCTCTCATTGGTTGGCTAGGGGTCAATGGCTGAAAATGCCTTGCTCTCATTGGCTGACTAGGTTTGACTTGCTCTCAATACCTTGCTCTCATTGGTTGGGTAGGTTTGACTGGCTCTCAATGCCTTGCTTTCATTGGTTTGCTTAGTTTGAATGGCTCTCAATGTTTTGCTCTCATTGGCTGGCAAGGTTTGAATGGCTCTCAATGCCTTGCTTTCAATGGTTTGCTAAGTTTGAATGGCTCACAATGTTTTGCTCTCATTGGCTGGCAAGGTTTGAATGGCTCCCAATGTCTCACTTTCATTGGTTGGCTAAGTTTGAATGGCCCACAATGCCTCGCTCTCATTGGTTGACAAGGTTTGAATTGCCCACAATGCCTCGCTTTCATTGGTTGACAAGGTTTGAATTGCCCACAATGCCTCGCTCTCATTGGTTGGCTACGTTTGAATGGCTCCCAATGTCTTGCAAGGTTTGAATAGCTCACATGGCCATTCATTGGCTGGCCAGCTTTGCCTGGAATGTTGAAAGGGGAGGCAACTGTTCACCTATGAAAGAAGAGTACACCCTTTTTATAGTCAATTTCTTAAAGAATTAAATAAAATTTCTTAAAGAATTTTCTGCCATTGTCAAGTGTAATACGTATATAATTTAGCAATGATCCTGCAAACTTGTACGAGTCCTGTAAATGTAAATTTGAAGGATATAACTCCTAGTGACAGAGACCTCAGTTGTTGTCATTGATTGACTGAATTTATTATTTTTCTTAGATTCAACTGATTCTGCATAAACAGTAAGATTTTATCTAGGTGAATAGGGTACTAACAAGATTTATTATACAAAGAAATGAGGTTCTTTTTCATATATCTACTTCTCTTTCTAAATCAAATGTAAGCTAGCTTAAGATGTTTGCATTAGTTTGATTTTGATCTTTCTTTTATCTCTTTTCTTTCTTTCAAATTATTTGTAATGATTTCTTAAGAAATGGGTTGCATATATATTAACTTTTACTAACATTTCTCATATTATGGCTTTGTAGGAATAAAATTATTTTAGAATGCTATTCTTTCTGTTTCAAGTGAAATAACTCTCAAACAAATCCTTTTCAAGCTTGTAATGATTTAAAGACTTGTCTTCTAAGTGAATTTCCAAACTTTTGTAGTCATCTGCATGAGTTGCCTTTAAATAAATTAAAGTTTACCTGATAAATGTTTCAAGAACACCTAAGAAACATTTTTGTAAAGTAAGACTTATCAGTCTACAAGTCTATTTTATATTCATTATGATACAAAAACTGAACAAGTACCTGTAACTAAACCATTTCAGAAAAACTTGCAAAATGACAACTTTATACAATTTTATAATTTCACGCATTTTTTACTTCTTTGAGTGGCATTTTACAAAAATCTGTATCGAAACGTCATACGCTATGAATAAAGAAGTTGTCATCCATAAATATTGTCCTGACACCTTTTTGTTTTACTTGCACCATACAATACCAAACTCTTCTTATCAAAGGTGTAAACATTGACAAACCAAATTAGAAAACATTTAATTTATGAATCTTTGAATATATCTTAGGAAATATGAACTTGCAATGAAGAGTTAATTTTCATGAAAATCAAAATTATTAATAAGGTAAGTTAACTGTGGTAACTGAAATTTGAGAAGAAAAAGCTTCATTCTTTCTTCACAATGTGTCAACGCATGCTCAGAGTCAAAATGCTCATCTTGGTTTGATTTGACCAAGTTTTTCCTGTATTGGCCCAGTTGCAAGATCATATGGACTCGGCAGTGAATATAATATCTTGTGAGTGCCCTACTGTTGAATGTTGGTAAGTTATTCTGTATAAATGTCTCGTTGTTCTGCTGCAGTGTACGAGGTGCGAGGCTGGACCGTGGAGGAGGTCGGGGTGTGGCTGGAGAGACTCGCCCTCGGAGAATACCGCGACTCCTTCATCAGTCACGAGATCCGCGGCTCAGAGCTTCTCAACCTCGAGAGGAGAGACCTCAAGGTCGGCTTGTTTTCTGTTTTGTAATTCTTAGGTATAGGATTGTTCTGCCTTTATGAGTCAAGATTCTCTAGGGCTTCCTCTGTCTTAAATGTTTTCATTTGCTTATATTATCAATTATCCAATGGATATTGATGTAATAATGATGGCATAAAGTAATCCCTTTTTTTTTTTAAATCAAGCTCATTTTTTGTAGATAATTTATGACAACTCTAGTAGATACTAAGAATTTACCCAAAAATAGTCTTGATGTCATACAGCTCATAGTTTCCTTCAAGGATGATATCAACCTAACGCCTCTTAACTGATGATAAATAATTGAACAAGTACAGTGGAACCTCGATATACCGCGGCACCCGGGGGACAAGTTTTTGTACCACGTTACGCTTGAACAGCGATACAAAAATAATTGGTTTGATATGGTAACACTTTATTGATACCAAACTGGCATAAACTGAAAGATGAATGTTTTGCTTTGTTTTTCAGGATCTTGGTGTAACGAAGGTGGGCCACCTAAAGAGAATACAACAAGGAATAAAAGAGTTAGTCAACCGAGAAGCGGCAATAGAGAGAGCAGAGAAATCCAGCACATGACATCCAGCCTATCACCTAGGGGATGATATCATGTCATACTGACACGATATCAAGGGCATGATATCAGTCTGTCTGTTGGATATCAATATAATCTACTGATGCTAGAACCGAGATGTAATATTTCATGTAAGAAGATGACCTGAGAAGAAAGATATCATGTCCTATTGAAAGAGGATATCAGAGTTTATATGGGAGTCAGACTTTGAGATATCATCAGTCCTACTGATATAAATCAGGGGTGTGATATCAGTCTGTCGTCATGTCAGTATGTTGAGGCCAAAAGGGTGATACAAGTATGTGATATGTATCATACAGACGGAGGATATCAGGGTTTCATATCATGTGTGACTTCATGATATCAGCATGAAATACTTATGCTATGGTCCTAATATAAAACAATCGCTGAAAGAATTATCTGTATGTGTTGTTTCACATAAAATATAAGTGAGTATAAATAGCCTGCCAAGTATAAATATTAAATTATGAAATTTTGAAGTGGTGTAAAATTAGTGAAATGATAAGAATACTTTATGATAAAAACGATTTGGGGGTGTGGGATTTTCCTTGATACAAACTCTTAAAACTAAATATTTTTTGTAAACTTTTTTGTGTTGAGATATCTTAATTGATACGCTAAAGGAAATTGTAAACACGCAACTGTTATGATGGTACAGTTATAAGATAAACATCCGAATTGATGTCATCTTAGATGTAGGAATAATTTTGAAAAGGATCACCTTGAATGTCAAAACTCAAATTTTCCCTGGAAAAAGAAAGAGTGTCTTTATTCTGTTGAGCGTCTGTATTGTATGTTCAAAGTGAAAGCTGATATTGCTTCACAATCTCTGTGACGTGAGTGAATACTGATACCTTTGGTGCTGTGTAAGAGTTATCTTTCCTTTGTAAGAGTTATATCCCCTTATCAAAGGAAGACAACTCCAATTGTTACAGTGTATGTCCCCTTGTAATGGGAGACAAATCTAAAACAGTTAACCTTCCTTATTCTAAAGGGAGACAATTCTTTATTACTGAATGTTGTACCACAAAAAAAGACTTTAGTAGGGCATGAATGGAATGTGGATAATGGTACAAGAGATTGATTCGTATACTGTGGCTAATCATACAAGAGAATGGAATGTGGATAATAGTACAAGAGATTGATACGTAAACTATGGATAATGATACAAGAGAATGGAATGTGGATATCCATTCAAGACATTGATACATAGAATGTGGATATTTATACAAGAGATTGATACATAGAATGTGGATATTCATACAAAAGAATTAAATGTGGATATCCATAGAAGAGATTGATACATAGAATGTGGATATTCATACACAAGTTTGATGCGTAAACTATGGATAATGATACAAGAGAATCAAATGTGGATATCCATTCAAGACATTGATACATAGAATGTGGATATTCATACACAAGTTTGATGCGTAAACTATGGATAATGATACAAGAGAATCAAATGTGGATATCCATTCAAGACATTGATACATAGAATGTGGATTTTCATACAAGAGAATGATATGTAGAATGTGGATATTCATACACAAGTTTGATACATAGAATGTGGATATTCATACAAATGTTTGATACATAGAATGTGGATATTCATACAAGAGAATGATATTTAGAATGTGGATATTCATACACAAGTTTGATACAATGAATGTGGATATTTTGTGATTCTGTGGAGGGACCAAGGAAAGGGCTAACAGGAGCATTACAAGAGCAACAGTTTCCGTGACTTCTGAATAATCTCCCTTTCGAAAGACATTTGGATTGTTCTATGTGTTTATATTATTGTGAATTTCAAAAATTATTATGCTTGTTTGGCCCAAAGTATGTAGTGTGGCCAAAATTAGAAAAAAATATTAATTATATACAACTTGCAGCAAGTCTGTGTCAGTGTTTGATATTTTGCAGTATTTATTTCAGCTTTCATTTTCATTATTCACAATGCCTCAACATTACTTCCATCATGATCAAAAACACTTTTCATGTAATATCTTAAAGGAAATATGTCAAACCATTTACATGATTATATTTGATATCATTTGAGCTGATTAAATTTATCAAAATATTTTGAATGAGATTAAAAAATTACCCTTTTAAGCAAGGATTTATCAGCAAAGAAGTAATTTATTTCATATTTTATTTGGATTTGATAAATCTCGATCTGTATATGATGTTGTAGGAATGTTAATTACGGGGTACAGCGGGCCTGTACTATTGGTATCAGACCAAAGAGTTCATTTTTCCGATTATTTTCATATTTCACTCTCAGTTGAAACTTTACGTATATAAATGCCATGCTTCCTCATATTTTTGCATTCATTTGATTACCTCTCGAAAAATCTTTAAAGGCAAACTTTATTGACATTTGGTAGTTCTTGATTTATTTCCCTAGAATCTAGTCACTTCGTATCTTTCTTTGTAGATTTTTGAATATTTTTCAATGTCTGTCTTTTCTAATAATAATGTTTGTTCAATGGTGCTACCTGACTTAAATTGAAATGTTATTAGAATTGAATTAATACACATGAATTTGCATATTTAAAACTGTGATCTAAACGGAGTGAGAAGTCTTGACAGGAGTTGGTATTCAAAATTTATAGTGTCAAAGTCTAATTTTGCATGGTTATCAAACGAAGCAAAAATAATTGATATGTTGCAACTTAGGAAGTGTTTAGCATTGGTAAATTAAGCTGGTAAGAGAAAAAATTCAAGATATGAAACAATTATACACATTTGTCAGTTAAATTTATTATTTCTTCTTTTTTTACAAAGTGAACGCTTGTCTTGATGAGATTGAAGATAACTTCAAATATAATAATAATGATAATGATAATAATAATTTATTAATAAATATTATTAAACAAACAAAAATCTACTACTACCAATGCAGAAATGTCACACATAGAATGAAAAGGGAAGACTATTTGGACACAGTTTTGAATATGTCATTTTTTTCCTATGAATGAAATGACCTGTGTTTTTCACTCTACAGAGAATTAATTTTTTATATGCTTTAACACCTTAATTGTTGTCTCTTGTACTTTTCCATTCTATAAAAAATTATAAATAACTATTTTTTTGCAATTCTTATCCCTGTTACCAAATGTGTATATTGATGTTTTTTCAAAAGGTGCAAAGTAAACAATCATTTGTATCTAGAATGTTTTTTATTTATTGTCTGTTTATGTTGTATGACTATCACTCCATGTTGAAAAATTGTTGTTGTAAATGTGACCTACTTTTGATACAAAACCTTCAAATATTGCGTACTATTTATATAATTGTGTTCATTTTTGATATTGTAAATATATTTTCCATATTTGTAATACTTTAATCCTTGCATATCAAATGAGCGTTTCTATGTGTGACTTAAACACAATACATTTCCATGTTTGCTAAATGTTTTCACAAATCGTAGTTTGTAGTCCGTTTTATACACGCAGTAAAAAACAGTGACGAGGAAAGACTGAAGCTGAGCAAGAATGCCCTATTGTTATTTTTGTTACAAAAATTTAATAAGGATTTTTACACGAGAATCATGACTATGCATCATTTTTCAATGAAATATCTTTACAAAGATTATGCTAGAGGTTTTTAATTCATCAACAGTTTTGTAGAAATAATATTTAAAAGTTATTTGGGGTAGTCATCTAAGCAAACAAGTTAACAATGTTTTTATTACTGAGATGTACAGCAAAATTCTGAATAAGATAAATGAATGAATAAAACAGTATATTTAAACCAATATCTGAAGATAATTACAATTAAAGCCATCAAAATTAAATATTTGAAGTAGAAAATGATCCAAAACAGGTTTTATATCAAAATGAACCTTTGATAGAAGTATATGTATAATTTCAAACATTCACAACCAACAAAAATGACCCTTGAATTAATATATAATATATATAGATAATATATGATATATTAATAATCTTTTATTTATTCAAATGAGAATAAATCTATATTTAGACAAGGAATCATCCAATGAGATTATAAATCATTTTCAACCAGGAATTAAGGTTTTGAAGAATATGTAAGTAAATCGAAAAAGGATAAAGTGTCATCAACTAAAACTGAACTGGGTTTAAAGGGACAGTAGCACGTTTTTAGGGGGAATATAAGGTGATGTCAGGAATATGAAAATTAATGGTTCCAATTGAAAAACAATGTATTTAAACTAAATGGAGTAGTAATAATTCAAATATATAACGTAAAGGTAACCCGTGCGATTCCTTTTCTTACACAAAATGAATGAAAGGTGTTCACACAAAAATGGCCGCCAATGGATTTTGTGTGAATCTTCATACTTTGTCCTTTGACTATGGATGATTGGCTTGTGTAATGACATTTTTGAAACTGTCAAAATAATACATTTAACATTAACTTACAATTATCAGTGAAAATTTAAAAATATAAAATTATCAAAAAACGTGCTACTGCCCCTTTAACAGGATGGAGTTGAAAGTTTAATGTTTGATGTCGTAGCGGGGCAGAGATTTGCCTACCACGTATCCCCAATACCCTACATTGATCTAATATCTAGCGGTAGTTTATTTTCTGCACTGAACGGCTAGAGCGTGATCAAATGGTAAGTGAATATATGTGTCTGCAAAGACGTCTCTTTATTTCTTCCTCTCAACAAAATGTTGAATATATTTTATTAATTTTTTTGTAAGAGGTGAGCGAAGTTTCATTTGTCACAGCTGTCCTAACTCTATACCAGGACATTTTGAAGTCTTAATATGGCAGTGCCGTAATTAATGCTGTTCTAAAATTGAAAAACTTTCTTACCCAGAGTTCTTGAGTTATTATTGGCATTTTGGTTGCCATAACTCTACTGGACACTTCTATTGTTTTATCTTATGCTTAAAATTATGTATATCATCAATAAGGTGTTTTCTATTCTGTATGATATGAGAATGTAAAAACAGTGAAAATGACCACATTTCCTAAGATTTTGTAAGTAAAATATAAGTGTCTGCTTTGTTGGGAAAGGAAGTAATTTAGAGGCCTTCTTTGCAGAGTTAGAACTGAATGCGAGTCGACACATTTCTTCTGTGATATCCCTCTACATAGCATCCCAAGATGCACCTGTTTCTATGGTTACCAGTTTTCTGCTTCCATTTTGTTACATAACAATGTACGTATTGTGTTTTAATACTTTAAATGTTCACAACTTGGTCCAAATTTTAATGGCTCTTTTAGTGCAATAATGATATTCAAACAGTGACAATCTTTAGGAAAAGATGTGATTTGCTTCTTGATCTTCTGATCTTCCATCTCGTAATTAAACATCTGTCAGAAAAATATTTTTATGTGTAAGCACATACTTAACTTTAAAGTTTTTTTGTTTTTTTTTCCTGTTACAATATGCCCTTTCCCCCTAACTTTAAAGTTAAGGTAGCTTGTTTATGTAATGGAATTCAAGAATGAGTGAAAATTTTAAACACTTATAAATATTGTTAAAATATAAATATTACATGTAGGTAATTCTAAAATGGGAGTTTGGAAATAAGGGTACAAACCTATAGCAAAATTTATATCTATTTTGAACCAAATATCAAAATTTGAGTTGAGAAAGCTTTTTTCATATTTGCTGATATTATTCGTGCAAAAATGAAATTATTTTGTTGAATGTTACACAACCACTAGCAATCCCTGTTGGTCCATTGTCCACAAGAAGTTTTTAAAAAAATAAAAACTGCAGGGTAAAAATATATATATTTGGTATCAATTTCTTCTCCAGATGTTAATAAATTGTAATTTCTTCTCTCAAGCACTAAAAGAGCTGATATTATCTGGGCCTCGTTATAATGTATGATTCGATCTACACTGAGTGCTAGCTTTCTATTTTGTATGATTCACACGATACAACTGGCTCCTAAAATACTGAATCTTTTCTTCAGTACCTCATGTTATGGTAAAACTTTTGTGGATAATTTGAAATTCGTAATTTTTTTCCATTTAGTGGATGAAGATTTTCTTATAGTTACTCGAAATAAAGAGAGATTAGGTTATCTATTGAACATCAAACTACTTATATTCATTATTTTTAAATATGCCATAAATCTCTTTTCATAAATCTAGTTTTCTTAACATATTGACAAAGAATTATCACAATATTACGAAAAAGACATCTTGCTAATTCGCAAGCATGATACTTAAATTGATGATTTTAATGGTATTGAAAGAATACTTAACATTCGCCTAAATGGAAATACAATTTTATTTATTTATTTTCATATTTCGAAAATAGGATGATGTAATAAACAGGGCTTCCAGCCTTTATTTTACCTCATTTTTTTCTTCTAAATAATCATGCTCCTTATGGAAATCTTGTTCATGATCTGTTTTTTCTCTTTGTTTTTTTTAGAGTCTTGCATCATTATCAAATAAGGAATATTTGATATCTTACTTCATTGTCAAAAACAGAAAATACCAAATATTAACTATTTAAAATTTAATTTATTTTATTTTATTATGTATAAAAACAAAATTAGAAAATGTTTAAAATAAATTTGAAATTTAATAACCTTTGAAAATCAATTTTAAAATTCAAGTGAATTATCCAAGATAGTATTGTCAAATATTAATCATGTTAGGGGCCACACAATGTAACTATTGGGCCCTTATCAAGCCAGGTCAAACACTCAACACTTCTCTGGATTATCTGTGTGCCTTACTTGGTAGATCTATTAACAGCTATATTCAATCTTGAGTATTCAGGGTAAGGGCACTTCTGTGATTTCATTGAGCCCTACATATGGATGATTATGCTTCAAGTAGGTATAGCTTCAGCTTTAGAATAATCTATACTTTTCTATTGTCTTTTATATTTTTATATTCTTCTAAATAAGAATTTTCAGAGTTTCTTCTTGCCTTTCATGTCTACAAGAAGAGTTCTAGTTCTAGTTCTAGTTCTAGTTGTTGTATGTTAATACACTCTCCTGATGTTCATCTTATTGTGAACACCCTTTATGTCATTTCACTCTGTTCTCCAATCAACGAAATGAAAATTCGATACAAATCTATACTTCACACATCACAGTGATATGGTGTAATGAAGATTGATAATGATAATTAGTAACGTGTACATTCATCGAATGAATAATAAGAGGACAATTTCCTCAGTTCTTTGTCAATATAATGTAGTTCCCTTCAGGCTAGTGTCAAAGCCATGTGTAGGTACATCAGCATATGTCTATGCTAAGGCTCCAACATTTCCCCTGATATCCATCAGGCCAAAAACCTCCTATTGCTATATATAGCCATTCAACAAGATGGTGCACATAGTGCTATTATGTATCTCTCAGGTTGTGCTGGCACCAAGTTCACCAACAGTGTTCTATAAGATTTCCCTAGATGCATAGGTGTATTCAGTTTTAAAATTGTTCTGATGAAAACATTCAGGCTACAAATAGCTTTTAGTTACCAACTGTTTGACATATGAGGCATTTGGCTTGATGGATATCAGGGTATGTGATTGAGCTCAACATTGAGACATATATACGTTTATGTAGCAGGATGAGTCATGTTTGGATCCACAACATTGCTTTGTTTTTTATCAAGTGTATTGATAAGTTACTGTAAATGGCTGTAATATTGCCAAAGTCGTTTGGTGATGTCGCAGTGGATACAATGATCATTTTAAATATTCTCTATATTTTTAAGGCCAATGTTGACAAAATCATCCCTTTTTTTTAAAGGTTTTTTCACTTCCAATGGATACAAAATTATCTTAGTCAGAAATTATTTATTTAATATCTAAAATGTATTTTTGGGGAGTAATTTACATTTTGTTAAAAATTGCCAAACTCATAATTTTTGGAGATTTTTTTATGTATTGTATAAAAAAAAACATGAAGCATGTTGAAATCAGTTTTAACTCAATTGATTTGAAATCCAGATGATCGCAAATAAATAAATAAAGACAGTCGGGGACACTGCTTGACATTGACCTGAAGGGAAATTCATTAAATGTATACAAAAGAAAATAACTTGCACGTTTAGATTTGGTAAGATGGTATCTTGTTGTGTAAAACTTTACCTCAAAATAATACATTCCATATGATATGTGCCTAAATATTAAGTGCATATCATAACTGTAGCAATGGCCTCCTTAAATATGAATAAACTTTTATGTTCTATGTGACTGCAAAGATGAAGTTGTTCCTGATCACTGTTGGGTTCTTTTAGAATTTAATTATGTATCGAAAAATATTCTTAGAAGTCTATACCATAAAAGGTATATTTTGACAAAAATAAATTTTACATGTTTATGTATATGACATCTGCCATGGACCCGAAAAGTTCCAAATATTTCCAAAATACCCACTTTGATTTCATTATTTGCCAAGAGATCCTTAAATAAAGACAGTTTATAAAATTAAAGTTTACAGTCATCTGGCTGCATAGAATTATTTGTATTTGTCAAAATATTTTTTCATATTCATGTTCCTACAATCAAATATTTGCACGATTTACAAGTTTTCATTCATATACTGTCCAGAATAAAAAATGCAACACTGAAGTCCTGTCAATCCCGAACAGATGATTGAAATGAGTTCAGCCTTGAATTGCATATTTTATGCTGGCTATTGATAAATGTTCAACTATACTCTTGATTTAGAAGAATGTACTATCCTTTTATATTTTTGTTTCTACGACCGACCATCTCACTTCACTTGTGGTATTGCAACGTTCACCCCCAACCCATGTCACCTGACTTCATATTTTTGAAATAAAATACAGAATCTTTTCCCAGAGTCAAGTTCTTTTTTGCATGAATTCTTGAGATGACTAAATGTAACGCTTTACCTAAAGCCCTTTATCAGAATCTGGCCAGTCACAGATTGACTGACATTGCACAGCAGACTTAAAGAACTTTAGCAGGTAAAGGGTTAATCTGTTTGAAGATAACACAGCAGGCTCAATATCGGATGGATTTAAATCTTGCTGTCAAAAGTTCATGTTAAAAAGCTACACCGTAAGTTGTCAGGGGTCATATATGCCAAACTCTACCAATAGTGACATCTGTTCGAGCTGTATGGACTGAAGGAAATTATGTTTATAAAGCTTATCAGCATCATAAAGTGACAACAGGAAGGTTCTCATGTGGTTATTCATCTTCCTACGCAGAGCCTAAAATGACAGTTTGGAAACTGGCCTT
Source organism: Steromphala cineraria (assembly GCA_916613615.1). NCBI lineage: Eukaryota > Metazoa > Mollusca > Gastropoda > Trochida > Trochidae > Steromphala > Steromphala cineraria. Next base: position 26,245,330 of record OU744734.1, on the reverse strand, counting down.
TTAGGCTCTGCGTAGGAAGATGGTGGTTATTATGATCGAAAAAAACATACATTGATTACTCAAACGTAATTTTGGAAAGTTATCGAAAGCTCTCATGAGTTGAAAATGTTTGATAGGTTATGCAAGAGAGGACCCTTCATGAGGGCTTTGTCAAAGAATGCCCAAGGAAGCGGCCAGGGGGTTGGGGGCTTCAGTCGAAGGGGCCGATCCGGAGGTCGGGGGCATCCTTTGACAAAGAACCCAGGGGGTCCTTTTTTTAATTTTTTATTTCATACATTATCTTGCATCCTAAAGTAAACATCTCAACATATTAATATGGATATTTAAACAAGGAGGTAAAGGGAGGAGCGGGCTTTGTGTTGACATTGAGGAGGTACAAAACAACTAGTTATCATGTAAATTGGACATGTGAATTTAGCTTCTGCGAATATATATATGATTGTTTTAAAATTTTCATTGAAAACTAGTACCGTTTATCATGTATTATCCATTTTGGGAATGAATATGTGAACTAATTTGAATTTATATACGATTTATATACCGTTTAAGTTTGAATCAAAGCAAAACCACAGTCCAGAGTGACTCATTAACCAAGTGGTGGTTAAGGTATATCATTATAATGAGCTTGCTGAAGAAAATATTGACAAAAAGAATTATATTAATATTTTGAAATTTGACTGGACATTCATTTTTTTCAGACAATCTGGCGTAGTATATTCATCGTTTTTAGGCTGCCTACACACAACGTCCGATTTTCCTTGCGATGCGTTGCGTTGCGATTTTTTCGCGCACACTATAGCGATTGCTAATGCGTTAAATAGTGAGTTTTTAGGTTTTCCTTTGTCTGAAGCATAGAATATTTGAGAAGTGTGATCCCAGACTTAACTTAAAAGATCAGACATTTGAATTTTCTGGACATATTGAATCTTAAAAACAAAACTATACACGTATATGTCGGTATAGCAAATACATAAAAAATTATTTCATTAACATATCTAATAACTGGACTTAGAATTATGGTACAAATCATGTTTGCATGCAAGCGTGATACATACCTAAGATACCTTACTTTCGTATCAAGTGGTTTGAAAGGAAAACCCCCTGCGACATGTGGGAAATATGACGTCAGAAGGGAATCCCTCATGCGATTTCGTTTGCGATGCGATGAAAATAGGTGCAGCACCTTAGTTTTCATCGCATCGGATTTAGTGTGCGCGGTCTATGATAAATGCACTGGATGCGTTTTTTTAACGCATCGCAAGGAAAATCGGACGTAGTGTGCGGCCAGCCTTATCAAAATATCCCTAACTTTAATGGTTCAGTTCCTACTAGAAAATACTAAGTTTAGGTTATACAAATTTTCATGATTGATTTAAAATCAAGGTTATAAAATTGTCAAATCTATGTATAACAGCCATTCATTAACTGACAAATTAACTTCATTAGAAGCTTACATTTCCCATCGGTCCCTGAAAATTAAAAATTCAAACTGCCAAAAAGAAACAAAATTGTTGAAAGCTTCAGAAGGCGCTACTTTAACCTGTCACTCATACGACAAGGAGTTTCTGATCTGAGTACCCTGTCAAGGTTTTCACAGAGCCTTGCACTTTCAATTAATTCAAAATAACAGGCTAAGTTTGCTCTCTTGCATTGTCCCTACTTGACTGATGATAGATTTTCTGATTTCAAAGAGACTATTATTAAAATCCACTTATCTTTCTTTGGATCTTTCACAAGCACTTGGCTGGAAAGAAATACAGTATCCTTTTTGGGTGAGTGAGCACATGCCCCCGGGTCATTGAGCAATCATCCCTTTAAAAAAAAAAAATAAAATAAAAAAACTTGAGATGACCCCCAGATTTGACAGCCTTCGAAGGTCATCTCAAATTTTTTATTTTATTTTATTTTATTTAAAGTGTTGATTGCTCAATGACCCGGGGGCCTGTGTGAGTGAGTGCTTAACGCGGCTTAGGCAAAATTTCAGCCATTACCGACGAGCATCCTTTTTGGTGTCAATCAGTTAGTTTTGCATCAGCAACATTGTTTCAAATTGAAAATAACAGTTGACTGATCAATATCTTAAAGGGGCAGTAGCACGTTTTTTGATAATTTTATATTTTAAAATGTTCACTTATAATTGTTAGTTAATGCTAAATGTATTATTTTCAAAGTGTCAAAAATCTCATTACACAAACCAATCGACAGAGGAATGACTATGAAGATTCACATAAAATCGATTGACCCATTTTTTTGTGAACACTAATTCATTTTGTGTAAGAAAAAGGTATCGCATGGCTAAACTTTACGTTATATATTTGAATTACAACTCATCTTTCTGACCTGCTTCATCTTCCGGGCCTCACCTTATATTCCCCCTAAAAATGTGCTACTGTCCCTTTAAAGACAAACATACTTCTGTCACAAGGCCTATGTAAAATTCAAAGTAAAAACTTTCCTGGTTGTATATTTTGAGTTAGTATCTCATAGCTACTGTTACAGAAGTTACATCTATTCATGATCCTACCATTATTGCTTACAAATTCAAATCAGTTCCAAAAATTCAAGTTTGAAGTTGATGCTTTTGCTTCAAGAGCTGCTTATCTTAAAATAAATGTGAAAATAAATTGAAAAACAATTAAACCATTGTACCAGATGATCCATCAAAAGTCAAGAATAGTTTAACCAGGAATTTTCTGAATATTTTAGTTCAAACTTATAGAGAAATTATTGTCAATATCCTAGGGAACCTCTTATTCAAGCATTTTCAACTAGAAATGTACATGTGGTGCACATTTCATTGTATACCGGTACATACTTCATGCAAATGAACCCTCTCAAATTGGCCCTAATGTGAACAGGGTTGTATTAAAGGGGTTAACATTTCCTTACAAAACCATTCAAGTAAAGTCTCAGTACTTCTTTTGATAAAGGTAAGCTGGGTTGTTGGGTTTTATCTTCCTAGAAGAGCGATCACAATACAAATTTCATGATAATTTACTGATCAAATTACTTTAGTGCAGCTTGGGCACCCTTTCAGACAATAGCAGTGTCATGACCACTCTGTAAGAATCTTTTCTTTAAGTATACTTTTCAAAAGAAGCCAAGGGTCAAACCTATATCTTCTCATGACATAACCGTTCTACTAAAAATTCAAAATTATCTCGGAAAATAGGTTTGGCCCATAACTTCTTTTGAGTGAGTGAGTTATTGTTTTACGTCGCTTGAGCAATATTTCAGTCATTCGCGGGTTCATTTCTTTCCGGTTGTAAATGATCAAAAACATAATATTGACATGCGATACTTTGTTCTATTACATTTTCCTTAGTGATAATTATATTAATAATAAAAATGATATTAGGATAATGCTTAATCTGTTATTTTCAACATAAAATCATAAAAACTAGTTATTGTGACGACTCTACTTTCGATGTAATTCAAGTATGTTAAAACCTGTTCATTTTCTTTTATTTGCAAAACATGATTGCCAGCAAGTTCAATGCTGTATTTTCAGATGACTAGCAAGTGAATCAAGATTACATTTGTTTTCAAATTTAAGTTTTTCAACAAGTTGACATTCCAATTCAAAGACGACAGAGGAAGCCTGGAAGGCACAGTCTGGTTTTAAACAGACTCAAATTTGGTGGACCTGCATGTTAGCTCCGGCTCGTACATCTTCCTACGCGGAGCCTAAAAGGCCAGTTTCCAAACTATCATTTTATGCCTTGCTGCATAGCCTTGAGTTTTCTGTGCTTGCTCTCTACTCTGTAGGGGCACTATAGCAGCACAGAAAAGTAAAGTCTCTGCAGCAAGGCATAAAATGACAGTTTGGAAACTGGCCTTTTAGGCTCTGCGTAGGAAGATGCGGCTCGTATAGCTCTTAACTGTCACTGAAAGCACCATGCCATACGGTATTGAGTCACTGGCATTCAGATGACAACCAGGGGACGAAGCTCAGTTTGAAGAGCATTCTCTCACTACTTTGTAACAGCGTTTAAAATACAGCCTGTCCGCCAGTCCGTAAACTGACTACTTATTGCCAGGCCTGGTTACTTTTTGGTCAGGACTGGCAACTTTTCAAAATTTCTCTTTACTTTACCCTTAGGAATAGACCAATTAATTTTTAGGAAACGCTAAGTTTCCAATCTATTTTATACACTTCTTTGTAACTAGGACAAGAGTCATCAGAAAATGACATATCCCACCGGTTTCACATGATCGTAAGATGTAAACCTTTGAAAGATAATTGTAAATTGTTCAAGCAAGGTTCATAATAGTATAAGCTAATATATATGAAATGAAACCTTTCATGAACAGAGTCCAAATAAGAGTCGTTTCCATGGAAATAATAAAAAATAAAATTTTCAGAAATGTGAAAATATCAAAAGGCACCACTTCAGTAGGTGGGCAATACACATGTCAAGTTTCAGAAAGATATGTGGACCGGTTTTTGAGTTCTGCTCCGGAAACGAAATGATTACGGACGGACATACAGACGGACAGGGTAATGACTATATCCCACGGTATTACACACCGGTGGGATAACCAAGTGATGCAATATTGTGATATTTTCACATTGGTCGTCTCCTCAGAAACTGTCAATCTCAACAACCTCAAACAAACTGGAAAACAGAAATAACACAAGACAAGAGTATCAATACATGACTTTAATACATCTAGTATTTTCGCCGCGTTTTAGTGAACAGTCATATAACCCTTGGTCTCGCTGACCAACATCGTCTCCCACCAGATGCATGATGGGTAAACAGACGTATACAAGATGAACGACGAACAACACTCAATGATACATGCTAACTTCTGTACAGCTTCATTTTTTTCAGTTACATTTTTTTTCAAATGAAAATTGCTATTTTTTTGTACTTTTTACGTTTTTTTGCCCAGTCTGTAAGGAGCAAGAGACTTTGCACAAGCGAGTGCCAATATCAAAATAGTTTGGACTATGAGTGCTTTTTACAGGCGCAAGAGGGAGACAAAAAATAAATTTGGTAAAATAATCAGTGCGGTGCTAATCATAATTAAGACATAATTTAAAGTTCTTGTCAACATTTCTCATAATTACAGCACTCAGCGGAACAACAGATGATATCCCCCCTGACAGATTTGTTCTTGCAGAGGGCAGAGGATGACAAAACATTACAAAATAGTTGGTGAATGCATTTAGTCAATTCTTTTTCAAACATAATCCAAAGACGGCCCGATTGGTCCGTCGGCGCTAGAGCGTCTGTCTCCATGGCGACGATCTAGGATGGGTTTAAATTAAATAAGATCGGCAACGTTCATGGGCATCTCCTCGACCTGTGTGTTGTAGAAAGTCTCAATGTCCTTCATTGTTCGGTGATCCTCCTGTGTCACGAAGTTGATTGCAACGCCTTTTCGACCAAATCGACCACCTCGGCCAATTCTGGAAAAAAATGGTGTGGAGTTGCATTATTGGAGCAAGCTAAATTAAGGAATTTAAGTTTCCTTTTTCCCCCAGACAAAACAACAAAAAACAATCACTATCCTTACGAAGTTATATTTCAAGAATGATACTAATTATTCTTGTAATATGATATTACCATAGTCCAGCTTTAATATCTATGCAGTAAAATCAAGTGGACTCGGACTTCAAACTTGAGTCAACGTAAATGTTCATTGCAAACTAGATTAGAAGATCCAAAACTTGGAGGCTGTGATGCCACTCTTTACTAGACAAATCATACTTAAAATCTTGAGATCTGAATGACTCCGGAACATGAAAGCAATGTTGCACACAATATTGAGATGACAGCCATTCGACTGCCACCTCACCCAAGTGATATGCTTTTCTCTCCTTCCACTTGACAACCTGCACTGCCATATCAACAATACGGTGCTTTTGGGAAGTAAATGTAGTTAGGATTTTTTAGGACCAACTTGATCTCAATGCATTTGTTTTAATCTTAAGTGATAAGGCTAGTTCATGGTACCACACAAATCATGTGTTTCACTGAAAAAAATGACTTAAGACAAAAATTTACACATTTATGATTTAGGACTATCAAATGAAAGTGATAAAATACTAGGAAAAATATAAATTACATCATAGCTGGGAATTTAATTAGGAAAAATTTCAAAAACATAGCTGAGAGTTTAATTAGGAAAAATTTAAATTACATAGCTGAGAGTTTAATTGTTTTAATATCTTATGTAGATTATTTCAAATCGTTCTGAAACAAATTTATTTCTCAAATGTCAAACAGTGATAAAAAGACAATTATTCTTCCTAATGTCGCACACAATATTGAGATGACAACCATTCGACTGCCACCTCACCCAAGTGATATGCTTTTCTCTCCTTCCACTTGACAACCTGCACTGTCATAAAACAATACGGTGCTTTTGGGAAGTATAACTTTTGGGCAATTTAGCATGGAGACAGCTCTTTAACCTCTAACAAGTGACATACTGTTACATGATTTCACGAACACCAAAAAAAAGAAACTCCTGACAACCCTTGCTAAGCAAATGTTATATGGACAAAAAAGACGTCACAAGAAGTGGCCAATAAAAACACAAATGCCGACCTGTGAATGTAGTTTTCTCTGTTGGCGGGCAGGTCATAGTTGATGACGAGGGACACCTGCTGAACGTCGATACCGCGGGCCAGCAGGTCAGTGGTGATGAGCACTCGACTAGAACCCGACCGGAACTCGCGCATAATCACGTCTCTCTCCTTCTGGTCTAGGTCTCCGTGCTACAGAGAAATATACATTTATCAAGTTGTTATTACAACTCGTGTTAGCTTCAAACAATTGCAGATCACAATTTTAACGGGGCTTGAAATAAAAACCTTGGCTGTAGCCAATTTATCTTAACTCATGCAGGTAAACCATCATAAAGGATAAGGTAAACAAAATTTTTATAAGATTACTTAGGAAATCTTGGACGATTGACTAATTTGGTAGGAAAAGGCTACTCAGAATGGTTATTTTTTAAAACATACATTGAAGAAAAAAACTCAAGTTATAGACTGAATTAACTATTTTGATTTATATAGGCATAATCTTTAGTTGCTCAGACATCCAAGGAAGGCGTTAAACATCTTCGAGGTTTACCCTCTCTGTGGAAACTGCGAATATTGGAATAATCTTCATCATAGCAACATCAAACCTGTTATTTCTTCAAAGTGTCCAGACCTGCCTACCCCTTTTCGGTCCTAAGTGTATACTTAACATTTCAAAGTGTATTCTGAGGTTTCAAAGTGTACAAAGTATGTTTCAATTTGTATATTTCACATTCAAAGTATCCAACAATAAATTATATGAGACAACATTTTAATACAAACTTTTTCAAACAAGTACTGTTCATCACACTATACTGTACATCAAAGGCTAATGCTGCAAACATGTCAAATCAGTTACACTTATCAGACTTATCAGTGTCCTTTAAGACTCCTGTAGTAATTGGTGATTGGTATATAATTTAGAAAGTTGGGGTATAGTCGTATTTTATTGCTCAAAATTTTACAAAATACACCAAAAGTGTACAAGTAGGCAGGTCTGAGTGTCATCAATTGATCTTAGAAATTTTGAAATGTTCGGCATCATAGAAAGTTAAGATGCATTCCCATTCTCTACAATCATCAATTATGCAGTCATTGACATAAATATTGTCTTGAACCGGCTCCCACTAACAAACATTGTTCTGGTCGCCAACAAGAGTTTTCTGACAACTAAATACGGTACTTGATAGCGTTAACTTCAGACTGGCTTTATTAGTATACTTTAGGCTCTGGGATCTTGCTTATATAATTCCTTAAAATAAGTTTTCTAGCTGGAAAGTTACAGCCCCATATTGTAATATCCAAGGGAAGGAGTAAGAGAATTGACTGCTTGGGCAATATTTCCGCAAGAAGGCAAGTAGACTCAATGAAGTGACTTATCAGAAGACCCATTACAGGCTTATTTGTGGTGAACAGAATTATGTATAGTGCAAGGAAAACACACAATGTTTAGAGTAGGAAAAACGCACTAATGTAGGCAAAATGAAGTATAGTCCGTGCATCTCGATCCAATGAAGTGACTTATAAGAAACTGTATAGGCTTATTTTGTGGTTAACCACATCCTGTCTTATCGTATGAACGTTACGCTAACTCCACTAATCTGTACCAGAAGCTAGATTCGCTCTCGCGCCCCGACTTGGGATATAGCCAATCAAATCATTTCCTCGTTGAGTTTTAATCTAGGTGGTGGCGAGAAAATGATTTGATTGGCTATATCCCAAGTCGGGCCACACGAGTGAATCTAGCTTATGAGCCCAGGGTACAGATTAGTGGAGTTAGCGTAAGGTTCGTACCCCGAGACAGGATGGGTTAAGCACAGAGTTAGGTAAAGAGTAAGGAAAACGCACCAGTGCAGATACAGTGAAGTCTCGGCTGTGCATCTTGTCGGTGAGCCAGTCGACTTTCCTTCGGGTATTGCAGAATATCACAGCTTGGGTGATGGTCAGAGTCTCGTACAGATCACACAGGGTGTCCAGTTTCCACTCCTGAAATACACAAACACATCATACAAAAAATTGTCAAAATAATATACTTCCCTCATAATATCCTTCAATACACTTGTTCCATATTTCTCTCATTTTGAAATATTTTCAAAAAGATTTTTTTATCACGTATTGTAGGTCAAATGGCACAAATCAAGCAATAACTTCTATAGAAAGCTTTGGATGTGTTCGACAACTTCATCTCAATGAATAAGATGTTTGATGAAGGTAATAGCATCATTGTTTTATGCCAATTAAGCAATATTGTATACCTAAAGAACAGTAGCATTATCATGGCCTACATGCTCGACTTTTTGCTGGTATCCCATCAAGGAAGACTCATTGCATACTTTAGGGATTTACAAGTGCCTCGGACATTGCTGATTAGAATAGAAGGTAGAATAGAATACCTCTGTTTTTCTTATCAATGTTGCACACAATATTGAGATGACAGCCATTTGACTGCCACCTCACCCAAGTGATATGCTTTTCTCTCCTTCCACTTGACAACCTGCACTGTCATATCAACAATACGGTGCTTTTGGGAAGTAAAATCTACTGATAGTTTACTTATGATTTTTTAGGACCAACTTGATCTCAATGCATTTGTTTTAATCTTAAGTGATAAGGCTATTTCAAGGTACCACACAAATCTTGTGTTTCACTGAAAAAAATGACTTAAGACAAAAATTTACACATTTATGATTTAGGACTATCAAATAAAAGAGTGATAAAATACTAGGAAAAATTTCAAATACATCATAGCTGGGAATTTAATTAGGAAAGATTTAAATTACATAGCTGAGAGTTTAATTGTTTTAGTTTCTTATGTAGCTTATTTCAAATCGTTCTGAAACTAATTTCATTTCTCAAATGTCAAACAGTGATAAAAAGATAATTATTCTTCCTAATGTTGCACACAATATTGAGATGACAGCCATTTGACTGCCACCTCACCCAAGTGATATGCTTTTCTCTCCTTCCACTTGACAACCTGCACTGCCATATTGACAATACGGTGCTTTGGGAAGTAAAATCTTCTGATAGTTTGTCAAAAAATCTAGTGGTCGCATATAATCAGAGTGACACTTACATCCCCTGTCAATAGGATTTCTTCTGTAGAATCAATTGGACAATTGATGTTTATACCACATAGTTTTAAATCACAGTATTAAGATATTAGTAGCAACTGGTTATTCCTGTCACCCCTAATAAACCAGTAGTTAATGGTAGGAACCTTTCAGGCAATATTTGAGGCTTGTAGAGTGAAGGGTTTTTAAAGGCACATTAACCACTAGAAGTTCAGCATCATTAACATCAGTGTTCCAATTTGTGCCTGCCCACCTTCTTATTGCTGGTTCCTTGATTTGGCTTTTTGGAGAAGATGTCGGCATGCCCGACTGGCTTGTGCTACTCTAGAGATACTGAGGGCTGGTCAGTTTTTCAAACCACAAGTTTGCTAACCCAGCTAGTATAGGACTTAAACATATTTGGAACACTGGTCCACTGCTCGTACTGGTTACTATGACGACTTAAGGAATGAGGTTTTCTTTTCAGACCGAGCATTGTGGGTCAAATAAATTAACTCAGGATTGTACATAAGCTATCAAAACTGAGAGTGCTAGGGACTTTGGGGTCTTTTTTTCTCAGGAGTCTTTAAAAAATAGAGCCATGGGCTCTGTAGCTCATCAGGCTTTTGATGGAAAAAGTTTGGACCCCTGTGACCCACAATCTACAAGTTTGAATCCCCATTCAAAGGGGTCACCAAACGTAAAATTTAGAATTCCCATTGGCCCAGGAGTCTACACACAACTTTTCAGCTCTCTAGACCTTTTGAAACTGGAGAAGGAGTAAAATATGTTTTTAAGGCTTTGACCCCTTTGACCCCAATTGGGGTCAAGGGGTAACCAAACCTAAAATTTTGGAATCCTCATTGGCCAAGGAGTCTACACACAACTTTTCAGCTCTCTAGAACTTTTGAAACTGGAGAAGGAGTAAAATATGTTTTTAAGGCTTTGACCCCTTTGACCCCAATTGGGGTCAAGGGGTAACCAAACCTAAAATTTTGGAATCCTCATTGGCCAAGGAGTCTACACACAACTTTTCAGCTCTCTAGAACTTTTGGAACTGGAGAAGATGGAGTAAAATAGGTTTTTAAGGTTTTGACCCCTGTGACCCCAATTGGGGTCAAGGGGTAACCAAACCTAAAATTTTGGAATCCTCATTGGCCAAGGAGTCTACACACAACTTTTCAGCTCTCTAGAACTTTTGGAACTAGAGAAGATGGAGTAAAATAGGTTTTTAAGGTTTTGACCCCTGTGACCCCAATTGGGGTCAAGGGGTAACCAAACCTAAAATTAAGAATCCTCATTGGCCAAGGAGTCTACATACAACGTTTTAGCTCTCTCGACCTTTTGGATCTGAAGAAGAAGATGAAAATAGGTTTTTAAGGTTTTGACCCCTGTTACCCCAATTGGGGTCATGAGGTCATGAAATCTACAATTTAGAATCCCCATTGGCCAAGGAGTCTACACACAACTTTTTAGCTCTCTAGACGTTTTGGAACTGGAGAAAAAGATGAAAATAGGTTTTTAAGGTTTTGACCCCTGTGACCCCAATTGGGGTCATGAGGTCATGAAATCTACAATTTAGAATCCTCATTGGCCAAGGAGTCTACACACAACTTTTTAGCTCTCTAGACCTTTTGAAACTGGAGAAGAAGATGAAAATAGGTTTTTAAGGTTTTGACCCCTGTGACCCAAATTGGGGTCATGAGGTCATGAAATCTACAATTTAGAATCCGCATTGGCCAAGGAGTCTACACACAACTTTTCAGCTCTCTAGACCTTTAGAAACTGGAGAAGATGAAAATAGGTTTTCAAGGTTTTGACCCCTGTGACCCCAATTGGGGTCATGAGGTCATGAAATCTACAATTTAGAATCCCCATTGGCCAAGGAGTCTACACACAACTTTTCAGCTCTCTAGACCTTTTGGAACTGGAGAAGAAGATGAAAATAGGTTTTTTAGGTTTTGACCCCTGTGACCCCAATTGGGGCCATGAGGTCATGAAATCTACAATTTAGAATCCCCATTGGCCAAGGAGTCTACACACAACTTTTTAGCTCTCTAGACCTTTTGGAACTGGAGAAGAAGATGAAAATAGGTTTTTAAGGTTTTGAACTCTGTGACCCCAATTGGGGTCATGAGGTCATGAAATCTACAATTTAGAATCCTCATTGGCCAAGGAGTCTACACACAACTTTTCAGCTCTCTAGACCTTTTGGAACTGGAGAAGAAGATGAAAATAGGTTTTTAAGGTTTTGACCCCTGTGACCCCAATTGGGGTCATGAGGTCATGAAATCTACAATTTAGAATCCTCATTGGCCAAGGAGTCTACACACAACTTTTCAGCTCTCTAGACCTTTTGGAACTGGAGAAGAAGATGAAAATAGGTTTTTAAGGTTTTGACCCCTGTGACCCCAATTGGGGTCATGAGGTCATGAAATCTACAATTTAGAATCCCCAATTGCCAAGGAGTCTCCACATCAAATTTGAGCTCTCTAGAGTCATTGGTTCTGGAGAAGAAGTCGAAAATGTGAAAAGTTTACGGATGGACGGACGGACGGACGGACGGACGGACGGACGGATGGACGGACGGACGGACGGACGCCGGACGCCATGCCATGCCATAAGCCCATCGGGTCTTTCAGACCTGATGAGCTAAAAATTGTGGATGTTTCATATTTGATAAAAAGTTTATAAAGCTTAAAGATTTTACTATAATGGGATGGTTATGGTTTGATGATTTAATACAATCTTGACATAAAATCTTACTGAAATGTGGTTCTTATATAAAGATTGGATAATTGTATCAAAATAATACTGAGTGACATGATTATTTTTTGGTGGGCCCTCTTGACATCTTCTGCGTCAAATACTCAGGAAAGTTGAGACCCGTAAAACCCTGAAAGTTACTTAGTTACTCGTAAACTAACTTCAATTAACCTAGCTTTACTTGAACCATATTCCATAACAAAGATCTTAATCCCTATTTTTTAGTTGAATAACTGATTTTAAACTAAATAGTTTTATGGTTGCTCAGACATCCAAGGAAGGCGTTAAACATCTTCGAGGTTTACCCTCTCTGTGGAAACTGCGAATATTGGAATAATCTTCATCATGGCAACCATTTAAACGATATCTCAAATTTCCTTGTTTTGATGACTTTTGGAATAGTAAATTGATAAGCCAAAGTATGTAAGTGTAAGTTAGAGTTTATAACAGGGTAAATACTCGGCTCAACGGCTAAATTAAAACGTCCAACTGTACCAGCGAGTTGTTCAGCTAAGCTTGGACAATATTTCAACCATAAGCCTTACAGAATTGTGAGAGGTGTAAGCAAATAACCATATACATACTTCTTTCTTGTTCGCAATGTTAGACTGATTTTAATTAAGAGAAGGTAAAAATGTACCTACTTCATGTATAGATTATTGATGCAGAATTGAAAGTGCAAAGAAAGAGAAAGTGTAAATACTTCTGGCTCTTTGCTACTTAGAAATGTTAAGTGTACAGTACCATGGTTCATACAGCCAAAACAAAATAAAATGCCAGTTATTTTTCAATGACTTTTAAGGACATTTTACCATTTTTCAAGTACATATATTCGCAGGTCAAGTGATAATACTTTCGGTTTCGATGTCGCCATTTGCCAAAGTGCTGCATAGCTACATCTGAATTTCCCAAATGAGAAGGGGCAGTTACCGATTTTGTTGGAATGATTGGAAGCTCGCAGACTGGTTTTGTTTTATTCCATTCTCTATCAATTTTCACAGTTAGCAGAACGACAATCTGAGTTTTAGATTGTGGTTAATGTCCAGTACATTTTGAAAATTTCAAGGACATAAATGCGAAATTCAAGTACTTTTTCAGAACATTTAGTAAGCATTGTAAATTCAAGTACTTTTCCAGTATCAAAACAAAATTCAAGTATTTTTCCAGGTCTGTGCGAACAACGAGTACCAAGTCAATGTAAAGCAATTACATATAGAACTGTTAGAAGGGAACACAAGAGAAAGGAGAACTGAGTACGTACTTCTCGCTCGACGGCGATGTAGAACTGTTTGATACCCTCAAGGGTGAGCTCATCCTTCTTGACGAGGATGCGGATAGGGTCGCGCATGAACTTCTGGGTCACCTCCAGGACCTCCACTGGCATGGTGGCCGACAACAGCACCACCTGCGACACACAGCAACATCGTCAGCGAGGAGACGGGGGATCATTCTCATTACAATACTTAGAAACCAGACTCTTGTAAATTCGCGAGACATTGGAATCCATAGAAACAACACACATATACTCAAGAGTAATAAAGTTAAACACAATTAGCTTCAAAAGATTAGAAATTATTTCATGAATTTAAATCAAGGGTAGCTCAGACATCCAAGGAAGGTGTTAAACATCTTTGAGGTTTACCCTCTCTGTGGAAACTGCGAATATTGGAATAATCTTCATCATGGCAACCATTGATAATTAACTGGTGGATTCAGCAAGTGAACAAAGGAGACCATTCTATTAGTTTATCAATCGGAGAAGCCTATAACCAATACGTTTTAGCATGATTTCAGTCTTGTTAGGGTTAATCTCTTCAAGATTATAGCTTTAGATGCTTCATAATAATGAGGAGTCTTACAGATTTCACCAACTGTTCTACTGCATAGACATAGTTAAGAAAGGGGGAAAAGCAAGAACTCAAACTGACCTGGGCATTGGCATGCATGTGCTGGAAAACATCGTAGATTTGATCCTTGAACCCTCGAGACAACATCTCGTCAGCTTCGTCCAGGACAAACATGTTGATGTCTTTGCAACCTGCACAGCAAAGAACATACCACCGTCAGTCTTGTTGGGAGTCATGTCAACCGTGACTATACCAATAGTGATACTAGTCTATTGTGAGTAACTATTGTAATAGCTATTGCGATCGTTTATAAATAAAGAGAGGGCAGATATTGCCTTTTTATAACTTATTCACACAAAATTCAAATTGCCTTTTCTAACTGGGTGTTACAGAATAATATCTTGTGTATTCTCAGGTTGATTTTTTATACCTCAGTGATTTGTTTTCTGTGTTTGAGAATTTTCCAAATGTAAAATATGTGTTTGCAATAATTCGATAGTTTGATCCAATTTTAATAAAACAAAGGGTAATATTAAGTCCATCAGTAAACAGCAAACCTATATAGTCTGGTGTAAGTTCTGGATCAACGTTTCCATAAACATAATGCATTATACATCTTATCAAAATAAACCCTTTCACTCCAACAAGCAAGGAATCAGTCACAAATCGTACGCGTTTCTGGTATCTTAAGAGTGAGGTTTTAGGAAAACCCATTGAAACGAAAAAACTTAACATATTCATAAACTTACATAGAGCGCGTCTGTTGATCATGTCGTACACACGGCCAGGAGTCCCGACCACAACATGCACGCCATCCTCCAGTTTACGGATGTCGTCGCGCACGTTGGTACCGCCGATACACGCATGACACTTGGCGCCCAGGTAGTCTCCCAGGGCAACCACCACCTTCTGAATCTGTACAACACAAAATAACCCGTTGAAAACTACTAATTCATCTTTACCAAACTCAAACATTACTGAAAACTAAGGTCCGAACATTTGTAAATCACTTGTCACAGATTCAGATTTTACCTTTGACATATGCACAAACTATTGAAAAGTCAATGACTTGCCCGTTTTTCTATACAACCAACTGCTGAAGCAGCTTGACTTTTGGACAAAGAAATATAAATATAATCTATGATTTACTGACTATTTTAATAAAACCTATGATTTACTGACTATTTAACAGATTGATTGCATCATAAAAATTATAGGTTGCTAAGGCTTTTACACAGCGATCAACCAGTCAAGTATTCTATGACTTGCCAATTATTAAACCAAATTTTTCATACTATCCTTCAATTAAAGATACAGAAACAATTCCAATTCTTTAAAGAAATGTTACGTTACGGGAAGTAAGATTAGTCCAATGACAAGCTTTATTCAATACCTTAAAAACAAGTTATGATTTTCAAATGTTGCACACAATATTGAGATGACAGCCATTCGACTGCCACCTCACCCAAGTGATATGCTTTTCTCTCCTTCCACTTGACAACCTGCACTGTCATATTAACAATACGGTGCTTTTGGGAAGTAAAATCTTCTAATAGTTTGTTTAAAAATCTAGTGGTCACATAGTAAGTGTTATATTTGAATCTTTAATTCAAATAAACTGATTTCATAATTTATGCAATAGAAAATATATACCTTCAATAATCATGGTATTATTCTGTAAAACATTGGTTTTATCATTTTTATATTTTTTTTCGTTATTTTATTTCAGGCTGTCTGTTTGTTGGTGCCCACAGAGGGGTACTTGTCATGTTACCAAGAGCATTAAGGTTGTTTTGGTAAGGAATAATAAAGACTATGGTTCCTTTACCGTAGTTTGATACCTACATTTCTAAGAAGATACAAGTCAAAATTGAGAAAACTTTAATTGGATAACAATAAAGGAGAGTTTAACTGAAATTTGCAAAATTTAACTGAAAGGCGACCTTAGAATCATTAATTTCTAAACCTAGTAACCTTCGTAAGAGTACTGGGATGTCAGTGTGGCCAAACTTTCAGGTTTCAAGGTTTCAATTCACTTGACAAAGTCAACTCACGCTGTTAAATATGCAAATACAGTAAACTCTTAAAATGCAAAATGCTGCTGCGACTGACAACATTTATACACCAGAACAAAGATGTTTTTGCAAAATTGTTTCATAAGAGTTCATCATTAGAGAAAATGAGTTAGTTATCATTTAGCATCGCTTGGTCAGATTTTCAGCCATTAGAGGCAAGTCATCATTCGAGGAAACCATTACCTGTTGTGCGAGTTCTCTGGTTGGCGCAAGAACAAGAGCCTGACACGCCCTCTTTGTTATATCGAGTTTCTGCAGGATAGCAATGGAGAAGGTTGCAGTCTTGCCAGTACCAGACTGAGCCTGGGCTATCACATCATGGCCTGCAAACAGACAATTCTTATTTATAAAGATATCAATCAAACATTGTGAAGTTGAAATAGTGGCGAGTCGTCCCCTGTTTTCCTTATTTTGAGTTTTTCAAGTTTCTAAATTTAGGCTAGACCACAGTTTAAAATATTTTTTTGGATTAATTTTCCTATTTCAGGAGTCTTTAAAAAAAGTACTGATGTTTCAAACGTGACTAAAGGTTGATAATATTTGCCTGTAATGGGATGGTTATTGGTTGAAGTTTTATACAATCTTGACATGAAAATCATACTGAAATGTAGCTTTCATTAAAATATTGGATAATTTTATTGGAATAATACAGAGTCACGAGGACCTACTTCATAATCATTATATTTTAAGGGTCCTCCAGACCCATTTACTGCATCAAATAATGAAAGTCGAATCCCATTAAACTCTGCTGTGCCGACAGGTTATATATGAAATGCAGAAACTTGTAATTTCACTCAAGTCAGCAAACACAGCGTTGTGCAATCACAAGGTTCTTATAAGAGTATCAAAAGCTTAACTGTGATTAACGATTATGACATCACAAGTCATGCCCATAAACTAACCCTATTGATTTTTTAGCGATCCTGAGATCATACAAGTTGAGATTATGTACACATTCATACTTTTAACATCACATTTGAAAAATACTGTATTTATCATGTTTTATTGGTCTCATTTATTTTTTTTCCATTTAAGATGTGATTCAAGGAGGGACTATTTTAAACAGTTGAATACATACCATGGATGGCAGGCATAACAGCTCGCTGCTGAATGGCGGAAGGTTTCTCAAACCCATAGGCGTAGATTCCTCTAAGGAGGCGTTCATTCAGTTTCATATCATCGAAAGACTCAACGATTTCAATGCAGTTGCTCTGTAATATTAGAAATTATATAGGTCAATTTTCAACATAACTACTTCTCTTGATTGGAGAAAGCTTGATAACCAACTACATAAGGAAATAATTTCTTTGGCTGCTTAAATATTGAGAATTGCAGGATTGGCAAAGACCAATTACAGGTTTAGTAATGTTCTGCATTTTACTGAGCCATTGTCTTTACATAAAAACAGAATTAAACATATCCAAAGTAAACTTCAAAAGGTTATTTGGGCCATTTGGCATCCAATGCGCAAAATGGTCCATGGCCTGTGCCTTTCCCTATCCAAAGTAATACGAAGAATTGGACTTAATACATATTAGTCTGAAGCCCTGCAGATACACGTTATGTTGTTGTAAAAGGATAAGTAATGGAGCAATTTCTATTGCTTTTTCATTTTAACAGCAAGCTTTGAGCATGCACCTTGTGAATGGATATAGCGCTATACAAATATTCATTATTATTATTATTATTGTATAGATCTCACCTCGATGACCAAGTCTGAGTCAGGAACTTGTTCCTGCTGGACCTCCCCCTTGCTTGACGGCGGCGCTTCTGGTCTCTGTGTTTGTTGAGACCTGCAGCAAAACAAGCACTTTGTTGAATCATTGACCAAGAAGTGAGGTCATGTGGGGTTTATCATCGCTTTCAAGAGTACCGTATTTCCTTAATTACACGCCGGGCGTCTATTATTTTCAAAAGGTCTACATCATAGGCGTCTATTTGAGGCAGGCTTCTATTCAAGGCAGGCGTCTATTTTGTAAAAAGCGAAACCGTTTAAGACTTTTTTGTAAAAAAATCAGATAAATTAACCAAAAAGAAGCGTTTTTATATATTAAACTTGGTGTACGCGGCGTTTAATTAAGGCAGGCGTTAATTATTTTCAGAAAGTCTTATGCAAGGGCGTCTATTCGAGGCAGGCGTATATTCAAGGCAGGCGTGTAATTAAGGAAATACGGTATTTCACTTATATCGCGGCTGCTAATATTATTGCAGGGAGAAGGCCCTCAACACTCAGGGATCGACACTCATGCTAGTCCGCTAGCCCGAGGCTAGTGTAAAATTGTAAGGGCTAGTAAAATTATTTACAATTAGCAAGGAACTTTTGAAAGGACTAGTGATTTTCAGCTCAGGGCTAGTGAACATTTCCAGTGAGCGTCTATCCCTGACACTACGGCTGTAACAATTCATCGAAACCTAAAATACAATCGTAGCTTAAGAAAACGTGATTATTGGATCGTGAGCTTCCTGTATCGTGATACACTAAGTAAAATTATATATTTCACTTACTTAAAAAAGAAGAGAAAAACTAAGTCAACACTATAAAACCAGCTAATGTTGTGCAGTAACTGTAACTACAGTAAGCATTAAGAAACCTGATTCTAAATAACTGTTTTTGAAGAAAAAAGACGTTTTAATCTTTGATTTTCGATCATCTCGTGACACAAAATATCCACCATCTTGAATATTTCACAAAATATCCACGAAGTTATACTTTAAACAATGTATTGCGATACATTCTGTATCGCCTGTCTGTATCGCGATACATATTTCCATGATTTCCCATGATACTCAGCCCTACTAAACACTATTGTGGCTATGTATTGCGGTGAAACCTGCGAGCATTGGCTGGAAATAGCGAACCATGGTGGAACTGCAATGAAATTCAGTGTAGCATTGCACCCAAACCTGACTGCATGTAGAACAGTTCTCTACTGCAGACAAAATGCCAAGCCCGGACCACCCAATCCGAAGCTGAACACGCTAACCACTGCGCTATCCCGTCCCCATTGACAAAGAATTTTAGCTCCTTTTAGTCAATATTTATGCTGGTTGTAGTGTGCAAGTTAAATATTAATCCTATAAATGTAAATTGTTCTTAAAAGAAAGGGTTTTGGAATAGTGCACTCATCCACATACAGCTTGTTTCCGTACAGTAGTGTAGGTCAGTCTGCCCTAACCAATGAAAAGGGGCCCATATGGTGAAATGGGTCTAACAACAGTATTTCTCCTCAGGTTCGCAGCTAAAGGGGTCATGTTAACCTTACCTGAATTCATACCAAATGGGACCCTTTCTACTGGTAAACTTAACCAAGGCCCTCCAAGTTATCAAAAACGACCCTCCGCAATTGTAAACTTATCAATCTCTAGCAGGACTCCTAATTTCACTTATCTCAAGAGTCCCTCTAGAAAGAACACAGTAAGAACGAATGAATGTTCAATAAACTTGGAACAATAGCCTAGGCCTAGTTCAAATTCAATTCAAAAATTGGAATGCTGAAATTTGTATTTCAGAAATATCTGCCAAGAAATCACAATTTCATGAAAATATGAGTATTCCACAACAATAAACGAAGACATAATCTTATAAAGGGCACAAAGAATTGTCTTTACACTAAAGGAAATAAATTTTCATCAATACCATGAACTAAATGAACCAACAAGTTAACAAAACTACAACTTTGATCAGGGTCATTCACCGTTTTCTTTGTACTATTATGCGCTCTCTACGATTCAAATGACAAGATATAAAACTTATCATTATAAGTTATAAAACAATGCATAATAGCTCACAATAATTAAACATAAATCGTGAAAATATATGATTTTAGGAACATGATCTCTTATTTCCAAATGTGGGGGAAACATCCATTGCACAGACTACGTCTAATTTCGGAAAAAATATAAAGTTATTCATATCACAATAAGTTGCTACGTTTCACATATTCTACAGAAATCAGTAAAACAATGGCTAAACGGTCGTTCTACGCGAAATATTCCATATAACATATGTTCACCGATGACACACGTGCGCCAATGGCGGCCATGTTTCCGGCTCCGCAACAGCACTGGCTGTCAAAAAAGATCGGAAAACTAAGCAAGTACGATCGTGTCGAAGATCTAATCGCTACTTACATACTCCTGTGATCTATTCGAATAAATGTACAAATTTTGAAAGTGGAAATCGGCCTAAAAGGTTCACAAATGCTCACCGATCATCATAGTCAGAGTTATATGACATGTTCTCTTTCTTCTAGTCGTGATGAAAGGAATGAGTGCGAGCCGATTCACTATGCGGAAGACCCGACGATTTCGCAATATTTCGTAGCCAATCGTCGCTAGGGGCAAAATAGGACATAAATACTACCTTTAGGCCTTAATCATGGGATTTATGCCCTAAAATCATGATAATAATGCATGGTGAGAACCGAAAATTTATTTTTAAGATGGCGTATGAATATTGAAGGAGTGATTAGTCTTCCTACTACGGGTTCGCCATTTCAGGGTTGTGACGTCAATATCTAGCGGGCGGACAAAATTAAAATTTGCTTTTGTTTTAGAATATTGTTACGTAATAGTATAAGATATAATTGGACTTCCTTTTATTTTTTCCATGCTTTATTTTGTTTTAATAAAGGGCAAAGGAATAACAGATATATTGAATATTGCATTCTATAAGCGAATAATATTGTTCTACCTGTAGGCCTAAATGTTGGGCGTTTAGGGAGTGGTTGAGGCGTCATATAATAGCTCAGAACTGGGATTGGTTCATTAGTGATATCACATAATGATGATGAAAGGAACATAGCTGTCTAAAATAATTTCTTTGTCCTAACGTTTGTTATATTGTATAATCATAATAGAATCACTCTTGTCTTCCTTATATTGTTTAAAAGTCTGTTCTCATACAATACACTGATCGAGCTGTTGTTAAATTGTAAGACCTGTCGTAAAAAAAAATATCCTAGTATGTAGGCCTTATGTTTCTAATATTGGAATCACAACAAAAAAGGCCCTAATAGCGAGGGTTTGTAGAGATATTAGTAAAAACATCTACTTTTTTTCATGAAAGATCACTTTAAACGTAAACCGAAGCACATAAATAGAAACAGGCATGTTTTCTCACAAAAAGACTTAAAAAACAATCATCAGTGAAATAATTAAAATAACAAAATTTAATTCATAAAATTGATTTTGATTTACCTGTCAAAGTCGTCATCGTGTTTGGAGTAGCCATTGTACGGATTATCTCCCTTCTCCCGCGCTGGGGATCTGGATTTGCCTTTAGAACGGTTTACTTTCTCTCCGTCAAATTGACTGGATTCGTAAAATTCGTTCTCGTAGGCTTTTGTTGCGATATCACTCATTGGAGTTTGGTAAGAACAGTAAATTCGTGTGGTAAAACAAGTTTGATCGTTTTAATGTAAAGGCGCATTTTATTAACCGGCTTTTATATACAGATTCTTTAAGATACGCCCCCTCTTTCGCAATTCCCACACACTATCTAAGCGATTGGTTGGTTTAGAATTGATCGTTGACTTCGTTGTTACAAACAGCCAGCTATTGCGAAATTATGCCATGGTTGACCTACCTGGTGTGGGGTCAATTATGGTAATTTTTGTTCTAAAATAAGAGATTATGTATGTCAAGATAGTTTTTACCGGTAGTGCGTATATTGTTTAAGATAAATTTTCAGGCCACAAATTATTATGACAATGAAAGAAGAATTTGTATGATAAAATCGACAGTTTTGTTTTTGAAATAAAATAGGTTGATCGGTAGTATTGCACGTTCATTTTTATGTTCTAGATGAAACTATCTATATATACCATGTATGATAGCCTATATATATGGAAACATTTTATACCTATATCTTACTGTGTCAGTTTTATATATACGTTTATGTACATGTAAATATATATATAAACATATATAATAGTCATGCAGCTTGTTCTAGATCTACGAGTAGATCTTCACCCTGTTGGTAGGCCTACGTAAGTAAATTATGCCAGAGATTCTATATACATGTCTCTGATTATATATGCATGGAAATTAAAATTATCAATTGCTAAATATTATAGACAAAATGATATGATAGTATATTAAATTCGCGACTACAACGATAATGTCGTTTCACTATGTGCCTTAAGCTAGGAAAATGTCCCCAAATTCCTTCCACGTGTCAATCATTCTTAAGATGAGATAGATTTATGAGTTACGATAATTACTTTACATCACAATATTAACTCTCTTTATATACAGGCTACAGCCCAAGGGCATTGTTTCACTTAGTTGTCATTGAGAATGATAACCCTGGGAAAGTATCACAGATTCACAAGGATATAATAAACCTCATTGTCTTTTTACTTGAGGATATTTTTGACACACAGAGACAAGGGCAGATACAAGACGTTCGTTTTGGTATAGGGTGTATCCCAAGTAAAACTTTTGAATATGTTACTTTGCATAACATGATAAATGTGTAGATATTTATGAATTTAATTTCCTTTTCCTTCACGTTTTCTATAATAGTACAATAGAACATTATATGCCATGTATATGTCATAATAGATAAGAAATGTAAATGCTCAAATGTAAACTTTCTATACTATATGTTGACGCCCCTTGGGAGAGGCGCATTATTCCCGTAACCCTTGTGGATACACAAATGCACCGATCTACATGTAAATAAATTCAGACCAATACAATTTTATATTAGGCAATAAAAATGTGGATCTAAATCTATGAAAATGGACAATGTCAGATTAGGTTTTGAAAGATCATATAACTATCATAACTATGGATGTGATATCATTTTGTTCGATTTTCATTGCAATTTTTAAGATTAATGTTTACGATGGTTTTAAGTTAACACAGCAAATATAGTATTTCAGTAGGAATTAAATGTCCTGAAAACGCGGAAAGTGAAGACGACACCGTGAGCGCACTTGAAATGACTTCAAGTGTCATTAATTACTTGGCTGAACATTGCCCCAGACATTTTTATTAACATTTTACGCCTGTAGTACATAGAAGAAATATTCACTTATATAAATGTGGCAGAGTCAATAATTTGTATTGTACATAATGTTATTATTAAACATGTGAATTGTATACATTAGTTTGTGATCTTTTGATGAGAATTACATTCTCATTAAAGGGGCAGTAGCACGTTTTTTGGTAATTTTATATTTCAAAATGTTCACTGATCATTGTAAGTTAATGCTAAATGTCTTTCTTTGATAGTGTCAAAAATCTCATTACACAAGCCAATCATCCATAGTCAGAGGACAAAGTATGAAGATTCACATAAAATCCACTGGCGGCCATTTTGTGTGAACACCTTTAATTCATTTTTTGTAAGAAAAAGGAATCGCATGGCTAAACCTTACGTTAAATATTTGAATTATTACTGCCCCATTTAGTTTAAATACATTGTCTTTCAATTGGAACCATTAATTTTCATTTTCCTGACATCACCTTATATTCCCCCTAAAAACGTGCTACTGCCCCTTTAAACTAAGCAAAACTAATCATTTTAAATCATTATTTTATATCTAAAGCTTTTATATTATACCATAGCTCTCTAAACTTCAAATTAATCCTTAGTGTTATTTAACTGCAGCTTTACTAACTTGCACTGCATGCTTTTCACATTGCAATCAGTCCCCAAGCGCGCCCCTTGCTTAGGTTTCTCATGGTAGTTAATTATTCATCCAAGCGTAACATAGACTTTATAAGATTAATTCAATAAGTTTCTCTTTGGCAATATTAGAAGTTGTGTTGGTCAGTCACTCACAATGTGCATGTCAGAAGTCAGAAAAAATGTTGCAAAAAGGCTACTCTGACACTGTAAGATTTGTCGTTTAATATTTTTATGACACGAACTTAACTTAGGCTTTTTTGGTCTGTCTAACAGCCCCTGAAATAAAATATCTATACAAAAAAAAACACAGTAAAAAGTCTACTTTATTGTAGCAAGTTAAGATCACTGCTGTTCAGAAAATAAAAAGTTTTAGCGTTTCCTCTCTTCTTTAAAGGGGCAGTAGCACGTTTAAAGGGGGAATATTATATGGTGATGTCAGGGAAATTAATGGTTCCAACTGAAACACAATGTACTTTAACTAAACAAAGCAGTAATAATTCAAATATATAATGTAAAGTTTAGCCATGCGAATCCCTTTTCTAACACAAATGTTGGTGTTCACACACAATGGCCGCCATTGGATCTCATGTGAATTTTTATACTTTGCCCTCTCACTATGGGTGATTGATTTGTGATACGAGATTTTTACACTATCAAAATAATACATTTAGCATTGTCGTACAATTATCAGTGAAGAATTTGAAAATACAAAATTTAAAAAAACGTGCTATACTGTCCCTTTAATACCAAATAGTTGCATGTTAGATAGATACAATTTTGCCAAGGTATACTTTTATACACCACCAAACACAATGTCAATATATTTTGTTACTACCCGGTAGCAGAATCTAAAGGCCCTGTTTTGAAATCAACGATTATTCAATGCTTCTTATTATTTAGCAGCCCCGTCTAAGGACGGGGCTGCTATCAGTTTTTGTGAAGTTTCCGCCGCCGCCGCCGCGTCCGCCGCGCTCATACTAATGGCTATAACTTTTTTCTACTAAGCTTTCCAGAACTTGTATTCATAACTTACTGCTTATACCTCGGGGGAACGATTTTGACATGTTCACTTTCAAGGTCAAAGGTCAAGGTCACGAGCTATAAAATCACTAAAAAATTCCTTGTAAACGCGATAACTTGAACAGTTTTTGTGCTATGAAGCTCTAACTTGGTATGTATCATCCTTGGAAGAGTAAAACATTTTGAAAAGGTTTTCGCTACAATCTGTCCAAGGTCAAGGTCACAGCAAGGTCACTACTTAAGCATGGTTTTGCGAAAATGCTTTATTTTAACAATGAACACTTTTAATCAATAGATGATTGTTATCCTCAATGAAAAGTGTTCATTGATTGTGTAACCTTGAAGGTCAAAAGTCAAGGTCATGAGATTTGTGTCATTGCAATGTGCAACTAATTTGGATATAACTTAATCCCATGAAGCTTTTCAGAACTCATGCATGAACATGTATAAGTGTCTACACCTCTGGGGAATTACAATGACATGTTTACTTTCAAGGTCAAAGGTCAAGGTCACGAGCTATAAAATCACTTAAAAATTCCTTGTAAACGCGATAACTTGAAAAGTTTTTGTGCTATGAAGCTTTAACTTGGTATGTATCATCCTTGGAAGAGTAAACAATTTTGAAAAGATTTTCGCTACAATCTGTCCAAGGTCAAGGTCACAGCAAGGTCACTACTTTAGCATGGCTTTGCGAAAATGCTTTATTTTAACAATGAACACTTTTAATCATTAGATGATTGTTATACTCAATAAAAAGTGTTCATTGATTGTGTAACCTTGAAGGTCAAAGGTCAAGGTCATGAGATTTGTGTTATTGCAATGTGCAACTAATTTGGATATAACTTAATCCCATGAAGCTTTTCAGAACTCATGAACATGTATAAGTGTTTACACCTCTGGGGAATTGCAATGACATGTTCACTTTCAAGGTCAAAGGTCAAGGTCACAGCAAGGTCAGCATATATTGAGAAAATTGATTATTTTAACTTTTAACACTTTAATTCGTTACATTAATGTTATATTCAATGAAATGTAGTTACTGATTGCGTGACCTTGAGTGTCAAAAGTCAAGGTCACAAGAAAATGCCCATTATGCTGAGGCTTGTAGAAGGCGGAACAGGGTAAGGCGAAACCCCAAGTTTCGGGGCTGCTCTGCTTTTGCGGTGTCCCGCGAACGCTAATCTAGTTATTTCTAAATTAGATCATTAAAATTTTGAGTGATGAGAACTGCAATGGTTTTACAACAATACCATGTTGTAAACGTAAATCTAAAATAAAAAGGCTGATTTTGTGACATTCGTATATTTAATTTCAAACTAAATAATGTCAATAATTATCCAAGATTTGAGAATGTAGCAAGAAGTACTTGTGAACTACAACGCCGCCTGTCTAACACATGTATGTATATATAAGTACAAGCACCGTCTATAACTGAATGCTATAGTAATTGTCTACATCTGTGTGCATGGTTTGTAGGATTGTATAGAGTACAATGAACCAACGCATTCCTGTCGTTTTGTACTCTACTTCACAATCTTGAATTCATAAAATATCTTTTTTAATTTTTATGTGTCTTGTATATTTGGGCGTATATTAATTTCACGAATGCATTTTATGTCACGTTTTATAGTGAAGAAAGCTAAAAAATATACCAAAATTGTATTCCATTTTTTCTCATATCAAACGGAATACCGTGAGCTTGATTTCCAAATAAATTACCAAACTTGTAATGTAGGGTTATGCGTTTGGTAAGTAAAAACGTACATAGATGTCACTAGCTTTTGTCGTATTTTGTGTGAAGAAACCGAAGAAATACATCGTTTTTCATTACGTTCTCTTACGATTGTGTGATCACATTCCGCAATGAAATATCAAAATGGTTCGAATCGTATAGACTAAAATTTAGTCTATGAAATATTGTAAATAATTACTGTACCTTCATTTATGTTATTTTGTTTCTTGAGGCTTTTCATTTCAGTGTATTCAGTCAATACAGACTTGCAGAAATAGGATCTAGACTATATAAAAGGCTCCTATTAACGTCTTTATAGGACGGATCAAGTTTTCAATAGAGAAAGCTATATTACTGTGTTCATTAAAGGGGCAGTAGCACGTTTTTAGGGGGAATATAAGGTGATGTCAGGAAAATGAAAATAAATGGTTCCAATTGAAAGATAATGTATTTAAACTAAATAGAGCAGTAATAATTCAAATATATAACGTAAAGTTTAGCCATGCGATTGCTTTTTCTTACAGAAAATGAATTAAAGGTGTTCACACAAAAATGGCCGCCAATGGATTTTAGGTGAATCTTCATACTTTGTCCTCTGACTATTGATGATTGGCTTGAGTAATGAGATTTTTGACACTGTAGAAATAATAGAATTAGCATTAACTAACAATTATCAGTGAAAAATTTAAAATATAAAATTGTCAAAAAACGTGCTACTGCCCCTTTAACATTCAATACCCTTCATGGATAATTTTAGCTCATTTGGTGCATGTTATGTCGAAAAGAAACTAAGTACTGTTGACAACCTTTTTTTGGAAAAATTGCTTGACCTCTTATGTTGACTTTGATAAGAAAGTAAAACCAGATTCATTTAGTGACTTTTTAACGGAACCAATATTTTATAATTCACATATTAAAGTTAATAATAATCCTGTTTTCTTAAGACAGTGGTGGGAGAAAGGCATTACTCAGATTATAGACTTAATTGATGAAAATAAAGAATTTTTATTATTTGAAGGTTTTAATGAAATGTACCAAACTTCCACCAACTTCTTGAATTTCAATGGTATTATTAAAAGTATCAAGCAATATTAAAAGTGTCTCTCTCTGGATAGAAGTGAAGCTGATACTGTCTTAGATTGTAGATGTACGCTACAAAAACTTCATAGTCAGAAGTCAGGGGCAAAACATATATATTCTTTATTTATCTTTTCTGACCTAAAAACAAAAGGTCAGATAAAATGGGAGGCACAATTCCATAATTTGAATTGGAACAGCATTTATTTTAAAATGACTGGAACAACACAGGAAGTTAAATTACGCTGGTTCCAGTATAGAGTCATTCATAGAATTCTTACAACCAATACTTATTTGTTTAAACTCAAATATACAGAAAATGATTTGTGTACATTTTGTCAAAGTGTAAATGAAACAATTACACATTTGTTATGGGATTGTAACTTTTCTCAGTTATTTTGGATTGACTTCTGCTCTTGGATAAAGACATGTTCACATGTTTGTAACATGAACCTCAGCCTTGAATTAATAATATTTGGTGTAAAGGAAAATATAGTAACAGACAAAATCTTTGATTTTATTCTCTTGTTTGCAAAATTTTTCATTTATAAATGTAAATATCAGAAATGTAAACCACAATTTAAGAGATTTTTAAAAGAACTGTTTGTCAGATATAAAATAGAAAAAGACATAGCTTTTAGCAATTGCACTGCTGATAAATTCTATAAGTCTTGGATGATGTATCATATTTTATTCTCTTCAGAAGAGCAGCACAAGTAATCTGTATTATTTTGCCATAAAGACCAAAGAATTATTTTCTTATGTCTTGTTAGATAATAAAAAGGGGGATTGTGCTTGAATGTGTGTGTGTGAGTGAGTGTGCTATCTTTGTATAAAATCCCACCTACGTAAAATCTCGTATCTAGTTTTTATGTTCAATAATCAATACAGTTTAACGAAATGCTTATTGTATGTGACCTTTGTCTCCCTGGAATGAAGGTCAATTCATGTAACATGGGTGGATGAATAAAATGTTGAAAAAAAACCCCAAAACATTCAATACCCTTCGTCTACCGTAATTGTATTAATCGCTCTCTGAGGTTTTATATGAAGAAATAGCAATGGACAAAACTGACAAAGATATTGATCTACCCTTTGCCTGTAGAAACTTTCTTTATTTTTGGTTACATTTCAGTTAGGAATTACTTTCCTATCAATTTGAGTCATTTACACATTATTCTTTAATGAAAATTAATTGGTATTGTCAAATGAGAGTAAACAACGAGGGTTTTGACGCAAATATAAAGAATTTTTCGGTTCATAATTGTACAAGAAGTAAACACGAATTTTAGGGTCGGCAGAAATGGTTTGTATGCCCCTTTTACCAAGCATTTCCCTCTTGAACAATTTCAGAAGTAGAAGGGATTTTTATCAACCCTTTCAAGAACATTTCAACAAACTTAAAAGAAGCTTTATATATATTTTTTATAAAAACCTTGATTTTACGACCAACTTTATTCCTTTTAAAATACATAATTGCTTTGACAGTTTTAGCATTGAATAAAATCTTAATATGCATTCCAGTCCCGTTACTATATAAAATGCCTATTCACTCCACGTGCAAGCAACGTGCTCCCGTTATCATTCACCGGTCGGTCCTATAGTACGCATTGCGAAATGTATGTGCTATTTTTAGAGCTGACGGGTTGTTGTGACCTACTTACTTGTATACATAAATAGCTGCAATCTTTGAGGAGCATTTTGATATTCAAATATAAAATTCGGTCGACGGATGAAATGTATACTTGAAATGTGTATGGGAGAACTTCTGAAATGATCAATGACAATATTTATTCCTTTGTTCATGTAATTATTTTTTATATACATCGATTAAAAATATTGTTTTAACCAATCTGGTATTTTTACCCCGTCGAAGCTTAATTGGATGTTATTCAGAGTATATTGAACTTGAGTATTTATTTTTGGTCCAGATTATTAAGAAAATATATTATGTCCCGATTATGTCGCTGTATAACTATAATTTAACTCGTATTATAAAAAAGGTATTTTACGATAAAAGCCCTCCTAACTACATGTAAAGCATTTTCTTGTATACTTTTGTTAAAATTCGGTTTAAGTATATTTTTGTTGTTGTGTTTGTTACAGCTTAGCAAAATCATTCGAAATCAGCGTTCTGTTTAAACTAGCTTTTAGGGTATATTTTATGAATGCTTCGATGACTTCTTGATGCCTGAAAAACTTGGTTTGTCCAATATGGCGATTGTGTTCGATGGGACTCATCAAAATAGAAGGTTCGGACTAAATCATTGATACTTTCACAGTTTACTCTTCACGCATATAGCTCTAAACTCAAGAAACGATCTTCCCTTGTAACAGCAGTCAAGACTTCACCATTGTATTGATTTAAAAAACTTTATATGATCTTAGGTGAGAATGCCAATCGAATTGACTATGTGAGTGACAGTAGTATAGTACAAGTAGATCCACCATCGGCGTTTCAAGACACCCATCACGCTCTTAATTATATTATTCTATAGGGCTTACATTTATAGTAAAAAAGACAAATATTGTGATGTCATCAACTCGTCTCTTGAGACTGTCTTCATTCATTTTATCTCACGTAACTTAAAACCCCAATGTCATACTTGCATATTAAAAAAAATTGTTTTACTGTATTCGTGATATTTTAAGCAGTATTTTGCGACCAACAATGAGAAGATGGGACCAAAATTCATTAAATAGGAGACAGAAGACCAAAATGACAGAAACGTAAGTCCCGGCATGTCGACATGAAGACGAATCAAGTGTTGCCGTCACACAATTTCCGGTTCCTAAATGTAGGCGTGAAAGCCGTCTTTGTCGCACACGACTAGATTTTATTTTATTTTCTCCGAATCAGGCACTCGTTCCCGCCCAAGTTTATACACATCAGACGCAATT
Source organism: Steromphala cineraria (assembly GCA_916613615.1). NCBI lineage: Eukaryota > Metazoa > Mollusca > Gastropoda > Trochida > Trochidae > Steromphala > Steromphala cineraria. The sequence continues at coordinate 26,214,676 of OU744734.1, read as the reverse complement.
GCGGTAACTGAGATGCGGTGTAAAACCTACACACATATTGGATGATGTCACCGAAAGCGGGTTCGTTAAAAGCTCTATATAACTTTTGCAGGGGGTACTGTACTTTGGACGTCGAATTAAGTATTTTAATGTTAGTTAAAAATGTAAATATGATATCAAACTTTCGACGAAAGTTTTTTTTCTACCGAATGATGTATTTGTTTTCTCAATAGCTAAATGTCATCATGAACCGCATGCAAGTCATCTTCCTACGCAGAGCCTAAAAGGCCAGTTTCCAAACTGTCATTTTATGCCTTGCTGCAGAGACTTTACTTTTCTGTGCTTGCTCTCTAGTCTGTAGAGGCACTATAGCAGCACAGAAAAGTAAAGTCTCTGCAGCAAGGCATAAAATGACAGTTTGGAAACTGGCCTTTTAGGCTCTGCGTAGGAAGATGCATGCAAGTATGACAATTGGGCTATAACCCGAAGATATAGGCCTACTTTAACAATACATCAAAACAAGTAACAACAAGATACCAGTTAATTGTTTTTAATAAAATTGATTTAACGAAATACACTTCCTCTCCAAAACATGATAGAAGGAAATTTGGTAACATTTAATGAATCTGACTAATTATAAATGCGCTATCCTAGTATTTTATATTCCTAAAGTACTAATGTACCTGACATATACAAACTGGAAATAGCTTAATATATGAATGATATTTGGCAAAATGTTAAGAAAAAAAGTACGTCAAAATGACGCATGAAATAAAGGAATTAGAGTCTCAGAAAAATCGAAAATAAATCCATGAATAATCACGGGTCTTTTAATTTTTGAAGCACCCGTAAAATCATTTGCAGTACTACCGTATACGTTTGAATAATCGCCCGGCCTCAAGCATTTAAAAAACTAGTTCGTAATTTTGATAATTGAAAGCAACTTCACAAATGAAAACTTCTATATAAATATCGAAATATGAATTCTTACCATGGCGTTAAAAGCTGCATATTCCATATGCGGTATATAAAGGGAAAGGTTACAAGTTTGTCTATATTTGTACATCTAATAGGGTGGTTTTAAAGGGACAGTAGCACGTTTTTAGGGGGAATATATGGTGATGTCAAATAAATGAAAATAAATGGTTCCAATCTAAAGGTAATGTATCTAAACTAAATGAAGCAGTAATAACTAAAAAATATGATGTAAATTAAGTCATGCGAATCCTTTTCTTACACAAAATGAATTAACGGTGTTCACACAAAAATGGCTGCCAATGGATTTTATGTGAATCTTAATAATTAGTTCTCTGACTATTGATTATGGGTTTGTGTAATGAGATTTTGGACACTATCAGAGTAATACATTTAACATTAACGAAAAATTGCTAGTGCTAGTGCCCCTTTAATGAACGCGCACATAAAGGCAGGAGGTTATCAAGCATTTCCGGAGTATATTTCTACAGGAGCGCTTCAGATGGTTAAATCGCCCTCCAGAACGAAAGCTGATTTTCCTAGAAGTCCAACCCTATCTCCAGTCAGCTGTAAACTCATCTCGCCTACACGGGCAGAACACTGTCTCACTGCAAATAAAAAACCATTTTTTACCAGTTTTATTTACAAGGTTATTTCATATGCCAATTCGAAATATGTCGACATGTTTATTCATTATCAAAATAAATTTTTTAAAAGCATCGAGCTATTTCAAGTTCTAAGTTAACAAATAATAACTAGATTTTACACATGCTTCAGAATCTTAGTTAACAAATAATAACTGTTTAATGATATGATTTTACAAAAGCTTTAAATGAATAATACCACTTTCAGAGAAACATGGATGCAATGAATAATGTGAAATCCGTTGTTGTCTATCCTCTTAGCTATAAACTAGTGTTGCAAGGAAAAGAACAAATATTTTACGTACGCTTCGCGTAAATCAATAGCTTAATATGGTCTTATTGTGTTGAAAATACTAAGTCTCGAATCTACTTATGTCACCACAGTATTTGTTCTACAAGTAATGTCCGATTCAGTGGATACAGAATACACCTGGAAGTCCATTTAACAATCTAGTCAAGGTTTTAAAGGTTTCGCGGACGCAAGGCGGTTATAAACCATTGTCCAAAAGAAACGGTTCCATACAAATCGCTAAATAACTCAACCCACTGCAGATTGATACGACTAAAACATAGTTATCATTGCTTCAGAAATCAACTAACTTATATGCAAAATTTTGAAACATGATCTTGTCATGTTCGCGAGAAACACGCATTTAAAAAAATCATTGATTTGGAATCTCCTTAACTAAGCGAGATAGCAGAGAGAAATTGGACACTTTTGCTTGTTTTAAAACGTTCTAAAGCAATGACGCGTCAATGAATTTATGTTAAATAAAGTGAATTATATCGACAATTGTGTTTTCGTAACTGAATTCAATATATTACCAATTTTAAACTGAAATGACGAAATTCCGTGCAAAAAATAATTTGAAATTGCGATTTATGCACCCCATGTGCGTTTGAAGATATACAAATTCAAAAGTATCTTTTCCTGATGAATGAAAATGTGCATACTTGTGAACACGACATATGCCTGTCAGATACACTTACATTCCACTTTGTTAGGTAATACAATTTTATTTTGGACGACGTTGAAAACTAGGTAGCGTTTCTTTTGGACACTAGTTTAATTGGAGGTATCACAGTCCAAGTTTTCCCGCTATATTCTTTTTCTGTGTCCAGTATTATTGTCGAAACAGTACAAATTCGTCCTTTTTCGTAGCTAAGCGAGAACAAATTCCTGGTTTTAGAATGACCTCAGTGATAATGATCATAGATTTGATTTTCCATGTTAAATGAACATAATTGACATTTACCATTAAACTCAGTTTTTCCCAACTGGTTTGCCCAGTACGGGACGAGCAGCGTTTGCGCACTTCCCGTTGCAGGGTCTTCTGGGATGTTTATCCAAGGACAGAAGCATCGGGACACGAAGTCATAGGGTGATCCAATGTCGCTTTTATATCCCTGTTCAGGGCTCCCTCTCGTGGTGGCGATTAGAATTAAGAGTTTGTCGGTTGCTGCCTTCATTGCTACTGTGTCTGGGGACCAGGATTCGAATTCCTTCCTGGGAGGAAACACATTTTCTGAACTTCATATGAAGAGTTCTAATTTCTTTTAAGAAAACCCACTACGAAATTTTCAATAAAACAAAGAATAGAAAAATATTCATTTGATATCATTTTCAGTCGATACTTTGGTCATACACCTAGGTTCAAACTTCTGTCTTTGTGAAAATGGTCCATTTCGAGATTCTTTAATCACAATGGAGCCTTGCATTTTAAGAGAAACCAAAAATTTACATTCACAGATTCAGAAAAACAACAATTTTGGTGAAAACTAGAAGATTTTAATTGTTAATGGATGTTTTATCAATGTAATCGGAACGTACCTTGTCCAACCATCCTTCAGACGGACAATGAGCATGCGCAGTCTCTCACAGAAGACAATGTCTCCGATACCCGGGGTGCTTCCAAGAGACTTCAAAATGATATACAATTGCATAATGTCATTCTTGAATCATCTTATCTAATGACCATGACCTCTTATCTTTAACACTGTCGTCAATCAATGATTTGTCTCTTCTTTGAGTGGCATTTAGAAGTTGGAAGTCAAATAAGGACGATTTTTTTTATGGATAACAACTTCTTTATTCTGAGTACTCAAACAACTTCTTTATTCTGAGTACTCAGAATAAAGAAGTTGTTATCCATAAAAATATTCGTCCTTAAATGATTTGTCTCATTTCAGTATCAGAGATAAACAAATTCTGTTCAACCTTTGCTAAATAACATATTATATTTTGTTGACCATACATAACAGATTATTTTTTTTATGAATATATGAAAATATGAAAGGACGTATGCGAAGTAGACACACAGAGTCATTCGGTGCAGTCTGAATACGGATGCTCCTATTACCATCTGTATGGTAAGGTCTTTGCAGCACACCCGAACTTTCATTTTACAGAAATGCAGTCTAAGTAAACCTAGCATCAATATTATCCGTTTCACTCCTATACTGAGTCTAGAAAGGCCTAGTAGAAAGTCGCGTCAGCCCAAGTATCGAATTGACCAATCAGAACTCATCTTACCAAGCCACAATAGTCTGCCTTCGCACGTATAACGTCGGAGGGTCATAGGTCACAGAAAGGTAGGCTGACGCGACCCTATACTAGGCTTTGCTATACTCAGTGGAGTGAAACGGATAATAACAAGTGTTTGCCACTAATGTGGCAATGTCCCCCGCCGCTTGGATATGGCGATAGAATTGTCACGTTTCAAAAGTGGTCAAAGTGCTGTTGTGACCTTGAAAATAAAGTCAAGGTCACCCAAAGTGACTGGTGTCTGCGTAAATCACCAATGTAGTCTCAAACCAAACTTGAAGACATTTGGTGCAGTGGTTTATGAGATATCAAGTTAAGAGTTTCAAAAGTGGCCAAAGTGGTGACCTAGAAATTAAGGCCTAGGTCACCCAAAGTGACTTGTGTCTGTGTAATCCCTCAATGTAGGCTGTGACCAAATTTGAGGACATTTCATGAATTGGTTCATAATACATAAGATGTTTCAAAAGTGTTCAAGGAACTGGGTTGACCTTGAAAATTAAGGTCAAGGTCATCCAAAGTATTTGGTATCTGCCTAGTCCCATAATGTAGGTTGTGACTAAATTTGAAGCCATTTTGTAAAAAGGTTCAGGAGATATTGTGTAAACAAGAGTTTCAAAAGTGGACAAAATATTGTCAGGGTCACCTAAAGTGACTGGTGTCTTTGTAATCCTCCAATGTAGGCTGTGGCTAAATTTGAAGACATTAGGTGCAGCAGTTCATGAGCTATTGCGTTAACAAGTGTTTCAAGAATGAACAAAGTGCCGTTGTGACCTTGAAAATAAGATCAAGGTCACCGAAAGTGACTGGTGTCTGCATAATTTCCTAAGGTAGGGTGTGACCAAATTTGAAGACCTTGGGTGAAAGGGTTCATGAGCTATCGCGTTAACAAGTGTTTCAATAGTGGTCAAAGTGCCGTCGTGACCTTGAAAATAAGATCAAGGTCACTCAAAGTGACTGGTGTCTGCGTAATCCCCCAAGTGAGGCTGTGACCAAATTTGAAGACCTTGGGTGCAACGGTTCTTTAGATATCGCGTTAACAAGGATCCGGGCGTACGGACGTACGGACGGACGGACGCCGCTGAATACAATGTCCCCCGTTCCGCGTTGCGGCGGGGGACACTGAGGCTTGGTTAACTTAGACTGACAGAAATGGTAAATGGAGACATTTGATCACTAGGAAAAGGTCTAGAAGAATTAAAAGGATACATGGTCGACAAAACATGAAGATAGTGATGAACTTAGTGGAGCCACAGTTTCATCAACATGAATGGGGATCCTATTCAAACGTATGGCACTTCTACCGTACAACATGCTGAAAGATCAACACCGCAACTTGATGGCCGTTTCTTCTACTGAAAGTTCTGCGCCACAAATCGAGAAATGCCACCTAACTGAGATCTGAACTCCGTATCCATGCAAACTCTACGCAAATGACTTTGGACGCAAAGCATGTGTTGGTATGTCCTTCCTCCTGCTCACCTCGGTGCACGTCGAGACTGGACTGCTGTGCATGTTAACTGGACTGCTCATTACTGGAGACGGGAGTTATTTGATACTCAGATACAACCAATCAAGTGTGGGGTTTTCAAAGATTCACTTACTAGCCTGTAAAAAGTTTTTATGCGTTGGAATGTCTACTCCAAACTATATTTACCGAAACGTTTCTTCTCAATGAGGAGTGTAATAGCATTCACAACAATTTTGTCATCAAATGATGAAGATGTTATATTGAAATTATCTCTGTTCATAAAACATGGCATGGATCTTAGACAAAATGTGTTAAATGGAAATTCGTGATCTATGCTTTGTCTAAAAAAAACTTAAACTTTTCTTTATTTAATCCTACATATATGTGAATCCTAATTCCATTGTTATATCCATGCGCATCTCTGTAAAGATGTATATTGTATATGTATGTGTATATCGTATATGGGCCAGAGGCCTCAAGTACAATAAACTTCTTTTGACTTTGACTGGAGGCCGTTTTCAATAACGGATGAGTCCACATTCTATCTCGGTCTGTTAGACGGACGAGAGTTTAGAGAAGATAGTGACAAGGTTGGACAGCTGGTTACATCGCTGAACATTACAAGTAAAGAGAAGGTTCAGTCATGGTACAGGGATTGATTCAGTTTGGGTGGAAAGACTGGTGTGCATGTTCTTGGGAATTGAATCATGAATGGTATTAGTTTTATAAGAGGAAAGAGATTTTGATGTCTTTGTGAAACCTGAAGCTGAAAAGGCCTGCGCGTTCACCGGATCTTAATCCAACAGAACATGTACGGCGCCAAACAAAGTATTGCCAAACTTTGCACCAAATAGGATATAGGAAAAGCACTTGTCTAGGAAGGAACCGTATCCAAACTCAACAGCTTTGGCGCCTCATTGGCTGTATGAGAAGACGACGTCAAGCTGTAGTGCCTGCTATATTTATTATTATATACTCATGTAATCTTAGGATAGCAATACAAGGGTGCAATACGGAATGCGTCTTCAAATTCCGTATTGCACTCCAGAATTCGTATTGCACACCTGCCGGTTCTACTTTTTTTTAAGCTTCGGCAATTCTCGGAATTTTCCGCAAGTAACAATAATTTTTCTAATTCTAAACATCAAAATTAATGTATCTCAAAGCATTGGTGAAAACATACTTTTTACCATGACATTGGAAAATAAAATAGTAAGAAAATAGAGTTATCATTAGTAAAGAAACTGCAAAAAAACTTTGAAAAAGGAAATCCTGAACCAAATTCCGCTAGTGATACTCGTCATTATGACGTTATCATAACCTTAGTTCTGACCGTTTCTTATTTCAGCTACAATCAATTGTTCCTCTGACAGTGTAATTAATCGTTCATAACGTGTTATATTTCAAAGAAGTCCTCGTAAAATGAACATGTTATGTACATTCTGATCAATGATATAAAAATATAATACATTTCATAGTCCTGAGCAGAGGTTGAACAGTAAAGTAAACATTTTCCTTTGAAAAAAAAGCTCAAGTGGAAAAAGTACCATTCTAAACGACAGCAATATAACAGGTGTGATTTTAGATGCGCTTCAACACATCTTTTGTACTTGATGTTATGAGATTTCATATAATTATAGGATTAATAACTAAATGTTGAATACTTCAAGGATAAACTAAATTGTTAAATATTATTTCCCATTTAAAGGGGCAGTAGCACGTTTTTTGAGAATTTTATATTTCAAGATTTTCACAGATAATTGTAAGTTACTGCTTAATGTATTATTTTGACAGTGTCAAAAACCTCATTACACAAGACAATAATCCATAGTCAGAGGACAAAGTATGAAGATTCACATAAAATCCATTGGCGGCCATTTTATGTGAACACCTTTTATTCATTTTGTGTAAGAAAAAGGAATCTCATGGATAAACTTTAAATTATATATTTGAATTATCACTGCTCCATTTAGTTTAAATACATTGTCTTTCAATTGGAACTATTGAAATTTAATTTCCTGACATCAGCGTGCTACTGCCCCTTTAAAGACATTGTGAAGGACATCTTGATACTGTACACAAGAGTCAATGTTCCAAGCTCACCTTTATCAGCGCTGTATGCTGCCCATGTTCCTTGAAATGAAACATACATGAAATGAAAGCTCTTAACAATTGAAACATGTCACACACATACAAAGGTTACTTACAATTTTGAATGTAAAAAGAATCTACGTTAATTTGACTTTCGGTTATTCACCGACTTATCGTTCATTACTCAGCGAAATAGGATAACTTGGAGTTAAAATATCAAAGGTCATTATAACTGAAGAAATATTTTGTTTCATTACAAAAAGAAATCTGAGAATAGAATGCTTTATAAGAACTACATTTCAGCCTTTTTAAAGAAATATACCTCTTTTGTCATGTCTGCAACAGGAAAGTCCATTCGAATATAGTCGCCTTGTTTCTTTGCTATTAGTTCTCCACTCAGTGTTTTAAAGACTATACTGTTAGCTTTGTTTCCTTGTAGAATGAAAAACAACAACATTCATATATCAATCGATACAAAAAAATGGAAAACAGCTATCTGGATACATATTTAAGTCATATTTTGTTCAATATATTTTTATTTTCATATCTTTATCATGTCCTCGATGCCCATCTAAAATCTTATAACCAGATTTATGCTCTTTGTTGATCAGCGAATAATTCAACCGTTAGTAGATCATGTCATTTGATATAATTCAAAAAAGGTGTTTTAGGTGGGTTTTTTTTGTTGGTAATATGTAATATTGTCAAAATTGATTTTAGTTGAAGATGAAATTTTTTTTTTGCAAGATGACAAGGAAATAAATTTAAACGAAGTTGTAATCTGCACCCCAAAAGCAGCAAAAATTCCAAAGGCTGGAACCAAGATCGTTTACTTCAAAGATAACACCCCAATAAATATTTAAACCTACACCGGTCTTCTGAATGTTGATAGATATAAGCATGTTTGTTTGTCAGTGCTCACTTACCGATTTTGTCATACAGAACAGCAGCGGAAGTCAGGGTGGCATGGCCACACAGCTTTATTTCAGCCTTTATAGTGAACCATCTCAGACCAAAGGCAGAGGCTGAAATATGGAAATGAACTCATTGATTTTAAACGAAGAAAATGAACGATAAGGGGCTTAGAACACTTGCTTGGCGTTTGTCTCTTTTCGACCAAAGGTAAAAGTAGAAAGGTAGGCCCATAAGAACAAAATACTGAAAGGCAAGTATAAGAAAAAAGTAAAATGAAGAAGAAGAAGAAGAGAAGAAGATTATCACACACTTTAAAAGTGTCCGGCCAAAAGTGACTTATGAGACACTGAAATCACCATAAGACATGTCAAAATAATAATGATATATGTTATCGTGATACAATGTATCATATTTCCTCTAATAAGCGCCGGGGGATCATGGGTAGTTGAGAAAATAATCACCGGACCTCAAATATGCGCCGGGTCTCTAAAAATCACCGGGTCTTAACCACTGAATTATTGTGCCTTAGTAAACATTTTAGATTTATTCCTTGTTAAAGACGGCTTAAACAAATTTCAATTTTCTATGAAAGATATAAGCGGAGGAAATGCGGTAACTGAGAACATTACGATGGCCGTTCTCTCGGCTGATGTTAGTCACAAGAATTGTTCTATCGAAATATAAATATTGAAAACGAAGGCGATTATGAAGAACTATAAAGCTAGAGGTGAGCCATCTTCCTACGCAGAGCCTAAAAGGCCAGTTTCCAAACTGTCATTTTATGCCTTGCTGCAGAGACTTTACTTTTCTGTGCTGCAATAGTGCCCCTACAGACTAGAGAGCAAGCACAGAAAACTCAAGGCTATGCAGCAAGGCATAAAATGACAGTTTGGAAACTGGCCTTTTAGGCTCTGCGTAGGAAGATGGAGGTGAGCCTACTTCTTGAACGTCAGGGGTTCGAATCTCTGATATGGGAAAACAAATCTAAACTTGTCACTTATAAATCGCTTTTATATATTGTTACTAAGATATATTAAAAATTTGAATGAAATCTGTGAAGAAATAAAGATTTAAAAATAAATCTAGACCAGTTATATATGAAACATATGAGGGTAGCTGATCGAAAAACAGACACTCTTTAATTTTGTGCGGATAAAACTTTATTCACAATTGAATGCTTTGTAATAGTAGTTATCAGTCTAAGTAAACCTAGCCTCAATATTATCCGTTTCACTCCTATACTGTGTCTAGAAAGGCCTAGTAGACTGTAGTAGTTATTTTCTTTAACTCCGGTTGTAGAAAGACAGCTTTTCCTTTTGACTGTGTTTGGTTCTGTCTTTCATGTTTTCAGTCGTTGGTATCCTGTCTTTCTCCGATCTAATTTTTCTGATCATCGTTTTACTTCTTGTACTTTTCAGATCGATTTCATTTCGGGATCCGAATCCGCAACCTCATGAAAGTCAAAAACATCAGCACTGAACGTAGAAACAGCATACTAAAGTTTACGATGCCTCGACGTTAAGAAAACAACATTTCTGCACTAAATGGAATGAGTTTTCTTATAACTTATATAACTTATAACTTGAAATTATAGCATGGAGTCCGAGTTATTAATACAGTTACCATCATGCAGGTCAGCAAAGCGTTCATAAAATCTACTACTTACCGTCTTTGAACGTATCAGTGTTCTTCAAAAGTTTGACGAAACCGACGGTCCGATTCAGTTCAACAGCTATTTTCTGCATAACCTCGTCGTTTAATTCCTGCAAAAAAATATATCATTCTTTCAAATGAACTCAACTCAGTCTGATTAAAATCGACTGTGATTAGAGGAAAAAAGTGTAAAATATTGTCTCTAGTGGGGTTTGAACTTCAACCAGCCCGGCTTCCCTCTCATTCACGAGACGGAGAGGATGTTCTGGCTGGTTCGAGCCCCGATAGAGACAATATTTTTGATATTTTATTCCTCGGAGTACGGTCGATTTTAATCAAACTGAACTCAACTCAGTCCAAAACATGTTTTGAGAACAAATATAGTGTCACATTTAGAGAAACCTCCTCGATCACTGTTTATGAAACAGATATCTACATTATATTAAGTGCAAAAACATAATAAATTTGAGGGTTAAAATTAATGCAAGTACTTTAATCCTATTTCATTAAAAAAATATTTATATGAATTGAAATGCCGTAATAAGTTTCAATAAATTCTTGCTGAAAATATTGCATCATCGACACATCACGAAAAACACGTGAATTCACTTACGACACCTGCAGGAACAAGGCACACAGCTGCAGGATTTCCCTTGAACGCTTCATCTGTGAACGCGTCCACGAAATACACGTGCAGTTTAGTTCCAGACATGCTGTCAATTTCAACTTAGATACACGGACAAAACGTGCTGTGTCAGAGAAATGTACAAGGCGTGTTCAAAATGAAATGAGTCCTTTCAGGCAATGTTGAAGAGCGTGAAGTTCAAGAAATATGCTCTTGAACAAGCCGTCATATGTAGGTCACTAGCCCATGCATGTCAACAAGGGCATGGGACCTCGTTTTTCACCGGTGATAACTGTAAACATCCTATAATTAATTGAAATTGTTTATTTTCAAGAATGTAATACGAGCATAATATTAATAAAGTTTGTTTTACTTTCATTTAAGATGTTTATAGTTTATGCATGAACATGCACATTGATTAAGTCCTAGGAATCGTTTAATCTTGTGACCTATACTAAACTAACTGGGTCAGCGTGAATACACATTGTCTCAGGTGATATTTTTATCTATGTCCTCTGCCCTTATTAAAGGGGCGGTAGCAATTTATTAAACATAAATAAAGTTGTCTAATAAAAACGAAAATAAATGCTACCAATTGCAAGAAAATGTTTTTCAATAATTTAAAAGCAGTTTTTAACGAACGCACCATTCACGTTGACATTAGCAATGAAAATCCATTCCCTACCTCAAATGAATAAAAAATACAAAATGGCCGGCTTGATTATGTTAAAATCTTCTTAGTCGTAATACTGCCCCTTTAATCATAAAGCTAGAAAATTCAAGCGAAAATGGACAGGAATTGGCAATATTTAAAATCAAGTGTGATCTTCGAATTAAAAAATGGACATTGATTTATTGCAATATGTTTACCATCTGCTTGACAAAGATTAATTAAAGATTGAAAACTTGGAGATATCAATTCTATTTCGGTGTAAAACATTCAAAGAAAACCACGCACGTTTGGGACATTTGCGTAGCATGTACATTAGGAGTATGGCCTACTTAACAAGACAAGCGACCTGTCTTATGGCAAAGTGACCTTACGAAGGTTTCCCATGTAATCGTATCATACTTTAAATAACACTGTGTGTGTTATTTGCTCTTTCATACCAAACGTTATCAAAATGATAATGATTATGTAAAGACGGATTGTTTCAATGAAATGAAATAATAAAGTATTGGCCTTCACATGGTACTGTACCCTGCGCTGAGTATAGCACCAAATTTCTTATTGAAACAAACTTCATAGAAACATTACCACAGTCTAAGTAAACCTAGCCACAATATTATCCGTTTCACTCCCATACTGAGTCCAGAAAGGCCTAGTTTAGGGTCGCGTCAGCCAACGTATCGAATTGACCAATCAGGACTCATCTTACCAAGTCACAATAGTCTGCCTTTGCACGTTTAACGTTGGAGGGTCATAGGTCACAGAAAGGTCGGCTGACGCGACCCTCTACTAAACCTTGCTAGACTCAGTATAGGAGTGAAACGGATAATATTGAGGCTAGGTTTACTTGACATTACCACCTCTTGTTGTCATTCTGATTAAAGAACGAAAAGCGATAGAAGTTTAAAATAAAGAACTTGTTATACCATTTCTTCGATAAACCGCCCAGTCCAAATTAAAGGGGTGGGGGGTAGCCAACTTTTCACTTAATAATCTAGGGAGCAAGGCTCAACATTTTTGTTGTTCAGACGTTTGTTTAAATGATTTTTACGCAATATTTTGTTTTACCATTATCAGCAACTGGTGTGTTATCACTTCCAAAATTGCCATGTGTAAAGAAAAAAACCAAAACAATTGTCATCAGTTCAATCTTTCACGTTAAATCTGAATCAAAGCTTGTCCATGAATGGTAATGTTTTGATAGATTGTAAAACGTTACACGGAACAGTCTTTGAGTCATGCAAGTCCATAGAGCTTAACGATCGCAGTTAACTTTCTTTGTTGTATGTTAATTTCGATGTTCTTACCTCCACATTCTCTCCCCACAGAGCTAGATCAAATCATGGAATGTTAATACAACCTCTGTTATATTACGCCGAGTTTGTGGGATAGAACGGGAGATGCCTGATTGGAGGCAATCAAAGTTCGTTGTGCAATCAGCAACGTTGTTCTTAAATCATCATTTTAGACAATCATGGCAAAGGCATTTAGGAGATAAACATACTGTGTTTGGAAATCAGCGGCATATAACGGAATTATTATAGCTCTAAATTTAATTTAAAGTCGAACGCGTAGCGTGAGGCTTTAAATGGATAATTTAGAGCTATAATAATTCCGTTATATGCCGCTGATTTCCAAACACAGTATGTTTATCTCCATTCTACCATAATAGCGATTTAAAATTGAACTATATTCTTTCGCATTGACTCAGGTGTGCTGTGTCATGATGCCCGTGCACGATTTCCACGGAGAGACGTTCACATAGTGTTGACGGATTTGGTTATCTCGAATGACGTTACAAATAGAAGGCCTCGGAGATTACCGAAAAATATCCGAATGCTGCGAAGGGAGCTCACTCTATTCAGTAGACGTTTTATTATTTCGTGACGGTTGTTAGCGTTTTGAATATGTTAAGTACTGCATATATTCACAAACTTGACGTCGGTATGATTGCATTGGTGTTGTAAATAAATTAAAGGTAAGTGTATGCCGTATTTCGATTCATATTCGTTTGAAATTTTGGCCGGTTAAACTTTGTCGAGCCCGTTTTGGTCTAACGCTACAGAATGATGGACCGTGCGAACGGGAAATCTGAACTGTTGTCAGTGTCGTGTTTTTTACCGGTTTTGACAGACTACAAGCGTTAAGCTTGTGGAAAGTTTGAATAAATTCTATCAATAATAAACGCAATAATTGCATAGTTTGGGGAAATTTCGACACAACAGCAATACTTCAGAACTACTTGTTGCTAGGCAACAAATGAATTCTTGCGCATTAGAAGAAGTAAACAGAGCACCGTATAACCAAATTATACGCCCTCTGATTTTTCAAAGCAGCCAATCAGAAACGAGTATTTTGCACATTTATGGTAGAATATGATATGAACCACCTTTCCATGCGAGAAGCGTTGTCATTTGATAAATAAATTCAAATGGATTGTGGTGCAATTTCTTTCCGCCAGGGGAAACTTCCGGAACCTACGGATTTCGGCGTAATAGAACAGAGGCTGTATCAACATTTAGTGACTTGATCTGCCTCTGTGGGGAGAGAATGCATGTAACCTCCAATGAAATTGCAAATTTCCAATTGGCAATGTCTTGTGACCAATGACTGTCAATTGGGCAGTCGTAAAGCTCTGATCACACATGTCCATGTTCTAGAGCACGAGAACAGAACAGCATGCCGACCTTTGATGTGTACTATCCATGACGTTACTAAGAGGCAACGTTTGCGGTGGTCTAATGTAACAGATATCAACCTTCATGTAGTGAAGCAAACCAACTGTTTTTTTGTGTGTGTTTCTGGGTTGTAAAAACTCCTCATGACCTTACTGTATTACCGCATTATGTTGCTAATAGAAATGAAGAAACGTGTAAGTGATTCTTATAACGAGGCGAGCTGTTGATCATTTGTCGATATTCAGAAGTGATTCACAATATTTTTGCCACGATGTAAGCCGCATTTTATGTGTGTTTTGATTAAGGGCTAGACCGAGAGTGCTAATGGACAGTTGTAACACTTTTGCGTCACGTGTCCCAGCACTATCACGAAGGTCACGTGATTTTGACCTTTGGCAATTTTCACAAATACTGTATGAATGGAAATTGCTCAATTAAAGGTTTCAAACAACCGTTTTCTTTTCGATTTTGGACAAAGATGTATCAACAAAATAAGAACTTTGAGAGTTTTTTTAAAATTTCCCCCCAAAACACCTTTCATAGGCCTTTCAGTAGGACCGCGTAATTAACGGCTGTAAAAAAGGATAAATGTAAAGATCCCTTGCCAATGATTCTGTTTATAACGTCACAAAAAGGGCGTTTGACCAGTCATGCAATCACTGGTTTATCGTCAAATAGCTGCCCATCAAAGGTGGCAAACCAAAACAGATTTAATAACCAAACTGAACATGTTTGAGTAGCGACCATTAAAGCACTTTAAAATACATGTATTTAAATCAGACATTCATATATTCCAAAGGAAATAGTAAAACATGTTTGTGATTAAGTAATTTTTAAATGTAAATGGTAATGGAATGTATATCAAAGGGGAGCACGTTTTATGATAATGTTATATTTCAAGTAATCCCTGATAATTGTACGTTAATACTAAATGTATTGTTTTCATAGTGACATAAATCACATTACACAAGCCAATCAGCCATAGTCATAGGACAAAGTATGAAGATTCACATAAAATCCATTGGCGGCCATTTTGTGTGAACACCTTTAATTCAGTTTGTGTAAGAAAAGGAATCGCATTGCTAAACTATACGTCATATATTTAAATTATTAGTGCTCCATTCAGTTTGAATAAACTGTCGTTCAATTGGAACAATTTATTTCCATTTTCGACCTAAGAGTAATTGAAGGGTCCGAATGACGGGGTGTCTAAAACATCAATAAAATGCAACCTTTTCCTTGAAAATGATTGAAATGAAGATATTCTGACAGCTAACATGATTTACGATAAATCAATTATTTCCTTGATGCCTTGAGTTTGGTTGCAGAATGTATAATCGCAATGAAATCGAGGAGTTTTCGAGTTTGGTTGCAGTCCCTTATAGGCAACTGCAACCAAATTGTTTCTAGCAAATATCCACCACTTTTCGTGTCTTGACAAACACTAATTTGGTTGCAGAGATTGTAGTTGCTTGTTGAATAGCAAAGAGACAAGTTTGGTTGCAGGAGTTTTATAATTTACTTTATTTGACGTGAAAACAAAAACAAATCAACAGTTTCATTTTGACAGATTCCCTCTCGCTCTGTGTGTGACGTAATGCCATGCGGTATGTAACGTGTCCTACAATTGGTTGATTCAATCTCAAACATTTCCAACAATTTTTCAAATTTCCTAATTTTTGATTGATAATTCATCTTGTTCTGTTTTTGGATAGAAACTATTTGTTAAACTTACTTATTGATGTTTATTTTTTATCAAAATCATTTGGCAATTAAAGGAATTTGTGACAGCCAATGAGAATCTTTTTTGAGGTATGACAGCCATGACAACAATATTCGAATCTGCCTACGGGAGCACGTTGAAACACAGAAATGAAATTTAGGGATAAATTTCATCAAAGATTGTCTAAAGTACCTACCATGACATGCTGTATGATAGAAATTGTTAAAAAAATCAAGGTCAGTGAAATATTTCTATCCATAATGTCAGAAACGATTTCAAAACATGATGTGACATGATCGAAAACCGGACTCGATAGCGATCGGTAAGTTGCTGATGTGTCATTGAAATGTAAATAAAAAGCCTGGTAAGTGATGAACAGTTGTCAAATCATCATATATTCCATCTGCAACCAAATTTCTTCAAGCCCAGGCTCTTTTGTTTGATAAAAACATGTATTTTCGTGGAAAAATAATTTGGTTGCAGTTGCCTAAAGGGGACTGAAACCAAACTCGAAAATTATGCGATTTCATTGTGATTAATCTTTCTGCAATGAAATTCAATGGTGTCATTCCATATATCATTGTAAAGATAATTACCTCAGCTTTCAGAAAAATCGAAGTTGAGTCTTTTTGAAGAGCTAAGTTGCATTTAACAGTCCTTTTTGACACCCCGTCATCCGGACCCTTCAATTGCTCTTAGGCCCCATTTCTTGTCATCACCTTATCACCCCTAAAAACATGAAAAACGTGCTAAGTACTGCCCCTTTAAAATGTCTAGTATAATTTTTTAACAGCCAAATACATATTCTTGCACAGGAAATATCAGTTGTCTTGTAAATTTAGCATGTATATCTGTGTCTTAAAATAGTATATTAGAATACAGTTTATTTGGTTTGACCATATTGAGATATATTGCTCAATGAAATTGATATTTAAAAATTGCATTGCGATAATTTTGCGCATCCCTAACTGTAACACATATGCCTATCTTCGATTTTATTCACAATTCAGTAACCTAGATACAAATTATTATAATTTCGTATGACGATTATTTTGGTGATATTATTTTTCATATTAATTGACTCATGCAAACATAAGTATGTAGCTACGATAGTAACTTTATACGAGGTATTTCAATGCTGTTATCCTAATCTGATGCGAGGCATGACCTTGACACACTATGACCTCTGACCTATTGTTATCAATCATCTTTCACCACACCACGCTATATACACACCTGAAGATTTCCAGCTTAGGACGACTGGCGCTGTTTAGCGGTTACTTCGAGTGAATGGTCACAATACGTTTCGGGTACGTGAGTTTACGGGTTCGAATCCTGTAAGAACCGCAAACGCTATCCAGTCATTTGTTGTTTTTCTAAAAAATAAGACTTTATACATTGTCGTTATAATTTTGTTTTGTTGAAATTTCAAACATTCATGATAATAAATAGTTTCAAGTTAATGTTAAACTGTACTCATTTAAAAATGTTGAAAACATGTGCGTTAAGGGTGTGTAAAGGGTCATGTGACAGGAATTATAATAGTAGCATTATGGTAAAGTATTAATAACTATGAAGTCTGCAAAATGTTCTCAGTTCAAAGTAGGGTTAGTCCCTGAAAAAATAGTACTTTACTAATTTTATTATTTTTATTTTTTATTTAAAAAGATATAAAAGGAGCCCTAAACTATTCTTGATAACAGCTTTAAAGCTGAGGCATCTAGACTTGCCAATATTTTCTAGACTTAAGAAGGCTCCTTTAATTTATGTTTTTTTGCTTTAGGGTATGGATTAAAGACTATGTTTGAACTCCCACTGGCTGGTTTGCCAATACCCAGGGATGATAATAGGACTTGCACATCATTCGAATAGGGCGCGAGTTGTCTGAAGTGTCTGAGTTTGCATAGATGCGATTTCGTTGCTGCAATTACGTTAACTTTAATATGGTATTTAGATGATGTGATTCAAACAGTATAAATTAAATATGTCACGCACAAATACAGGAAATATATTAAGTAAAACTGTTATCGGCTATTGAAGCCATTCCTTTCTGGATAAGTATAAATCATCACAGAAATATCTAACTTAAAACAAGTCTTTAATATAGGATTCGAACGTGTTCCCCCATGAATCTGAATAATATTCGGACCATTGACCTGGAATAACCTGGTTATCTTTTACTAAAAATATCAATTCTAAACTGTTGAATCAAACCTCTGTATTTGTGCTATAGTTTATATTTGCCTGCCTTCTTTTAACTCGTATTTTCATACTTCATTATTTTGAATGAATCCTTGTCCATGCTTCCGGAATCACCCGAGTTGTTACGAACAGCGACGGAATTTCCTCTCGTTGCATGAGAAAATCTATCCGAGCTATTTTTAATATGAGCTATTTGCGGACAAACCAAATGTCTCGCTTCTCACTTAAGTGAATTATGAGAAATAAACTTCTGTTCTGCTCTGTTCTGTTCTGTTCTACTTGACTATGTACAATGTCGAGTTTGATGTAGCTATCTAAAATTGCACGTTCAAGCGGCTGGCCCAGTTAGGCGGTTATTAAGCTCGTCTCCGGGTGAAATAGATTACTCGCTTGACTGTCAACAATGCCGTGTATACTACATATACAGCTAACATTGCAGTTCTTAGCGGCTGGCACAGTTAGGCGGTTACTTCGCGTGAATGGTACACAATTTGACTGCAGATCAAAACTTACAGGTTCGATTCCTGTAATAGCCGCCGGCGCGATCCAGCTTTTGGAGTATTTTTAATACTTAATTATCTATTTGGTCTTTATCGACTCCGTTTATCGGAAAGAAAATATAGCGTGTCGTTTTTCAACGTTAAGATGCTCTTTAAAAATGTATGACAACTAAATAATTGACAGGGTAGAATAGGCTAAGCAATTACTCGACGTTTATGTATATAAAATTCATAGTCTGCGATGGCAAAAGAGTCACAGTATTCAAGAGGATTCCCCTTTCATGGCTTTCATATTTAAATAAAACATTCAAACAATTAATTTGAAAGGGAACACTGAAAATATTTTTGACTAAAATGTTTTTTTGATCATTTGATATATAAATATAATAAAGGAAATATGAACAATAATTCAGTAGCACGTTTTATGGGGAAATATAAGGTGATGTCAGGAAAATGAAAATTGATGGTTCCAAGTGAAAGACAATGTATCTAAACAAAATGAAGCAATGAAGCATTGAATAATTCAAATATATAACGTAAAGCTTAGCCATGAGATTCCTTTTTCTTACACAAAATGAATAAAAGGTGTTCACACAAATGGCCGCCAATGGATTTTATTTGAATCTTCATACTTGGTCCTCTGACTATGGATGGTGGGCTTGTCTAATGAGAGTTTTGACACTGTCAAAATAATACATTTAGCATCAACTAACGATTATCAGTTAAAAATTTAAAATATGAAATTATCAAAAAAACGTGCTACTGCCCCTTTAAAGCTGATGAAACTAGACTTGTCAACATAACCTAGAATTAAAAATTATTTGTTTTCGCTTTTTAGCTTTAGCGTCTGTAATACGCCCCGGTACACTTTATTGGAGTGACAATGCAGCCAAATATTTCTTCGATCAATATTATAGCTAAGGAGTGAATATATATGTATTCAAAATTCTAATTTTTTTATAGAAAGGACTTTACTAATGATTACTATGCATATGGATAGTTTAATTTAATCGATAAAAATTCCTATACAAAATAAATTGAAATCAGTTATTAATAAAGATTTGAGAAAATATGGTTAAAGAATCAAACCTGTATTTTTCACCGATTTTGTACATGTTTATATCAAAGTGCGAAACAATATCATGAATATATATGTGTCCAACTTCTAATTTCTCAAAATATAAAAACTTGCCCCTTCGTTTTTAATTCTGCAGAGTAGATTGCAAGATTTCTTTATTCTAGGTCTTTTTGTTATGGGTACACTACTGAAAGTTGAATGGCTTCAATAAGCGATTCCTTTCTGAATAAGTAGTTTGTACGCTTCATAATTGAATGAATTAAATATTCAGCAGTTCTACTTTGCAGTTTCAATCTACCGGAATCACCCGAGCTTCTACGAGTTGCACCGGACTCTATTCTTATTTTCGGTTAAATAACGAAATACATCCGTCCTTTTGACTACCCAGAGCTCGTCTCCGGGTGAAATAGATTACTTGCTTGACTGTCAACAATGCCGTGTATACTACAGCTTAACATTGCAGTTCTTAGCGGCTGGCACAGTTAGGCGGTTACTTCGCGTGAATGGTACACAATTTGACTTGAAATCATAACTCACAGGTTCGATTCCTGTAATAGCCGCCAGCGCAACCCAGTCTTTTTCATTGTTTTGAATATGTAAATGGAGCAGTCGTTCTTAAATAATCCCGGAAGTGTAGGTAGAATCGTCAGAAAGGAGAGCGGGTCAATTGTAACAGTTTTTACTTTAGCTGCCCCAATTGCTACATGGGATGTGTATCTGGCGATGAATGGACCCGTATTACAATATTAAATGACATCTCGGCTTTTTATCCAAGTGTCATTTGGAGTTCTTTTACAAGAAATGATCTTTTGAATAAAGGTACCCTAAGTGTTGCAATTTACCCCGAAATTGGGAAATGGTAACAGTAGGGTCGGGCATTGGTAACACATTAGGTAAACTTTAAAAAACATATTCCCAGGAAGTGAATATCACCTTCGACTGTATTCTCTCCCCACAGAGACAGATCAAGACATGTTTATTAAGCCTCTGTTCTATTACGCCGAAAGCCGTGGGTTCCGGCTGTTTCCCCTGGCGGAAAAAAACCGTTATCACAATCCATTTGAATTTCTATATCAAATGACAACGCTTCTCGCATGGAAAGGGTGGTTCATATCACAATGCTTTTGCCTTGATTCAGTAGCCAAAACAATGATTTAAGAACAGCGTCGCTGATTGCACAACTAACTTTGATTGCCTCCAATCAGACATCTCCCATTCTATCCCACAAAGTCGGCGTAATATTACAGAGGCTAAATCAACATGACTTGATCTGCCTCTGTAGGGAGAGAATGCTTCGACTGTAGAAATATAACAGCTCAGTGAACTGAGGTAACCACAATAGCCATTAAAATGCTTATGGTCATTTGCAATTTCATCAAGTTTATCTATGATAATGTTTATTTTGACGAGCTTCATAATTTATCATATTCGAATTTCACTCTATTAAGTGATAATCGTTTAAGGATGTGACCACGTATTCTACCCAGGAACGGACACACTGTCCAAAATTCATTCATTTAGTTTCAGCCTTTGCATTTCTACAAATTGTTTAAACTCTGTGTTACAAAAGACCCCAGTAAGGGTTGCTCTGTTTTATGACAAGTAACGAGTAAACCACCTTCGAGGTATTAGGGAATAGCTAAATTTGGTCTTATTTGTTGATTTTATGTCATAAAATTACTATGTCACCACATAATTTGTTCAAATAGTGCCTCCAGTTAGGACACCGAATGAAAACAAAATACATTAAAAACCTATTTTTAAAGTTAACTTTTTAATATTATTGTTAATTTCATATCTTTCTATTAAGGCATTGCAGTATAGAAAATAAACTTGTAAAAAGCTTGTAAGTAATATGAACTAATTCATAAAGATAAACATGAACGATGTTCGTAAAATATTTATTCTTTTATACTCTTCCCTGTTTTAAATTTACCCTTTTTTATACCTTTTAATTAGATTTTAAGGTTAATTAGTAAATTAGATTTTATCATAAAACAAATACTTATGTAACACAGTTATCACACAGTGAGTGAGTTATTTTTAGCGCCACTTGGGCAGTAGTACAGCCATTAGCAGCGAGTATAATACAGTCATTATTTTAATAATCATTATTTGATTTGACAATTTTTGGCCCACACTGTCAGTGAAAAATAAACCAAGAGGTATAAACTTTTCAATATCACAATCCGACCATAATGGATGCTCGGTAACAAAGGTATCCAACCTCCTTAAAGGGTTCTCAAACTTCTAATTTTTAACTTCCAGTGTTTTATTAGCGGGCCCCGAGAGGGTCGGAGATGGCTTCGCTAATAAAACACTGTAAATTTAAAAATTAGAAGTTGGAGACCCCCTTTAAAGGGGCCGTAGCACGTTTTTAGGGGGAATATAAGGTGATGTCAGGAAAATGAAAATTAATGGTTCCAATTTAAAAACAATGTATTGAAACTAAATGGAGCAGTAGTAATTCAAATATATAATGTAAAGTTTAGCCATGCCCTTCCTTTTTCTTACACAGAATGAATTAAAGGTGTTCACAAAAAATGGCTGCCAATGGATTTTAAGTGAATCTTCATACTTTGTCCTCTGACCTTGGATGATTGACTTGTGTAATGAGATTTTTGACACTGTCAAAATCATACATTTAACATTAACTTTCAATTATCAGTGAAAAATTTAAAATATAAAATTATCAAAAAACGTGCTACTGCCCCTTTAAGTTTCAATAAAATTTCGGCACTGTGATATGACGACAGTTCGGAAAACATAGATAAAGCAATCCTAGATTTTGTTACCCAACACATATACAGACGATATTTTCATTGTTTTTATTGATATCAACTTGTTTTAAGCAAATGTCAAAAGGCTTTTTTAGGGTCATGTGAAAGGAATTAGTATAATGGTATAGAATTTATTATAATGAGCAATTTTTTTTGTAGGAAATTGGGGTTTGAACTCATGATTTATCTATCAGTGTTTTTGTGCATGTACACGGAATCACCCGGGTTGTTACGAACAGCGACGGAAATTTCCTCCTGTTGCATCAGAAAATCCGGCCCTAGTTATTTTTACTTCGAGCTCTTTTCCGAAAATACCCGATGTCTATCTTTACTGTATACACAACGTCGTGTTTGACGAAGCTGTCTAACTTTGCGTATTTGAACGGCTGGCACAGTTAGGCGGTTACTTCGCGTGAATGGTACACAATTTGACTGAAGATCAAACCTTACAGGTTCGATTCCTGTAATAGCCGCCGGCGCGATCCAGCCTTTTGTAGTCTTTTTAATACTTAATTATCTATTTGGTCTTTATCGACTCCGTTTATCTGAAAGAAAATATAGCATGTCGTGTTTTAACGTTAAGGTGTTCTATGCATAATTTTATCTAGTTCATTTTATCGTTTTATCACTTCGCGTCAATTATCAATTTGACTGAAGATCAAACCTTACAGGTTCGATTCCTGTAATAGCCGCCGGCGCGATCCAGTTTTTGGATTATTTTGAATTGATATATGTGTCGTTAACATTTGTTCATTTCGTAATTTCGTGATGAATTGATTTCAATAGTGTCATGAAAGTGAAACAAAAAACATATACACAATAGTACAATATTATCTAATCGAACCGGAGTGTTTTTGAAAACTTCGGCCTATATGAACTTGAACAAAGAGTAAGAAATATTGCATTACAAAATATCTATGACATGTAAATAATTGAAACGATATAGGTTGAGAGGATATTCGAGTCTAAGGAGAAATCATTAATTCATAGTGAGCAATGGCCAAATAGTCACAAACAGAGTTCAACTTTCATTGCTTTGTTTCTATAGCAGTCAAAATAAAAATACATGAAAACAATATGTCTGTCCTATATCTTTTTGAACGAAATCTTCCAACATGATTATATTCTCCTGAATATAAATGCTGCTAAATTGTGTTAGATTTGTTTAATTTATCCGTTTTTATATCATCTTTTACATATTTGAATCTTTTCATAAATATCTGAATTTAAACTAAAACAATTATGTTTTTTCCCCTGATTTAAGCCATTAAGCGAAATTATATCAGTAAATCAGATGATCAGATGTTGTCTGACCTTATGCGAATTAATTAGAAAAATAGACTAATCCATGATATTTCAAATTATTTAGCTTCCTCTCTCTAACGTCTGTAATAGGCTCTCTTACATTTTATTTGTGCAATTTCAACTTTCTAATGTCTTTATTATGATACGAACTTAACTAGTGATTACTTTGCATATGAAATGTTTAATTGAAAAAGAAATGCCTTGTCATCGTTTTAAAGTTTACATAACCACAAACATATTTCACTATTTTCTTGGAATGTATGAAAGTCTGATAACAATATTGTTTAGTGCGTCAAAGGTCGATACTAAAATATGTATAGTTTGGTAAAGATAGCCGCTTTTGAAAGCCACATTTGATGGGCCGCTTAGACTTGTCTGACCACAAACCAGTGAATGCATGACTGGTCACGCCCCCATTTTGTGACGATATAAACAGAATCAGCCTGGTTATCTTTTCATCTATCGTAACAATACCACAGAAAAAACCCCAATAATTAACGATTTTCAGAAAATGTTCTCCACTCAGTAAGATGAATAATTTGACATGTAACACTACTAAGCATTTGGTGTAAAAATATATCCACATGAATGGTAATTAAACAATTATTTAGGCTGTATTTCAGTTGAAATAATGATGCGTTACTCTGTATAGTCTGTTCATTACGTCACAAAGTGTTATGGTTTTTCACAGCCGATAATTACGCTGTCCTAATGAAAGGCTTATTAAAGGGGTCTAGGACAAAAGCCATCCGGACAAAAACCATCCGGACAAAAGCCACCCGGCCAAAAACACCTAGGTCAAAAGCAACCCAGACAAAAGCCACCTGGACAAAACCCACCCAAATATAAAAAACTAACAACACAGATACTGTATTTCTCATGATATACTAGTCATTGTTTTAAATGTGGACAATTCCTGTCCTCCACTTTCTACTATTTTATTTGATTAGTCACAAATAAATTAAACAGATTTGACTTTGTGATAGAAGTTTATACATTTGATAAATAAGATAGCACTATCAACTGTAAATTAGTGCTCAATTTATTTATTTTTATTTTTTCTTAAAATCAACAGGCGTAGTTTTCCATGTCGACATAAGGACGGATTGCGAACTATTTGTGACGCGGAACGTGGCACTAGTCATGATCAAATATACGAAGAAAATAAACTACAGCACTCGTAGGATAAAATATGTTGATTTAAATGCATTGCTTTTTTTATAAAATGTATCATAAACTGACATCAGCCTCTATAAGCTCATACCAGGACGAGTATTCGAATTAAACAGTTACAATCTTAGAAAAAGTTCCTCAATTTCAAGCAATTAATAGTAGAACACATACATATTCTCAAGCCTTCTCATCCAGTACCGTTATGCTGTGGAAATATCGGAAATATTAACATTTAAGAATCGATATGGATTTTTAACACAGCATTTTCAAACAGCAACACTCTTGAAACATAACACCAGTTTAAAAACAAGAGTAATATTTTATTATCTTAACATTTTGTTATTATCTATTAACCATTTTGACTCTCAGACTGAAGACAACTTCAAAACTAAACATACACAACAACGTTGAAATCTTATTTCGAACCTACAAGTTAACATTTACACATTCTTTCTTTGCTTTAGATTTTCTTGTGTTTGTGTCCAGTTTTATGTATGATGTATAAGAATGGCGTTCACATTAGCCATTATAGCTTTGTGTCATTATTTGAAATAAAAATATGTTTAAAGCATTAGATATTTTGACAAAATATTAATTTATTCTTAACTACATCAAGAATAACTTAAGTTTAACCAATCAGACCCAAGTCCACTGCTACTTCATAATTTTTTAAAGCTTTACTATGATAAAACTTATATATTTTTACAGTGTACCCTCTTTTCTAGTATTATTACATACCTTTGCATATTGGTAAACAAATCATTTTTTTCCCCTTGAGAATATTGTTAGTGAATGAATTGTATGACTAAATAATATGGCATCATTAAGTATTATCATACTCATATTATTAGTATATTACAATAAATACGTGGGTGGCTTTTGTCCTACATGTAGGTGGCTTATGTTCTGGGTGGCTCCTGTCCTAGGTGGCTTTTGTCCAGGTGGCTTTTGTCCGGGTGGCTTTTGTCCTTCTCCCAATTAAAAGTGTTTATTGGACAAATTAACAAAAATTAAGTCCAGCTTTTATTTTGATGAAAAATCTTTGAACGAAAATCGAGATTTGTTAAACTCGAGGTTAGTGGATGTATTAAATAATCGAAATATAATGAAATAAGTGAGAAATAAATATTTGAAAACATATTGTTTTAGCACAGTTGTGTATTTTTCACAGATTTTGTTCGATTATGTACATGTTGATCTCAAAGTACGAAAACAACATCATGAATATGTGTGTCCAATATTTTTCACAAAAATATGAAAACTTACCCCTTCGTGTTTAATTCTGCAGAGGTAGACTACATGGTCACTTATATCACTTGTATTTGTGTTCTGGGTGATAAAATGAAAATTCATTATAGATTGTGGTCCTTGATGCCTCAAAAGGTTACCAATTATTAATTTTGGAACCCTTTGGATGAACTAAGAAGTGTGTGCACGATTTCACGCGTTCTCCAGCATTCTATAGCTTTAAAAAGGACAGTGTTGGAATGAAGGCAATTAAACCTTGATGATTTTCTATGCTTCATAATTGAATGATTTATCTATTCAGCAGTTCTAATATTTGCAGTTTCAATACAAATTTACAAATTCAAAACAAAGTTTCTATTATTTTTTTAAAATGTTCAATTTTATTATTTTAACAAAGTATTAAATCTTACAACACGGAGTGATAACATTTTAATAATTCAGGCAGTAATAACGATTCAGTGTTTTTTCATCGACCTATCTTCTGCAAAATCCCTGTGTCAATAGCAACAGTCGCCCCCTGTCGGAAGAATTCGCTGAGAAACACTGTCCCCCTAGTCCGGGTCCAGGACAAAAGCCACCTAGGACAAAAGCCACCCGGACAAAAGCCACCTAGGACAAAAGCCACCCGGACAAAAGCAACCTAGGACAAAAGCCACCTAGGACAAAAGCCACCTAGGACAAAAGCCACCCGGACAAAAGCCACCTAGAACAGAAGTCAGCTAGGACAGAAGTCCCCTAGGACAGAAACCACTTAGGACAGAAACCACTTAGGACAAAAGCCACCTAGGACAAAAGCCAGGTCTATACACACGGACCACAGGTGAAGCATTAATAGCATTAAAGTCCAATATTCAAACTGCAATATTTAAAAAAAGTATTTTAACTGTATTCGTGGTATTTTTAAACAATATTTTGCGACCAACCATGAGTAGATAGGACCAAAATTATAAAAACAAGAGACAGTTTACAACTAGAAAATTTTAGTACATGGGACACAGATGCCCCAGCTACTAAAAAGCCCTCAAAGTTTTCAACCATAGAGTTTAAAACAAAATAAGAGCACACCTTTAGCTTCATTTAAGTTCAAACATCCATGAAAATGTAGAAAATTGCAAATTCCCAAAACGAAATATATCATACACTTTTAGGATACCAAAATAAAGGATAAAGCATGTTTGAAAGTTCAGAGCAGTATATCCAGTATTTTTTTTATGAGAAGTGGATAAACAACATCCCTTATCATACGAATATGAGCTTTTATTTGCCCCAAAGTTCAACATGTCAGAAATTTGACAAAAATTCAAAAATTGAAAAACAAAATATGAGGTGCACACCCTTAGGATGTCTTTAAGCAATGTGTGCAATTTCAATTAAATCAATTGAACGGTTTTTGAGAAGTGGATAATCAACACCCCCTATCACACTACTATGAGCTTTCACTTGCACAAAAATTCATCTAAGTACAACATGATAAACATTTGAGAAAAAAAAAATTCAAAATTTGAAAACCAAAATATGAAATGCACACCCATAGGATGCCTACTATAAGCCATGTGTGCAATTTCAAGTATATCTGTTGAACGGTTTTTGAGAAGAAGTGGATAAACGATACCCCCGTATAGAGAGGTTACGTACGTACGGACGGACAACCGACAGACAGATAGACAGACAGACAGATAGTTCATTTAAGTCTCACCTCGTGCATATATACATGGTAAAATACAATAAAACACACAATTACGAGCCACCAATTGAGGGTTACAAGAGACTATTATGTACACAGTTAAGATACATAAAAATACATTGTACAAAAGTAACTATAGCATGGTAATAATGTAGATAAAAAGCATATGAGGAAAAAGTATACATAAAATGTATCAAAATCAAAATAAATATCACCGGTATAAAATGTAAAGTAAAAGCTTGCAGATTTTGGCACAAATAAAATACATATTAGGGTTGGACAGGATAAAACATTTTTTTGTTTCATCATTAAAAAGATCAAAAGTATCACAGCTTTCAGCACACTTTTCTATCAGGGGTTTCCCTATATTGTCGTAGAGCGGACAGTGTAATGAAAAGTGTATTTCATCTTCGACGACATGGCAGTTAAACAGACTTGTTCTTCAATGGGCAATTGTTCATATCTTCCCGTCTCTAATCAGATTGGCGCCACCCCACATCCAATCTGTGCCATTGCGCTTCTGTATGTCCAGGGGAGGTAGTTTGTCACGTAAGGTTCGCCCCAAACGACGTCTTTATTTTCTGATATAGTACTAATTTGTTTCCACCACTGTGGGGCTGTTGTATTGCCACTTTTCCATGCCTCTGTAAGAAAAAGTTCCTGAGTATTGACCGCAACTTCACTTCCTATAAATTGTATATGGAAACTGTTGTCGTTAGGGATGAAGTGATTAAGAATTCGGAATTTCCAGTTTGTAGTTTTCTTCTCAGCTAGTTTATCAGCCCATCTAAAAATTCTTGATGTTAGTCTTGTGGGATCCTTGCAACTGATTCATTTGTAGAGTCTCACTACGCTGCGCCACTGCCGACTCACCGGTGGCTCCCATACCATATCCCCGTAGACAGCATTGGTTGGTGTACACTTCTTGACTCCCATGAAGTACCGCATGGCTCGGTTATGAACAGCGTTGATAGCAGGTATGTGGTGAGTACCCCAGATGGAAGCGCCGTAGTCTATGGTCGCCCATACCATGGTGTCGTAGAGTTTGGTGAAGGTCGCGTACTGTATCCCACCCAGGATCTTGCTCTCGCTACAGCCATCCCAATTGTATTGTAGTACAAGTGTTCCGTAGTAAGAGGCCTAAATAGTCATAGCAGTGTCACTACTACACTGGTATCTCCACACTTGAAAGATTTATCGGTTCGGTTCTGGGACTGGGGGTCGGAAATGGATTACTTTAGACTTGCTTGCATTCACTGTCATTTTGTTTCTAAGGCACCAATTATGTAGACAATCCAGAAGAATATTTAGGTCGTTTTCATTTTAAGCAAGAATAATTATGTAGTCGACGTAGGCGAATGAACTCACACATGTGTCATCAATGTTTATACCAATGTCCAGTGTCTTCAACGTAGATATAAGGTCGTCAATATATAGATTAAAAAGCAGTGGCGACAGTAATGTCAAACCAGGATGAATATTGTGCATTTATTTGAACTCTTGATTTCACAGAGCAATATAGCGATGTTATGGCGTTGATAACCGTCCCTCGAATTCCCATATCTTTAATTGTCGACCACATCCTTGCTTTCATATGCTTTCTTAATGCAATAAAGCCGAATAGGTTGATTTCTTTGTACTTTTGCGAGTTTCAACAATAGAGGTTAGACTGGCGATATGTTCTATTGTAGACCGTTTCCTTCGAAAACCATTCTGTTCCTCACTAATTAATTCGTTGACTTCAACATATTCAGACAGACGATTGTTCAAAACACCACAATAGAGTTTATAAGCTGAGCATGTTAGCGTAATTCCCCTGTAGGCCATCAGGTCTCAAGGATCTTCAGAGCTGGTCTTTGGAATAGGGCTTATGATTCCCTTTGACCAGTCACTTGGAATGATGCCTTTGGTAAAAAGGAGATTAAAAACTTATACATTATACAGTTTTCGTTTTTAAACACTTCCACTGGTATGTTGTCGAACCCCGGTGATTTTCCCTTTTTAGCTTGTATCAGGACGTGTCTGATTTCTTGCACTGTTATTTCATCATTCAGAGTTGTATCGTTCTCTTCTAGATCTGGAGTTATGACGTCACTTCCCTCAGCATTACAATTAAGAAGCTTGGAGTATGAACTAGCCCATTTATTCAGAACATCATCTGTATCTCTGCTTATTATTTGGCCATCTTCCAATACTACTTCCATAGGAATAACATTCTTCCTTTCACCACCAACACATACTTTCCCGATTTTCTTCCAGAAATCCTTATTATTCCCATCACACATGGACTCCAATTCTATCAGGGTGTCTCGACGCTGCCCGCGGCTTCTACACCATCTACGTTCAGCCACACATATGTTGTTCCACAGTTCTGTCAGGGAGTTCGTCCACCATGGTTTCTTCACTTTATGTCTTCTAGCATTACGTGCTGAGGAATAAGTTATACGTCTGGCCGGAAGGACACAACGCATCTCACTCTCTTTTGCCCCTTTAAAATCTTGATAGGCATTGTCAATATCATATTGGTGCAGGACATTTGATTCTAGTTCACATATAATACCGCATAGCAAACTGTTATTTTCATGGGATGACATGAAGGAATTGGGAACATTTTGAGTATTGTACTTCCATGTGCTATTCTCATTGTTATCATGCTCATCTACGTATGGTCTTTTAATATATGAGTCTATGGCAAGTGTTCACGTTAGTATGGAATGGTCGGGTTTACCTACAGCCACTGCATCCAGTACTCCGACTAGACCCGCTTTCTCCACTAGTGAATGTGGACGTATGACCTGAAAGTCTATAAAGTCATGAAGCATTTCATAATTACAAAGACAATAATCAACGACAGAAATATCTCTTGAACTAACATAGGTAAAGTCATTCACACCTCTGCGCCTATTCAATATTCAAAATACAAAGATTAGCGTTTATCAAAAAATCACACCATAAACGCCCATAGCTATCAATACATGTGTCAATAATATTTCTATCAGGCAAGGCATGTTAATACAAAGGCGAATTATGTTTCGCCATCTCACAATTGCCGGTTCCTAAATATAGGCGTGAAATCCGTCTTTATCGCACACGACTAGATTTCGGTTCTTTTTCTCTGAATCAAACACTAGTTGCCGCCAAAGTTTTTTTTTTTTTTCTTTATTCACTTGAAATTGCCACGATTTGAACAAAATACCTGTACATGACTACGTGGCGAGTCTTCCAGGCGGTTTGCATATTGTAAATAGTGAGAGATAGAGCTGTACACATATATCATGTTAGATTAAATCAATAGCATTATTCAATGTTGTCACTACTGCCTCATCAAGTATATTTGCCTTGCGATATATATTCAAAATACATATTCAAATCACGCTTTAATTCGATGAGGAAAATGTCAAAATTACATTTTATATTAATATGTTTCGTTTATATATAAAAATATTTTGCTTATAGAATAACAGTATTAAGAGTATACTTGAAATGGTTGTCCTTAACACCAAACAAAACTACTTCTTAATAATTTACAAAAACAGTTGCACACAGTTGATTTTTTAGCCAAGTAAAAAACTTAACCGAGAATGTTAAGGCTGTGTGGCAATAAAAAAGATGATGTTGCATAGTATCTGTAACACCACAATGTTCACAATTACTTGATGTTTTTACCTTCACTTTATGTAAATATAAATTACATGGAAATATATTATGGACTATTTTAAACTGAAGCTGACAATACTCATTTCCTAACCGGTACCGAAAAGTTTTCCCATTTAGAGATATCTGTGTCTGATTTAACCTGACCTAGAAGATATGAATACCAGATAGAGGACTTTATGGGGACACTGATCAAAGGGACTCCATCAATCAGTGGCCCAGACTTTGTATCTTCAGCTGGAGGGGAGTCTTTGTAGTATAGGTTGTGTCCAACAGCCCTTATCACTGCATTTGTATAATTTTTGTTATAAGTTTATAAGTTATAAGTTTTTGATAAAACGTCTCTTGTAAAAAGTTGACCTGCCTCATCAAAAAGTTGCCTGATATGCACAATCCCTGCATTTTTCCAGCATTTGTCGAATATACTTCTTCGATTAACTAGCACTGATCTATTGTTTCACATAATGCTGTTAAAAATACCAGTGTCTCTTGCATATTTCACCTTATTCCATATATCTAGTACCTCTAGATAAAATCTTGGTAATTCTATAGGCAGTTTCTTTACATCATAATTACAGTGTAGCAAAAATTGGAGGGATCCGACAGAGTCCAAAAGTGGTTCAATCATTGTCTTCCATGTTTTATCCTGCTTCAGGTATCTTGTAAGCCATACAAGTTTCAATGATTTATAGAAAATCTCAAAGTCGATCGCTTTTGCTCCAGCGTTTTCTCTTCTCTGTATAACGTTGACACGAGGAACCTTTTCGACCTTGCTGTTCCATATGAATTGGAATATTTCTCTGTTGATCAGTTTAATTAAATGTTTAGGAAAACAAGACGAGAAATTCCTTCTGATTTGCTGAGTAAAGTTCTCCCTTATATGGTTAAGTTTCTTCCCCTCCATC
Organism: Steromphala cineraria; assembly: GCA_916613615.1. NCBI lineage: Eukaryota > Metazoa > Mollusca > Gastropoda > Trochida > Trochidae > Steromphala > Steromphala cineraria. The sequence continues at coordinate 26,182,181 of OU744734.1, read as the reverse complement.
GATTGAATCTGTCCTTTATCTGTTTCACTATCTTTTCTATATTTTCTTCTTGACATAAGTTGTCGTCTTGGTCAATCAGAACTCCGAGATATTTATACCGGGAAATCTTCTTAATTCAGAAAGGAAGATTTGTGGCATTGTCAGCAAGAGGTAATAGTTCAGATTTTTATGCCCCCGAATCGGAGATTCCGGGGGTATATTGTTTTTCACCTGTCCGTCTGTCTGTCCGTTTGTCCACAAAAACTTTAACCTTGGTCATAACTTTTGATTGGTCGGAGCTAGGTCTTTGATACTTGACATATGGATCCCTTGTGATGAGACCTTTCAGATGACACCATGACATTTGAACTTGTGACCTTGACCTTGACACAGCGAGCAGGATGCATCCGGGGGCATTCGTGTTTCACAAACACATCTTGTTCTAAATTGAGTTTCAAACCAGTGAAGTCCTGCTGTTGTTGATTGTCTTCCTTACCGACTTTTTGTCTCTTAGTAATGGCGTTGAGTCATCTGCATAATAAACACCTTTCACAACTTTATTTCCAATTTTCAGTCCTTTAATTTCTTGTATACTTCTAAATTTAATGTTAATACAAAGGCGAATCATGTGTCGCCATCTCACAATTTCCCGTTCCTAAATTTGGCGTGAAATTCGTCTTTATCGCACACGACTAGATTTCGGTTCTTTTTCTCTGAATCAAGCACTAGTTGCCGCCCAAGTTGATACCTGTCGGAGGCATTTGCCGTTAATGAGACGCGGTGTTAAACCTACACACATAAAGATGATGTCACTGAAAGTGGGTTACGACACTTATGCAAAGGATACTGTACTCTAGACGTCGAATTAAGCATTTTATTGTTGATTAAAACATGTAAATATGATATCAACATTTCATGAAAAGTAAAATTACAAAATTTGATCACAAACCACATGCACATAGACAGTGGGGCTTTAAAAGGAGTTCTAGACGTCAGAAAAACATCATTGTCTCCACTCAGTGTTCTCTCTTCACAAGCATCAATAGGATCCAACTGTAAAACCTGTCCTTAACGAATCATTATTTATACCAATAAATGTAATCTGTGCCTCTCCTTCATCAGAAAGCATCTACCGCCACTCTATCCTCTGCATCAAACAACTTAGCCTTAGTAGAACTATCCCAACTGAGACGAAGCTGACCATAAAAGGGGATTGACCCAAAAGAAGGAGACAAAATTGTTGATTTGACCCGTAATTTCCCTGAGCAATGGCATCTACCGCTGATCTTTGAGGTTCGAAAAACCTCGAGTTAAAATTGGGCAATTGTGCCTTTGATATACTCATAAAACCACACACAGTATGTGGACCCACATTCACTCCCAAAAGAGGCAGATCAAGTCGTGTTGATTTAGCCTCTGTTATATTACGCCGACTTTGTGGGATGGAATGGGAGATGTCTGATTGGAGCCAATCAAAGTTAGTTGTGCAATCAGCGACGCTGTTCTTATATCATCGTTTTGGCTACTGAATTTAAGGCAAAAGCATTGTCATACGAACCACCCTTTCCATGCGAGAAGCGTTGTCATTTAATAAAGATATTCAAATGGATGTGATGCCAGATTTTATTTCCGCCAGGGGAAACTGCCGGAACAGACGGATTTCGGCGTAATATAACAGAGGCTAAATCAACATGACTTGTTCTGCCTCTGTGGGGAGAGAATGGTGGTCCCAGCACCCTGTTAAGATAATGGAAACGTGTTGGATGTAGCATCCAATTTAATTGTCTCCTAGTTTGTTGAGTCTGCATTCTGATTCTGACAACGGGCAAAATGCTTGCAAGTCAGATTAATCTGAACTGTTGTCAGTGACCTGTATTTTACCGGTTTTGACAGACTGCAAGCGTTCGTTAAATTCGATAAATAATGTACATACAACGCAATAATTGCATATTTTGTGAAAATCTTCGACACAACAGCAACTTTCCAGAACTACTTGTTACTAGTCAACAAATGAAGTCTTGCGCATTAGACGAGTAAACAGAGCACCGTATAACCAAATTATACGCCAACTGAGTTTTCACAGCAGCCAATCAGAAACGACTATTTGGCCGTTTATGGTAGAATCAGGTTTATATGTTATTCGTTTATCCCCGAAACCTCGTGAACATTGTGGTCTGTAAGATGCTGATATTGCAGCCGCACCTCATATTGATTGTAAATTGCTTGAGGTGAGAATCCGGACGTGTTTCTCTGCAACGAGCGCAAAAACCTAGACACTGTTGGGTAAAAATTACTTTGGACAGACAACGCTGAACGTCCTGAAGGTAGCTGATCTGAGCCTGTAGAACAGTTAGTATATAAGTATGACGTTCCTCACACCTCTCACAATTTGGTAGCTGTTACACATATTTTTAACCTAGCATCAATATTATCTGTTTCACTCCTATACAGTATAGGAGTGAAACAGATAATATTGAGGCTAGGTTTACTTAGACTGACACATTTTAAGACCATCTCGGAAAAACGTCCACACTTTGCTAACACGTTATAAGTTCCTTGATCATTACGTTGAATACCTTGACGGCTGTCGTTAAGACGTAGATCAGGCGGAGAAACGGAGTCCATAACACTCTGATATTCTCCCTGACTCTACAAGCGGCGACGTCTGGTATCGCTAACTGGCTTGAGAATAGTGAGGATGGCTCTGGTCAGCCGTCAATCTGCAGCCGGTAGGTTGGTTGGACTCTTCAATACGCTCAAGCAGTTCGTCAAACAATCGAAACGATTTATACGACTCTCAATTGAATGCTTGCTATTCTCTTCATTAGGTTGAGGTGTCCATGAATCAACGTGCGCGAGGGTTCATCTAACTTAAACCCGAGGTTTAGGTCGGTAACTATTTACACACTAGATCACCGCTAGATCAATCCAATTTAAAAATGACATCAGTTTTGGTTATGGTGGAACTGCATTTCATTCTTTTATATAAAGAGAAGGTGAAACGTTGACTCTTATTGGAGATTTCAAGTAGATGACATGGGTGTGAGCCTCACGAGCTGTACGTGAAATTCGAACAAGCTAACACAATCAAGTGTTTGTCCATTTTTTATATGAAAACAGGTTACATAAATTTGATTTGATATGCCTACATATATTTGTACCAATGATGTTTTTATTAATCATCAACGTATTTACAATTATTCATGGATATGTTTCTTCTCGTGAAAAATGTGAAAGTTATATTAATCATGAGATCATGAAAAACATCCTGTACTTCCAACTGGCCTCTCTGGTCTAATGGATCAGTCAGCCTCAATAATGTAGATCTTTAGTGGAAAGCACGTTTCAACCAGTCTGCACCATGATGAATTAGTAATAATGAAGTTATACTATATACTATACTTAATTATACATTATCTGTGATCTGGTTTTCTCCAAAAAGCTTTAATTACTGCTGAAACGTTGGTTGACAAGCCATACTCCCTCTATTCGCTGGATTTGACTTCTGAGCTGATTGTGATTCCTCTACGAAAATCAAGAGTGATTTATCACCAGTATTCAATAGCACATCAAACTGATCTAGTCTGTTTTTTCACTACTGTAAACTGTAAGACAAGCACATGGTGTTTTTCTTACCTCTATTGGTGTCAAGAATTTTCCTGAATTGGTCTCAAGTGGTCTCCTTATAACGTGGTTTCCTGCATTGGCCTCAAGTGGTTTCCTGAATTGGTCTCAAGTGGTCTCCTAATCACTTGGTTTCTTGCACTGGCCTCAAGTTGTTTCCTGAATTGGTCTCAAGTGGTTTCCTGGATTGGTCTCAAGTGGTCTCCTAATCAAGTGGTTTCCTGAATTGGCCTCAAGTGGTTTCCTGAATTGGTCTCAAGTGGTCTCCTAATCAAGTGGTTTCCTGAATTTGCCTCAAGTGGTTTCCTGAATTGGCATCAAGTGGTTTCCTGAATTGGTCACAAGTGGTCTCCTAGTCAAGTGGTGTCCTGAATTGGCCTCAAGTGGTTTCCTGAATTGGTCTCAAGTGGTTTCCTGAATTGGTTTCAAGTGGTTTCCTGAATTGGTCTCAAGTGGTCTCCTAATCAAGTGGTTTCCTGAATTGGCCTCAAGTGGTTTCCTGAATTGGTCTCAAGTGGTTTTCTGAATTGGTCTCAAGTGGTCTCCTAATCAAGTGGTTTCCTGAATTGGCCTCAAGTTGTTTCCTGAATTGGTCTCAAGAGGTTTCTTGAATTGGTCTCAAGTGGTTTCCTGAATTGGTCTCAAGTGGTCTCCTGAATTGGTTTCAAGTGGTTTCCTGAATTGGTCTCAAGTGGTTTCCTGAATTGGTCTCAAGTGGTTTCCTGAATTGGTCTCAAGTGGTTTCCTGAATTGGTCTCAAGTGGTCTCCTAATCAAGGGGTTTCCTGAATTGATCTCAAGAGGTTTCCTGAATTGGTCTCAAGTGGTTTCCTGAATTGACCTCAAGTGGTGTTAGATTGATGAAATCTGCCTCAACAAGGGTCATTTAGATACTTGTTATTTTAACGGCATTACACTGTTAAACTTGTGAAGTTGTTCAAGTCAAACGATGTTTGCAGAAAGTACCTTCGACTTAACCTTTACCAATTTCACCATAGATGGCGGAACATTTGTGACAGTCCTTGGTATTCTGGACTGTGCTCTTCTGTGCATGAATACGAGGGGTTGTTCATCTTTCTTCTACAGCCAGAACGTGTGGACCTGTGAGCTCAGTCAAGTAAGCTACCAGAACACAACGGAACTCATCCTCAAGCCAGGATCCAACTACTACAGGATTGCAGGTATGATCTTTATAAACTTTATTCAAATTGCTTTTGGTATAGTATTCTGGATACAATGGGAATATTATAATTGTTGGATACAGAGGATACTAAATGTAGTAAACCAGGTTTATTTTATCTGTCATTCATCATTCGTTAAATATCAATTTTACCCATGTCACGAGGTGAAAAAAACTGGTATTTTGAAAACTACATTAAGTATTCTATTTATTATATGACCTTTACTGAAATATGTATTAAAATACTTTAATACTTGAGAAACAACCCAGTAATATATACAATACAATACTTATACTAATATTTAAAGAAATATTATCCAAAAAGTGAAACTGCAAATCTCCATAACATATATTGTCCTGTATATGTTATGAAATGAACATCATCTCCCCTCAGGATTTGAGAAGACGTGCGAATCTCATGAAGACTGTCAATCAAACCGGCACAAGAACTTGTTGTGCGACCAGGGTTATTGTCAGTGCCTTCCGGGATACATCGATGAGGCCTTCAAGGGCTGTGTTATGTGTAAGTTGATTTTATAAAGTTATTATACGACCGACCAACGAGGGTATTGTATGTTTGAGCTTGAAGGTAACCAGGTACGAGTTCTCCCGTAAATATGATTTGAAATCAAATATATATACACATATACAACCTTTCTTCACGTGAGAAACTAACTCTCTTTTTAAAAAAATATTTATATCCACGTGAAAAGAAACAGAAGATGGAATACGACTCTGGAATCTTGAATCAGCAAATAAGAATATTAAAGAAAATTGTGTCTGATGTCTACTCTTTCCCCATATATATATAGATGAAATATAATAAAATTATGGAATTGGGAACATAAATAAACGGTGTTCCTTGCCGCCATAAGGAGTACCTGACTGTCATAATCAGCGTGACAACTGACAATCAAAACTAACCTGAAGAAGCCAACATGGCTGAAAGCGCTAGTTAGCTAAAATGAATGTATTTATGTTCCCAATTCCATAATTTTATTATATTTCATCTATATACACCTGAGAGTTGTGCTTGTGGATTTTTCGTGTATATATATTTATATATATATATATATATATATATATATATATATTAAAAAGATAAGTCAGAAGTTGAATGAATCCATTTTACTGGCTAGTACTTTCAGCTCAATTTAGGAGCATCTTCAGGCCATAATAATAATAATAATAATAATACTTTATTGCCTTTTCAGGAATTTGTTTTACATCAACACAGAGCTTGAACAGGAGAACAATCATATGAAATATTTATGTACATGCATTTAACTCTTTTCACATTTATTTAATAGACATATTGTGTTAGGAACAAAAGATGTACGGGCTCTCTTAGTTTTCAAAACTGGAACTTTGTAGCGGCGGCCTGAAGGGAGAAGGTGATATTCTGAATGAAGGGAATGTGTCGGGTCAGATATGATTTTGACAGCTTGATTTACGATTTGCCGCTCATATATATCAGTTAAACACTCGAACTTGACACCGGCAATCTTACTCGCAACGTTCACAATTTTGTTAACTTTAGATTTAAGATGAACTGAGAGAGACCCGTACCAACAATGGAATGAAAATGTTAATATGCTTTGAATAAAAGCTGTATAAAAGGTTGACATGACGGAGGGGTTAACATCGAAAGATCTGAGTTTTCGCATGAGATGAAGACGTTGTTGACATTTGTTAAACAAGGCATTAATGTTGGAATTCCAGTTCAGTTTAGAATCAATGTAGGTTCCCAAATATTTATATTCCGACACAGTCTCAACACATTCACCATTTATTATGACTGGAAGCATTTTAGATGGTTTACTTCGAAAGTCAATAACCAGTTCCTTCGTTTTTTTTACATTTAAATGTAGATGATTGTCTGCACACCAAGTTGTAAATTTTGTAATTTCATCTTTATACATATGTTCAGATATATCATTATTTAATTTTCCAACAATTGCGGCGTCATCCGCAAACTTGATCGTTGAGCAGGTAGAACTATAACTAACGCAATCGTTAGTGTAGAGGGTGAACAGGACGGGCGAGATGACACAACCTTGCGGCGCTCCGGTATTTATGGATATTGTGCTCGATACTGTCCCATTAACTTTGACAAATTGCCTTCTGTCCACAAGAAAATTTCCAATCCATTTGATGAGATTAGAATTCACGCCCATGTTCAACAGTTTCTCAATCATGATGTGAGGCTGTATAGTGTTGAACGCAGATGAAAAATCAACAAACAAGATCCTGATATAAGACTTCGGTGTCTCAAGATGGTTGTAGACATTATTGAGGAGTGACAATGTAGCATCAACAACTCCTCTCCTAGATCTGTAGGCGAACTGAAGTGGGTCCATTATATCGGAAACTGCCTGTCGGAGATGTCTCAGCAAGATGCGTTCCATGGACTTCATTGCAATAGATGTTAGCGCAACTGGTCGGTAGTCATTTAATTCTTTAGGCTGCGTCTTCTTTGGAACAGGTATTATTTCTGAAGTTTTCCAAACGGAAGGAATGACACGAGTATCAACTGAGAGTTGGAACAATCTTATACAAATAACGGATATGAACGTCGCCAATATATATATTTTGTTGCAAAAGTAGTTTTGCAATAAGGTCAAACTGCAAAAAACCTCACTGGTCGCGATTTGTTGAAACTTCGATGACTTTATTCACTAGTACTTTCAACCTTTCTGCATCTTCAGGTGAATGACGTTGAGTCAGTTGTAACGACGTCATTAAATACAATTATGACGTCACAATACAACATAGTTACAGGAGTACACATACATCTCCGTAGAAACAGAACATGAAAACATTATGTACATGTACATTGGAATTTAAGTTAATTATATTATATTTTGGAATTTAGCTTTGGCTTTAATTTGTTTATAAACAATAACAAAAGTTATAACTGTAACTAACTGTAACATACTTGACAAGACCCACATAATGGTCGAAATGAATTCATCGTATTAAAGAAGATTGATCCAGTCCGAACCATCTGATGTTTACTCTTTCTTATATATATATATATACATATATATAAAAAAGTTCGAAGTTAGAAGTAATGATCCATTAATTTTAATGACTAGCGCTTTCAGCTTTACAAGCCTCTTCAGGCCATTACATAACGGATAATAACGTTGTCAGGCAACGCCGTCGTGAACATTATGACGTCATTACATTATGACGTCATAGGCAAGGTATCAAAAGGATGGACATCAAGGTTTAGCATTTAACTTTGGCGAAAACATTTCGATAAATTTGCTTTCCTTTGTTTCTAAAAGCTTACTATTATCAAAATTTAATTTATACATTGGGAAGACAGAAAAATGCCCGTTTCCGCATTCGGCCAAGTGTTTACTTAATGGGATAGTACGGTTTTTGGGCTGATTAATGTGTGATCTGTGTAAGTTCATTCGTAATTTCAACTTCAGTTCTGTCTTCCCAATGTATTTTTCATTACAACCAGAGCATATGATGACATATATAACATTTTTGCTGCTACAATTGAGATTTTGGCGAACAGAAAACAATTTGGTTTCAGTAATTTGTACAGAAGAGCCGACAAGAATGTAAATATATAAATTTAATGCTTTAATGCTTATCTTATATATATATATATACATTCATCAGGGTAACTTATACATTGTGTTGCTAATGGTATAGCGTTAACAATGACAGAGACGTAATTCATGACGTCATATGAATACCACTAAAAAAATATATAGTAAATGCGACGTCAACATGATTTCATATTAGTTACAGTAAAAAAAAACTTTCGATAGTCTTGAAAATATTCCAAATGTGTTTATTATGTCGAACAAAATAATGTCCTCTAGCTACTATTTTTTAGTAACTTTTACTTGTCATTTTCGATACACTTAGATTGAAAAAATAGGATAATTTCTGTAAAGAATGCAGTGCATTGTTACGATAAGCTATATTTCCAATCTTAATCGGTAATATTTTGTAACCCAGTTGAGTTTGCCTAAATTTAAGATTTATTTCAACAGCACAAGAACGGTTAACATAGCGTCGTTAATCGATATAGTCGAGATTCTTGGTAGTCGTTTTCCATATAAGATGGTACATGTGGCTTGAGTATCTGGAGGTAGTTAGTTAATGAATTGAGGAACTTTAAGTATAGTTAGCATCGAATTACAACTGGTTTAACTTTTGAACTGATACTGATTAACAGTAGTTACTAGCATAAGTACGAAACTAATGTTCGTGTTTCGTATCTTGATTGATACGAAACTAGGTATTCACTCTAGCTTTACCTCAATAATCTATATTATATAACATCATGTCAATGTGTTTCAGTTTGTACTACATTCAACCATGTATGATGAAGACCGGTCTGTCAAATAGCTGTAATAGATGTATGGCATTATTATAATATTGTAATAAAGAACATGTTTTCACTATGTTTCTAGTACTGTCATGCTTAGTAACGTAGGTTTGTTAAACCTTGCTGTCGATTTGGAGCGCTAAGTTTATCGTGCCTCTTTTATTTATGTTGAGAATCATAGCTTTAGCTTAGCAACCTTTAACTAAAGTATGTAATACCTACAAAGACTCATTCTCATCTTTTATTATCTTATCTATGAAACACTCATAACAATCAATGTTCATTGCTTATTTCAGACGGTTCCTTAATGAACGTGGCAAGATACAAACCTGCATCAGCAAGTTCAGTCTGGTTTATGAAGCCAGGAACAGCTGTAGATGGTAACAGAAATACTGACTATAAGGGCAATAGTTGTTTCGACACTAAACCAAAAGATGCATCACCGTGGTGGCAGGTTGACTTGCAGAAGAAATACCGTGTGCGTGAAATTACTATCGTGAACAGACAAGATGAATGTCGTAAGTTGTTTATGTCTTTGTTTCTTACCATAATGGTAAAGTAAAAGTTGTGGTAGGTATGGCAACTGAGCAAGGTTTTGACTGTTTTCTGATCCAAATATTTTAATTTATTATCATCTGTGAAACTCATTTTAGCAAAGCGTCTTGCTAGCGATCAATTTTCTTTTTGATTATGAAGTCTATTGCATACAATATTGAAGATTAACGGTTTGAAATAACAGTTGTAGTAGTGTATTTCCGCTTGCCCGATGTTCTGACAATTTTGACTTAACTTCGGACAGAACCAGTCAATGTTTTTACTTTTGGTAAAAATCCAATATTATTGTTGAATTTGAAAACCCAAGGTTTACTTTCAATACCATAAAATTTTCAACATGACGGCATTTATATGATATGTGATATATTTTATTTCGTAAAGGGACCACAGGTCCATTATACAGATATTGTAAGTATAATCTTGTATTATAGAGAGCCATATAATATCAAAATGATGTGATAAATATTTCCATACAGGCAAACTCAACATAATTTATACACAATACAATTATGTTAAGGGCGGCTTCGAAGAAAGTCTGCCTTTGTTTTGTACCTAAGTAAAGGAATTTGCAAAGAATTCTTTAAAATGTGACAAAATAAGGATCGCATCTTGTTCGAAGTTGGATATTCCAAGTAATATTTCGGATATATGTTCACGTCTTAAAGTATGATAGAAAGGATATTTTTAACTTCTTCTTAACATAACTTCTTTTGAGCAGTATATTTCGAAAAAAACATATATTTACTTATATAAATTCAACTTCAAATTGCCAATATTGAAAGCAGTTTGATCATATCGTAGTTACTCTTTCACAATTTTTTACATTTTATCACGTTTTGGCACTTTCAACAGTCCCTGAGCTTTGATTCACTTGACAACAAATATTTCGGCATTCTTTTTCATGAATTAGGAAATAGGACTTGTCCAAATGGCATTCTTTGAAAGATTTGTCCAATTATGAAATGTTTATCAAAATAGAAAGATATCAAAACATATTGAAATGGCTTGCAGACATTACATATACATATTACAATTCCATCAGCGACTTCGAATTTTGTCTCAACATCTGTCAGTTTGCCCCTACTGATATATAACATATGTTCATATCATGCTTTTCAAAGAGAATTATAGAAAATACTCCATTACAACTTTATTCGTTTGAAAGAGACTAATATCATGTCAGCCTACAAAATAACGTTTTCTCTAGTATCTATCAAAAGTTCATATGATTGATTATTAAATCATCGCTCTCGCTAGGGTAATACAACAATTCACACTCGTTTCGTTAAAGTCATAAGACACACTTCCTCGGGTAAACATCTCTATTTTTCCCCGTTATACAATGTAGGATGACTTGTTATTATGCAAATATTCTGTGAAAGTTGTCAAACTCTCATCGTTTAAGGAGTTTGGATGCAAAAACAAAAGCAGTATGTGTCATTAAAAAGAAAAAGATATCCTCTATATTGTAATATTATATTCGTTATCTTATTTTATATCATTTCATGTCATCTATAGCAGTCAATGTTTTTACTGAACAAGCATTTTCTTTCCTCTTCCTCTTCCTCTTTCCTTACACTTTGTAGGCTTGTGTTCGACTGGTAAATGTCTTCCCGGTTCTCCAATGATGATAGTTCAATAGAATGGCTTTCGACATCTATTGGCAAAGATTCATTCAAATGATAATTATCATTTGGTTCATGCTCAAAACAATTTTCTTGAACAATTGCTGGAGGCGTTGTTGTGGTGCGACCGGTCCCTGCTTTATATATATAATGAAATATATATATATATTCAAAATGGGTGTAAGAATAATAACAACGATGCTTTCCTCCTACATGTTTCAACTTTATCCTCAGGGAGGTTTACATTACAGCGATTATGATGTCGTGCTTGAAACTTACATTCTTACACAATTATCAATAATATGATAAACAAACCTAAAAACAATTAAGAAAGAAAAATTTACACAGCTAATTTTGTATCACATATTATTTAAAATAGAAAATATTTCAAGTTTTCAAAATCAACAAATTTCAGCATCAGTTTCAAAACTTTTCGAGTGAACTCTTTTCATTCAATTTTGTTGTTGTTGATAAATTAAATTTAATAGATAATGATTCCTAAGTATTATTGATATGTTGGTATAACGAAACCCTTGTTTCAGGTGATCGTGTACACAGCTTGACCGTTGAAGTGTATGACAAGAACCCAGAAACGGATGAGAGGGCAGAGAAAAAGGTTTGCTTCGATTACACGAACAATTTTACAGGGGTTGAGCTGAATCTCAAATGCAATTTGCCTGTGATTGGTCGCTATGTTCGGTTGCAGAAAACCAAAAAATTCAATCGCATTGATACGCTTCAAATGTGTGAGGTGGAGGTTTTGGCTTTGGATATTTCAGAGGGTGGTAACATCAACGTGGCAGAGAACAAACCTGCATCAGCAAGTTCAGTCTGGTTTATGAAGCCAGGAACAGCTGTAGATGGTAACAGAAATACTGACTATAAGGGCAATAGTTGTTTCGACACTAAACCAAAAGATGCATCACCGTGGTGGCAGGTTGACTTGGAGAAGAAATACCGTGTATGGAAATTACTATCGTGAACAGACAAGATGAATGTAGTAAGTTGTTTTTATCTTTGTTTCTAATATTTGAAAACATTTATTTGAAAACATGGATATGGATATTGATATAGATGGATATTCATATCCAACCACTCGTGGTTGCTCAAGGCAATTTAAATGTCCTTGTTTAGTCACTGGTAATGTAACGCTGCAAGATTACGCGACACCTGAATTTAATTTTATAGCAATATAGCAATATTTTGATAGCAATATTCGACAAGCTTGCAGTGGGCAAGTGTGTGTGTGCGTGTGGGTGGGTGTGTATGGGTGTGTGCGTGTGGGTGTGTATGCGTGTGTGTGTGAATGATATATATATTCAAAATTAGTGTGAAGTGTTAAAATAATAACGATGATTTCCTCCTACATGTTTCAACTTTATCCTCAGGAAGGTTTACATTACCGTGATTATGATGTCGTGCTTGAAACTAACATTCTTACACAGTTATCAATGATATCAAAAGTACACAGCTAGTTTTATGTCACATATTTTTTGAAATAGGAAACATTCAAGTTTTCAAAATTAACAAATTTAAGCATCAGTTTCTTTTCTTTCAAATTTTTTGTTGTTGATAAATTTCATGTGAATAATGTGCCTTATTTTTCAAATGTATTTAATTTAAAACATACTAGGGGTCATATTAGTATAAATAAATGAAGTGAATAGATTGTGATTCCTAAGTATTATTGATATGTTAGTGTAACGAGACCCTTGTTTCAGGTGATCGTCTACACAGCGTGACCATTGAAGTGTATGACAAGAACCCGGAAACGGAAGAGGGTGCAGAGAAAAAGGTTTGCTTCGATTACACGAACAATTTTACAGGGGTGGAGCTGAATCTCAAATGCAATGTGCCTGTGAGTGGTCGCTATGTTCGGTTGCAGAAAACCAAAAAATTCAATCCCAGTGATACCCTTCAAATGTGTGAGGTGGAGGTATATACAGGATAATCTTAAAATCCTTCTCAGGCTTTTCGTGTGGAAGGTGAGTGGCTCTCATTCATTCTCCAGCATTTTGATCCGTATAATAGGGCGGAATTACACAGCTCTGATATAGCCTTAGCTTTGTCTTGGTGCTGCAATAGGATGGTGTTTAGCATTCTGAAGGCATTTCTGGCTTTTTTGAGTCGGTTTCTAATGTCACTATCGGCTTCAACATCATTACCTACTGTATTACCTAGGCATGTGAACTCTTCAGTTGTTGGCAGATCGTCTCCTTTAGCCTTCACTGGTACTGGGTTGGGTATTTTCAGCATCTTAGCCTTCACTGGCACTGGGTTGGCTTTGTTCAACATCATTCCCTCTGTCTTCTTTTGGTTGATCTTTAACCCAATTTGTTGTGCAAATATGCTGAGTTGGGGTGTTTTTCCTGCATGTGCTGGTGTTTGTGTACTAATAAAACCAAGTCAAAAGAAAACTCTAGATGTGTGTAGAAGAGGGTCCAACTGATACCCCTTGGTTGGTCTGCTTTTGTCTGTCCAAAAACCCAGTCAATTGTTAGATTGAAGAGTAGAGTGACATACAGCAACCCTGTCTTACACCAGTCCTTACGAGGAATTGGGTATCTTTGTTGCCAACTCTGCATTTGAAGTTGTTATAGAAGCTTTGTTGACCAGGATAATTTCTCGTCAGATTCCGTATGCCCTGAGTATGCGCCAAAGACTTCCTTGGGGAATATTTATTATTCTATATGATTTATCATTCCTGGTTATTGTCCCTGAAATGATAAGAATATGCATTTTACTATGTAAGTGTAAGTATGTGTGCTTAAAAAACAACATGATGTTGAGTATCTGATAGTTTAAGTAACATTTCACCACTGTACACTAATGTATTTATAGGTTGGAACAATTTCAATGGATTTACCATTCAAAAGGACGTTTTCATAAAGTCTACCAGCCTTTCTGAAAACAATAACTTTACTTTTATTAATATTGATTTTCAATTTCCACCTATAACAATCAGAAACAAGCTTATCGAGCCTCTTGTGTAGACATATAACTGTGAAATCAAAAAGTGCAATATCATCAGCAATTAATAGTATGACCAACTCAATCAAGTCTAGATTAATATCCCTTTGACCATCCGTTGATAAACTTTCCACAATGTCATTGACAAAAAGGAAAATAGAAAGGGAGACAACTGGCAACCCTGACGAACTCCAGATAAACAATAAAAAGGCGTGTAAACATCTCTCAAAGAAACACAGGCTTTAACATTCTGATACATGTTTTCAAAAGTCTATACTTATTACCCTTCACGTTTCCTAACCAAAGTTTATAAAGGAGACTGCACCTATCAACAGAGTCAAACACAGTTTTCAAATCAATAAATATACAAAACGACCTTTATAAAGTGAGAGATATTTACCAATAATAGTGTTATTGACAAATATATTATCATGAGTTTTGAAACCATGTCTGAACCCAGCTTGTTCGTCAAAGAAAAAATTCTTCCATCTCGCCCCACTTGTTTAACCTGTTATTCACAATTTTTCAAATTATTTTGCCAGTTACTTCAAGCAGTGTAATATGTCTTTAGTATCCAGGGCTAACAATTTTACCTTTCTTATACAAAGGAATTGGAACTTCAAATGTCCACTCAAATGGATATATACCTGTTTATAGGATGCTATTGTGTAATGATTTTAATAAAACAGTACAATGAGTTACTTTAAAAAAAAATCAAATGGAAAGCCACCGAGTCCTGGTGCTTCACCATTCTGTGCATCATGAAAAACATTTATTATTTCATGGTAAGATATTTCTTTGTCCAAATGTTCATTATCCCCAGATGTGTCAATAAGTTCATCACTAATTGAGTCAAGAAAGTTTCTGACATACTTATAAAAATGTTCATCTTGTGCTGAAACAAAAGAAATTTTGAGAAACGTTCTAAAAAAAAATTCATTCATTCAGATGGTGTAATATAATTGTTTACAAAAGATGATTTGGTTTCACAATTTTCAAAAACAAGTTGCTGTCTTTAGTATTTTGTACATTTGTCAGTTTATTTCTTACGGAAGCCTATTAGTGTCACGGTGAAATTTTTTTTTAGAACTATCTCCTACGTAGGTGATAGTATCTCTTACGTAGGACTTAGTATCTCCTACGTAAGAGATAGTTTCTCCTACGTAGGAGATAGTATCTCCTACGTAGGACATAGCATCTCCTACGTAGGACTTAGTATCTGCTACGTAGGACATAGTATCTCCTACGTAGGAGATACTATCTCCTACGTAGGACTTAGTATCTCCTACGTAGGAGATAGTTTCTCCTACGTAGTTTCTCCTACGTAGGAGATAGTATCTCCTACGTAGGACTTAGTATCTGCTACGTAGGACATAGTATCTCCTACGTAGGAGATACTATCTCCTACGTAGGACTTAGTATCTCCTACGTAGGAGATAGTTTCTCCTACGTAGTTTCTCCTACGTAGGAGATAGTATCTCCTACGTAGGACATCGTATCTCCTACGTAGGACTTAGTATCTCCTACGTAGGAGATAGTATCTCCTACGTAGGACTTAGTATCTACTACGTAGGCGATAGTTTCTCCTACGTAGGAGATAGTATCTCCTACGTGGGACATAGTATCTCTTACTTAGGAGATAATTTGTTTCAGAAATTGATCATTTAAGTGGTTTGTTTGTGTGTTTGCCTGTCATATAGTTCGCAATCAGTTCAACAACAAAAAACTATCATCTTTTGATTTGAGACAGCGTTTGATAAATTACGTTTTTGACCATGATCTAAGCTTGTTGTCTAATCGTTTAAATTGCCTGGGGCGTCAAGCGGTTACACGTACACTTTTACATTCAACATCATACCATTTGTCTCCCTTTGGAACATGATTAGATAACCCTAAAAGGCAATTAATTTCATTTCTTCTGAAAGTGTTTGTGAAAAACCTGCTCATAGTTCTTTTATGGATAAGGTTAATTAATTTCCGATTTAAAAAAAATCCTGTCATGTTTGTGTACTTGCTATTGTTTTATATAAATGTGCAACTAGAACTTCTTTGTAAATTTGTTGTGGCATCCAATGATATATTTATCCAAACGATGGTGTATTCCCGGATTAAGTCGTCGCCCCGTTCATCCATCTGTCCGTAATCTTTATGTTGACGAAACTCAAACCTTGTAAGACCATGCTCAATGCAAAAGTATGAGAAATTGCACGGTAAATCTTGATATGTGGATTATCAACGTATAAATAATCCCAGTTAGAGCAGAGCTAAAAAACGAGAAGACCTTGCTATATGAAACTTGATAATGGAGTTTACATCTTTTGACTTTGGTTGATCAATTGAAAAGTAATGATCAATAAAGGTTACAATTTGAAACAAGCATATGGTGTATATTAGTTTCAAATGATTGGTGAAGATAACAATTGTCAACGAGATTAATGTGAGTAACATCATACATCTATAGGTTCACAGTTTACCTAATGTCGGGGAATGTGGTTGACTGTTATCTTTACTTGTTATTGTAGCGATTTTGATTGTGCAGTATGTTGTTTATTGTTTATGACATGAAAATCAGTATGAAAGTACAGAAATGTTTCCTATTTGTAGATGCGAATGACTTTTAAATAATTTATTATCTCATAAGTATTTTGTTGTAACACGTTTTACCTTTTCACGTTGTGTGTTTTGATGCACATTGATGTAAATAGAAATAGGTTAGGATGTATTTTATAATGTGAATTAAAAAATGTCTTCATTTACAGAAATTCAGTAGACCATTCACCCACAGACCAGTTTGAATACTTACGTGTTAACTTGGAATGTGGTGCAGTCTGTTGATAAAGGGGCAGTAACACGCTTTATGGGGAAAATAAGGTGATGTCAGGAAAATGAAAATCAATGGTTCCAATTGACAGTGTATTCAAACTAAATGAAGCAAAAAATATATATAATGTAAAGTTCGGCCATGTGACTCTAATTTCTTATTCAAAATGAATTCTGGCCGCAAATGGATTTAATGTGAATCTTTATAATGTGTTTTATGACTATGAATGACTGGTTTGTGTAATGATATTTTTGACACTATCAAAAATACATTTACAATTATGGTACAATTACAAGTGAAAAATTGACAATTTGAAGTTTTCCAAAAATGTAATACTGCCCCTTTACTAAAGAACTAGGATCTAAAATAGTGTCCAAAAGAAACACTACCAACTATCAAAGATAATCCACTGGTGATTGAATTGACTTAAACATGGCTACATAATTTTTCAGAGGCCAGTTGATCTTGATGTTAAATTTTGATCTTAAGTTGCATTTGCGATAAAATACGCCTTCAGTGTTTTAGAAACACGTCGATCGGAGATAGCACAGAAAATTAAACACATTTGCTGATTTCAAGCGTCCTACAGCAAATACACATCAACACATTAATGTTACAATAAACTAAAGTGCATTATGTCGGCAACATCATTTTCTAACATAACTTCCATAATTTATTTATAATTTTTTAACTTAAAAACCGAACCTTGTAATCAAAATACATTTAGAATTACGATTTATGCACACCGGTTGTTATCGAACAGCCACAAGTTGAAAAGTATCTATTACTAGACGATGAAATTGTGCTAATCGAATTTGATAAAGTACAACTCTATTCGGTAAAACACGTTTGTTTTATATCGTGTTGAAAACATGGTAGCGTTTCTTTTGGACAGCAGTTAACAATGTTGCATTCATAATGAGAGAGATTGACTCACAATCAAAGCAATGACACTCAGACTGTGACAGACACAAACATACAGACACTTTTAATTAATTGAAATCATTAATTATTTGTTTGAGATTTTATCAATTCATATTTGTGTACGCCTAACAGAAAAAGAGGTGTTTACACCTATGTATTTAGAGAGACGCTAAAGATACAACTTATTTACGGGAATGTCTTTTAAAAGTCAATCATTGTAAAATATAAATGTGATTTTTTTGTTATGTTGCTTAAAGTCCACTTCTAGAAAGTTGTAAAGAAATATGTATCCATATAGAACGAAAATATACAATATATTATTTATTTGAAGCAAGATTGAATCACAACAAGGCAGTAGCATAAAGAGGCATAAAAGATCTGGGCACTTCAGGAATTTATCGAAATATGTTTTTTTAGACTTAAGGCCTCTCTCCGTGCAATTGCTCATATTTTGTGTTAATATTCAATGACACTCTTCAGAAGTGTATATGTTATATCACAATTTAATTAAAAAAATGTATGTGATAGATATTTGCTTGTTTAATTATTTTAAAATGTTTATGACATTACAAATTCGTTAGTGAATCCATTGTTTTAACTGTTATTTGGAAATTGTTTTTGTGGTGGCGTATCTTGTATTAATGATTATTACTTCTTTAATTAACGTATTCTGATTCAATTTCATATGTATCTTTTTGCTAGTTGGTTTCAAATAAAATTTGGTTTCACATAATGTATCGTGTTATGTATAAATTTCATCAAATGTATTGGTTCATGTCAATGTAGATGATACTACAAACGTAAATGTTCATAATTTGATGATTCATTTTAAAGATATGTGGTCTGGAATCTGTAAGATCATTAGTGAAAATTATTAACCATAACATTCAATATCTAATATCAATAACAAGCTAATGCGTGCATCACATGTAATATAATTTTTTTATGGAAGTATAATACACCAAAAGCAATCGGTATCATATCTTATATTTATCTGATTCTTAATTATATCAACAGGAACATTATATTGTTAACCCTTTTTTACATCAAATCAACATTAAACGAAGAAAAGACATTTCATTTTCGCAAACATTCAAGTTCATGCAATCAGAGATCGTGTTAAAAAGAATACATTTTAAAGACCCATTTTCAGAGTTCAAAATTTCTAAAAGTTACTTTACTGTTTTCCTTGTATTTTTGGGGGTTTTTTTTGCGACGAAACTAGGGGAAATCGGTCCATAATTCATTAAATAGGAGACGATTTACCAAAATGACCGAAAGTGTGCAGTTGAATCAAGAATGAAGGCGAATCAAGTGTGGCCATCTCATAACTTCTTGTTTCTAAATATACGCTTGAAAACCGTCTTTGTCGCACACGACTTGATTTTATTACCATCTCCGATAACAATCGAACGCAATTACGTAGTAAAATTATGTGGGACACAACCTTAAGCAGGGCACAAATGGTATCATCCCATCACGTGAATTGACGGGCGCATTGCAAGTGCTCGGCATGTTCTCCACGTGCCATCTCCGACTCATCCTTCAAATGAACATCACAGGTTTCACACTGAATAATAAACTCGGGAGATCTGTGTGGATGAGTCAACATCCGGACGGTAGCATGTCTAAATTTAGACACGCGCCCCATGTATGAGAGGTTTTTGATATGTCATTTTTCTTGAAGCAATTGAGTAGACTCTGTATTAGTAAAACATGATAAAACCGCTACACCCCCATGGCCGGTAAAGTCAAATAGCAGTGGATTCTTAACGATAACACAATGAAATTAACACCATGAATGATCTGTCTTTAATTCAGAAGTTGTATTGGCACGGTCAGTGCATTTTCATGGAAGAGTACAAGGGACTTTAAACCTTTAAAATGGTCGCCGCAGTCGTATCGCTTGCTCTAACTTTTTTCCGCTAAGCTTTCCAGAGATCTTATTCATAACTTATTGCGTATACATCGAGAGAGTTATTTTGACATGTTCAACATTGCGTGATTGTTATACTCTATAAAAGGTGTTTAGATTGTGCGACCTTGAATATCAAAGGTCAAGGTCACGAGATATGCGATTTTGCAGTGTATGCCAAATCTGGGTATAACTTTATCCCAATCTAAATAAA
This sequence comes from Steromphala cineraria, assembly GCA_916613615.1. Taxonomy (NCBI): domain Eukaryota; kingdom Metazoa; phylum Mollusca; class Gastropoda; order Trochida; family Trochidae; genus Steromphala; species Steromphala cineraria. The sequence goes on along the minus strand of OU744734.1, from coordinate 26,162,015 downwards.
TTTAGATCAACAGGTTTTATATTTGGTCATACTGTTGATCTAACATTGGCCGGTAAGGCGGGTCATCCCGCTGACCTCTGTCAGCCGCCCAGCCAATCAGAAAAGTTGCCCTAGCTCGCTGGAAGTTACAAAAACTCAGCAGAAAATCTTTTGAAATGGATGACGTTCGGAGCTCAGTCATTCGGAGCGAAGCAGAGCGACCATTTCGACGAAAAATCCGATTGCTTGATTGTATTTATAGATTATATTTTTTTCGTTTTGAAATGAATTAGCGTATTTGCTAGCTGTCAATGACAAATGACGATTGCACATGGCACAGATACTAACGTGGCGAATAAAAATCACTAAGTTAAAGCATGATAAATGTCAATATATGTCAATTTATATTGCAATCCTCAAGCAAGGGGAGGTAACTCCTTTTTTTTTATCAAATTCTTTTGTTCTAATTTCTTTCATTTCCATCCAAATAATTTTTTTAAATAGTAATATTTGTCAATCATAAAAATAAAAATATTTCATCCAACCAAAATAAAATGAACCTACTGATATTTTTCTTATCAGTATCAAAATCAAAATTTATTTTTCACAATGCACACTGTTGAGAACAGGCCATAGGTTATCATCTGTTTCTTCCGTTCGCATCTTGAATGCGCGACTTTGAACTGTTTGTGACGTAGAATTTGATTGATCAAATCACGAATTCCTAATTTGCATACGAAAGGTCACCGGGACGACCTCTCACACTGGTCAATGTTAGATCAACAGTATGACCAAATATAAAACCTGTTGATCTAAATTTATTTAGATTGAACTTTATCCAATTTAGCTTTTCAAATCAAGTGTACTTGTGTTGTCTGTCATCCTTGTGAACCACCCTTTCCAAGCGAGAAGCGTTGTCATTTACTTAAGAAATTCAAATGTTTAGTGATGCAGTTTTTTTTCCGCCAGGGGAAACTGCCGGAACCCACGGATTTACCCGATCCAGACTTTTGATTTTTTGTTCATTAATTTTTTATGAATTGTCTTTTTACATTTCTTCTTTGTAGAATCCATAGATGCTTTTATCGCCAGTCCAACAATTTGGCTCCAGTGTCTAATACCCTCAGGTTTGAAGTTCACCTGAGCATTTTATGCTTGTTAACTAGATTAGCATTTGCGGGACACCAACCCCGAAACTTAGGATTTCGCCTTGACCTGTTCCGCCGTCAACAGAACTCAGCAAATTGGGCATTCAAGGTCATATGATCAATGGACACAATACATTGAGTATAATAATAATATTAAAATATAGTCGCAAAGCGACAATGACAGGATTCAGCCCAAAGTAATGAGTGCATTTTGCCTTTTGTATGAACTTTGGCCCCTGCTAACACTGGCACGAAAGCGCTCAAACTTACATATTATAATAGCTGAAGCCCTCTCCTTTGGTACGTTAGCCTCAGAAGTCGCGAATACTAAATACCTATCCCAGTGTGCACTTTCAAAATAGCTCCACTTTTTCCATACCACCTTTTTCAACAAAATCCGTGGAATAAAAAAAAATAATAAAACACGCCAATAACAATAAGGATTCAGCCTGAAAGGCTGAATCCTTAATAAGAAAAACAAAGATAATAACAATAGGTCTTCAGACCTTGTCTTGAAAAAAAATCGGGCTCGTACAAAACGAGTTCAGGATAGGGCATACAATCCCTGAAAAATTCATGAAATTCTGCTGGACCGTCTCTTCAGAATCTTTGCCACAAAAAAAGTGCAAATAATAAAAAAAATAATAATAAGAAAAACAAAGATAATAACAATAGGTCTTCAGACCTTGTCTTGAAGACCTAAATATAGCCGCAAGCGGCGACAACAGGATTCAGCCGCATCATTTGATCATTATGTCAATTTTCAGATGTGATTCACAATATTTTTGCCAAACCGTAAGCCGCATTTTAAGTGTTTTTTAATTAAGGGGTAGACAGAGAGAGCTAATGGACAGTTGTTACACTTTTACATCACGTGTCCCAGCACTATCACGAAGGTCATGTGATTTTGACTTTTTGCAATTTTCACAAATACACTCTGTCAAAAAAAGAAACGCAACCCCTGTCAGTTTTTAACTTTTTATTACACATAGATCATCAAAGTTAACACAATGAAATTTTACATGTTGAAACAAAAGTATGTTTAGTATAAGGTCTCAATCTCTTAGGTCTCTATCATACATTCGACGGAAACCGGTGGGAGCTTTCTTCAGTATCTAGTATGAGCACCATGAGCTGTAATCACAGCATTGCAACGGATCAGACGATGAATCCTTTCCTGTGGAGTTGCTGTCCGCTCAACCTGTAGTGCTGAATCCAGTGCATCTAACGTCAGAATTCCCGAAAACAGAATTCCCATAAGACAGAATCAATCACAACACTAATACAGACAGACAGTCAGACAGGTAGATATTTTATTTCAGTCTCACCTAAAAAAATACATGGTAAAAATTGGTTGTAAAAATAACATAAAAGTAAGCCACCCTTTAAGGGTTATGAGAGACTATCACAAAAAAGTAAATAAGATGTATATATACATTATAAGATATGATAAATATGATTTAAAATAAACATACAATCATAGAAAAATCATGTTACACATTTTATCTATATCTTTTATCTTGCAATTTTATTTTTTTTAAATATTTTATTCGTTCCCACAGTTACATGTTTACAAAAACCATGTCATAACAGCGACAAAAACATATCTATAAAAAGTCAAAAAAAAATAAATATATATATATATAAAATTGCATGTTAAATCAAAGATATGGGATGAAAGGAAACCATTTGTTTTCAAATTTATTTTCATTATTATTTCTTTTAGCAATAAATTTTTCAGCTTGGTAAATCAATTTTAATGTTTTCAAAAAGTTGCCAAGTTTTGGAATAATATTTTTGATATTGCATAAATGAATATGCCTTTTTGCTGAGAAAATAATTTGGTTTAGTATTTGTTTTAAATTTAAACTACCAAACCAAACCAAATATTTTGTTATTTTAATTTCCAGCTTGGGATAGGTATTTAGCCAATTCTCAACATCATTCCAAAATATCTTGGTTTCATTACAATCCAATAAACATGGCATACGGATTCCTGTGTATCATTACAAAAGCTACACGTGTCTTTATCCATCAGTTTCATTTTTAAAAGCTCTCTTTTTGAATATATAATACCATGTAAAAACTTAAATTGAAAATCAATAAGTTTGACATCCATAAAACCATAAATGTCAAAAATCTTATGACATTCTATGTCGCAGTCAAAAATGTTTTCCCATTTCAAACATATCTTAAGTTGTCTGTCATCAGACATGAGTTTATCATAAAATATTCTAGATCCTTTTGAAAGTGAAATAAGGCTTTTGTTACAGGAAGTAATATTCATGTTATTTATGGGTATCCTACTTTTATTATTTATAGTTTGTATCCATGGCTTTGGCAATAAATTAATAACATATTTGTAATCTAACACTGTTCCTCTGATGCCATACATAGATTTAAGTGTTTCAAAAGGCATAAAACCTGATTTGTCACATAAGTCTTTAATTGATAATATTCCTCTGTCAGCCCAGTGTTTTATAAAGTGGTGGGTATTTTTTAAATTGTGATTAAACCAAAGGGGCTGAGCTAGGATATCATCAATATTATCATTATCTATTTAATTCTTCTTACAGTATCTACTCCATGCCTTAAGAACATCAAGCCAGTATGGATTATTAATATCAAACACTTCCATACCATAAGCCCCAAATTTGAATATATCGTTAAAGGGTATTTTTGCAAGGGTTAATTACAGACTTTTTTTTACAGTAAAGTCTCAAAGTGGATAACTTTAATTTAAAGCTTCAATAAATGTTTTTATATCAATCATCCTTAGACCACCTTCTTTTTGCAATCTTTTCATAGTAAACCTTTTTATCTTATCATTTTTGTCATTCCAAATAAAATTAAACAATATTTTTTCAAGTGAAGAGATGAAGGAATCTGGGGGATTAGGTTATGCGCTAAATATATGGACTAATTTTGAAACTGCTAAAGTCTTAATAACTAATCCTATTAAAGTCAAATGCCTTTTTCTCCAATTGGCTAATAATCTATTAATTTCTTCTAGCCTTTTCCTAGTATTAATTACCCATAAGTCACAGAGTGTTAGAGTAAATTTGATACCCAATATTTCAAATTCCCCACTGTGCCATTCTATCTTTATATCCTTACATAATTTTTCATGACTATTTGCTTTTTAGCCTATCCAAATTGCTTTAGTCTTGCCTATATTAATCTTAAATCCTGACATTTTGTAAAATCTGTTTAATGTAGAGATAGCAGCATATAGACTCTCTTCAGATCCATCAAGCAGTAATTCTGTATCATCAGCATTTTGTCCAAGCTTATATTCATTATCATCTATCACAATTCCTTTTATGTCTTTATTTGCTCGTATCATACAACCTAGGATTTCAGCTACAAAGAGAAATAAGTAGGGGGAAAGGGGGTTTCCTTGTCTACATCCTCTTTCATTTACAAAAAAATCTGATAAATGGCCATTTTGAATTACACAAGATGTTGTATCAAAAGTTAAGAGGTCTATCCAGCTTCTTATGTGAGGGCCAAATCCAAATTTCTTTAGTACTTAGTCAATGAATGTTTTGGAAACTGTATCGAAGGCTTTTTCAAAGTCAATTAAAATCAGTAAACCTGGAATATTTCTTTTTTTTGCTTCAAACATAACATCATAGAGCATTCTTGTATTTTCACTGATTGTTCTACCTGGGATAAATCCTGTTTGATTTCCGTGGATGAGAGAATCTAGTGTTTTCTTCAAACGGTTAGTTATACAAGTGCTAATTATCTTATAAAGGGCATTCAAAAGGGTTATTGGCCTCCAATTTTTTAAGAAAGATCTATCTTTATTTGGTTTAGGGATACAGGTTATTATCCCCCTTTTTACTGTCAAAGACAATCTTGCAATTTATCTATATAAAATATCCTTTCTTCTTTGTAATATAAGGAAGCAGGTTGTGGCCGTAAAACACGTTGTGTTTACAGAGTATAATAAATTTGTCCTTGTCACACAGATCTAAGAGGTTGGGATAGCTAAAACAGACATTTTCATACAAACTCTCCATACACGGGGCAATGTAAAATAACATGTCTTTCGTCCTCAACACTCTCACTACAGTTAAAACATATATACTCTTTCATTCACATTCTTATTTGTATATCTGTCGGTACCTGATCTGAATTTGGAAAAGGCAGAGCGGTATGAACGGGTCATATTCATACTCACATAACTTTCACAGCAATACACATCCTTAAACATTCGTTACGTTCGTAGTTTATTTCCTCCCGTGCTACCGCTTGGCTTACATGATAACTCATACCAATTACTAACATTCTTCTGCATGCAGATTTCTTCAACATGTTCGCATACAAGTTTAGCACTAATTTCAGTTTCGACATTCATGTTCCATTCTTTCAACTTTGCGCTCACTCGACAGTTCCAATTTTCACCCGTCCATTCGCACAATTTTCCGACCACATAAAAACACGATTGTTAAATCTGAAAGGCATTTTTCTAAAAACGACAATAGTGTCTAAAAATACACACCCATTGTCTGACAATTGGAGGAATCCACCCCATGTCTCCATTCACAGCAACGTTTGTTTATCCAACCCAAGAAAAAATCTCAAAGCACGATGGTGGACAGCATTAACAGCAGATACCTCCCGATGACCCCAGATAAATGCCCCATGACTTAAAACTGACCAAACCAACGTATCATACAATTTAGAATAAGTAGTAGAATCCATTCCTCCATGTGCCTTATATTAAGTACAAATGACAAGGCCAAAAGCTCTATTAGCACATTTAGCTGCTGCTTTAGTCATTTCATTATAGTCAGTGAACAAAAGCACTAAATAATTATATCTATCAACAATTTCTAAAATAGAATCACCAACCTTAAAAACAGTACATGTTCTTAGTGCATTATATGATCTTAAATGTACAATCTTAGATTTATCGTTATTAATACATATACCATTATCCACACACCAATTGTTTTATATGTACAACAGATTATTTAAATCGTCTGATGATTCCGCAAGCAGAGTAAGATCATATGCATAACCTAAGGCTGCAATAGTGGTACCAACAATAGAAATACCGATACCACTATCTTCTAATGTCCTAAGCAATTTATTTATGAAGAAATTGAACAATAATGGAGAGAGTTAACAGCCTTGCTTTAAACATTGATTTACATTGAACCATGACGTAAACTTACTATTAATACGAACACTACATTTTACATCATCACACAGAGATTGAAGTGCTGAAAACATTTTGCCTTTCACACCGATATCATTCACTTTCGCCCACAGCATATGTCTATCAATACAATCATAGGCCTTCTTAAAATCAATAAAAGCAGCAAAGGTATATTTTTATAACATTTTTTAGTCTCAATCAGTGAACAAACAGAGTGAATATGGTCAGTAGTAGATCTCTTCTTACGGAATCCATTCTGCATATCATTCTACACATTAGTACTTTCTGTCCAAGACTGTAAGCGATTGTTCAATACATTGCAATATAAGTTATACATAGAATTAGTTAGAATTAAACAACAAGAAGACAAAGGGTCCATGGGATCAGAAGTTGCAGGTTTTGGTATAGGGTTTATAATACCCTTACCCCAAGCTAAAGGGATTTTTCCTGTGTTAAAACATACATTAAAAAAATGATGTGACGCCTTTAAAATAATTTCAATGGGGATACCATCAACACCAGGAGCTTTTTTGTTGTGGCTTCTATCGACCGCAGCCGTTACCTCAAAAAGAGTTATTTTAGCGTCAAATAACACGTGCATCTCACCAGATTCACCATTATCAGTCACTTGAGTAACATCACTCGCATCTCCATTCCCATTCAACAGTTCGCAGTAATCATTCCTCCATTTATCTAAAACATCAGTAACATTTTCAGACACACTTCCTTCTTCCACATACACTTTCATAGGGATCTGCCTTCTTCTTTCACCTCCCACTCCGACTTTACCAATCTTCTTCAAGAACTCTCTGTCATTATTATCAAACATTTCATCCAAACGTTTACTTTCCTCTCGCACATACACACGTTTTGCAGCTTGCACACTCTTATCAAACAGTTTACGTTTTGTAACAAAACAATGTTTTAAATACACTCGCTTTCTGCCTCACACATCTCATTCCATAACACACGCAAACCATCATTCCACCAATGCTTTCTTACACGACGCTTTTTATTATTCTTACCACCACATATTATCAAAGAATGTTATTTCAACTTATTGCGCATCTCTCTGTGTACCAGCTTTGACAGTCTATCAGTTCACTGGTGAAGGTCATCATTTGACCGCTCGAGCTGTAATATGATATTATCAAGTTCATGTATATATCCATTTGTTCCTAAAAAGTTTCCTGGTATACTTGGTGCGTCAAAGTGTGTTGAGTATACAGTCTGATTGCCCTCTGATGGAGGAGAGTCTATGTTGACACTGTCACACGACATCACCCACTGTAGAAGTGAGTGATCAAGCTTACTCACTTCGTCAGAATCAGTGTCCTCCGCCCCGATTTCTCCTATCAGAGCTGTAGGTCTGACTACCTGGAAGTCACTAAAGTCACACAAGGCCTCATATGGGACCAAGCAGTAGTCTACGACAGACATCCCTCTCGTAGATATGTAGGTATAATCAGTGACGTATTCCTTCCATTTGAAATACAAAACTTACAGTGTGTAAGAAAATCAATTTATCTTCTGAGCAGTGCTGACCACCCCTAATTAATCAATGAACTGACCCGACCTGCTTTATGTTCTGGTAACAACGCACTCTGTTCTCAACACATCTTCCTAACCTTTCTTTTAAGTGGAGAGGTTTGTTTAAGAGCAATTTCAATCTTGATTTAAAGCATACTGTAATATGTAATATTTAACATAGTATTTATTCAGAATATAGCATCTTTCTTAAAGATAATAATTTGAACATTTCAGAACTTCATTATTGTGTCACACACTTTTCCCCATCCTGTTACCTTATGTTCAGAAACAGGAAAGAAAATGTTAGTAACAGGACAAAAATGTTGTCATCTATGAAAGTAGTTTTAAAATAATTTGAGGCAACAACAAGGGAAATAAGTAATTATATCATAAACTTTTACTTCTTTTCAGATATGTATTTAATCTGAAAGAAGCAAATAATTTCAAACACCTCATTTTCTTGACAACATTGGTAACAGACAAGAAAGTATGTCAAAATGTATATAAAAATAGGCTTTTACAAAAAAAGATGGTTTCACAGATATATTACATATTTGCATCCTTTTCTTCTGAGAATATTTAAAAAAAATTCTAACATCTACTCGTTTATTATCTTTTATCCTTCTAAAACATTTCGTAACAGGAAAGAAAGTATGCCTTGATAGATCAGAGTTTGTGGACATGTTATATTTTTTCTGAACATTTTTCAAAACAAAAAGATTCACTTTATCCTATTATGTTTATAAGTTTATGAGATTTATACTTTGTTTTAATATAAAAAAATCTAAAAATACTTTAAGATATTGAAATTCTTCCTCAATGGTGCATCAAATGAAAATATTGAAAACAATTAATCTTAATAGTGTCTTTTCTGTCTTTTGGGAATTATGTTATGGCAATGATTCTGTTTAAGACGTCACAAAAGGGCATCTGACTTTCATCGAAAATCAAAATATTTTATCTGAAGCGCAGGCTGGATTCGGTAAAAAGTATTCCACATTAGATCATATATTCACCCTTCAATGGCTTGTTGAATTGTTTAAGTCAAGAAAGAAGTAAATATTCGGCTGTTTTATTGATTTCAAAAAAGCTTTTGACAGTGTATGGAGGACAGCATTGTGGACTGAATTGTTTGATCAAGATATAGATGGTAAATGTCTTAGAATTCTAAAATCTATGTATATTGGTATAAAGTCATGTATAAGTATTTTAAACAGCGAATCTGCTTTTTCCCCTGCCTGGTTGGAGTACGACAAGGGGAAAATTTGTCTCCGGTATTATTGGTTGATGCCGCCAATCACATGTGCTGTATCCAAATCAAATGACCAATGAACAGAGTTGTAGCAAAAAATGCATTACGTCACCATGTGGGTAATACATATTTATTTGGCACATTAAACTGTGGAATATGATTTCTCTTTAAATGTTATATTAAAAGATTAATGATATTTCATATTCAAGACGCTGATAAATGTTAACAGTGTCAATCAAAAAGAAAACTTCATATGAAGAAGAGTCTACATTTGTTCTAGATAAGAGCATTATTTTGCATTCAATAATCGCAAAATCCACTTTTTTATAACCCACGCGATTTAGTTTCGCTAATATGGCTCGCCTGGCGAATTAAAAGGATCGTTTCTGTAAGTACGCTGGTGACATTGAAATAAGACTAATGTTTACTAATAGGTGGAGCATTTATTACCACGTTACAAGTTATAATTAACGATGTCACTAAATGGTTACATCGAAAACATGTATTTATCACCAGAGCTACTGAAATGACGCGTGCTATATTTAGAATATGACGTATATCGTTGGTTCCAAACTTTAGTGATCGCCTGCTTACTCCGCGGATAACGCTTTCGACTTCGGATCATAAGGATCCGGGTTCGACTCTCGTCAGATGATCGAAGAGTATTTTGTTTTGTAGTATCTGTAATACATCTGTTAATAATTAACCATCAATTAACCGATGGCCTAGGAGATATCGTTTTGGCAGTACATTTTGCACAATATCCTGTCATTGTCAACGCTGTCTTGAAAATCTAGTATAGTGGTGTTCAGAGATGTATTTTTTTCTCTGAGATGTGAAAAAGAGTAACTTTGGCTGATAAATAGAATATCATCCTTGTGTGGTTTGAAATAAAATAAACCAACACTCGTTGATGAAAGTGAAAAAAAACCTTTCATAAACTCATGTTGATAAATTTTGTGAAATTAATTTGATTGATTGATCAATACTCGTGCTAATATTATTGCTGGTACCCAGATTTGTTATTGTTCACTTATCGCCCAAATGGGTCGATTAATAACAACCTTCATCTGTGGCATCAACCATGCCTTTTTTAAAGGCTTTTATTGTTGTCCATGTTTTTGAATGATTTAGAAACATTCCTAATGTCAAAAGATTGTCCAAGTTTGATACTTATGTCTTAAACAATAGATTCTATGTTAGACTTGTCTCTCAAACTTTTTGTTCTTTTATACGCTGATGACACTGTCCTTTTAGCTTCTTCAAAAACAAATCTACAAAAAGTCTTTAACCATTTTGAATCATATTGCAGTATTTTGAAACTGACTATAAATGTGGATAAAACACAAGTTCTTGTTTTTGGGGGTAACAAAAAAGATTTGGTTAAAGATATCTTTCTCAATGGTATTGACGTTGGTGTTATTTTTGAAAGGAAATGCAGTTTTAAAGTATCCATTACACATCTTAGTCAACAGGCTACTAAAGCAATGTATTTTGTATTACGTAAAAGCCAAATATTTAATTTATAATCCAGTGTCGGCTGTATCTCTTTGATACAATGGTAAAACCTATCTTACTGTATGTTTGTGAAATATGGGGTTTTGTTGGCCTTAATCAAATTGAAAATGTACATATTTGTTTTATGAGAAAACTGTTACCCGTTAAAAAGACCACCCCATTGTATATGCTTTATGGAGAACTTGTTAGAATTTCACTCTCTGTTGATGTAAAAACCCACATGTTGACCTTCTGGTCAAAATTGATTACTGACAAAGCCAGCAAAATATCTTATATTACATATTCAATTGTATATAACCTCTATGATAATGGAACTTACACTTATCGTTGGTTGTCATGTATCCAATAATATCCTTAACAGTATAGGACTAAGCTATATATGGTTATCACAGTCTTCTGTTAAAACTTCCTGGCTCAAAAAAACTGCCTTCTCTATTTTAACCGATAATGCTAAACAAACGTGGAGGTCTCACGTTGAAAACTCAAAAAAAAGGTTTATATTATGTTTTGAAACCGCAACTTAAACTTGAAACATACCTAATGTGCCTTCCCCAAAATAAAGCCATCCCATTATTACTGTTTCGATTCTCTTGCCACCATTTACCGATTGAAAAAAGGAAGATGAAATAAGATACTTACGTCTGAAATAAAATGTAAATTGTGTTGTATGAATGATGTTGGAGATGAGTTCCATTATATTTTTAGATGTGAATATTTTACTTTAGAAAGAACCTTGTACATACCTTTAAATTTCTCAAAGAGACCAAATGTGCTAAAACTTCAAAATATTTTCATGTGTAAAAAGGTGTCTATATTAAAAAAACTTTTGTAAAATCATAAAGCAAACTGTAAAATCTTCCGGCTTATCAATTATCCGCCTGTATGATGCATTTACTGTTATGTTGTACCTCATATGCCGAGGTTATCGGCATGAGCGTAATAAAGTTATGTTCTGTTCTGACCGGTCATGCAATCACCGGTTTATCGTCAAATAGCTGCCCATTTTTAGATACCCTTTCCATTGTGTTTTTAAATTACCGTATTTCCTTAATTACACGCCGGGCGTCTATTGTTTTCAAACGGTCTACACCATTGGCGTCTATTTGAGGCAGGCTTCTAATTAAGGCAGGCGTCTATTTCGTAATAAGACCCGTTGTGACAGGCGACTTATGGAAACAAAACTTTTGAATCTGGCATACCATACGATACTGATTACCGTAACTTCGGTTTATCCGGCGTTTAATTAAGGCAGGCATTTATTTAAGACAGGCGTTTATTATTTTCAGACAGCCCTGTGCAAGGGCGTCTATTCGAGGCAGGCGTCTATTCAAGGCAGGCGTGTAATTAAGGAAATACGGTATGTCACTGTGTGCTTGTGTGGTATGAATGGATTAAAATGTTATGTATGGATGTGTCCTTGAGACTCTTAATCATTTAATATTTAATTATTGGTATTTATGTTTGTAATTATATATTATGGTGTCTTTTCGGCCAGAAATGGCCTGGAGCTGTATCTTAACACACAATAATAAACTACTTTTTAAATTTTTTTTATCAAAGGTGGCATACCAAAACGGTTTTAATTACCAAACTGAACATATTTGAGTAGCGACTTTTGACGCACTTTTAAATATTTAAATAATTTTTTGATCATGTAAACTTTAAACATGAACTTTTAGGTTTCAACTAGTTCAATGCGAATTCAACTGACAGCATCAATATTACATTGTATATAGTTCTCAATATTTCATTTTGAAAATGGTAAAATTCATATGTAAAGTATCTATAGTATATCTATAAAGTTTGTGTATTGAAAAATATATACTATATAAACTATACAGTTTGAACATTAAACATTTTAAGTAAATTGTAATGGAATGTATATTAAAGGGGCAGTAGCACGTTTTTTGATAATTATATATTTCAAAATTATCACTGATAATTGTACGTTAATATATACTAAATGTATTATTTTGATAGTGACATAAAGCTCATTACACAAGTCAATCATCCATAGTCAGAGGACAAAGTATGAAGATTAACATAAAATCCATAGGCGGCCATTTTGTGTGAAAAACTTTAATTCAGTTTGTGTAAGAAAAAAGGAATCGCATGGCTAAGCTTTACGTTATATATTTGAATTATTACTGCTTCATTTAGTTTAAATATACTGTCTTTCAATTGGAAACATCAATTTTCATTCTCCTTACATTTCCCCATAGAACGTGCTACTGACCGTTTAAAAATGAAGTATTGTTCATGCTTCCTTTATTATATTTTTTCTATCAAATAGTACGTTTTTGATTAAACGTCATTATTTTTACTTCATTTACTTTATTTTTACGCCCGTCACTAGTCCACTGTGTGGCGTGACCTGTCATCCAATTAGAATCATTCACATTACCTAGGAGTCCCAATTAACGACGGATGCGTAAGAGGGGAGGCGGGACGGGTATGACGACGGTCACTTGTCTACGGTAAGTAAAAATAATGACGTTTAATCAAAAACGTACTATTATTTAGTTACTAACCTCCGACAAGTGACCTTAGCCTGATACCACTGTAGGAGGCGGGTAGAATTCGTGTCATAGCGGTAACTCTCAAGATTGCTCTGATGATCGGCGACCTAGCAAGCGGCCGTTCTAATGAGATTTAATTGTCTGACCTCTCGCGGTCGACGATCCCTAATTAAAACACCACAAAACCACTATAACCATTCAACAAGCAAGTTTATTAAATGAGTTAAGAGCCCCTCTCAACTCGTGAGGCCCCGTTAGCGTGGATGGTTGCGCCCCCTGCCAGGGGGGGCCCCCGTGGTTCGCTGCTCGGCAAAGACCTGCGCCCCCAGACGGGCTACGCCCTCCAGGTCCTCCGTGGAGACATCGCGCAGGTAATGGTTGGCGAACACCAAGCCCGACTTCCAGAAGCAGCCGGCCATGATGTCCGCCACTGACAAGTTGCTGTGCAGGGCCATAGTCGCCGATATGGCCCTGATCTCATGCGGGTTGGTCCGCGCCGGCGCCGGCAGTAGTGGACGCCTTGTAGGCGTCCACTACTGCCGACCTGAGATAAACTCCCAGCTGCCTCTTGTCCAACTCCTTTGAGCTTGTCTGGGAGTGAGGCAAGAAGAGCCTGCGCCTCCCCTGTCTCAGCGTGCGCGTCTTTTCCACGTAGATGCGCAGAGCGCGTACCGGACAGAGGAGGCGTTCCTGTTCGTCCGTAGGCTCGATAGCCGAGGAGATTGACGGCAGTGTGAACGTCCGTCCACGCTCGTCAGCGCCCTGGTTCTTACACAAGAACTCCGGTGCTAGACCCAAAGTCGCTGACCCTCCATCTCTCACCTCAAACCTGAGCAAATCAGCTTGCAGCGCGTGCAACTCTGATATTCTGGCCGCTGACCCCATTGCCACTAAGAAGCAAGTCTTAATGGTGAGACGCAGCAGCGTCGTGTCCGTCAGCGGCTCATAGTGCTCAGACTTGAGGTGATTCAAAACTATCGCCAGATCCCACTCTGGCGGTCTCAGTTTGTGGCGGCCATCCACGTTCCTGTACGTCCTAATGAGCACCTTAAGGACCGAGGTGTTCAAGTCGGGGTCCTTTTGCGAAGGACGGACAAAATGGCCGCGAGGTTCGTGTTGATGGAGGAAGCCTTAAGCTTCCTCACTGTGCGTAGGTGGACCAGGTAATCCGCGACCTGGGGCACCGTTACCGACCGCACATCGAACCCCTTCCCTTCGCAAAAGGTCATGAAAGCAGCCCATTGGAAATCGTACAGCTTGCGAGTGGATGACCGCTGTGAGGTCGCCACTGCGCTGGCTACCGCTTCCGAGAACCCTGCGCTCCTCATTCCGTCTTGGAGACAACCCATACGTGCAGATGTAGAACCTGAGGGTTCTCGTGCACCCGTCTGCTTGGGTTGCTCCTGAGAAGGTCCCACCTGGTTGGCAGGGGAACCGGCTCCTGAGCGCAGAGTCTCCGGAGGGGGACAAACCACGGCCTTGCCGGCCAGTTCGGTGCGACCAGGAGCAGACGCAGGCGTCTCGTCTCCTGGACTTTTGCCACCACTTGAGTCAGAATGGCGGGGGTAGGGGGGAAAGCGTAAGCGTCCATCCCCTCCCATCCTAACGCGAGCGCGTCTAATCCCCATGCCAGAGGGTCTGGCACTGGGTATACGTATACCGGCAGCTGGTGATTGAGCCGTGTCGCGAAGAGGTCGACATGCGGCCTGCCGAACTGGAGACAGATCGCCTCGAACACTCGAGGGTGCAACATCCACTCCGTGGAGGGAGGTTTGTCCGGGCGAGAAAGAGCGTCCGCAAGGACGTTCTTTGCTCCCGGGATGTGCACCGCTCTTATTGAGATGTTGAGTTCGTCTACCAGTCGAAACAGCTCCATCACCAGCTGTAACAACGATCCCGCCTTGGTCGATCCTTGCTTGTTGATCGACCAGGCTGCCGTTGAACTGTCTGTGTGGACACACAGCACCTGGTTCTCCAGGCGATCCGACCAGTGATCGATCGCCAGACGTATGGCGTTCAACTTCAGGAAGTTGATGTGAAGCTCGGCTTGCGCCCGCGACCACACGCCCGCAGCCTGGTCGGTCCCCAGGTGCGCGCCCCACCCCTGGGTAGAGGCGTCCACATACAACTGGCTCCCGGCGGGGGGTTGCCGGAGGGGAACCCCCGCCAAGACGTTGCTTTCGTCCTGCCACCATCGTAGGTGGTGAATGAGGTCCTGCGGCATCCTGATGTGATGGCCGCAAGATACCTCCCGAACGTGACCGTTCAGCACTATTTGGAGGGGCCGGAGGTGAAGCCTCCCCCTCCTCGTGAAGTCTTGAGCTGAGGTCAAGAACCCTAGCAGACGTTGCCACCGTCGGAGACAGAGAGGCCCGCGACACGCGTCCGCCAGGAGTTCCCTGTAACGGCCCATCCGTTCCTCCGTGACAAAGGCCTTGTCCTGCGTCGTGTCCAGACGGACGCCTAGGAAGACGAGCGACGTCGTCGGCACTAGGTCCGACTTGTCCAGATTGACAAGCCAACCCAGGCGTCTGAACAGAGCAATCACAAAGTCCCTTTGTTCGGTCAGAACTGACGGGGAGCAGTGGCTCCCGAACACGTCGTCCAGGTACATCACGAACTGGATGTCGTGCCTGTGAAGGAACTGGACGATGGGTTGGGTCACCCGGGTGAACAACCAAGGGGCTGTCGCAATCCCGAAGGGCAACACCTTGACGACCCGCCAGGACGAATCGGAGGTACTTGCAATCCGCGGGGCAGATTGGGATATGCAGGTACGCGCCCTGGAGGTCCAGCGACACCATGCGGCTGTATTGTTGTAGCAACCGCATGATAGACCGCACGGTCAAGAGCCGAAAATATGGCGGCCGCTCGAGGTAGGAGCGGTTGAACTGTTTCAAGTCGTGAATCAGCCGCCATTTTTTCGGGTCCTTTTTCGGTCTAACGAATACTGGAGAGTAGAACCCCGGTGTCAGACCTTGGAGCGGAAGCTCGCTCACCGCCTCCTTGGTGATTAGGATCTCCACTTGTTCCAGTGTGCGCGCGAGCCGTTCCGGCTCTAGCGGACGTTCCACTGGCGAACAAGTTAAAGGGGGGCGGGTGTGCACGGGTATACGAAACCCACGCTCCAGTGTCTGACAGATGTACTCGTCCAGGCCCAACTGCCTCCAGTTGGCCACAAACGTTGAGAGACGGCCTCCAACGGCCCCGTCCCGAACCTCTACCGCTGCCGGCGGCAGGAGAGGAGGCGCCCAGGAGTCACCTCTTCTTGTGGGTTCCTTCATAGGCGCGTCCCTTACCCTGCAACTTGCTGTGTGTCCTTTTTGGAGAGGGGCCGGCGTTGTAGGTCTCGAAACGTGCCTGTTTCGAAAAACTACACTCTTCGTCCACCTCCTGTAGGGTCAGCTGACACCAGTCAGCTATGGCCGCCATCCTCTCACCCTGATCAGGTGCCTCCTCCTCACGTAGGCCGCCTGCGGCGGACAACGGAGGAACGCGAGGGGGGGAATCCCCCTCGGTTCTGTCCCCAGACAGCGACCCTGGTGAGGGAGTCACTGACGTGTCCGATGGGGAGGGAGGCGGCGACACCAGCGTCACCCGGCGGACGCGCCTGGTGGGCGGCGTCACAGGAGGTGGCGAAGGCGGGGCCTTCCCGCCTTGATCCTCAGATCTTTTCTGGGAGAACTCCTCCAACATCGACTTGACCGATGTGAGTACATCATCCTTAAACGCCTTGGCGTCGAAGGAAGCGTGATGCGACTCCCTGGCGCGCTTCTTTGCCTTCTTCGCCTTCTTCCGTCGCTCCTCCCGAGGGGGGGAGGGGGGACCGGGATCAGAAGGCTCCTCTGGTGACGAGTCACGAGGCGCTGACGCGTCAGGGAGCAAGTCCCGAGACAGCGGGTCTTGGACCGACTTGTCCGAACGGAGGGACCCCACGTCCGCAGTACGCCCGGTACGGGGTCGCTGAGTCGCAGCGAACTAAGTCCATCTCCTGTGAGGCGACAAGCGCGACCTACAATCCAAGCGGCCCTAGCGCGCGAGTGTCAAGAAGACGGCAGGCGGCAGGCGGTAGGCAGTAGACGGCACGCGCCTATCCAATAACCCCGTCAAGAAGACGGCAGGCGGCAGGCGGGAGGCGGCAAGAGCCCGTCCAGACGCCTAAGAGATCCCTCGCCTAGAAGACGGCAGGCGGCAGGCGGCAGGCGGCAAGCGCCCGTCCAGGCGCCTAAGAGATCTATCGCCTAGAAGACGGCAGGCGGCAGGCGGCAGGCGGCAGGCGGCAAGCGCCCGTCCACACACTTAAGAGATCTGTCGCCTAGAAGACGGCAGGCGGCAGGCAGCAGGCGGCAGACGGCAAGCGCCTGTCCAGGCGCCTAAGAGATCTATCGCCTAGAAGACGGCAGGCGGCAGGCGGCAGGCGGCAAGCGCCCGTCCACACGCCTAAGAGATCTGTCGCCTAGAAGACGGCAGGCGGCAGGCGGCAGGCGGCAATAGCCCGTCCAGAAGGCGGCAGGCGGCAGGCGCACACGACAACCGAAGCTGTCACGCAAAGGGGTAGAGCGACCGTCCACCCCCGGGCTGCGCGGGCTGCACGTGCAAGTCAACCCGCGCTCCACTAATCCAGGTCAACACGGCTGTGTTAACCACAAACACCCCTGTCAGAGCACCGAATTCACTCACGAGGAATGAACACGACGAAGGACAGCGGGGATACTTAACTAAGGTAAGTAATAGAGTCAGAAACAACAAAACACGTTAATTATATAGCTCAATACAATCGGGAGAGATACAGAAACACGTCTGCACACTACCGACTCTGTAATGTGAATGATTCTAATTGGATGACAGGTCACGCCAAACAGTGGACTAGTGACGGGCGGGTAACTCTGATTGATCTGTGTAATGATGTTTTCATTACTTCTGTGGGAATGAGTCGATTACATGTTATATGGCTAACAAGGCTAAGGTCACTTGTCGGAGGTTAGTAACTAAATAATGATTTTTTTAAAAATAGTCAAAAATATTTTCAGTGTTACCTTCAAACTGAAGGTTCACTTGGAACCATTTATTTTCATTTTCTTGACATCACCTTATACTCCCTAAAAACATGTTACTGCCCCTTAAAAATGTCTAGTATCATTTTGACAGCCAAATACACATTCTTGCACAGAAAATATCAGTTGTCTTGTAAATCTGGCATGTATATCTGTGTCTTAAAAATAGTATATAAGAATACATTTGACATGAGTTTGACATCGAATTTATTCATAATTCAGTACCTTGGATGCAAAATATTATAATTTCGTAAGATATGGTGATATGATTTTTCATATTGATTGATTCATGCAAGTATATAACTACGAGCTTTATCTCAGGTATTTCAACGCTGTTATCCTAATCTTTTGCGAGGCATGACCTTGATACACTATGACCTCTGACCTATTGTTATCAATCATCTTTCACCACACCACGCTATATACACACCTAAAGATTTAATGCTTAGGACGACTGGCGCTGTTTAGCGGTTACTTCGAGTGAATGGTCACAATACGTTTCGGGTACGTGAGTTTACGGGTTTGAATCCCGTAAGAGCCGCTAACGCTATCCAGTCATTTGTTGTTTTTCTAAAAAATGGGACTTTATACATTGTCGTTATAATTTTGTTCTGTTGAAATTTCAAATATTTATGATAATAAATAGTTTCAATCTAATGTTAAACTGTACTCATTAAAAAAAGTGAAAACAGGTGTTTAAAGGGTGTGTAAAGGGCCATGTGAAATGAAGTAGTATTATGGTAAAGTATTAATAACTATGAAGTCTGCAAAATGCTCTCTGTTGAAAATAGGGTTTGAACAAGATTAACATCCCTGAAAAAAATTCTTAGTAATTTTATTATTTTTATTTTTTATTTAAAAAAATATAAATACGAGCCCTAAACTAAATTTAATTACGGCTTAAAAGCTGAGGCATCTAGGCTTGCCATTATTTTCTAGACCTAAAGGCTCCTTTAATTTATATTTATTTGCTTAAGGGTAGGGATTACAGATTATGTTTGAACTCCCACTGACTAGGTTGCAACACCCAGGGGTGATAATAAGACTTTCACATCATTCGAAAAGGGCGCGAGTTATAAAGTGTCTGAGTTTGAATAAATGCGATTTCGTTGCTGCAATTACGTTAACTTTGATATGCTATTTTTAGATGATGTGATTCAAATAGTATAAATTAAATATGTCACACAAAAATACAGGAAATACATCAAGTAAAACGGTTTCCTTTCTGGATAAGTATAAATCATCATAGAAATACCTAATTTAAAATAAGTCTTTAATACAGGATTCGAACCTGTTCCTACATGTATCTGAATAATATTCGGACCTCTGACTTGAGATAACCTGGTTATCTTTTTCTGAAAATATCAGTTCTAAACTTTTTAAAAGATACTCTGTATTTGTGCTATGGTTTTTATTTGCCTTGGCTTCTTTTAACTCGTATTTTCATACTTCATCATTGAATGATATCCTTGTGCATGCTTCCGGAATCATCCGAGTTGTTACGAACAGCGACGGAATTTCCTCTCGTTGCATGAGAAATTTGAGAAATTGAGCTATTTTTAATATGACCTATTTGCGGACAAACCCATATCTCGCTTCTCTATGTCACTTACGTGAATTATGTGAAATAAACTTCTGTTATGCTCTGTTCTGTTCTGCTCTGCTCTGCTCTGTTCTGTTCTGTTCTGTTCTGTTCTGCTTGACTTTGTACAATGTCGAGTTTGATATAGCTATCTAAAATTGCACGTTTAAGCGACTGGCCCAGTTAGGCGGTTACTTCGCCTGAATGGTACACAATTTGTACTATAGTTTTTATAACTTCGAGCTCTTTTCCGAAAATACCCGATGTCTATCTTTACTGTACACAATGTCGTGTTTGACAACATAGTCTTACTTTGCGTATTTGAATGGCTGGCCCAGTTAGGCGGTTACTTCGCGTGGATGGTACACAATTTGACTTCAGATCAAACCTTACAGGTTCGATTCCTGTAATAGCCGCCGGCGCGATCCAGCCTTTTGGAGTATTTTTAATACTTAATTATCTGTTTGGTCTTCATCGACTTTGTTTATTGGGAAGAATATATAGCATGTCGTGTTTTAACGTTCAGTTGCTCTATAAACAAGTGAAGAAGCGAGCAAAGCTCACATACCCCCGCTCCCCACTTTGTTCCAAGAATTTCAAATAGTAAAACTGATTAATATTGGTTAAAGTATGATCGTTGAGTATACAGTAAGTCATTGTGTAAGTCTTCTTTCAACTGAAACCCAAATACCGAATTCATTAATAGGTTTTACAATTAAAAGGGTACATCTAGAGATAATGGTTGATCTTTGTTTCAAATTTGAGGTAGTTATCATGAATATTCTACGAGATGCACTGAGGACAAAACTATTTTTGTTGAGTCACTTTGTAAGTTATGTTTTCCAAAAAAAACACAGAGAAGAAAATCCATATTCATAGTTTAACTCTCACAAGGCATATCCAGCAATGACGATTGACATTTGTAGCAAATTTGGTGAAACTGAGATGTATATTTCAGGAAATATGTTCAGGACAAAGTAATTTATCATAGAATCACTGTTTTAGACATGTTTCCATGGAAACCGCCAATTCTTTTTTAAATGTGATGGTCTAATCCTCAAATGGCACATCTAGGGATCATGGTTGATAAGTGTATGAAGTTTGGTGAAGCTAGCATGAATAGTTTGGGAGATATGATCCGGACAAAAGACTTTGTCTTAGAGTCACTGTTTTAGTCATGTTTCCATGGAAACCGCAAAAAATATAAATTATTGGTTGGTCTTACCCTCACAAGGCTAATCTAGGGATCATGGTTGATAAGTGTATGAAGTTTGGTGAAGCTAGCATGAATAGTTTGGGAGATATGCTCCAGACAAAGAACTTGGTCATTGAGTCACTGTTTTAGTCATGTTTCCATGGACACCGCAAAAAATAAAAAAAATGTGATGGTCTAACCCTCAAAAGGCACAACTAGGGATCATGGTTGGCATGTGTATGAAGTTTGATGAAGCTAGCATGCATAGTTTTGGAGATCTGCTCTGCACAAAACGACCTCCTCAAAGAGTCGATTTTTAGGCACTTTTCCATGGAAACTGCAAAAATGTCAATTCAGAAATAGTTCTAACCCTCAAAAGGCACAACTAGGGATCATGGTTGACATGTGTATGAAGTTTGATGAAGCTAGCATGCATAGTTTTGGAGATCTGCTCCGCACAAAACCACTTCCTCAAAGAGTCACTTTTTAGTCACGTTTCCATGGAAACCACAAACATGAAAATTCAGAAATAGTTCTAACCCTCAAAAGGCACAACTAGGGATCATGGTTGACATGTGTATGAAGTTTGATGAGGCTAGCATGCATAGTTTTGGAGATCTGCTCCGCACAAAGTTTTGGGACGGACGGACAGACGGACGGACGGAAAGAATGAACGCTATATACCCCCGCTTACGCTGTAAGGCGGGGGTATAAATATGAACGACAACTAAATAATTGACAGGGTAAAATAGGTTGAGCTTTTACTCGACGTCTGCGAGGACAAAAAATCACAGTATTCAAGAGTATTCCGCTCTCATGATTTTCAATTCTATACAACCTTCAAACATTCAATTTGAAAGGGAACACTGAAAATATTTTTGACTAAAATGAGTATTTTTATCATTTGATTAAAAAAAATTAAATAAATGAAATATGAACAATACTTCATTTTTAAAGGGGCATTATGGGAAAATATAGGGTGATTTTCACACAAAATGGCCGCCAATGGATTTTATGTGAATCTTCATACTAAACCACTGACTATGGGTGATTGGCTTGTGTAATGAGATTTTTGACACTGTCAAAATAATACATTTAGCATTAACTAACAATTATCAGTTTAAAATTAAATATGTCAAATCATCGAAAAAAAAAAGAAAAAAAAAAGAAAAAAAAACCCATGCTACTGACCCTTCAAAACTGATGAAACTAAACTTGTCAACATTACCTAGAATTAAAAATGTTTTTTTTTATAGCTTTTTCGCTTTAGCGTCTGTAATACACCCCGGCACACTTTATTGGAGTGACAATTCAGCCAAATATTCTTCGATCAATATTATAGCAAAGGAGTGAATAAAAATGTATGTTTCAACATTCTATTTTCTTTAAAATAAGGACTTTTACCACTTTGCATATGGAATGTTTATTTGAAAAAAAATGCCTAAAATAGAATGAAATCAGTTATGAATAAAGATTTGAGAAAATATTGTTAAGGAATATCAGATGTCAAAAAGAAACCTCTATTTTGTTCATGTTTATCTCAAGATGCAACAATAATATCATGAATATTTGTGTCCAACTTTTAATTTCTCAAAATATAAAAACTTGCCCCTTTGTATTCAATTCTACAGAGGTAGATTGCAAGATTTCTTTATTCTAGGTCTTTTTTTGGGGGCATGGTTCTTTATGACCTTTCTGGTCAAAAGGTTATCAAATATTAATTGTGAAACCGTTTGTATGAATTAAGAGGTGTTCGCACGTTTCAGCATTTTCCAGCATTCTTAATTATCAAAATGTTGAAATTTGTGCTGAAGAGGACACTGTTTGAATCGGTTATTGAAGCCATTCCTTTCTGGATAAGTTGTTTCTACGCTTAATAATTGAGTGAATTAAATATTCAGCAGTTCTACTTTACAATTTCAATCTACCGGAATCACCCGAGCTGAGCACTACGAGTTGCACCGGACTCTATTCTTATCTTCGGTTGAATAACGTAATACACCCGTGCTTTTGACTACCCTGAGCTCGTCTGCGAGTGAAATCGATGAATCGCTTGACTCATGTGACTGTCAACAATGTAGTGTATACTACAGCTTAACATTGCAGTTCTTAGCGGCTGGCCCAGTTAGGCGGTTACTTCGCGTGAATGGTACACAATGTGACTTGAAATCATAACTCACAGGTTCGATTCCTGTAATAGCCGCCAGCGCAACCCAGCCTTTTTGCTGGTTTTTGAATATGTAAACACGTAATGGAGCAATCGTTCTTAGATAATCCCGGAAGTGCAGGTAGAATCGTCAGTAAGGGTGAGCGGGTCAATTGTAACAGTTTGTACTTTAGCTGCCCCGATTGCTACATGTGTTTCCATGAATAGACCCGTATTACAATGTTAAATGACATCTCGGCTTTATATCCAAGTGCCATTTGGAGTTGTTTTACATGCAGTTATCAAGTAATGATTTTTTTAATAAAGGTACCCTAAATTAGGAAATGGTAACAGTAGGTTCGGGCATTTGTTACACATTGGGTGAACTTTTAAAAATATTCCCGGGAAGTGAATTTCACCTTCGACATAATGTTATTAAATCTTTATTTTGGCGAGCTTCATATTTTTGTTAATATTCCGGCGAATTTCACTCTTTTTAAGTGATAATCGTTTTATGATGTGACCACATTTTCTACCCACACTGTCCGAAAATCATTCATTTATTTTCAGCCTTTGTATTTCTACAAAACACTGTGTTACAAAAGATCTCACTTAGGGTTGCTCCGTTTTTTGACAAGTAACGAGGAAACCACCTTCGAGGTATTAGGAAATAGCTAAATTTGGTCTTATTTTGTTAATATTATGTCATGAAATTACTATGTCACCACATTATTTGTTCAAAAAGGGATTTTCACTTAGGACACCGAATGAAAAAAAAATCTTTAATTTAAAAAAAGAAGAAGTTGACTTTTTAATATTATTGTTAATTTCACGACTTTTTAGGCATTGCAGTAAAGAAAACTATATGTTTTTTAAGTTAATACACACTTGAATAAGATTCAAAAGAAAAAGATTATGTCACTAGAGGATAACAGATATGTACAGTCAAATTAGCATTATCAATGACATTTAACGTCCAGGGGAGATAACTCTTCACTGTGAACATTACCCATTTTCATATCTTTTAATTAGTTTTTAAGGTTGATTAGTCAATTAGATGTTATCATAAAACAAATACTTATGTACACATATATTACACAGTGAGTGAGTTATTGTTTAGCTTTTTATATCTTTTTTATATTTCAGCCATTAGCAGCGAGTATGATACAGTCATTATGTTTTATTTAAATAGTCATTATTTAATTTTTCATTTTTTTGGCCCCACACTGTCAGTGAAAAATAAACCAAGAGGTATAAACTTTTCAATATCACAATTATGGATGCTCGGCAACAAAACTATCCAACCTCTTTAAGCTTCAATACAATGTCGGCACTTTGATATAACGACAGTTCGGGGAACATAGATATAGCAATCCTAGATTTTGTTACTCAAAACATGTAAAAACGATATTTGTATTGTTTTTATTGTTTTATTGATATCAACTTGTTTTAAGCATATTTCAAAAGGTTGTTTTAGGGTCATGTGAAAGGAATAAGTATAATGGTATATAATTTAAAATAACGAATTCTGCCAAGTTTTTTTGCGGGTTTGAACTCATGATTTATCTATCATTTTTGTGCATGTATACGGAATCACCCGAGTTGTTACGAACAGCGATGGATATTTCCTCTTGTTGCATGAGAAAATCTATCCGAGCTATTTTTAATATGACCTATTTGCGGACAAACCGCGGAGAAAATTCGACCCTAGTTATTTTTACTTCGTGCTCTTTTCCGAAAATATCCGATGATTATCTTTACTGTTAACAATATAGTGTTTGATAAAGCTGTATTTGAATGGCTGGCCCAGTTAGGCGGTTACTTCGCGTGAATGGTACACAATTTGACTGAAGATCAAACCTTACAGGTTCGATTCCTGTAATAGCCGCCGGCGCGATCCAGCCTTTTGGGGTATTTTGAATGGATATATGTGTCGTTAACATCTGTTCATTTCGTAATTTCATGAATAATTTATTTTAAATAGAGTGCATTCTCTCCCAACAAAGGCAGAATACGTCATGAAATGTTGATACAACCTCTGTTCTATTACGCCAAAATCCGTGGGTTCCGGTAGTTTCCCCTGGCGGAAAAACTTCACAATCAATTTGAATTTCTTTATCAAATGACAACGCTTTTCGCATGGAAAGGGTGAATGATATCACAATACTTTTGCCATGATTCAGTAGCCAGAATTATGATTTTAGAACAGCATCGCTGATTGCCTCCAATCAGGCATCTCCCATTTTATCCCACAAACTCGGCTAATAGAACAGAGGCTGTATCAACATTTCATGACTTGATTTGCCTTTGTGGAGAGAGAATGAAAAATGTAATGAAAGTGAAATAAAAACCATGTACACAATAGTACTATATTATCTAAACGAACCGGAGTATTTTGAAAACATTTTTTTAATGTTTTTGGCCTTTACTCCGTTAACCTGAACGAAGAAATATTGCATTACAAAATATCTATGACATGTAAATAATTGAAACGATATATAGATTGAGAGGATATTCGAGCCAAGGGAGAAATCACATACTCAGCAAAATAGTCTATAACAGAATTAAACTTTCATTGCTTTGTTTCTATAGCAGTCGAGATAAAAATATATGAATACTAGGACAAAAGCCACCAGGACAAAAACCACCAGGACAAATGCCACCAAGGACAAAAGCCACCAAGACAAAACCAACCAAATTTTGAAAAAGTTTTTTAGCAAACATCACAGATAATGTAATTCTCGTGAATACTTTTTTGCTCATCTGGCCTGTAAGGTGTCCAGTGTCTGTCCGTCCGTCCATCCATCCGTCCGTAAACTTTGTGGAATTTCGACTTCTTCTCCAGAACCATAAGGCCTAGAAAGCTTAAACTTGGTGTACAGACTCCTTGACTAGTGAGGATTAAAAATTGTAGCTTTGGTTGCCCTACAACTACAGTGGCCCTTATTAACCACGCCCTCAAAAACTATTTTCATCTAGGAACATAGGGGCATACTCTAAAAACCTATTTTCATCTTCTTCTCCAGAACCATAAGGCATAGAAAGCTTAAACTTGGTGTACAGACTCCTTGATTAGTGAGGATTAAAAATTGTAGCTTTGATGGCTCTGTGGCCCCTTATAAGGGGCACAGGGGCCACGCCCTAAGAACCTATTTTCATCTTCTTCTCCAGAACCATAAGGCCCTGAAAGCTGAAATTTTGTGTACAGACTCTTTGACTAGTGAGGGTTATTGGTGGCCCTGTGGTCCCTAATAAGGGTCACAGGGGCCACACCCTAAAATCCTGGCCATGGTATGGCTTCTTAAGGGGTTAACACTGCAAAGTAAAGAAAGTACCCAAATTAGGAAAATATTACACTTAAAATAGCATAATCAAAGACCAAAGTGTAAAAAACTACCAACAGAAAGTCACAAGCATCAATTTTAAGAGATATTTTATGTTTCCCTAGAAAATTTCTGACAAGGCGAGGCCTACTGTTGAAAGATGATATTTTAAGGAAGCTTCAATCAATGTATGGTGAAATAAATCCTCACATAAAGAACACAATGAGCTTACATTGCAAAATACGTTTACAGTTAAAATATAATCCCAATATCCTGATATGAAATATATCCATTTCTGTATTGATTACAGGTATCTGAAATCACATCACATATATACTTAAGTCTAGAATTTGAGACTTTGTGGCCCCTACAAAAGGGGAAATTAAATATGAAGCCTGATTAACTACAGAGCCAATAGCTCTATTTAAAAAAAAATGTGAACAATTCCTGTGCTCCACTTTCTACCATCTTTATTTGATCAGTAACAAATACATTGAACAGATTTGACTTTGTGATATAAGCTTATACATTTGATGAATAAGATAGCACTATCAAATGTAAATAAGTGCTCAATTTATTTTTAAAAACTTGTTTCTTACAATCAACAGGCGTAGTTTTCCATGTCTACATAAGGACGCATTGCGAACTATTAGCGGCGCGGTATGTGGCACTAGTCATGATCAAATAGATAAGGAAATAAACTACAACACTCTTAAGATAGAAGATCTTGATTTAAAAGCATTACTTTTTTTATATAAAATGTATCACAATCTGACATCAGCCTAATATAAGCTCATATCCATCCTGTCTCCGGGCACGAACGTTACGCTAACTCCACTAATCTGTACCCTGGGTTCAGAAGCTAGATTCGCGTGAGCGGCCCAACTTGAGATGTAGCCAATCAAATCATTTTCTCGCCACCTTCTCGATAAAATTTGAACGGGAAAATTATTTGATTGGCTATATCCCAAGTCAGGCCGCACGAGCGAGGCTCAACTTGAGATGTAGCCAATCAAATCATTTTCTCGTCACCCTCTCGAGTGACTGGGATGCCTGGGAGAACTGCAAGAAATCAAAATAACATAAGTACGTTTATACAATGCAGTAGAAAAATCGCATATGAAATACGTGAAATACCTTAATAAATGCACTTCATTTCAAGGAAGTTCAGACTAGCAACGGTAGAAGTGTTTGTAAAACATTTTACACATGTTTACATGTTCATTAAACTAACCTCCTCTGTTGTATGGGTAGGCCCCCTGCTGATGTGTGATTGAAGGAAACCCCGCGCTTCAAACAGGTCATTGTCCCTCTCTGACCTGTCCGGCTGGCCGGACCCCGACTTTGATTCTTTCCTGAGCAGCTTGCCCACCCTTGTTCTCTGGTTTTCATACTGTTTCTTTGTTTGAGCACCTGCAATAAACATATGTACAACATGTTAAAGTGAATGTCATTTGGCAATGGAATGGTGGGCTTTTTCAGTGAAATAAACTGTCTATGAAGCTACAGTGAAACTATATATTTTGACGTCATTCGATATAATTTGACGTCATAAAACAATGGTCTGACGTAACCAATATCTTATGACGTCACATTGTTACTGTTACGACCGGCTGTTCCAAGTGGCCACTCAACATGACTTTTGTTTCGGTGTAACTACAAGGATTAAATAACATATGTAGAAATCTCTTGATTATTGACAAGTTTTTTCTCATATCGTGAGGCAGAAAAGTTAAATATAACCTTTCAACCTCACTCGATGACATACACATGGTATTGGTCATAAAGGAGTACTTAGTCGACATATAGAATAAAACAAAACAATCATAGGTCTAAATACAGACACATGTGAATATTCATGAAAGCTGTAAGCAATTGGGATTATTAGAAGTACAGTATACAGTACTTACCAGTTGCAGTGGGGTCAAGGTCCCCACCAGCCAGGGTCCACAGCCTATTCTTTGCCTCCACATTCAGCCTCTCCCTTGACCTCTTATCGTACAGCTCTGCATGATCCTGTACAAATTCCCCCAGTCTTTGATTCGCTTCCCTGGTCCAGTCATAATCCGGTATCTCCTTCTTTGATTGGCGATACTTCTTCTTTGATGGGCCAGCCTGGGGAGCATCATCGTCAGTCTCGGGCTGTGTGTCCTGGGGTGGAGATGTAGGCTGGACGTCCTGGGGTGGAGGTGGGGTCTCGGGGTCAGGAATTATTGCAGGGGTGGGCTGGACCTCGGGCTCTGGTTCGAGAGCACAGCACACTGTCTTCCTCTTTTTGCTTGTTTTTCGCTTTCCAGGCATGGTTTCAATGGTTTCTGAGTCAATAGCGAGAATGAAAATGAACTTAGGGTGGGTGGTTATATACACATGCGGAGCGTCAGCGGAAGTGATTTGCTTGACGAAAATGTCACGTACCACAGTTCTGTTCTAGCTGCAGACTGCGGTACACAGTTTATTTAGTTTTAATCAGTTATAGACTGGCGGACAATGGCCCTGGCCAGGCTCAGACCTGAGCGGAAGAGCGCAGGTTCTTTTGATGAACACCTGACCGACATCAAAGAAATTGAGTAAGCGGTACACTCTGCTGTGGATTTAATAGCGGCAGATAAAATAAGAGAGCGGAGAACAGCGGAGGACAGCGTGCATATTTTGGCGGATAATGGCTTGGAATTTTCCGTTTACACTTGTCCCCGTTTAGTAAAAATGGTTTGCGCATACTTCACGCGATGTTCCGTAAGCAAATTCAGGGCTCCAGATAACTTTTTGAGGGAAGTTGTACATACACCTTGAATTAAAATGGGAGGTGTACTCAAGAGTTTGAAGGTGTACTGAAATAGTGAACATGAATTGTTGCATTTTAATATTTAAAACGAATTTTGTTTCATACTATGTTTATCTTGACCATCGCGAGTGTTATTTAAGATTTCACCATCCATCCAAATAAGTATCTACCAGATTTTGTTGAAAGCTTCTGACACATACAACTATGTACTCAATACTTTATTCAATGTAACTTATGTATGAGAAAATTATGTTTTGACACAGAAAGTTATTCATTTACTGTTTAGTATTCAATGTGATTTA
Organism: Steromphala cineraria; assembly: GCA_916613615.1. NCBI lineage: Eukaryota > Metazoa > Mollusca > Gastropoda > Trochida > Trochidae > Steromphala > Steromphala cineraria. Next base: position 26,132,512 of record OU744734.1, on the reverse strand, counting down.
TCTTCAGAGCTCCCAGTATTAGTGTAACGAAACTGTAATTGAATTTAATTGACGAAATTACTCTGTGAATAAAATTACAAAAACAGAATCACATTTTACAAATGAAGTCGTATTTAAGTTGATACAGTAGTAAGATTGAAACGATCCCTTTATACCCTTACATATGCCGATAAGGTTATGATTTAAATTTTGAGAGTTTGCTGTCTATTTAACAGTTAATGAAATGTTACAATCAACAAACGTGAAACAATCAATGCAGATCCAATTTACGTCTCACCGTTAACTAACAAACTATTAACAAAGGAAATAAAAGCCTAACTGGCAATATTTTATGAAGACAGAATCGATTTCAATTCAGACATGTAAAATGTTAAAATATTGGATAGCACTGGAGATTTCAAATCACTAAGCAGTGTGAACCAAAATAAGTATTAGAACAACTTTTTTACGCATTTAACACATATTAATATAAACGTGGTCAGCATGTGACACTAAAATAATGTTGCCACAATAGGGTACGATGCAAGTGTTACCTCTTCATAATATTAAATGCTACACAGGCATTACTCCTATACCAAAACAATGATTGAGAATTTGTAATGCACCTGACATAAGTCAAACATCTGTACATTGTACCCATTTATATCGAAGGAAGAAGGGTAGGCCAATCGAAAAATAAATAAAAGTGTATCTCGTTGCATAGCAACACATCTATGTCTCTGCTAAGAGCATGATGCGTTTCCACTTGTGATTCTTCAATCAAATTATCTATATCACTCAAATGAAAGTCCATGAACATGATACGCACCGAGATAAAGAAGTAGACGTACACAGGTATTTATGTGCGTACATGATACGCATATGATTTTATTTTTGGTCGTACTTGGTCGATTTATAGGCGTACATTACGTGTGTACGTCCCTTATCTGTAGCCCTGCAAATTGCAGAGGCGATTTTCAAACTGGTTTGAAAATATTATCCGCTGTTTTCTGCACAGTACGCCATGGTAAACCCAAATCCCTATAGAACAGTTTACGGGGTGATTTTACCTTTATCCGCTTGGTGTACTCTAGAACAAGATATTTGGCGGGCCCTCGCGGAGGCATTATGCGGGCAAGTGTAAACGAGGCATTATACTCACAAAATCACACACAGTGGACAGTGGACCCACATTCACTCCCAACAGAGGCAGATCAAATCGTGTTGATTTAGCCTCTGTTATATTACGCCGACTTTGTAAGAGAATGGGAAAAGTCTGATTGGAGGCAGTCAAAGTTAGTTGTACAAACAGCGACGCTGTTGATAAATCATGGTTTTGGCTACTGAATCAAGGCAAAATCATTATGATATGAACTACCCTTTCCATGCGAGAAGATGCCGGTTTGTTTCCGCCAGAGGAAACTGCTTGTACCGACGGATTTCGACCTAATAGAACACAGGCTAAATCAACATGATTTGATCTGATTCTGTGGGGAGAGAATGGTGGACCCGGTACCCTGTAAGGATAATGGAAACGTGTTGGGTATAGTGAAGCATCCAATTTGGTTTGTCTACTAGACTGTTGAGTCTGCTTGCAAGTTAGATTAATTCCACACTCTTCTACCTTTGCTTATAACGCGGCTGCAATGCGTGTAAGATCTGGATTAGGTCCCCCCCCCCCCTTTTTCCCGCCAGGACAAACTGCCGGAACCCAAGGATTTCGGAGTAATAGGACAGAGGCTTTATCAACATGACTTGATCTGCCTCTGTGGGGAGAGAATGACTGTGTTTGGACATCAGCGGCCTATGACTGAATTATTATTGCTCTAAATTATCCATCTAAATAAATTTAGAGCTATAATAATTCCGTTATATATGCCGCTGATTTTCAAACAGGTGTTTTTAAATCAGCTGCATGTAACGGAATTTTATATAGCTCTAAATTTAATTTAAAGTCGAGAACGTAGCGTGAGGTTTTAAATGGGTAATTTAGAGCTATAATATCACAGTATGCTTATCTCCATTCTACCAAGATAGCGATTTAAAATTGAACTATATTCTTTTGCATTGGCTCAGACCCAGGTGTGCTGTGGCATGATGCCCGTGCACGATTTCCAGGGAGCGACATTCACACAATGTTGACGGATTTATTATATCGAATGACGTTACAAATATAAGGCCTCGGATATTACCGACAAATATCCGGAGGCTGCAAAGCGAGCTCACTCTATTCAGTAGGCCTCATTCTCGATTATCCAGAGTTTACGTTCCGATAATATCTCCACTAACCTCTGGAAACAAAGTAGGCTCAATGCAATTCACAAATTACCTGCCCTTAGTTGCATTACCGTATTTCATTAGCCAATCAGATGGGTCTTTAGTCAGAGTCAAAAGTAGGAAAGAAATAATACAGGCAGATAAACGGCGAATGAGTGAGTTGAGGTTTAACATACAATCGGCAATTTTTTTCAGCTATTAAAGATGTGAATTTGCCATCCGAAAGAGAGAAGATCGGAGAGAAAGAAGTTCTACAGGATGAGAGAACAGACGAAAAGCAGGTTTTAGAACGACACAAAATTGGTCTGATTTCTTTCAATTGACTTTTAAAACTTGGGCGACCCAACCAGGGGCATGCCAGCTCAATTTGGCATAGCTCAAGGGTCGGGGAAGCACACAAGTCGCCACATCGCAATAACGTTTTGAGTCAAGTGGGATGGCATATTATTAAGTCAAAAACATTCAATAATACATGAAGTAACTAAATCTACCTACCATCGGATATTTATTCAAAACTTGTCTTGTAATTTTCGTTACACAATTTTTTTTCTCTCGGATCTGTCAACTCCCTTAAATTTAGATGGCAGCATGTTTTAAAGCTGGAATACTGCTGACAGCACGTTAAACCCAAACTCACCCACTATTTCATAAATGAAATCAAAGGCCATGCGATAAAATAAAATAGAGCCATTGGCTCTGTAGCTCATCAGGCTTCATTATCAATTATGCTTTATATATATTAGGGGCAACAGGACCACCAAAGCTACAATTTATAATCCTCACTAGTCAAGGAGTCTGTACACACAATTTTAGCTTTCTAGGCCTCATGGTTCTGGAGAAGAAGATGAAAATAGGTTTTTAGGGCGTGGCCCCTGTGACCCTTATTAGGGGTCACATGGCCACCAAAGCTACAATTTATAATCCTCACTAGTCTAGGAGTCTGTACACAAAGTTTCAGCTTTCTAGGCCTCATGGTTCTGGGGACGAAGATCAAAATAAGTTGTTAAGGAGTGGCCCCTGTGGCCCTTATTAGGGGTCACAGGGCCACCAAAGCTACAATTTACCTCACTAGTCAAGGAGTCTGTACACAGAGTTTAAGGTTTCTAGGCCTCATGGTTCTGGAGAAGAAGATGAAAATAGGTTTTTAGGGTGTGGCCCCTGTGACCCTTATAAGGGGACACATGGACACCAAAGCTACAATGTATAATCCTCACTAGTCAAGGAGTCTGTACACAAAGTTTCAGCTTTCTAGGCCTCATGGTTCTGGGTACGAAGATCAAAATAAGTTGTTAGGGAGTGGCCCTGTGGCCCTTATTAGGGGTCACAGGGCCACCAAAGCTACAATTTTTAATCCTCACTAGTCAAGGAATCTGAACACAAAGTTTCATCTTTCTAGGCCTCATGGTTCTGGAGAAGAAGATGAAAATAGGTTTTTAGGGTGTGGCCCCTGTGGCCGTTATTAGGGGTCACAGGGCCACCAAAGCTACAATTTTTAATCCTCACTAGCCAAGGAGTATGTACATGTACACAAAGTTTTAGGTTTCTAGGCCTTATGGTTCTGGAGAAGAAGATGAAATATGTTTTTAGGGCGTGGCCCCTGTGGCCCTTATTAGGGGTCACAGGGCCACCAAAGCTACAATTTTTAATCCTAACCAGCCAAGGAGTATGTACACAAATTGTAGGTTTCTAGGCCTTATGGTTCTGGAGAAGAAGTCGAAATTCCACAAAGTTTACGGACGGACGCATGGATGGACGGACGGACGGACGGACGGACGGACGCCATGCCATGCCATAAGCCCATCGGGCCTTACAGGCCAGATGAGATAATTACAGGCCAGAGGTATTCTCTTTAAGAGAACTGGGAATGCTAGGTAACAATTGATACACCCCACCCGTTCTGATAGAAAAAACACACTAAAATACAGTCTTGAAATCCATCTCTTTGGATGTCATTTCTGTTCATTGACGAAGCGGGGGTGTGTCATGAAAGAAGCCATGCGATTGGTACGCTGCTGAAGGCAGCGTAGATACCTCATTGGACAGTATGCCACTAAGGGCAGGTGATTTGTGAATCGCATTGAGCATACTTTGTTTCCAGAGGTTAGTGGAGATATTATCGGAACGTAAACTCTGGATAATTGAGAATGAGTAGGCCTAGACGTTTTATTATTTCGCAACAACGGTTGTTAGCGTTATGTTAAGTTGGTGTTGTAAGTAAAATTAAGGTAAGTGGAACCGGTATGTGTATGCCGCATTTCGATTCATATTCGTATGAAATTCTGGCTGGTTTAACTTTGTCGAGCCCGTTTTGGTCTAACGCTACAGAATGATGGACCTTGCGAACGGAAATCTGAACTGTTGTCAGTGACTCAGTGTCGTGTATTTTACCGGTTTTGACAGACTGCACGCGTTAAAATCTTAATAATGTACATACAACGCAGTAATTGCATATTTTGTGAAATTTTTTGACACAACAGCAATATTTCAGAACTACTTGTTGCTAGGCAACAAATGAATTCTTGCGCATTAGACGAAGTAAACAGAGCACAGAGCACCGTATAACCAAATTTATTCGCCCTCTGATTTTTCACAGCAGGCAACCAGGAACAGTGTCCGAAAGAAACACTAGCCCGGTAGCCCGATGCTATTTGAAATATTGCCTTTGCTAGTAGAAAAAAAAGTAATAATAGCCCAGTTGGCTACTGTGGATTGATAGTATATTCAACAATATTCTGTTTAGCAAAACCTCTTGCCACAAAAAAATGTTTGCAACGCCATTTCGATTTCTAATGTAATTTGGATTATTGATAAGTTTGTCGACTATATGTCGTGGCTGTAAACCGAGAACGAGATATATCTATGTACATTTCTTAGTGTGTCCTCCATTTTGAAACACTGCTATGCCCGCCGCCCAGCCAGTACCATTGCCTTACTGTAGAGCACGCGGAACGAGGCCAGGGAACCAGGTTGGACAGACAACGCTGAACATTCGTTCTGAAGGTAGCCGATCTGTGCCTGTAGAACAGTTTGTATATTAGTATGACGCTGCTCACACCTCACAATTTGGTAGCTGTAACACACAATTTAGGACCATGTCGGTAAAACGTCCACACTTGGCCAGCACGTTCCTTGATCATTACGTTGAATACCTTGACGACTTTCGTGAAGGCGTAGATCAGACGCAGAAATGGAATCCTTAACACTCTGATATTCTCCCTGAATATCAACTTCTCTACTAGCGACGTCTGGTATGGCTAACCCGGCGGGACTGGCTTGGGAATAGTGAGAATGGCTCTTGTCAGCCGTCAAACTGCGCCCGATAGGTCGGTTGGACTCTTCGAAACGCCCAAGGAGTTCGTCATCACAATCGAAACGATTTATACGACTCACAATCGAATGCTTGATATTCTCTTCGTTAGGCCAGTGTGTTAATCTAACTTAAACCCGAGGTGGAGGTCGGTAACTATTTTACACACTAGCTCAACGCTATATCAATCCCATTTTAAAATACATCAGTTTGGTTATGGTGGAAATGCATATCATTCTTTATATAAAGAGAAGGTGAAACATTTACTCTAATTGGAGATTTCAAGTAGATGACATTGGTGTGAGCCTCACGAGCTGCACGTGCAATCCGTACAAGATATCACAATCAAGTGCTTGTCCATTTTTGATATGAAAACAGGTTACATACACTTTATTTGATATGCCTTCAAACATTTGTACCAATGATTTTTTAAAAATTATGAACGTATTAACAATTATTAACGGTATGTTTCTTCTCGGGAAAAATATGAAAGTTAATCAGATCATGAAAAACATCCTGTACTTCCAACTGGCCTCTCTGGTCTAATGGATCAGTCACAGAACTTGAAATCAAAACGTCCTTATCGTGTGCTCTCAGTGTAATGATAAAAGCCATCAGAAGGTTATGTAAATTTCTTTCATGTTAGAACATGTTTTCGTTCGATGAACAGCACACCCGAACGCATCCTGCTTCGCTGAAGACTAAACGCCGCCATCTTTGCATGAATGCTTTGACTTGTCACTTAGGCCTTACATTCTGTCTTGACAGGGTGTCATCGTATCTTCTCAATGATTAGTTAGATTAGAACTTAGATACTTGTTCAAACAGAGTTAGAAAAACAAGTATAAAAAAGTAAGTAAACATGTGAACATTAGTAAATTAGTAGAAGAAAACATGCAATAATATGTAACTGTGTAAACAGAATGGTAAATAAAAATTGTATTATAAGTTAGTCACGCCTTTGTTATCCCTGCCGAACACCATCATTAAAAACTTCTTGATTTAAACATTTTGTCAGACTCATTGTAGATCTTTAGTGGAAAGCACGTTTCAACTAGTCTGGCTCATGATGAATTAGTAATAATGAAGTAATATTTTGTCTACTTAATTATACATTATGGCGATCTGATATTCTCCAAAAAGCTCTTATTACTGAAACGTTGGTAGAAAAGCCATCCTCGCTCATTTCTTTATTTGCGGGAATTGACGTCTGAGCTGATTGTGTTTCCTCTGCGAAAATAAAGAGTGATTTACACCAGTAATCAATAGCACATTAAACTGATCTAGTCTGTGTTTTCACTACTGTTAACCGCAAGACAAGCATATGGTGTCTTTGTTACCTGCATTGGTCTCAAGGGGTTTCCTGCATTGGTCTCAAGTGGTTTCCTAATCAAGTGGTTTCCTGCATTGGTCTCAAGTGGTTTTCTGCATTGGTCTCAAGTGGTCTCCTAATCAAGTGGTTTCCTGCATTGGTCTCAAGTGGTCTCCTAATCAAGTGGTTTCCTGCATTGGTCTCGAGAGGTTTCCTGAATTGTTCTCAAGTGGTCCCCTAATCAAGTGGTTTCCTGCATTGACCTAAAGTGGTTTCCTGAATCGGTCTCAAGTGGTTTCCTGAATTGGTCTCAAGTGGTCACCTAATCAAGTGGTTTCCTGAATTAGCCTCAAGTGGTTTCCTACATTGGTCTCAAGTGGTATTAGATTGCCTCAACGCGGTTCATATAGACACTTGTTATTTGAAGGGCAACACTGTTTTATTAAACTTGTGAAGTTGTTCAAGCACTCGATGTTTACAGAAAGTACCATCGACTTAACCTTTACCAATTTCAGCATAGATGGCGGAACATTTGTGACAGTCTTTGGCATTCTAGACTGTGCTCTTCTGTGCATGAATACGAGGGGTTGTTCTTCTTTCTTCTACAGCCAGAACGTGCGGACCTGTGACCTCAGTCAAGTAAGCTACCAGAACACAAGTGAACTCACCATCAATCCAGGATCCAACTACTACAGGATTGCAGGTATGATCTTTATAGACTTTATTCATATTTCTTTTGGTATAATATTCTCGATACAATGGGAATATTATAATTTTTGGATACAGAGGATACTAAATGTAGTAAACCAGATTTATTTTATCGAGTGTCATTCATCATGTGTTAGAGGAATCTGCAACCCTGAATTTTAACTTCCAGAGTTTTATAAGCAGGGCCCCGAAAGAGTCGAAACGTTTGGTTACAAACCGCTTACAACAGAAAGCCAGTACCAAATTTGTATCATGTGACCCATATTACCCGTCTGGACGCTCTTATTAACGATTGACAATTAGGTTTCACTAGCTAGGTTGCAGACCCCCTTTAAATATCAATTTTACCCATGTCATGAGGTGAAATAAACCTAGTATATTGAAAACTACATTAAGTCTTCTATTTATTATATGATCTTAAATTTACTGAAATATGCATTAAAACATACTTTAGAAATGCAAAACATTTTTTTTCATATAGCTGAAAGTAGTTCTGCACCTGTGACGATTAAGAGACCTTTATTAAAACTGCAATATTTTAAAAAGTAAATTTACGGTATTAATTGCATTTTTAGCAATATGTTGCGACCAACCTTTAGAATATCGGACGAAAATTCATTAAATACGCCACAATATAAACCAAAATGACCGAAACGGCAGCCCCGGCATGTCGACATGAAGGCGAATCAAGTGTTGCCATCTCACATCATCTGTTTTCTTAAATAAAATATTATATACTTGAAAGCCGTCGTTGTTGCACACGACTAGGTTATATTTTCTGTTCTCCGAATCAGGTACTCGTTGCCGCATAAGTTGATACCTATCTGACGCATTTTTGGTAACTTAAGACGAGTTGTAAATCTGGCGAACATAATGACGACGTCACCGAAAGTGGGTACTTTAAATGCTTTTGCACTTTTGTGGAGAGTACTGAACTTTGGACGTCAAATCGAATGTTGGATTGTTAATTACAACATGTGAATATGGCATCAACTATTCGACAAAGATCACCAACCGCTTGCAAGTATGACGATGGGACAGTGGAAATAATAATTTATCGTTACTTTAGCTTGATAAACAACCCAGTGATTCATACAATAAAAAGATATATTTTTCCAAAATATTATCCAAAAAGTGAAACTGCAAATATCAATAACATATGTTGTCCTCTATATGTTATGAAATGAACATCATCTCCCCTCAGGATTTGGGAAGACGTGCAAATCTCATGAAGACTGTCAATCAAACCGGCACAAGAACTTGTTGTGCGACCAGGGTTATTGTCAGTGCCTTCAGGGATACATCTATGAGGCCTCCAAGGGCTGTGTAATGTGTAAGTTGGTTTTATAAAGTTATTATACGACCGACCAACGATTGTATTGTATGTTTAAGCTTGAAGGTAAACAGGTACGACATCACCTGTAAATATAATTTGAATTTGAAAGCATATATATATGTTTCCGCCTACATGTTTCAACTTTATCCTATATTTGAGATATCATGTCTATGAAGTGTTAATTATTATTGGCTTTTTACATTAAAGGCCACGGCTTCTTACATTTTCTCTTGTAGTGTGTTATTAAAAAATGCCAAGGAGGAAGACAAAAACCCTGTTTTTTTAGCTACCTTGCATCACGAGCAGCGTCATATGACAATTAGCTTTTCATTATTTTGTTACAAACTTTAGATAGTCTTGAAAATATTCCAAATGGTTTATGATGTCGAACAAAATGATGTCCTCTAGTTCAGTAACTTTTAATAGTCACCTTCGATACACTAAGATTGAAAAAGTAAGATAATGTCTGTAAAGATTGCAGTGCATTGTTACAATTAGCTATATTGCTAAGCTTAATCGGTAATATTTTGTAGCCTAGTTGAGTTTGCCCAAAATTTCAGATTTATTTCAAAAGCACAAAAGAACGGTAAACACAATGTCGATAATCGATATAGTCCAGATTCTTGATACTCGTTCTCCATATAAGATGGTACAAATGGTTTGATTAGTTAGTTAATAGATTCAGGAACTTTAAGTATAGTTAGCATCGAATTACTCAACTGGTTTGACTATTGAACTGATACTGATTAACAGTAGTTTCCGCACATGTGACACGGACCAGGTGGGTTAGTAGCTAGATGTAACGTCAGCGCTTAGGGGACGACAACATTACAGCTAGTTTTAACTAGATTGCCGATAAGGAGCGCTAAAGGTCTCGTGCCTCTTTTATCTATGTTGAGAATCATAGCTTAGCAACCTTTGACTAAAGTATGTAATACACACAAAGACTCATCTTCTCACAACACTCAATGTTAATTGCTTATTTCAGACGGTTCCTTGATCAACGTGGCAAAGAACAAACCTGCATCAGCAAGTTCAGTCTGGTTTATGAAGCCAGGGGTAGCTGTAGATGGTAACAGACATACTCACTATGATAGCCATAGTTGTTTCGACACTAAACCAAAAGATGCATCACCGTGGTGGCAGGTTGACTTGGAGAAGAAATACCGTGTGCGTGAAGTTACTATCGTGAACAGACAACATTCATGTAGTAAGTTGTTTATATCTTTGTTTCTTACCACAATTGTGTAAGTATAAGTTGTGGTAGGTAGGGCAACTTAGCAAGGTTCAGACTGTTTTCTGATCCAAATATATCCAAGGACTGTTTTCAATTTATTATCATCAGTGAAACTTATTTTTAGCAAACCGTCTTGTTAGCGATCCTTTTCTATTTGATTATGAAGTCTATTGCATACAATATTGAAGATTTACGGTTTGAAATAACAGTTGTAGTAGTATATATCAGCTCGCCGAATTTTCGGACAATTTTGACTTAACTTCGGACAGTACCACTCAATGTTCTTATATATACAGTTAAGCAATAAATAAACATATCCCGTATATAAAATCATCTAGATATATCTCCCAAACTATTCATGCTAGCTTCAACAAACTTTATACACTTATCAACCATGATCCTTAGATGTGACCTTTGAGGGTAAGACCAACAAATTATTTTAATTCTGTTATGGTTTCCATCGAAAACATGACTAAACCAGTGACTCTATTAACAAGTCCATAGTATGGAGCATATCTCCTAAACTATTCATTCTAGCTTCACTTAACTTCATACACTTATCAACCATGATCCCAAGATGTGCCTTTAGCAGGTTAAACCAAAAGATTATTATACCCCCGTTACGAAGTAAGCGGGGGTATATAGCGGTCATTCCGTCCGTCCATCCGTCCGTCCTTCCGTCCGGTCACATATCTCCAAAACTACTTGGTCTGCATCAACCAAACTTTGCAGAATTGTTAAACATGTCTTTCTCATCAATTATTGACCATCTGTAGCATTCTGGAATTTTTATTTTTGGCCGTTTCCATAGAAACGTCACTTTTTGGACTTAGTTTAATAGGGTTCAATGGGGACTAATTTTCTCAGAAACTATTGGACCTAGAGGAGTTAAATTTTGGTTATTGGTGCTCCTAATGATACTCTTGATCGAGTTCGAAAGCAATTTCCGAAATTTTATTTTTGACAGAGTTATATGGCCCTTGTTTCTGAAATTGGACTTGGAGCGATTAACAGGTCTGATGCTCCAATGGGGACAGATTTTCTCAGAAACTATAACACTTATTTGAGTAAAATTTTGGTTATAGGTGCTTCTGATGATACTCTTGATCGAGTTCGAAAGCCATTTCCGAATTTTTTTTTGACAGAGTTATGGCCATTGTTTCTGAAATTGGACTTGGAGCGATTAAAAGGTCGGATGCTCCAATGGAGACAGATTTTCTCAGAAACTATAACACCTAGATGAGTGAAGTTTTGGTTATAGGTGCTCCTGATGATACTCTTGATCCAATTCGAAAGCCATTTCCGAAATATTATTTTTGACAGAGTTATGGCCCTTGTATCTGAAATTGGACTGGGAGTGATTAAAAGATCTGAAGCTCCAATGGGAACAGATTTTCTCAGAAACTATAACACCGAGGTAAATGAAATTTTGGGTATGGATACACTTGATGATACCCTTGATCGAGTTCGAAAGCCATTTCCGAAATATTATTTTTGACAGAGTTATGGCCCTTGTTTCTGAAATTGGACTTGGAGCAATTAACAGGTATGATGCTCCAATGGGGACAGATTTCTGTAGAAACTCTTACACCTAGATGAGTGAAATTTTGGTTACGGGTAAATCTGATGATACTCTTGATTGAGTTCGAAAGCCATTTCCAAAATTTTGTTTTTGACAGAGTTATGGCTCTTGTTTCTAGATTGGACTTGGAGCGATTAACAGGTCTGATGCTCCAATGGGGACAGATTTCCGCAGAAACTATTACATCTAGATGAATGAAATTTTGTTTATGGGTAAACCTGATGATACTCTTCATCAAGTTTGAAAGCCATTCTCGAAATATTATTTTTCACATAGTTATGGCCCTTGATTCTGCAATTGGACTGAAAATGGATCCACCTGATGATACTTTTCATTGGGTTTGAAAGCTGCTCCCAAATTTGCATATAGGGCCCTTGGGTTTGGGTTTGAACTTGGTGCAAATGACTAGTCTGATTCTCCAATTTGAACACGTTTTATCCGAAATTTTAGGTAGATGAAATTGTGGTTTTTGTTTCACCTGATGATACTCTTGACTCTTGCAAATTGCCACAGATATACCCAAAATGGGTTTGGAAAGAGGGAGAAGAAATCAGACGGGATACGGGGGTATGTGAGCCATGCTCACTTTTTCTTGTTTTTATTGTTAGCAGTTTCCATGGATATATGAAAAAAAAGTGATTCTATGATAAATAACTTTGTCCCGAACATATTTCATGAAATATACATATCAGCTTCAAATTTGCTACATATGTCCATCATGGTTGCTGAATATGCCCTGTGAGAGTTAAACGATATATGGATTTTCTTTTCTTTGGTTTCTTTGGAAAAAATGACTTACTTGACTCAGTAGATCTCGTAGAATATTCATTATAACTACCTCAAATTTGAAACAAAGATCAACCATTATCCCTAGATGTACCCTTCTAATTGTAACACCTATTAATGAATTTGGTATTGGGGTTTCAGTGGAAAGAGGACTTCTTACCCAAGCGGGCAAGGATATGCTGGGTATTAAAGTTTGCATAATGGTCAAGGGAATTTCAGTTGAATAAAAATAACTCGCATTTTGATTGGTTGATGGAACTATTTTGCATCCATTCATGCTTCGCTTGGATCTTCTATTTCAGTTGAGAGATATAGATGAAAAATGTTATACTTAAATTGCGGAAGTCATATATTACTTTAACATTTTAAATTGGAAATCAATAGTATCTGATGTTTTCTTTGCCGTAAATACAACTCTAAATCTTCAAGGCGGCAATAGGTGAGATAGTCCTCGCCCGAACTGTCGTCATGTCATAGCTCTATGACGTCATTAAACATGACGTCAAACAGTGACGTCATACATTCCTCACTAGGTTTGTCAAACGTAACGAAAGCTAACGACGTCTTACTTTTTCCTGTTGAGTGCAATCAATAAAAACGATTTTTTATGATTTGTGACAAAAACTTTTTGGATATAATGTGACATCAATGTAATAAACTATTTCAAACTAGATCATGAGTTGCGCAATACTTAGAGCCGCCCATCCTGAAGTAGTGAGCAAAATTATGAAAGGCGTATGAGTACAATTTATACTTTACCGGCCGAGCGTAGTTTTTAAATGTTTCTCTTTTCCCCCCGTTTTTATGCATCAAAATTATCTTGGGAAAGAAAAAAGAATAACCAACTTAATGCTCGTTATTACGGATTATCTATCCCTCGTGAATTATTGAGTCAAACTCCTCGCTGAAGCTCGGAGTTTATCTCAATAATTAATTCAGGACAGATAATCCGTAATTCCTCGCAACTCGTTGATTATTCATATATTACACAATGAGTTACTGTATACTCAACTATCATACAATTTTAACCAATATCAATTATGTTTACTATTTGAAATTTTTTGGGCGGGGGCGGGGGCTTTGCTCGCTTCTTTACTTGTTAATGAATTTGAAAACCCAAGGTTTACTTTCAATACTCTAAAATGTTCAACATAACGACATCAATGTGATATGTGATATGTTATTTTTTTCATAAAGGGGCCACAGGTCCGTTAAACAGATATTGTACCGTGTAATCTTGTATTATAGAGAGCAATAAAATAACAAAATGAAGTGATAAATGTTTCCACACAGGCAACCTTAAAATGATTCATTATCCATAAGTGATGAAATAAGTCATTAGGGTTGTGCAATTTTACCGGTACAAACCGGTTCTGAACCATGCAATACGATTACCGCGATATGGTTTCAATTCTGCAATATATTGGGTCATAAAACGTTGGGTCCTTTTGAATAATCTGCACTTTGTTTCCACATGAGATTGTTGTAAATAACAAGTTGACAAAGATATAGTCTTAAACATCCAAACTATCACTGTCAGAATATATCTAATGCAGTAACAGTCTGTTAGCATCTCTTAAATAAATAATAAATTAATTTTACACAGTGGGAAGATGTCCGATGCATTGGGTTCCCTCATGTCTAAAAATAGCACCAAAATGAAACAAGTAATGTGATTGGCCCCTATGGGGACATCTGCCTGTTTTATCCAATCAGAAGGTATTATACAGTGTCATCGCTTCCCAGTGATGGCTTTCCCTTCTCTAACCGAATATATGTGACTAGGTAAATGAAGGTAGTTTTAGATGAAAATATCTAATTATCCACTGATATTCAAGATTAACTCCATCAGTTTCATTCTAAATCTCTATTTGGTTTATTATGTTGTTTGAATTCAAAGTGACAGTCACATACTTGGCAGATCAAATACAGTAGATTTCTTTCAATTAAGTTACGTGATTTCCTTCAAATAACTAATATATATTTTGACAAATGTTTTGAGGATTTCTTTTTTATGAAATGAATCATTAAATGTTTAGTAATTTGTAAACGTCCAAGTGCTGATTATGATACAACTAGGGAAGCTGGACAGGTACGTTTTTCTGTAAGACTTGCTATAGTTTATTTCTTGAAACTGAATGTGCGTTTGTTTTTAGATATCAAATCGGACATTCATTGAATTTCTGAAATTTAACTTGGACAATACACATATGAATAATAATTGATGTTTTAAATCAATTTTGAATATATGAGTTGAATCTTTAATTTTATTCATTTTTACGATAAAATATTTTAAATAAATACATGGATAAAAAGTATTTGACAAATTTACATCAAAAATATTTTGAACTAATAATTTATTCTAAACCAAATATATTTGCAAATATTATCAATTCAGTATTTGAATTTAATGGATTTTCAATATTAAAAGAATATTCATTTATTTGACCTGATGTTACAATCAACTCACAAGAAAAATCTGTTATATTGAGAATTTACATATGCTGTCAAATTACTCAAATTAGTATCAGCCAGTTAAGCAAAACATTGGACATCAAAACAATGTTTTGAAAAGGGGCTATAATATTTGTTGCATTAAGAAAAGAGTGCAGAATTTTATGGTTTCTTTTCTCTGACAATTTATTATTTACATTCCCATGTTGTGATGTTACGTTGATTGCAGCTGACAGGCTTAGTCTACAAGTATGATCCAAATTCAGTTTCTAAGATTACATGTATTTCTCCCTTATTCAAACCCAATTTGCTATCATTTTGGCCAAAAACTTTCGGGTCAATATATCGCAATATGTATCGCAATATTTTAAATTTTATTGCAATATATTGCAATATAACATTCAGGGCAATATCCAGCCCTATAAGTCATGACATATGTAATGTGTAATAAACCCTAGCGGTAACAACATTGGTTAGAAGACCACGTGACATCGAAATGAGGGACTACTTTACACGTACTCGACTTTTTGCTTTAGCGCTGACGAAGGCTTCCGGGCAGTATGCGCAAAGTGTGTTGTTGTGTTGTAAGATGTTATAGAAAGGGCATTTTTAACAGAAATGGTATTCAGATTTTGGGCAATGAAAAATTTACATCATCAACATTGTCCAACACTATGATATCTTTTGCCTGATTCGATTAATAAATCATGATTTGAAGACCATATTCTTATGAAATTGATAACATAGACTTTAACAGTAAATGTAAACAACGTAACTGATTACAGCTGTATTATCATACTTGCATGCGGTTCAGGATGAAATTTAGCTTTTGAGGATATAAACACGTCACTCTGTAGAAAAATCTTTCGTCGAAATTATGATATCACATTTACATTTTTTCATCAACAATAACATAACTATTTCGACAACAAGAGCACAGTACCCCCATAAATTCGGCATAGCATTTTACGAACCCGCTGTCGGTGACGAAATCCGTATGCGTGTATGATTTACACTGTGTCTCAACTACCTTAATTGCATTCGATGGGTATCAACTTTGTTAGCATCGAAAACCTAATTCCGAGAGAAAGAAAAGAAAATCTAGTCGTGCGCGACAAAAACTGTTTTCAAGCGTATATTTAGAAACCGGAAGTTGTGTGATGGCCACACTTTATTCTCCTTTATGTCGTCTGCCGTTTAGGCAATTTTGGTAAATATACTCATATTTAATGAATTTTGGTCCGACTTCACCTAAGTTCGCAAAATTTTGCAAAAAATACAAGGAAAGCAGTAAAATTACTTTAAAAAACATTGAACTCTGATAATGGATCTTTAAGTAGCAGTAAGTCAAATCAACGAAGGGATCTCATAGTGCCTGACTTCTACCGTAACAATATTCAAAGAGAAAATATCTGAATTTGGTAGCAATACTGGCCGCATGTGCAGCACCCTGAAATGTGCATGCAACATAACAGAAGGTATAACCAGTATGTATACACATGAGTTGATACAAAATGAGGTATTAGGAACTATTGACCTTTACAGTCTTTTAAGACTTAAGACTAAATATGTAACTCCATCCACTAAGTAAACGCCATAAATCACTTGAGAACAGAATGCCCTCTTGTCATGTCAGTTGATTTCACGTATGTAAAAGTTCTGTACTGGGGCTTTTCACAAATTTTAATCAATTCCACTGATCCAAACTTTTGAGAAAATTGCCTTCAATGAGTCTCTCATACATACATTTATCTAACAACAAGCACGGTATATAACTGATATGTTCAAAAGTTATTCGTTGCACATTTTAAGGTGTTGAATTATATATTGAAGACAATAGTTTTGAACAAATAAAATTAAGAAACACATTAAAATGGCTTGCAGACATTACATATACCATTCCATCGGTTTTGGCGACTTCGTATTTTGTCTGAACATCTGTCAGTTTGCCCTTATTGATATATAACATGTGTTCATATAATCTTTTCAAAGAGAATTAGTTATAGATATACCCACACTTCCCACGATTCAAACAGGAGGTTATTGAGCAATACACCTTGGGAAGTGTGGGTATATCTGACCTATATGCCACTCCGGTCGAGTCTTTTTTGACGAAAAAGAGCATTCCATCATTCTTAATGTATGCAGCTTTTTACCTTACTAGATCAATAGATTATTAACAATACTCATCTAATTGCGGTTTAAAACCATAAACTATTAAACTTCATAACATTAAAATTGGTACTAAATAGTACTTATATACATAGGCTTATATATATAGAAAATATATATACATAAAACCACAGAAAATACCTCATCAATCCATATACCAATATCAATCCTTATTAGCTCAGTCGATAGAGTCGCTGCTCAATAACATATAGGTCCCTGGTCTGATCTCTGATTATAATTCTCAAAAACATATAATTTTAAATTTTACAAGTCCGTTTATTTGCCAACATTGAAGATCTCTTCTCCTGACAAAGTGTAGATTAACAATAAAGAGAAGGTGTATTAGAAAAGTAGACCTGTATCAGTGGATAACCTACAGTTACAACAGAGAAAGGAGAGGTGTATCCGTCAATACCCCTACAGTTAGAACAAAAGAAACCTTAGCAACGAGACCGGAAGTGGGGTACAGATGTATAATAGAAAATACTCCATTACAACTTTATTCATTTGAAAGAGACTAGTATCATGTCAGCCTACAAAAAGAAAGTTTTCTCTGATATCCATCAAAAGTTCATATGATTGATTATTAAATTACTTATAATACCCCAAGACGCACAACTCTAAACTCCTTATGAAGTTACATGTGTGTAATAAAGATTTCAGTTGATCACCTTCCATTGTCGTAGTACAAGAGTTAGAATCTCATATTGGACTCTATGGTAAAATTATGTTGAGATTAAACTTTATTCAAATTTGAACAAAATTGGTCCATAAATAAAGATTTTGGCATATTCTTTTTATAACTTATATGTTTGAAAATAAATAGTGACACATTTTCAATATGAGCACTAGTGAAGACATCACTTTTGCCTTGCAACGATTGTTCGTCATTGTATCCGACCGTTGCAAGGGAAGCCCCCACTTGTTGGATAATTCTAGGATGGTAAAATGGAATACAATCAGTAGTTAAGAAATTATAACCCTCGGAAGTATGTCATATGACTTTTACGAAACTTCGCAAATTAATTTTGTGTTTAACCGTCGCTCTCGCTCGGATAATACAACAATTCACACTCGTTTCGTTAAAGTTACCGGTATATGACACATTTCATCGGGTAAACATCCCCATTATACAATGTAGGACGACTTGTTATTATGCAAATATTCTGTGAAAGTTGTCAAACTCTCATTGTTTAAAGGTAGTAGCCGTCCATGACCGTCCAAGATAAAAGTGATGCATCACACTTATTAATTAGTGGCCCGCTACCGTGCGCCGAATTTCTCCTAAGCTCCGCAGCAGTGTTGAATATTCATCGCTGTACGGAGCTTGACTGTGACAGTGAACCGCTTTACGTAACTCTTCAGTTTCTCTGATCGAGTTGTTCGTTTCATCAAATACATTGTTTAAGCCGCTATAATGAGGTTTAATTTATCATGATTGATTGAGTTATCTCACTGTGACAGTGAGTTGTTTTGGTAACAAATAAAAGCATCTAGAAAGTCTGAATAGAATAGCTTTTGCATATGTCATAACATTAATTATTACTAAATCATCATTACAATACATTTTTTTTAATTGGATTACTGTTTTCAATTGGAAATTTCTTATTAATTGCAATATTAATACAAAATAATAAAACAAATAATGGAATATGTGTTGTCTTTCATATGTCATGTAACAATAGACATGCAACATCAAGAAAAAATTCTTTGACATATAATTAATAATTCACATTATTATTAAAAAAAAAAATTAATCTATTCTTTACCAATTCATTTATTAAACAGTCTGCTGTTTCAAACTGCGTAAGAAATATCAGTTATACATAGTTTCCAAAATATGATAATATTCACGATAATGAGAGGATAATTAAGTGTAGTCCAGCAAAATAGACGTCTCCTTCGGGAGCGCAGTCATCGCACATATACCGACGTTTAGATTATTATTATTATCTAAATGAGGGACAGTCATGTAATTTGAGAAAGCAACGATTAGGATTTGGTTATTTGTCATCAATACGTTATCGATAACACATCCTACCAAGTTGGGATATTTTTTCTAGTTAATCTAGATATTCTGTCGGGGATTGAAATAACGTTTAATTGACGGCAATTGTCTTGTATATTTCTTGTATGTGTATCCATTGTCCACTCAACCAGACAGGATGGCGCCATCAAACATTGACCCGGCAGTTATATGACCTGTTACGACACATGACTAGAGTCACCGGACGTCAATAAACTGACGTCTCACACCTGTTATCTGTAACATCCGGCTCCATAATACACAAGATCAAATGACAGTTCACCGTTATATCAAGTGTTATTTCAGGCTGTTCAATGTATTACACATATTCAAAACGATGTTCATTCTCTCCCCACATAGGCAACTCAGTCATACCTGAATAAGCCTCTGTTCCATTACGCCAAAATCCTGGGGTTCCGGCAGATCGCCCTAGCGGCAAAAAGTTGTAACTTGAGATATCTCCCTTAATTGCAGCCAATGAAAACACCTTTTGGATGTCCACGACTTCGGGAATACTCAACGGTCGCTCAGTGACTTTCAAAAGAATCATGCCTTTAGGTTTCTTTTTCATTAACATTGTGAGTCTCATAGAGGGAAACTATTTCAAAATCAGATATGTATAGGGTTTTTCATTAGAAACATATTGTTTTATAATTGTGTAAATTGTTCTTCGTTTTATGATAAATTTTATTTTAATAATTCACCAAATAAAAACCAATGAGAAGGTAAAAAGCGATTATTTTGTAGAAGGAAGAGTTATCTCCCTTTGATGCGGATCAAAACGGGAAGAGCCGAACTTTTGCGGTTGACCACTTTTGAAACGGCGTAGCTGATTGCACAACTAACTTCGATTGCCTCCAATCAGATTCCTACCTTTCTGTCCCGTGTATTAGCCGTAATAGAACAGAGGCTAATTCAGGTATGACTGAGTTGCCTCTGTGGGGAGAGAATGAACGATGTTATGAACCATGAACAACAAATGAACAGATGAGAAAACTGTTTCAATGTCCAAACCCCTTACCTTTCCTACCTATTAGTTGTCTCGGCAGTTATTATTATTATTATTTTGAAAGTGATTGGTTAAACATTTAATTTCAAACAATAAACACAAACAATTGGCGAACGGGCTGTAGAACGCTTATTTGAGTATTCACTCTTATTCACGATTCATAAATCTGCACACAAAAAAAACAAAACAAAAAAATTCAAAAGCTAAGGGATCCGTTTAAATGTCAACATGTAGGTTTTCAAATGTTAATTATTTGGCATGCCTCATTTTGAAGTTGTCTACAGCATCAGCTAGATGAAACCAAATTGAAAAATGATTTAACATACACTGTTACTCTTCACTACCGTATAGGCGCAGGTTTCGCCAATCATTTGTAGCATATAGTATACGTTGCTTAATAAAAAAGTCATGTGTCTTTTCTAAGTATAAACTATACATTGAAGTGGAATGATATTTGAATTGTTGTTTATTTTAATAATTGATTATCTTCATATTTTACACTAGACAGAAATTATTCTTCTATTTGATAACTTTTTAAACAAACTTTTCAAAAACATTTGTATCACAACTTGTTGATACAATTAAGGGTTTTATAAATTGAACTAAATTGAAACGTGTTAATTTCCTAATTTGAAATTGTTAAACAAACAATAGTTAAATACAAATATGTTGTAAATAAACCATGACATGTTCCTTATATTGTTTTTGGAGCGGTTTTGACATCAGCTTTAAGCTTGATTACCAATACAATTCTTATTTGCAATAAATATGTTTTAAAGGGGCAGTAGCACGTTTTTTGATAATTTTATATTTTAAAATTTTAAGTGATAATTGTAAGTTAATGTTAAATGTATTATTTTGACAGTGTCAAAAATGTCATTACACAAGTCAATCATCCATAGTCGGAGGACAAAGTATGAAGATTCACATAAAATACATAGGCCGCCATTTTTGTGTGAACACCTTTAATTCATTTTCTGTAAGAAAAAGGAATCGCATGGCTAAACTTTATGTTAAATATTTGAATTATTACTGCACCATTTAGTTTAAATACATTGTCCTTCAATTTGAACCATTAATTTTCATTTTCCTGACATCACCTCATATTCCCCCTAAAAACGTGCTACTGCCCCTTTAAACCACAAGCAATTCTTATGGTTATACCACTCCGATGTAAACAGATATATAACATTTTGTGGTGATTTAAAAAAAGAGGACTCTATATAAACAAGCAAGAATGCGTTCATGATATACAGACAATACTGTTTGTATACAATTTCCCTTTAAAAACACTTTACCGCTGTCATGTAATCAGACATCAATTGAGATTGTATGAAAATAACATAATTAAAAACACAGATTTATCAGAATTAGAAAATCCTTAGCATTGTTTCACTGAGTAAGTTTCATGACACTTTGTCAATACTCCAGTCATTAGCGAAACTTGAAAACCTATAATGTCTTGGCAAGCGCATTCGTTTGGATATTAAAATTAAAATACTTTTACGAAACTAAAACGTTATATATGTCAAAAGTAGTGGATACATCATTAACCAATCAGCGCGCACGATTAACGCGGGTATTCCCCCAAAGAAAGGCGAACCCTAAACCGCTCTCTTCTCCCAATCTCAGCAGTAAAACGTAGCTCAGCTCATTAATGAGCAGGCTTCTCAGAACGGCCGAAGGCGATTTGGCTTGCGACGGCGGGTCCCTTTAAGGAGTTTGGATGCATAAACAATGGCAGTATGTCTCATTATGAAGAAATAGGTATCCTCTATATTGTTATATTATATTCGTTATCTTATGATATATCATTTTTCTTATAATTACAAATACGTATCTTACACTCTTAAGTAAAAAAAAACGTCAAATGTCAACTGTTTTAATTTCCTTTTTTTATATCTTATCATTGATGGCTATATATTTGACAATGTGTTCAAAGTGATGAGTAATCATCTTCCCCGCGGCAAGGTAAAACGTATCCAGCTACTCTCCTCGTTTAAGACCTTGCCATCCCAGCATACAATACTGGTGAAACGGAGCAGCGATATCTATCGTGATCACAAGTTACGCCCCTCATCAGCTGTTTCAACAATAGCCAATGAAATCACCATTTACATTCGGAACAAATTCAAAATAGTAACAGACGATCTTTTAAAAACTATCAGAGTAAATGTCAGTCCACTGGATTTTATCATGTTTTTGATGAGCACTGAGAAATCTAAATAAAAATAAATAGTAATATAGCACTCAAAAATCTTTTTCTCTCCTTCATAAAAACATATAAAAATAGTTTTTTTTCAGTAGCTTTTTAAAAAAAATGTTGGGCTACTTAATTGTTGTCATTTTTCTAAGTCATTCTAAAATTTGCCAAAATTTCGGTTATTCCACTTGAAATAATTTAACAAGTACACGAAGCATAGTTTCACAGTAGCCTACAGTTGCCTGATAAAAATATATAGGTGTAAACAAGAGAACGTATGGTGTACGAATTAGAATTCCTTCCAAAACGATGTAAAACTTTTATATAATGTTATCATTCAAAAGAAAACAAAAAATCATGTTCTCTTTTGCAGTCAATTTTTTTACTAAACACGCATTTTCTTTCTTGTACACAATAACTTACTAAAATGTAAAAATCCTTATGAAATTAACACAAATGTTTTAATTTAAGAAAAATTAAACTGTATGTCGGTGCAATAATATTTATGTTCCTGCATAGAATTTTCAGAAAAATATAGGCTGTCATTATATTGTGTCTTGTGATCTTAGATACTTACCTAATATTTGAAAATATTTATTTGAAAACATGGATATGGATATTGATATAGATTGATATTCATATCCAACCACTCGTGGTTGCTCAAGGCAATTTAAATGTCCTTATGTAGATTAGCGACACCTGAATTTAATTTTATAGCAATATAGCAATCTTTTGATAGCAATATTTGACAAGCTTGCAGTGGGCAAGTGTGTGTGTGGGTGTATGTGTATGTGTGTGTATGAGAATGATATATATATTCAAAATTAGTGTGAAGTGTTAAAATAATAACGATGATTTCCTCCTACATGTTTCAACTTTATCCTAAGGAAGGTTTACATTACCGTGATTATGATGTCGTGCTTGAAACTTGCATTCTTACACAGTTATCGATAATATCATAAGTATAACTAAAAACGATAGGGAAAGAAAAAGGTTCACAGCTAGTTTTATTTTCACATATTTTTTGAAATAGGAAACATTCAAGTTTTCAAAATCAACAAATTTAAGCAACAGGTTCGAAACTTTTCGAGTTGACTCTTTTCTTTCAAATATTTTGTTGTTGATAAATTTCATGTGAATAATGTGCCTTATTTTTCAAATATGTGTTTAATTTAAAACCTACTAGGGGTCATATAAGTATAAATAATTGAAGTGAATAGATTGTGATTCCTAAGTATTATTGATATGTTAGTGTAACGAGACCCTTGTTTCAGGTGATCGTCTACACAGCGTGATCATTGAAGTGTATGACAAGAACCCGGAAACGGAAGAGGGTGCAGAGAAAAAGGTTTGCTTCGATTACACGAACAATTTTACAGGGGTGGAGCTGAATCTGAAATGCAATGTGCCTGTGAGTGGTCGCTATGTTCGGTTGCAGAAAACCAAAAAATTCAATCTCATGGATTCGCTTCAAATGTGTGAGGTGGAGGTTTTGGCTTTGGATATTTCAGACGGTTCCTTGATCAACGTGGCAAAGAACAAACATGCATCAGCAAGTTCAGTCTGGTTTATGAAGCCAGGGGTAGCTGTTGATGGTAACAGACATACTCACTATGATAGCCATAGTTGTTTCGACACTAAACCAAAAGATGCATCACCGTGGTGGCAGGTTGACTTGGAGAAGAAATACCGTGTGCGTGAAGTTACTATTGTGAACAGACAATATGCATGTAGTAAGTTGTTTTTATCTTTGTTTCTAATATTTGAAAATATTTATTTGAAAACATGGATATGGATATTGATATAGATGGATATTCATATCCAACCACTCGTGGTTGCTCAAGGCAATTTAATTGTCCTTGTTTAGTCACTGGTAATGTAACGCTGCAAGATTACGCGACACCTGAATTTAATTTTATAGCAATATAGCAATATTTTGATAGCAATATTCGACAAGCTTGCAGTGGGCAAGTGTGTGTGTGCGTGTGGGTGGGTGTGTATGTGTGTGTGTGTGTGTGTGTGCGTGTGTGTGTGTATGCGTGTGTGTGTGAATGATATATATATTCAAAATTAGTGTGAAGTGTTAAAATAATAACGATGATTTCCTCCTACATGTTTCAACTTTATCCTCAGGAAGGTTTACATTACCGTGATTATGATGTCGTGCTTGAAACTAACATTCTTACACAGTTATCAATAATATCATAAGTATAACTAAAAACGATAGGGAAAGAAAAAGTACACAGCAAGTTTTATGTCACATATTTTTTGAAATAGGAAACATTCAAGTTTTCAAAATTAACAAATTTAAGCATCAGTTTCGAAACTTTTCGAGTTAACTCTTTTCTTTCAAATTTGTTGTAGTTGATAAATTCCATGTGAATAATGTGCCTTATTTTTCAAATGTATTTAATTTAAAACATACTAGGGGTCATATAAGTATAAATAAATGAAGTGAATAGATTGTGATTCCTAAGTATTATTGATATGTTAGTGTAACGAGACCCTTGTTTCAGGTGATCGTCTACACAGCGTGACCATTGAAGTGTATGACAAGAACCCGGAAACGGAAGAGGGTGCAGAGAAAAAGGTTTGCTTCGATTACACGAACAATTTTACAGGGGTGGAGCTGAATCTGAAATGCAATGTGCCTGTGAGTGGTCGCTATGTTCGGTTGCAGAAAACCAAAAAATTCAATCCCAGTGATACCCTTCAAATGTGTGAGGTGGAGGTATATACAGGATAATCTTAAAATCCTTCTCAGGCTTTTCGTGTGGAAGGTGAGTGGCTCTCATTCATTCTCCAGCATTTTGATCCGTATAATAGGGCGGAATTACACAGCTCTGATATAGCCTTAGCTTTGTCTTGGTGCTGCAATAGGATGGTGTTTAGCATTCTGAAGGCATTTCTGGCTTTTTTGAGTCGGTTTCTAATGTCACTATCGGCTTCAACATCATTACCTACTGTATTACCTAGGCATGTGAACTCTTCAGTTGTTGGCAGATCGTCTCCTTTAGCCTTCACTGGTACTGGGTTGGGTATTTTCAGCATCTTAGCCTTCACTGGCACTGGGTTGGCTTTGTTCAACATCATTCCCTCTGTCTTCTTTTGGTTGATCTTTAGCCCAATTTGTTGTGCAAATATGCTGAGTTGGGGTGTTTTTCCTGCATGTGGTGTTTGTGTACTAATAAAACCAAGTCAAAGGAAAACTCTAGATGTGTGTAGAAGAGGGTCCAACTGATACCCCTTGGTTGGTCTGCTATTGTCTGTCCAAATACCCAGTCAATTGTTAGATTGAAGAGTAGAGTGACATACAGCAACCCTGTCTTACACCAGTCCTTACGAGGAATTGGGTATCTTTGTTGCCAACTCTGCATTTGAAGTTGTTATAGAAGCTTTGTTGACCAGGATAATTTCTCGTCAGATTCCGTATGCCCTGAGTATGCGCCAAAACCTTCCTTGGGGAATATTTATTATTCTACATGATTTATCATTCCTGGTTATTGTCCCTGAAATGATAAGAATATGCATTTTACTATGTAAGTGTAAGTATGTGTGCTTAAATAACAACATGATGTTGAGTATCTGATAGTTTAAGTAACATTTCACCACTGTACACTTCGCTTGTTCCGATGTATGCTTGTAGAGTGTAATAGCGAGAAAGAGGTAAATCATAAACCATAAAAATCATTAAAAAAATGAAGAGAAATGAACACCAATGTATTTATAGGTTGGAACAATTTCAATGGATTTACCATTCAAAAGGACGTTTTCATAAAGTCTAACATTTCACCACTGTACACTTCGCTTGTTCCGATGTATGCTTGTAGAGTGTAATAGCGAGAAAGAGGTAAATCATAAACAATAAAAATCATTAAAAAAATGAAGAGAAATGAACACCAATGTATTTATAGGTTGGAACAATTTCAATGGATTTACCATTCAAAAGGACGTTTTCATAAAGTCTACCAGCCTTTCTGAAAACAATAACTTTACTTTTATCAATATTGATTTTCAATTTCCACCTATTATAATCAGAAACAAGCTTATCGAGCCTCTTGTGTAGACATATAACTGTGAAATCAAAAAGTGCAATATCATCAGCAATTAATAGTATGACTAACTCAATCAAGTCTAGATAAATATCCCTTTGACCATCCGTTGATAAACTTTCCACAATGTCATTGACAAAAAGGAAAATAGAAAGGGAGACAACTGGCAACCCTGACGAACTCCAGATAAACAATAAAAAGGCGTGTAAACATCTCTCAAAGAAACACAGGCTTTAACATTCTGATACATGTTTTCAAAAGTCTATACTTATTACCCTTCACGTTTCCTAACCAAAGTTTATAAAGGAGACTGCACCTATCAACAGAGTCAAACACAGTTTTCAAATCAATAAATATACAAAACGACCTTTATAAAGTGAGAGATATTTACCAATAATAGTGTTATTGACAAATATATTATCATGAGTTTTGAAACCATGTCTGAACCCAGCTTGTTCGTCAAAGAAAAAATTCTTCCATCTCGCCCCACTTGTTTAACCTGTTATTCACAATTTTTCAAATTATTTTGCCAGTTACTTCAAGCAGTGTAATATGTCTTAAGTATCCAGGGCTAACAATTTTACCTTTCTTATACAAAGGAATTAGAACTTCAAATGTCCACTCAAATGGATATATACCTGTTTATAGGATGCTATTGTGTAATGATTTTAATAAAACAGTACAATGAGTTACTTTTAAAAAAAATCAAATGGAAAGCCACCGAGTCCTGGTGCTTCACCATTCTGTGCATCATGAAAAACTTTTATTATTTCATGGTAAGATATTTCTTTGTCCAAATGTTCATTATCCCCAGATGTGTCAATAAGTTCATCACTAATTGAGTCAACAAAGTTTCTGACATACTTATAAAAATGTTCATCTTGTGCTGAAACAAAAGAAATTTTGAGAAACGTTCTAAAAAAAAATTCATTCATTCAGATGGGGTAATATATTTGTTTACAAAAGATGATTTGGTTTCACAATTTTCAAAAACAAGTTGCTGTCTTTAGTATTTTGTACATTTGTCAGTTTATTTCTGAATTCTGAAAATGACAAAAAAAAAATTCTCGGCACATAGTCGTTTATATTTGACACAGACTCCACAAATCGTTGTCTGTCACCTTTACAGTTACTTACTTGGATTGCACGCAGAACATTACCAGCTGTTAGAGTCAATTTCTGAAAATATCTGCCCTTAGCTCGTTAAGGAGTCGAGTGTGATGGATGACCTGCCCTCCAAGACACTGCATGAGCTTTGACCGTGTTGCGTCATTGACGCAGATTTCACGAGCTCTATGATTTTGTTTTAATGTCAATTGCTTATGTGACACGGCCGCTGTCAAATAGTTCGCAATCATTTCAACAACAAAAAAGTATCATCTTTTGATTTGAGATAGCGTTTGATAAATTACGTTTTTGACCATGATCTAAGCTTGTTGTCTAATCGTTTAAATTGCCTGGGGCGTCAAGCGGTTACACGTACACTTTTACATTCAACATCATACCATTTGTCTCCCTTTGGAACATTATTAGATAACCCTAAAAGGCAATTAATTTCATTTCTTCTGAAAGTGTTTGTGAAAAACCTGCTCATAGTTCTTTTATGGATAAGGCTAATTAATTTCCGATTTAAAAAAAATCCTGTCATGTTTGTGTACTTGCTATTGTTTTATATAAATGTGCAACTAGAACTTCTTTGTAAATTTGTTGTGGCATCCAATGATATATTTATCCAAACGATGGTGTATTCCCGGATAAAGTCGTCGCCCCGTTCATCCATCTGTCCGTAATCTTTATGTTGACGAAACTCAAACCTTGTAAGACCATGCTCAATGCAAAAGTATGAGAAATTGCACGGTAAATCTTGATATGTGGATTATCAACGTATAAATAATCCCAGTTAGAGCAGAGCTAAAAAACGAGAAGACCTTGCTATATGAAACTTGATAATGGAGTTTACATCTTTTGACTTTGGTTGATCAATTGAAAAGTAATGAGCAATAAAGGTTACAATTTGAAACAAGCATATGGTGTATATTAGTTTCAAATGATTGGTGAAGATAACAATTGTCAACGAGATTAATGTGAGTAACATCATACATCTATAGGTTCACAGTTTACCCAATGTCGGGGAATGTGGTTGACTGTTATCTTTACTTGTTATTGTAGCGATTTTGATTGTGCAGTATGTGAATTGTTTATGACATGAAAATCAGTATGAAAGTACAGAAATGTTTCCTATTTGTAGATGCGAATGTCATTTAAATAATCTATTTTCTCAGTATTTTGTTTTAACAAGTTTTCCCTGTTCACGTTGTGTCTTTAGATGTACATTGATGTAAAGGGAAATAGGATAGGATGTATTTTATAATGTAAGTTAAAAATGTTTTCAATTAAATAAATTCAGGAGACCATTCACCAATTTGAATACTAACGTGTAAACTTGGAATGTGGTGCAGTCTGTTGATAAAGGGACAGTAACACGCTTTATGGGGAAAATAAGGTGATGTCAGGAAAATGAAAATCAATGGTTCCAATTGACAGTGTATTCAAACTAAATGAAGCAAAAAATATATATAATGTAAAGTTCAGCCATGTGACTCTAATTTCTTATTCAAAATGAATTCTGGCCGCAAATGCATTTAATGTGAATCTTTATAATGTGTTTTATGACTATGAATGACTGGTTTGTGTAATGATATTTTTGACACTATCAAAAAATACATTTACAATTAAGGTACAATTACAAGTGAAAAATTGACAATTTGAAGTTTTCAAAAAATGTAATACTGCCCCTTTACTAAAGAACTAGGATCTAAAATAGTGTCCAAAAGAAACACTACCAACTATCAAAGATAATCCACTGGTGATTGAATTGACTTAAACATGGCTACATAATTTTTCAGAGGCCAGTTGATCTTGATGTTAAATTTTGATCTTAAGTTGCATTTGCGATAAAATACGCCTTCAGTGTTTTAGAAACACGTCGATCGGAGATAGCACAGAAAATTCAACACATTTGCTGATTTCAAGCGTCCTACAGCAAATACACATCAACACATTAATGTTACAATAAACTAAAGTGCATTATGTCGGCAACATCATTTTTCAAACATAACTTCCATAATTTATTAATAATTTATTAACTTAAAAACCGAACCTTGTAATCAAAATACATTTAGAATTACGATTTATGCATCCCGGATGCTATCGAACAGCCACAAGTTGAAAAGTATCTATTACTAGACGATGAAATTGTGTATTCTTCTTGAAATAACATGTGCTAATCGAATTTGATAAAGTACAACTTTATTCGGTAAAAAACGTTTGTTTTATATCGTGCTGAAAACATGGTAGCGTTTCTTTTGGACAGCAGTTAACAATGTTGCATTCATAATGAGAGAGATTGACTCACAATCAAAGCAATGACACTCAGACTGTGACAGATACAAACATACAGACACTTTTAATTAATTGAAATCATTAATTATTTGTTTGAGATTTTATCAATACATATTTATGTACGCCTAACAGAAAAAGAGGTGTTTACACCTATGATTTTAGAAAGACGCTAAAGATACAACTAATTTACGGGAATGTCTTTTAAAAGTCAATCATCGTAAAACAAAATGTGATTTTTTTGTTATGTTGCTTAAAGTTCACTTCTAGAAAGTTGTAAAGAAATATTTATCCATATAGAACGAAAATGTACAATATATTATTTATTTGAAGCAAGATTGAATCACAACCAAGGCAGTAGCATAAATAGGCATAAAAGATCTGGGCACTTCAGGAATTTATCGAAATATATTTTTTTAGTCTTAAGGCCTCTCTCCGTGCAATTGCTCATATTTGGTGTTAATATTCAATGACACTCTTCAGAGGTGTATATGTTATATCACAATTTAATTTTAAAAATTGTATGTGATAGATATTTGCTTGTTTAATTATTTTAAAATGTTTATGACATTAAAAAATCGTTAGTGAATCCATTGTTTTAACTGTTATTTGGAAATTGTTTTTGTGGTGGCCTATCTTGTATTAATTTTATGATTATTACTTCTTTAGTTAACGTATTCTGATTCAATTTCATATGTATCTTTTTGCTAGTTGGTTTCAAATAAAATTTGGTTTCACATAATGTATCGTGTTATGTATAAATTTCATCAAATGTCCATGTCAATGTAGATGATACTTCAAACGTAAATGCTCATAATTTGATGATTCATTTTAAAGATATGTGGTCTGGAATCTGTAAGATCATTAGTGAAAATTATTAACCATAACATTCAATATCTAATATCAATAACAAGCTAATGCGTGTATCACTGGAATATAATTTTTTTATTGAAGTATAATACACCAAAAGCAATCGGTATCATATCTTATATTTATCTGATTCTTAATTATATCAACAGGAACATTATATTGTTAACCCTTTTATACATCAAATCAACATTAAACGAAGAAAAGACATTTCATTTTCGCAAACATTTAAGTTCATGCAATCAGAGATCGTGTTAAAAAGAATACATTTTAAAGACCCATTTTCAGAGTTCAAAATTTTAAAAAGTTACTTTACTGTTTTCCTTGTATTTTTGGGGTTGTTTTTTTTTTGCGACGAAACTAGGGGAAATCGGTCCATAATTCATTAAATAGGAGATGATTTACCAAAATGACCGAAAGTGTGCAGTTGACACGAAGGCGAATCAAGTGTGGCCATCTCATAACTTCTCGTTTCTAAATAAACGCTTGAAAACCGTCTTTGTCGCACACGACTTGATTTTATTACTATCTCCGATAACAATCGATCGCAATTACGTAGTAAAATTATGTGGGACACAACCTTAAGCAGGGCACAAATGGTATCATCCCATCACGTGAATTGCCGAGCGCATTGCACGTGCTCGGCGTGTTCCCCACGTGCCATCTCCGACTAATCCTTCAAATGAACATCACAGGTTTCACACTGAAAAATAAACTCGGTATATCTGTGTGGATGAGTCAAATTCCGGACGGTAGCATGTCTAAATTTAGACACGGGCCCCATGTATGAGAGATTATTGATATGTCATTTTTCCTGAAGCAATTGAGTAGACTCTGTATTAGTAAAACATGATAAAACCGCTACAACCCCATGGCCGGTAAAGTCAAATAGAAGTGGATTCTCAACGATAACACAATGAAATTAACACCATGAATGATCTGTCTTTAATTTAGAAGTTGTATTGGCATGGTCAGTGCATTTTCATGGAAGAGTACAAGGGACTTTAAACCTTTAAAATGGTCGTCGCAGTCGTATCGCTTGCTCTAACTTTTTTCCGCTTAGCTTTCAAGAGATCTTATTCATAACTTATTGCGTATACATCGAGAGAGTTATTTTGACATGTTCAACATTGCGTGATTGTTATACTCTATAAAAGGTGTTTAGATTGTGCGACCTTGAATATCAAAGGTCAAGGTCACGAGATATGCGATTTTGCAGTGTATGCCAAATCTGGGTATAATTTTATCCCAATCTAAATAAATTTAGATCAACAGGTTTTATATTTGGTCATACTGTTGATCTAACATTAGCCGGTAAGGCGGGTCATCCCGCTGACCTCTGTCAGCCGCTCAGCCAATCAGAAAAGTTGCCCTAGCTCGCTGGAAGTTACAAAAACTCAGCAGAAAATCTTTTGAAATGGATGACGTTCGGAGCTCAGTCATTCGGAGCGAAGTAGAGCGACCATTTCGACGAAAAATCCGATTGCTTGATTGTATTTATAGATTATATTTTTTTCGTTTTGAAATGAATTAGCGTATTTGCTAGCTGTCAATGACAAATGACGATTGCACATCGCACAGATACTAACGTGGCGAATAAAAATCACTAAGTTAAAGCATGATAAATGTCAATATATGTCAATTTATATTGCAATCCTCAAGCAAGGGGAGGTATACATAACTCCTTTTTTTTAATCAAATTCTTTTGTTCTAATTTCTTTCATTTCCATCCAAATAATTTTTTTAAATAGTGATTTTTGTCAATCATAAAAATAAAAATATTTCATCCAACCAAAATAAAATGAACCTACTGATATTTTTCTTATCAGTATCAAAATCAAAATTTATTTTTCACAATGCACACTGTTATTGAGAACAGGCCATAGGTTATCATCTGTTTCTTCCGTTCGCATCTTGAATGCGCGACTTTGAACTGTTTGTGACGTCGAATTTGATTGATCAAATCGCGAATTCCTAATTTGCATACGAAAGGTCACCGGGACGACCTCTCACACTGGTCAATGTTAGATCAACAGTATGACCACATATAAAACCTGTTGATCTAAATTTATTTAGATTGAACTTTATCCAATTTAGCTTTTCAAATCAAGTGTACTTGCGTTGTCTGTCATCCTTGTGAACCACCCTTTCCAAGCGAGAAGCGTTGTCATTTACTTAAGAAATTCAAATGTTTAGTGATGCAGTTTTTTTTCCGCCAGGGGAAACTGCCGGAACCCACGTATTTACCCGATCCAGACTTTTGATTTTTTGTTCATTAATTTTTTATGAATTGTCTTTTTACATTTCTTCTTTGTAGAATCCATAGATGCTTTTATCGCCAGTCCAACAATTTGGCTCCAGTGTCTAATACCCTTGAAGTTCACCTGAGCATTTTATGCTTGTTAACTAGATTAGCATTTGCGGGACACCAACCCCGAAACTTAGGATTTCGCCTTGACCTGTTCCGCCGTCAACAGAACTCAGCAAATTGGGCATTCAAGGTCATATGATCAATGAACACTATACATTGAGTATAACAATAATATTAAAATATAGCATGTTTGTTATACAAAGCTTAAGTCGAGACTGTGTTGTGTGTGCCCTTGAACTTTGACAGATTGCAACCGAAACCCTCTCAATTTTTATACTTCCCCAAAGATAATATATATATATCGTGTCAATAAAATGTAATAATTACTGCTGATAGTAAGTCACTTATTCGCGTATAATTCTCTATGCGAGATAATAGTATCTATATCTATATATACCTTAGCATTATCACAGAGATCGACTGGCGCAGTTTAGCGGTTACTTCGAGTGAATGGTACACTATACGTTTGTGGCACGTGGAATAACAGGTTCGAATCCTGTAATAACCGATGACGCTATCCAGTCTTTTTAAACTTGTCTGAGAATAAAAATGTAGAATTAATGAAGAAGTTCACAATATTTTAAACAAAGGAGTTACGTAACTATATTGGTTAAATAAAAATTAACAAAATGTTGAACATTAGTATTAATAATGATAATAATAGTCCATTTATATAGCGCACATATCCTTGCACATTGCATGCTCAAAGCGCTGAGTGACATATATATTACCCCTGGTCAACGAGTACAGAACACTCCCTAAGGAGAATACAACCGTTCGCCTGTCAGGCGCTCAAGGTATAAATTCAGACTTCCATCGTATCATACCAGGTACCCAATTACTGCTGGGTGGACAGAGGCACGCTTCGAATAAAGTCACTTACCCAGGATGACACAATAAGTTATTCGTGTCTCAGTGTGGGGCAGGGAATCAACCCTTCAAACTCTCAGATAATCCAGCAACAGGTTACCCATCCATATTGCGAGCTGTGCCTGTTGTTGCTGAACTATTCTGATAGCGGTCGACTGAGCATTGCACAGGACCACGTGGCTCGACAACTTTGTCTGCAGTGAACCGCTTTGCACGCGGTAAATGTTTTGGTGCAATGCTACACTGAATTTCAGCGTAGTGCCACCCATGTCTAGCTATAGTTACAGTCGATGCTCGCAGGTTTCAACGCAGCGCATAACAATTGTTGTGAGGCGGACTTTCTCCCTGCAATAATACTAGCAGCCATGAAAGAAGTCAAATACTCTTGAAAGCGGCGTAAACCGAACTAACGACTAAGCAACAAGAAAACTGGCATTCTGTTTTCATAATTTACATGTCATAACGGATTTTGAAACATTGTCGAATATATAGTTCATCAACCGATGGAACGTATTTCGGTCTAGATAACGTTTTATTTTTCATTTCAACGGTCAATTTGTAAACATAAATATGATTCAATTTATCAAAAGATGTGTTTGTGATTTGGTTAAACTATAATCTCATTGTCCAAGATTTGTTAAATTTCACCAATATTGAGAAAGGTATAACTAAAGTATTAAGGTAAAATATACTTGATACATTAAACACTAATATTTACTGCGATTTTTTAGGATTATGTACACTATTAAAACTTGTTTACTTTTACAAGTAAACCTGCCAGGATTAAAAAATCATACCAATAGTTCCGTTGGATTTCATTTGACGGAATCACACGAGTAGCAACCGAGAGATGTTTACTGCATGACGAAATGTACCAAGGTTATTTTGTAATCGAGGTTTCCATGTACGCGCTGTCCTGCCTGATTGTCAATACTATCGATAAACTTTTCACGGCTTAGCGGCTGGCCCAGTTAGGCGGTTACTTCGCGTGCTTGGCTACACAATGTGACTTTGAATCATTTCTGAACAGGTTCGAATCCTGATATAGCCGCCGGCGCAACCCAGCCTTTTTTTAGTCTTTTTAATCCTATTTTGATCAAAAGCGATTTTTCGAATGTTCATACCAAACGTGTTTTTATATGAAATGAATACCTAACATTGGCGTAGGAACGAGTTGACACGTGAAAATGTTAGAATAACTACAACTTACTTTATATGAAGGTTCAAGGGGAAACTGTGTTACCTATAGTATTTATTTTTGCTTAGAGTCTTATTTCCATATTATTCAATTATGAGGTTTTGATTTTTAGCTCATCAGGTCTGAAAGACCCGATGGGCTTATGGCATGGCAAGGCGTCCGGCGTCCGTCCATCCGTCTGTCCGTCCATCCGTCCATCCGTAAACTTTTCACATTTTCGACTTCTTCTCCAGAACCAATGACTCTAGAGAGCTGAAATTTGATGTGCAGACTCCTTGGCCAATGGGGATTCTAAATTGTAGATTTCGTGACCCCATGACCCCTATTGGGGTCACAGGGGTCTAAACTTTAAAAACCTATTTTCATCTTCTTCTCCAGTTCCAAAAGGTCTAGAGAGCTGAAAAGTTGTGAGTAGACCTTTTGGCCAATGGGGATTCTAAATTGTAGATTTCGTGACCCCATGACCCCAAATGGGGTCACAGGGGTCAATACCTTAAAAACCTATTTGCATCTTCTTCTCCAGTTCCAAAAGGTCTAGAGAGCTGAAAAGTTGTGAGTAAACTCCTTGACTAATAGGGATTCTAAATTGTAGATTTCGTGACCCCATGACCCCAAATGGGGTCACAGGGATCAACACCTTAAAAACCTATTTGCATCTTCTTCTCCAGTTCCAAAAGGTCTAGAGAGCTGAAAAGTTGTGAGTAGACTCCTTGGCCAATGGGGATTCTAAATTGTAGATTTCGTGACACCATGACCCCAAATGGGGTCACAGGGGTCAACACCTTAAAAACCTATTTGCATCTTCTTCTCCAGTTCCAAAAGGTCTAGAGAGCTGAAAAGTTGTGAGTAGACTCCTTGGCCAATGGGGATTCTAAATTGTAGATTTCGTGACACCATGACCCCAAATGGGGTCACAGGGGTCAACACCTTAAAAACCTATTTGCATCTTCTTCTCCAGTTCCAAAAGGTCTAGAGAGCTGAAAAGTTGTGAGTAGACTCCTTGGCCAATGGGGATTCTAAATTGTAGATTTCGTGACCCCATGACCCCAATTCGGGTCACAGGGGTCAAAACCTTAAAAAACTATTTTCATCAAAAGTCTGATGAGCTACAGAGCCCATGGCTCTATTTTTTAAATTTGCCGTAATGTCACACTTTAAAAAAACAGAGTCATTTGCTCTGTAGCTCATCAATTTTGCTTTAAGGTGTGGCAAATGTGGTTCCCCCTTAGAAGGGACCACAGGGTCACCAAATGTACAATTCAAAATCCTTTATCTCGCGTATGCTCTGTTTCATTCAAATACTTCATGCTGTTATTATCATACTTTTTTATACAGTAGTTTACATTGAACAATTCTTTAATTGTTTTTTTAACTAAACTCATGTCCAAAAGAAACGATACCATACAAATCCCAAAATAACTCAATCCACTGAAGATTAATAAGACTAAAACATAGTAATATCATTTCTTCAGTAGTCAACTTACGTCTATGCACAATTTTGAAACATTATCTTTTCATGTTTGCGAGAAACATGCATTTGAAAAAATCATCGATCTGGAATCTCCTTAACTAGGCGAGATAGCAGAGAGAAATTGGACACTTTCGCTTGTTTTAAAACGTTCTAGTGCAGTGACGCGTCAACGAATTTATGTCAAATAAAGTGTATTATATCGACAACATTTTTGTCTGACATAAATTCAATACTTTATCAATTTTAAAGTGAAATGACAAAAGTTCTGTTCATAAAACAATTTGAAATTTCGATTTATGCACTCCATGTACATTTGAAAAGACACAAAATCAAAAGTATCTTTTCCTGAAGAATGAAAATGTGCATACTTTTTTACAAGATATATGCCTGTTAGACACACTTTAATTCGACTCTGTCAGGTTATAGAATTTTGTTTCGGACGACTTTGAAAACTTGGTATCGTTTCTTTTGGACATGAGTTTATAACTTTAGCAATCCGGTAGGTCGATTTGTATTTTCCTTCATTTTGCCATTCAGTTATCGTCATTGATTAATTATTTTATAGTTAACCACAGGTATATCAATTACTGGAAACATAGGGGAGACCAGGACAAAGCGCGCCGTCGGGGCAAAGTGACTAAGCGTTATTTCTCTATATCGATCGACAGATGGCGTGGTTTCTCATTATCAGTTATGAAAGCAAACGTTAAGAAAGTTGTGATCCACGTTTGCATCGTTAGCGTGAGTTGGAGACTTACCATTGCAAAAAGTTGGAAAAAACGACATTTTGTTAAGGAAACAATATGTCCGAATTCCAATATTTCATATAAACACAAAACGCAACATTAAACTCCACAGCAAAACTCATTTCTGTTAGATTTATTCTTCTGTTCTTCTAGAACGGGTCGGCTATTTGCTGCCTGTCGAATGCATTATATTTCTTTTACTAACAACCATCAATACAAAACGAACGTTCCATGTTAGGGTTGGCAAAAAAAAGCAAACTTCTCTACCTGCAATTTTCACACAAAAATGGTCGCCAACATTTGTTACTTGATAGTTAATCGGGATATGGACTATTTTAGGATAACACACTTTGCAAAAACTAGAATTTATTCGGGAATTTGTTTTAGACATGATTAAGGGCGGATGTCCCACATGATTAAGGGCGGATGTCCCACATGATTAAGGGCGGATGTCCCTTAAACAATTATCCACAAAGGAAGGCGTAAACTGCTAGATATTCGAGATAATGAAACGATTTGAATTGAATAATGTTATTAAAGTTCCTGACAAAAAACAATTATGAAATGACCGTTGAATTTTAGTTTGTTTCTATCCAATGCGACACTCACCAAGTTCAACTGTACAACACTTCAGAGCTAACAGAAAGAGTTATTTATAGAGCCACTCCGTGAGTTGTCAGCGGTGTTTTTTATGACAAACCTCATACAAAGGGTTATAAGTGTCGAATGTTACAGGAAAGAATCCTTTTTCTTACACAAAATGAAGGTGTTCACATAAAATTTTATATGAATCTTCATAATTTGTCCTCTGACTATGGATGATTGGCTTGTCAAATGAGATTGTTGACACTGTCAAAATAATACATTTAACATTAACTTGCAATTATCAGTGAAAAAAATCAAAGTATAAAATTATCAAGAAACGTGCTACTGCCCCTTTAAAGTCAATCGGCGTCGTACAGAGACATAACGAAGGTAAGAAGTTGTGTTTATATCGAAAACCGGACAAAGACGTTCGTCAATCAGTCAAACGTATTTTTATCTAAAGCAGTCAGAATGACAAGTGAGGTTTGATGTTTGATAGTTTATTTAGCTAGCATTCATCTCCATTAGAGGTTTGAAATTGCTTTCCATGAATAAAAAAGCCTGTTTTAACAATTTCATTGAATACAAGACTTAATCACATGGCTTGATTGTCATTTTGGGATGAATATGTGATAAATTTTGAATGCATATCATTCATAATGCACGTTCGTTTCTAAGCAAAGACATATTTGTTGAAAATTGCTGAGTGGCCCTTTTACAAATAAAATGTCTTGCATAAACAAATTGTTATTTCTAAAAATACTCAATATGGCAAAAGATGTAAAAAGATTTATATGGAATTTTTTTTGGCAAAGTAATTGAACATATGTAAATAGAAATGCATTATTTTCTTAAAATATAATTTTTCCAAATTTTCTTTAAGGACGCGATTGTTTACATGTATATCGAAACTTCTTGTCAGTAACATTTATGCTTATATCTTCGACTACTGTTGAGAATAGGATTTTATGTTAAGACATTCTTGAGAATTGACACTCAGGCAATATTTAACTTATAAAAATACAATAAATCATGCTGAAGAACATATACTTTCTTATACAATTGAACACTCTGAAAGGAAATACATGTGAAAAAACGAGACGAACCAAAGAGGTGAAACACACTATTGATTAGTCAATTCAATTTATTTCCACTACTGAAAAGCCACAGGCCTGTAGTAAATACATTTACATAATAATAATAATGTGTACACGCATGAGCAGTTCACATGATTATGACGATAATTCAGCATAACTTACATCATTTTGAGAATATTTTGATCTTAAAAGCATGACATAGTAAACATGGAAAGATTTTGAAGAACTGAATTATTTTTGTTATCTAACAATGCTGCGAATTTGAACACGTTTGGAGGGACAAAATACTATTGTTGTATTTACAACTTAAACAGAGAATCATAGATTGGACAATTTAAAACGAAATGACATTCATCTTCTATTTGGATAAGAGTAAGAGTTTGCAAATTGTATTTTCTCTTTGGATTGATCTGAAGTTTCCATTTTCGATGAATAGATCATGTGAAGAACATCTAATAATAACGCAACGGCATTATTGAAATGTAAATGTAAAAGAATAAAAAATAATTTTGTAAGTTAAAGTATTTATGCAAAATAGAACAAAAAAGTTAAAGCTTTTTGTATGAATTATTAAAAAGACCTAAGATAAAATATGTATAAATGCGAACAACTTAACATACAACGTTTTTGAAAAGATTATAAAATATATTTTGATAAAACTAAACAAAAACTGAAACCTGTTGTTCAACGTTGACATGATAAAGGTTTTTCATAACGTAAGAATAAAAACTACATGTATATCGACTTGTCTTGAGATTAATTGCGATAACTTCAAAGGATTCGAATATTATAAGCAACAAATCAAATATGATGATAAACACTAATTGGGCAAAGACCATAGATCATAATGTAACCTCTCGGTATGATTTAAAACTTTCTTTATGGTGGCCAGACTTTATAAAGTTATCCATAGAAATCATAATTATGCAAATATCATAAACAAATCGATTAAAGATTAACCCAAGGCAAACAATGAGCGAACAAGTTACCCAACAGAAATAAATGGCCGTTCTTCCGTTTTGATTTAAACAGTATTTTATTTCAAAATCAAGAAAGTTATTTACAAAATGAATTGTGACAAACAAATTTAAAGGAAAAAGATAAGCAAACAGGCTCAAGTAGCCTAAGATAAATTTTAAAGAACAATTATATGAGTACATTTATAGAAAATACAATAAAATGTAACTACGCTTGTAATATCATCTTACTAATACTGATAAATAAAACTTAAATTTGCATTTGGTACCATTTGGATATAGAAAGCTTAGAAAAACGATTGGTATCATTCATGTACTTTTCGTTAACGTAGCTGGTTACATAGGTCATGGGAAAGACATCTTTGACAATGGGTCAATTTTAGGGTTTTTATTGAGAGTCAAAATTCAAATGGGCCATCGTCCATTATATCAAAAGTAAACTAACTAAACTTCAAGATTTAAACGAGCCATTTTTTCATCCAATGTGCAAAATGGCCCATGGCCCCTGCCTTTCCCAATCTCTGTTAGTCCACATATCATACTATTGTTTTTATGCTGTAAACCTTGGGGTCCGTATACATCGTAAGGTACTTCTTAGCGGATGTATAATCTGATACAAATTTCGTTTCTTCGTTGAAAACCATGGACTCGCTGGTTACATAGCTCAGACGCGCCATTAAAATGCGCTTTTTGCCTCTGGACTATTGTGTAGTTAGTCCACACATCAAATGTAGCTTTTAAACTGAACCCTTGGGGTCCATATACATCGTCTGGTACTCCTTAGACGATGAATACTCTGATACAAGTTTCGTTCTGTCTTCGTTAATAATCATGGACTCGCGTTGATCTTTATTAGAAGTTTTCTTGTGGCAAGTCTGAAAGTAAACGGCTGTACTGATCAACATGATGATGGCGGGAATTCCAATGAAAAATGACACCCACGAAGCAGGTCGTAGTGAACATTCTGTACTGAAGGAAACAGGATCATCTTCGTCAAATTCAACAATGGCTGCTTCATTCACAGAATAGTCTAAATCGAGCAAACATTCCTTGTTATAATGACATGACTGGATAGCTTTACTGGTGTTGAACTTGGTCGCATTGACCTTGACATCAACGTTAACATCAAGGGAGGTAATGGTGTGGTCATTTCCGGTTGTCACAGTTACATAGTAGGTATCCCTTTTGTCAACATTAAAGGTTATGGGTACTGTACCATTGTCACATTTCTGTTCGACAAGATCACGCTCGAATGGGCAATCTTCACATCTTCCCGCCATCCAATCGTTCCAAGAGTTGTCGCCCTTGAATAAGAGAACGGTAACGTCTTTTTGAACGTTCCTATTACCCAAACATGCATGCATTTCAATGAGCGAGCCTTCTAGAAGATAAAAAGCATTCCTTGGTATGAATCGACCAGGGAATATGTCTGCTGCTTGTCGTGTAATTATAGTCCTGTTGAAGACGTCAACTTCCGCTGGTGCCGAAACTAGGAAGACGTCCATTTTGGACGATGAACTGATCTTGTACTTAATACACATCAATTTTGAGAGGTCATCTGTGACGTCACCGACTGAGAGCTGCCCAGGTCCGCTCAGTTGGTGGGAATGGTGACCGAAGCGGAATCCGGTCAGGTTGAAATACGTTACCATGGAAACGATGACAAGTACACTTGCCCAGAGCACCAAGCCATGACATTTGATGTTCTTAACAACAGGGGTCACACACAAGTATTCCAACATTCTGAAATGAGTAGTTTCGTTTTCTGTTAGAACTGTTTTTGGATACATCAATAGTCAAAATTATCAACATATTCTCTACCATCCTGCAACATCAGCGTATATGTCTCCGCTAATGCTACAACCTATCCCCCGATATCCTCCTATGGTCTTCTGTCGTATCGCTGACGGGTGGTTGTTAAGCTCTATTTATAGCCTGTCTATTTTCAGTCAAACTATTTCGAACTCCATACACTGTTGTCTAGTGATGTCGCACGTGGAAATCTAAGAGCGCGTGATTTGGAGCTTAGCGGGAGACTGCAATGAGAAACAGATTTATTATCTAATAGCACTCCTATTGGTTAATTTGAATCACGAGGTGAGCACGCGGAACGAAGCCAAGAAACTAGTTTGCCGCTATCGCTGAAAGGGCATCATTTGATTGGCTTGCTATATATAGCGATACGACAGAAGACTATAGGAGGATATCAGGGGATAGGTTGTAGCATTAGCGGAGACATATACGCTGATGTAGCAGGATGATTCTCTACGTCATGTGAAGGTTTATCTCTTCGGTTTTTGATCGTGTTCTTCTATATTCACCTTTACGAAGTTAAGAATTAACAGAGTGATGTAATTTTTGATTTTCGATATCCACTCTCTTCAATTCAATAAAGTTAAGACAACACCATTTCCTTTTAAGTCAAATACACAAGTTTAAAGGGACAGTAGCACGTTTTATGGGGAATATAAGGTGATTTCAGGAAAATGAAAATGAATGGTTCCAATTGAAAGAAAATGTATTTAAACTGAATGGAGCAGTGATAATTCAAATATATCATGTGAAGTTTAGCCATGCGATTCCTTTTTCTTACACAAAATGATTAAAAGGTGTTCACACAAAATGGCCGCCCATGGATTTTAGGTGAATCTTCATACTTTCTCCTCTGACTATGGTTAATTGGTTTGTGTTATAAAAATTTTGACACTTTTAAAATAATACATTTAGCATTAACGTACAATTATCAGTGAAAATTTTAAAATATAGA
This sequence comes from Steromphala cineraria, assembly GCA_916613615.1. Classification (NCBI taxonomy): domain Eukaryota; kingdom Metazoa; phylum Mollusca; class Gastropoda; order Trochida; family Trochidae; genus Steromphala; species Steromphala cineraria. The sequence goes on along the minus strand of OU744734.1, from coordinate 26,089,724 downwards.
ATTATCAAAAAACGTGCGTCTGCCCCTTTAAAGAGAAAGATAAATTTATACTGGAGATAATTCAGTCCTACATCAATGTGAAACATATAAACAATAACATTATAACAGGTACTAAAACAAGAATTACAATCTATTTTTTTAAAGAATCATAGGAAATACCTTTAATGAGTCTTCCTCTTACCTGCCGACCGGTCAATATGAAGGTATGTGTATGAATTATTGCTGTTATCACGAGAATTAATGACATCACTGTATATCGTCAGTGTCTCACTAACACCAGATGACCTGATTACTATCCTAACTTTGAGCGTTCACAACCGTATCAATAACACGTACACAGTAGATAACTGACACTATACTTTGACGTTCAATAAGTTCAGTTTATGACACATATGATATCGGATATATATGTATGTATGTATTGGTATGGCCATATGTATGTAAGTATTGGTATGGCCAGAAAGTGTCTCAATTGAGTAAACTAATTGATCCCTTCTTATATCAATCTATTAAGACAATGAGCTATGTATGGCACTAGTATTTCGTGTTGTACTCTATAGAACTAGACAGTGATTTGCACAGTCGAAGTAAACCTATCCTCAATATTATTCGTTTCACTCCTATACTGACCTATCATCAATATTATTCGTTTCACTCCTATACTGAGTCTAGAAAGGCCTAATAGAGGGTCGCGTCAGCCCACGTATCGAATTGACCAATCAGAACTCATCTTACCAAGCCACAATAGTCTGCCTTCGCACGCATTACATTGGAGGGTCATAGGTCGCAGAAAGGTCGGCAGAGGCGACCCACTATTGGGCCTTTCTAGACTCAGTATAGGAGTGAAAGGGATAATATTGAGGCTAGGTTTACTTAGACTGTGGTTTGTATTTATTTGAGAACTATCAATCTTGGTTTAATATCGATCGCAAGATAAATCTCTCAAACCCTAAGTATTAACTTATCAACTCAAAAACATAAATAAAATGCGTTTGGCGTTTGTATTTGTTGACTAATAATCTTTACATTGTTTACTTGTCTTTGTACAGGTATAATTATAGAAAATGTGTATATATGGAACACATTTAGAAACATGGTGTAGCTGACTTGGCATTCAACAATGCATGGTACAAAATGCAAAACTATGTAAAAAGCAGATTGCACGATCGTCACCTAAGCACTTATATACAATTGACATGAACAGCAATGAATGAAAAATGAAGAATAAGGAACAAACATTTGAGGCCGTATACGTAAACACAGTCACTTGAAGACGTGGTTTTAAAATAATTTTGTTTTTAATCATCGTAGCCTCATTGAAACTAGTAAAAGCAATACGATTGATGAATGTGGTACGAAACATGTAACATTTCCGAGATTGTATTGAGATTATGATTAAATCAATCTCATTAAAATGATATCATAATGTCTGCTCTCCGTTGGCGTAGTGTAGCAGATAGATCATATTTTAATAAGATTGATGATGAACTTTACATCCACTGTAAACTCATTCGGGGAATGTTACAAAAACTGTCTGAATCAAGTTTGAAAACGATTACATAAATGAATATATGTCATTCAAACTTATTTGAATGTTGTACGATGTTAAGAAAATATCGACAAAATTTTATTTCTACTTCCATGGGTACTTCTAGTAACAGGCATTCACAGTTTCAGGAGGTACAGTTAGACTTTCTGAATAGTAAAATTGGACACACTTACATCTAATCCTCTGAAATCAGAGTTGAAAGATTCAGATACAAAAATTGGAATTTATTTCAAATTCTACCAAATTTTTTTTGTTTATTTAAAAAATCTCACTATGCTGAACTTCAAACTTATAACTCCTCAAACCCATTTTCTGAAGTCGGGTTAGAACAAATCAAACGTAAAGAAAACTGCTTGCAGTTATTTTATCTTTATATCATTTTCATGGCAGGTTTGCTGTACCCAACTGAACTTTACATGCATATTTGATAGATTATTTTACTGTTGAAAAATGGATTGGCTCGAAATTGCTGATATTGGTTTACTGAACTTTACATGTTTCTTTAATAACTCTTTTTACTTTTAAAAAATGGATTTGCTTGAAATCGCTGATATTTGTCTTTTCTTTATGTGATATTAAACCGTATGAAAAGGTCTTGCCGTGTTAATGATTGAAATAAGCTGAATGCCTGACAAAATACCAAGGCGCTAATTGTTATTCTTTTTCAAATAAGGCAGTAAAATATACTTTAAGTTGATGATTTGCTAACACAAAACCTAAATGTTGACTAAAGAATGAATGATTGGTTAGTTGAATTGTTTAGTTTGTGTAAACAAATTCATTTTCAGTATGTAGTTTTTCAACAATTTGCAATTGTTTATCAGTAGTATAAAGCAAATCCCATGTCAGAAACCAGTAACAAATTTGTTTTTGAGTCTGATTTATTGCTCGTATGATGAAAGAGTAAAAATACAAGTGAAGAAGCCAGCAGAGCTCACATACCCCCGCTCCCCACTTTGTTCAAAGAATTCCAAATAGTAAAACTGATCAATCTTGGTTAAAGTTGTAATATAGTTGAGTATACAGTAAGTCATTGTGTAAATCTTCTTTCCACTGAAACCCCAGTACTAAATTCATTAATAGGTTTTACAATTAAAAGGTAACATGTAAGGATAATGGTTGATATTTGTTTCAAATTTGAGGTAGTTATCATGAATATTCTACGAGATGTACTGAGGACAAACTTATTTTTGTTGAGTCACTTTGTATGTCATGTTATCCAAAGAAACCACATAAAAGAAAATCCATATATTGCTTAACTCTCACAAGGCATATCAAGCAACCACGATTGACATATGTAGCAAATTTGGTGAAGCTGAGGTGTATATTTCAGGAAATAAGTTCTGGATAAAGTAATTTATCACCGAATCACTTATGAATCATATATCCATGGAAACTGCAAAAAAAATAAATAACGTGTTGGTCTAACCCTCAAAAGGCACATCTAGGGACCATGGTTGATAAGTGTATAAAGTTTAGTGAAGCTAGCATGTATAGTTTAGGTGATATGCTCCGGACAAATTGTTTTGACAGACCGACAGATGAACAGACGGACGGACAGAATGAAAGCTATATACCCCCACTTACGCTGTAAGGCGGGGGGTATAAAAATACTGTTTAGGAGATTTAAAACAAGAATTTGTCACAAAGGTGACAAGATCCCCCGCCGCAAATAAATGTTAACAAAAAACATAATGTATACATTTGTCTACACTTGTCATGCTACCAGATGTCATTTAGACAATAACAAATCGACTGGTCCCTGGGTCTTCCAAATAAGAAGCCATGTGCAAAAAAAGACGAGAATATAGAGAACAGTTCTTAACATATCAGCCTACTAAATGCATGTTGGTTTAACTGTGACTTGAAAATAATGTAAAAGTCACCAAAACCATATTGGCCCGATGTCTTCCTAAAAAGATTTATAAAAAGAATCCAGTGAATGACTCTTGAGATATCACACTCACAAGCTTAACATGCAGGCCTTAATGCAGATTTCAATGTTCAATTGTCAAAGCCTCGCTGTGACCTTGGAGATAATGTGAAGGTCACCAAAATGGACTGGGCCAAGCGCCTTCCCAATAAGATGCTTTGTGTAAATTATGAAGAGAATCCAGTATATGGTTCCTGAGATATCCCTCTGGAGCCTATAATGAAGGTTTCAATGCTGAAATTTTCAAAGCCTCGCTGTGACCTTGAAAATATTGTGAAGGTCACCAAAATCGACTGGGCCCGGCGCCTTCCCAATAAGATGCAATGTGCAAGTTATGAAAAGAATCCAGTTAATGGTTCTTGAGATATCCTGCTGACAATCCTAAAATGAAGGTTTCAATGCTGAAGTTTTAAAGGGACCGTTCGAGCGGGGTATTTTTTGTGGAAACGAAATTCAGGAGGACTTTCCTGTTTACAGTTATAAATGATTTTTACATGATAATTTCACACTTAATTTCAATTATGTTTGTATGGTTAGCATTGCAGTTGTTAAAGATTAAACAATTTGCCAAAGAATAAAGTGTATCGCTCGAAAATTAAAAACATCGTGAAATGAAGCCAATCTTCGAAGCTACGATCGTGGAATGCATTATTACGACAAAATGTTGTTGTAACTGGTAACTTTTGTTATGAATTATTTGTGAATATACTCCTCTTATATCAGTCAAGTAATTAATTCTTTATTTTATTAATGAATAAGCATAATGCAGCACATTTGTTTTCTCGGAATGCTAACGTTTCAAAATGGCGGACGAAACGCGGTCGAGTGGTGCCTTTAAGAACTCGCTGTGACCTTGAAGATACTGTGAAGGTCACCAAAATCGACTGGGCTCGGCGCCTTCCCAATAAGATGCTATGTGTAAATGACGAAGAGAATCCAGTGATGGTTCTTGAGCTATCCCGCTGACAAGCCTATAATGCAGGTTTCAATGCTCAAATTTCAAAGCCTCGCTGTGACCTTGAAAATATTGTGATGGTCACCAAAATCTACTGGGCCCGGCGCCTTCCCAATAAGATGCTCTATGTAAGTTATGTAGAAAATCCAGTGAATGGTTCTTAAGATATCCCGCTGGCAAGGGTAAAATTTCAAAGTCTCATTGTGACCTTGAAATTAAGGTCAAGGTCATGAACCTCTATATGGACCTTTCTCTCATGGTGATGAAGCTATATAAAAAAAATACAGCCATGGGCTCTGTAGCTCATCAGGCTTTGCATTTGATTTCGCTATAGGGTGTGGCCAATGTGGTGCCCCCTTAATAGGGGCCTTGGGGCCACCAAAGCTACAATTTATAATCCTCACTAGATAAGAAGTTTGTACACAAAGTTTCAGCTTTCTAGGCCTTCTGCTTCTGGAGAAGAAGATGAAAATAAGTTTTTAGGGCATGGTCCCTTAGGCCCTTATTAGAGGCCACAGGGCCACCAAAGCTACAATTTATAATGCTCACTAGTCAAGGAGTCTGTACACAAAGTTTTAGGTTTCTAGGCCTTATGCTTCTGGAGAAAAATATAAAAAATTCAGCTCTCTTGGGCTTCTGCTTCTGGAGAAAAAAGATGAAAATAAGTTTTAAGGGCGTGGCCCCTGTGGCCCTTAATTGGGGTCACAGGGTCACCAAAGTTACAAATCAGAATCCCCACATGCCAAGGTACCTGCACACAAAATATCAGCTCTCTAGAGTCATTGGTTCTGGAGAAGAAGACGAACATAGGTTTTAAGGGCGTGGCCCCTGTGGCCCTTAATTGGGGTCACAGGGTCACAAAAGTTACAAATTAGATTCCCCATATGCCAAGGTGCCTGTACATAAAATTTCAGCTCTCTTGGGTTTCTGCTTCTGGAGAAGATCATGAAAATAAGTTTTAAGGGGGTGGCCCCTGTGGCCCTAAATTGGGGTCACAGGGTCATGAAAGCTACAAATTAGAATCCCCACATGCCAAGGTATTTGTACACACAATTTCAGCTCTCTAGTGAATATGGTTTATGAGGAGAAGTCGAAAGTGTCAAAAGTTAACGGACGACGGACAACTGGCCATGCCATAAGCCCATCTGGCCTTTCAGGCCTGATGAGCTAAAAATGTAAAGAATCTGGTAAATAGTTCTTGAGTTGTTAAATTTTTCATTCGTACGGTCGGACTGACGGCGGCGGGGGATAAAAATAACATAAGTGATTTTGTCAAATAAATTTTATTGAAATATCACTATAATGTGTTTCTTTCTATAACATGAGCAAGTGTGACAGTTACAAAGTAAAACATGTTAAGTGTTTTAATTTCTACTTCAGTAAAAACTTCAGAAGAAGATTTCCTTCTTGCTTCTTAGAAAAATGAAAGAATAACTTTTCCTTTGTTTTTATTTTCCCTGACCTCTTTGATCCCCTTAAATGAAAATAATATCAAAAAAGATTTGAAAAAAAAGGGCATGAAAAATATGAACCACTGTTTCTTTATTTTTACTTTTTTTGAGGAAACTAAAAAAAATAGATCAATTATATAAAAAAAATAGATGGCCAGATATTAATGACAATTTGAAACAATAATGAGACACTGAGCTAAATAAGATGAAATGAAACTTAAATTCCCTTGACAAAAGAAATAATAATACTGAGGAATATATGGATGACAACTTCTTTGTTCATTGTATGCGACGTTTCGACACAGATTCTTGTGTCGTTCCTCTGCTTGAGAACGACACAAGAATCTGTGTCGAAACGTCGCATACAATGAACAAAGAAGTTGTCATCCATATATTCCTCAGTATTATTGTCATCCCAACTTCTAAAATGCCTCTCAAAGAAGTTAAAAGAAATAATACTGATTGAAACAAAGCTATTGTTAATGATATTTAGTTTCATTGCTAATGAAATGTATAAAAGGAATGTCACGACATATAAAAAAGCTACGCAAACAAAATGATTAATGGACCTCAAGCCCCAAACTATTCAATTTTGATTGAAATATTTAAAATCAACTTTGATGCAATTCCATCATTCTCTCCCCACAGAGGCAATTCAGTCATACCTGAGTAAGCCTCTGTCCTATTACGGCTAATACATGGGATAGAAAGGTAGAAATCGGATTGGAGGCAATCAAAGTTAGTTGTGCAATCAGCGACGCCGTTTCAAAAGTGGTCATTCGCAAAAGCTTGGCTAATCCCGTGTGGTTCAGCAAAGCTATCGTTGAAATTTTATCAATTTTATCACCCAGGGGAGATAACTATTCCTTCCACAAACATCGCTTTTTACCTTATCATAAGTTTTTATTTGGTGAATTATTAAAATAAATTTTATCATAAAATAAATAACAATTTACACAATTATAAAACAGTTTGTTTCTAATGAAAAACCCTATCCATATCCGATTTTCAAATATTTTCCCTCTCACACTGTTAATGAAAAATAAACCTAAAGGCATGATGCTTTTGCAAGTCACTATACGACCGTTGAGAATTCCCAAAGTTGTGGATATCCAAAAGGTGTTTTCATTGGCTGCAAATAAGGGAGATATCTCAACTTTTTGCCGCTAGGGCAATCTGCCAGAACCCCAAGATCTTGGCATAATAGAACAGAGGCTTGCTCGCACTGAGCTGCCTCTGTGGGGAGAGAATGCAATTCTATGTGACTTTTGTGAAATGACATAATAAGACAAGTCAACGGTTTGTAATTCAAAATAAAAGGTCTAGAATGAAGGAAGTAATCAGAAATATTTTGGAAATGTTGATGGAAATATCTCCCTGCAATGCATGAATATTTTCCCTGCAAAACTGACAATATGATTTAAGATAATCAACCATTCATACAAAACCATGTATTTTAATTTTAAATTGACATAAATATAAAGACTTCAAGTCTAAAGTTTTAAACCAGAAATATCTGCACTGATTTCTTTACTTGCAATAAAGACGTTGACTATCAAGAATATATTCATTCATGCCTGTTTTCAAAAAAGTCTTACAGATAAAAAAACACGAAATAATATATTCATTAATCAAGTTTTGGTAAATTCCTTCATACACATGATAATTGGATTGATTTATTCATAACAAGGCAACGTACTAGCCAGTAAAGGTCACATCTAGTCTTGAAGGTCATTGATGAAGGTGAAAAATTCATCATCGAAAGATAGTCAATTTTATGAAAAGTGCAAATATCATCTACTCTTTCTTGGGTTTGACATTCCAGTAATACATGACTTGAGCAAAAATAAGTCCATTAAAGAATGTGGAGACTAAAAATGTGACAATGATGAGCATGTCTCCAGTCTCCTGTATAGACGTGAAGACGCGGGCTAAGGAACCAGCAAACAGGAGAAATACTGACACGGCTGATAGTTGTCCGGTACTGCTGTTACTGTAGTTCTTTGTGGCTTGTATAATCTGAAAAAATTTAATCAATTACCAGTTAAAAACAAAGATAAGATTTTCTGATTTTAACCTGAAAGAGATAATTTTGGTCAAGGGAGATAACTCTTGGTTATGATTTGATTGACAACTCTATACAATCTTTACAATTTGTTCTTTCTTTGAAGAAATATAACTTCCAATTTTCTTCCAGAACTATCATGAAAGTATCCCTTTAATAACATTCTTGATTGAGGGTAAACTAGTTTTAATGGGTACACTCATAATTAAGTTTAGAAATCAAGATTTACTTCCCCTTTCCAATTTAGCTTCAGTTCATCCATGCTAGTGTACTGGTTTTACTTTCATATGTTTTATTACAGATTCAACGTGTTATGAGAAAAAAACAAATTTAACAGTGAAAATATGCATTTAATGACACAGCTGCATAAACATAGGACTATCACAGACAAACTACAACAATATGGTACATTAACCCTTACTGCTAGCGCCTACAAGCGCAAGATATAAGTTGCTTCTACAACCCAATGACGCATTGAGGCACGCCAACGTAACAGCTTGTGTCACTCAGTAGCCCTTACAAGCACTCTGTTTTGAATCACTGTATCCTCAGTGGCGCTTCTATGCACACAAGGTGTTGGGGAAATGATACACTTCAGACAAAGGTTTGTACTTGTTTTAATAGAAATATGAAATCACCAATTATCACCAAATGTAGTAATTCTTCACACAATGCATCTTTAATCATTTCATGAATTCTATTATTTTTCTCTGGCATTGGGGCTGTAAACTGCCTGGCATCAAGCACAATGTCACCAAAAATATCTTAGGTGTTGCAAGCACTTTTAATGTTTTGCTAAGCTTTTGTTTGTTGCAGAAGGGGATCAAATTTTGGTTTAGTTTGGAAAACAGTCGAACCCACGAGTGAACCTCCATCCCCTTGAATGTGACAACCCAAACCTTTCAAAATATATTCATCCTTCACATTCCCTATCATTCTAAACTGCATACCAGTTACACTCTTCTGGACCAGCGATGGTACTACTCAATGCAAACCAGTTACACTCTTCTGGACCAGCGATGGTACTACTGAATGCAAACCAGTTACACTCTTCTGGACCAGCGATGGTACTACTGAATGCATACCAGTAACACTCTTCTAGACCAGCGATGGTACTACTGAATGCAAACCAGTTACACTCTTCTGGACCAGCGATGGTACTACTGAATGCAAACCAGTTACACTCTTCTGGACCAGCGATGGTACTACTGAATGCGAACCAGTTACACTCTTCTGGACCAGCGATGGTACTACTGAATGCAAACCAGTTACGCTCTTCTGGACCAGTGATGGTGCTAGTGAATGCAAACCCGTTACACTCTTCTGGACCAGCGATGGTACTACTGAATGCTCACCTTGCTTATTGCAACTATAGGAGAGTTGCAGACCTGTAGGGCAGACAGGAGGGGCATCGGTGCCATGGGAGACAGCAGGAACATCATGGTGAAGGCGTAGATGGTCGCGTATATCAGAGACGTGGCTGTCTTTCCCGAGTAGAAGAGGACGAGCAGAGCTATCAGCAGCGTCTGGAAGGCCAGGAAAACTCCTTCTCCATACGCACTGCAACAATAGATTATATTGGGTTTTCAGCAGCATGTAAGGTTGAGAGCCCTCACCTCCAGTACTTACCTGAACCTGAACAGGGTCAAAACAGTTCAGCAGAATATACAAAGGTTGAGAGCCCTCACCTCCAGTACTTACCAGAGTCTGAACAGAGTTTAAACAGTTCAGCAAAATATACAAAGGTTGAGAGACACTCACCTCCAGTACCCACCAGAGCCTGAACAGGGTTTAAACAGTTCAGCAGAATATACAAAGGTTGAGAGCCCTCACCTCCAGTACTTACCTGAACCTGAACAGGGTTTAAACAGTTCAGCAGAATATACAAAGGTTGAGAGACACTCACCTCCAGTACCCACCAGAGCCTGAACAGGGTTTAAACAGTTCAGCAGAATATACAAAGGTTGAGAGACACTCACCTTCAGTACCTACCAGAGTCTCAACAGGGTTTAAACAGTTCAGTAGAATATACAAAGGTTGAGAGACACTCAACTCCAGTACCTACCAGAGCCTGAACAGGGTTTAAACAGTTCAGCAGAATATAAAAAGGTTGAGAGCCCTCACCTCCAGTACTTAACTGAACCTGAACAGGGTTTAAACAGTTCAGCAGAATATACAAAGGTTGAGAGCCCTCACCTCCAGTACCTACCTGAACCTGAACAGGGTTTTAACAGTTTAGCAGAAGATACAAAGGTTGAGAGACACTCACCTCCAGTATCTACCAGAGTCTCAACAGGGTTTAAACAGTTCAGCAGAATATACAAAGGTTGAGAGATACTCAGCTTACAATTGGCCCTTGGAGAAGTGATATACTATGTTACCAACTGTCACACAAAACATGATGGCTGCTGCTCTGCGCTTAGAAAAATGACACATTTCATTTAAAATGGCTCTTGTACCCAGACTTTTTTTTATACAAGAAGGCTTCAACTTGTTTTAGCTTCGTTCTCATCCAAACTTATACACTCTCAATACAAACACATTTGTTCCCTGTGGGTTTTCCTATCTTTCTTACTATGTTGATGTTGCATTGTGTCACTGTGTATGTAATTCCAAGTTTTACAACAAGGTTCTTCTCACATTATTTCTATATTCTTATTTGATTATACACCATTGTGCCAGGGTTTACATCAGTGATAAACTTGAGCTCAAGCTGTTCATTTGTCGACCAATTTCTTGACAACAAAAATGCCCATATGCAGCATTCATGATTTTTTGAAAGACTCTTGATGGTACCCATTCTCGATAATCCAGTTGACGTTCCGATAATATCTCCACTAACCTCTGGAACCAATATAGGCTCAATGCGATTCACAAATTACCTGCCCTTAGTGGCATATGGTCCAATGAGGTATCTACGCTACCTTCAGCAGCGTACCAATCGCATGGCTTCCTTCATGACACACCCCCGTTTCGTCAATTAACAGAAATGACATCCAAAGAGATGGATTTCAAGACTGTATTTTAGGGGTTTTGTCTATCAAAACGGGTGGGTATATCATTTGTTACCTAGCATTCCCAGTTCTAGTCAAGAGAATACCTCTGGACTGTAACATTTTTATCACATGGCCTTTGATTTTATTTATGAAATAGTGAGTGAGTTGGGGTTTAACGTGCTGTCAGCAGTATTCCAGCTATAAAACATACTGCCATCTAAATTTTAGAGAGTTGACAGATCCGAGAAAAAACTGTAAGGAAAATTACAACACAAGTTTTGCATAAATAACAGATGGTAGGTAGATTCAGTAACTTCATGTATTAAGGAATGTTTTTGACTTGATTATATGCCATCCCACTTGACTCAAAACGTTATTGTTGTGTGGTGGCTTGTGTGCTTCCCCGACCCTTGGGCTATGCCAAATGGAGCTGGCATCGCTCCTGGTAGGGTCACCCAAGCTTTAAAAGTCAATTGGAAGAAATCTGACCAAATTTGTGTCGTTCTAAAACCTGCTTTCTATCCCCCTTTTTCGTCTGCTCTCTCATCCTGTCGAACTTCTTTCTCTCCGATCTTCTGTCTTTTGGATGGCAAATGCACATGTTTAATAGCTGAAAATACTGCTGATTGTATTTTAAACACCAACTCACTCATTCGCCGTTTATCTGCCTCTATGATTTCTTTCTACTTCTGACTCTGACTAATGGCCTATCTGATTGGCTAATGAAAGAAGGGAATGCAACTAAGGGGAGGTAACTTATGAATCGCATTGAGCCCATATTGGTTCCAGAGGTTAGAGGAGATATAATTGAAACGTAAACTCTGGATAATCGAGAATGGATGGTACCCAAATGTTGCTGGTATTATATCTTGGAGTGATATCAAAATTTAACAAATTGCAACTTATTCTGAACCCTCTTACAAGTCTTGATTGTAATCATCATTTGACCTTACCATTACAAGCGTTATTCAGATGTTCCGAGTAGAATTAAACGATATTGCATATTGTTGCTTTTTTGCAAAATTGTTCATATTTCAAATTGCTCAATGATTCTTGAGTCTTAGAAATGATCTTGTGATTTGAATGACTGGCTTCCAGGATATCAATGTTGTTTAAAGGATGTTGTATTTGGGCTGGGCCTGGGTACCGGGTATGTGGAGCCGTACAATGATAAATGCAGCAAGTTAAGGTTAACAGTGGTGTAATGGTATTATGTACTAATTTTGTTTGTGGTGTAGTGGTTAGGGTGCTGGCCTGTCACGCCTGAAGGCCCTGGTTCGAATCCCGGTGGAGACACCAAAAATTTGTAACCTGGGCTTAACACTGTGTTGTGTCCTTGGGCAAGGCACTTCATCCACATTGCACTCAGTTCACCCAGCTGTATAAATGGGTACCTGAACATGGGGAAAGTACGGACCTATATGGTCGCGCGAGGCGCTTAGTAGCTTGACTCGAAAGTACAATTGCTTCAGGGTTATAATATACATTGTCAGCCATTGTATTGCCGTTGAGCAGTCCTGGACTGGATACTAGGCGTTAAAATTAGTATTATTAAGCTCTTACCTGAATGGGAACTTTTGTGCATATCCATAGCTCCAGCTAGCCGATATAGCGGCGAGCTCACAGGTTACAGACACAATACTGATTCCTTCTCCGCTCCTACCTCCCAGGATCTTCAAGATTTGTGGTACCTTCACTGGAACAAGAACAATTCAACTAAAATATATGAGATATTGAAGATTGGAACAAACAAACTTAGTACATAATAAGAAAAGTTATTGTCATCCTGTCACTAAAACATAACAAAACTTAAAAACATCCTTAAGTTTCAAATTTTCTAATGAATCAACTACCAAATTGGTTTGCATTATGGGCAGGCAAAGTTCTGCGACTTTATGTGAAATGCTGTATAAGTCCATAACTTATTGAATGTTAGGACTTTTTAACCAATTCACATTCAACTTTGCTATAATGGATCAAGACAAGGTTGGGGCAGTGTCAGGGTGTTCCATAGTTCGAATGGTCACAGTTGTGCTTATCTCTCTCAAGATATATCTATCCAAAAGAACACATTCAGTTGCAGTAAAGAAGTGATGAACCATACCCATCCTCACTGGTTAAAGTTGACACTTACTGGAATGTTTACCCTGACTTGTCATTTATCAAAGATATGAAGAACTGTAGAAAGTAAGGGAAGAACCACTGTAGAGACAAGACAATAATTGCATGAGGTGTTTTGCGGTCGAACCATCTGGCATTTTGACATCCTGTCTCAGGGTACGAATGTTACGGTAACTTCACTAATCTGTACACTGGTCTCAGAAGCTAGCTTAGCTTGAGCAGCCCGACTTTGGATATAGCCAATCAAATCATTTCCTCGCCACCTTCTCGATAAAATTTCAAAGAGAAAATGACTTAATTGGCTCTATCACAAGTTGGGCCGCGTGAGCGAATCTAGCTTCTGAGCCCAGGGTATAATTAGTTGAGTTAGCGTAACATTCGTACCCTAAGACAGGATGGCATTTTGAGACCAGTGGAGCTCTATGTTTGTAGTATGTACAGGTAGACATAGGCTAACATCTAGTCTCAGAAGTATTTTTTAAAAAAATACTGACAATTATTTTTTAACAATTCATGTCTTATAACAAAAATAAAAGTACCGAGGGTACAGAAGCTCACCTTAAAATGAATGATGTGGTATTGGTTTAATTATACATGTAACCATCTTTTATATAATTGATTATGGCTGCCATCATGATTTTGTTATCTTTTAAAATACTAGTCTTCTTTTGGAAACGACTAGAGCTTGAATAAACATTAATACACGAATGATATAATCATGATAAGTTAACAAGCAGTAGGTTTTTGTATAACTTTTTTGTATATCTATGGCTGAATTGGTGACCATCTTGTACTTTTTAATCTTCAAAATGCTACTTTTATGTGGGCATCCGTATTAATTTCATTATGATATCTTGATTGGTTTAGGTGTATCCATTTAAATGTCATTCATTACTTACAGGATGGTGGGCACTTACATTTGTTTTGTAGTGAATCATTAATATGATTTCAAGATTATTTCACTGATGGTTATGCTGCATGGGATATTGAGAATCCCAAAAGTACAGATTTTTCAAGGAAAATGAATGACTGATTGAGAGGAAAGTCATAAACACAGCAATGCATAAGACACGTTTATTTTGTTCACATAATATTTACATGTCAAGTGACTCTGAGATGTCTTTCATTAAAGTATCAATTTATTTAACACTCATACAGTACTATAATGGTAAACATTTTTGCATTGTCAAATCAACAGAGAGATATGACAAATCAAATTTCCTTACTTTTCTTACTAAACCCTTTTCGATTTTCATCTGCATATTTATTCCACATCAACTTATCATGTAGATTGCTAAACACAAAGCTTATTGTAGACAAGTTTTGTGTAAGTTGTTATTCTTAGAAGTTAGAAAGAACATATCACTGTCATGAGAATACAAGTCCATAACTTTTATTGCATACACATGGGCCATGGCCATATAGCATAATGCTCTACCATATCAATTGGGTCAGGTTGATTATGCAACAGACTAGCAGCTGACACTGTGATGCTAGCAGCCTGCCTTGGGATGTGTATTAGACAGCATAGTGGAATATCTGAACTCTGGTTGACCCCTTATGTGTGGTATTTAAAGGAATAAAAGGGAAATACCATTGTTTAAAATTTAACATGTTTAATGTGATTTGGTTTTTGCAGCTAGTTGCCATAAAGATTTTAAACAAATTAATCAATTATGTTTGTCTTTCATCTTAATTTTTTTTAGAAACACTTAAAAATATAGAACAACTTGCAAGACAATCTTAAATATTCCATATTTAAGATAATATTATGATTAGTAAGTTCAAATTAGAGAATTTATATGGTGCCAGTGATCACTTGATGAAAGCTTAAAATTTAATAATAATGATGTGTCATCTGCAGCTGATAAGTCAATATGGCTGCTATTGCAGCCATCTTGGATTCTCAAAACTGAAACGTCTACCTTTCTGTGCGGAATCACTATAGGTATAACATACTACAATATAAAAATGATATCTAGATTGGTTTAGGAGAAATAGTCTTTGTCATGAAATCTAATTGAAAATTCAATATGGCTGCCATGGCGGCCATATTGGATTCTCAAAACTTTAATGTCTACCTTTCTGTGCGGAATCACCATAGGTATAACATACTACAATTTCAGAATGATATCTGTATTCGTTTAGAAGGAGTAGTCTTTTTCATGAAATCTAATTGAAAATTCAATATGGCTGTCATGGCGGCCATCTTGGATTATCAAAACTGAAACGTCTACCTTTCTGTGAGGAATCACCATGGGTATAACATAATACAATTTCAGAATGATATCTGTATTCGTTTAGAAGGAGTAGTCTTTTTCATGAAATCTAATTGAAAATTCAATATGGCTGTCATGGCGGCCATCTTGGATTTTCAAAACTGAAACGTCTACCTTTCTGTGAGGAATCACCATGGGTATAACATAATACAATTTCAGAATGATATCTGTATTCGTTTAGAAGGAGTAGTCTTTTTCATGAAATCTAATTGAAAATTCAATATGGCTGTCATGGCGGCCATCTTGGATTCTCAAAACTGAAACATCTACCTTTCTGTGGGGAATCACCATGGGTATAACATACTACAATTTCAGAATGATATCTGAATTCGTTTAGGAGGAGTAGTCTTTTTCGTGAAAGTTTACGGACGGACGGACAGACGGACGGACAGACGGACAGACAGACGGACGACGGACGAAGCGCCATGACATAAGCTCAAATTTACTTTGTAAAGGTGAGCTAAAAACCCTAGAGAATGCTTTGACTTCAGGCCAGTACTGAGTGATCTAGACTTGCTACACTTGTTCTAGACTGAGTTGGTCATCAATTGAATATTTTTGCTCGAGGGTCTGGATGACAGACTACGGTAGACTTGAAGACCTGACATATGAACATTATCATAGCACCATTATTTTTGATTTTCTAAAAAGTAGAGGTGTGACGATACAGACTTTTTACGATACGATACGATACGTATCGCTATATCTCATGGCGATACGATTCGATACGATACACATCACGATACGCTATTTCAAGGTTTTTGTACACAATAGACCTCTAATTTTTTATGAATCATCTGTTTTTAGGGGAAATAAGCCATGTTATAGCCAACGATACGTATCACGATACAGAGAATGTATCACGATACGTGTATTGTCAGATTAAGTATTGCGATTCACGAATACCACGATATATTGTCTCACCTCTAGTAAAAAGGCCATACTATTGACTTATTGAATCTTAATCTGGTGTTCATACACTTGAGATCAACGCTAATTCCAAGCTTTTCAAGGTTTTTCAATAATGCTTCTAGAAGTTCAATGAAAAAAAAGTGTTGACATGAATATGAAATGACAAAAAAAATTGGAATATAAAAATATACAGGTAATCATATTTTTCATATCATAATATTAGTCTTCAATGGCTTGCATGTTTTCCCAGACCCATATGAACCCGTTAAACCTCAACCATATCAAAATTTCTTAGGTAACAAAATAAAGAAGAGTTTATGAATAAATTTTCAAACATCATTCAACTTGTATGTCACAGCCGTTTTGAAATAGATTACAATCTAAATACATTTTTAAATGAGAAATGACTTCCATTTGGAATGAAAAACTAATATTGTTCTGATAATGACTATTGAAATGAATAAAGTTGGTAGTTTTGTCAATTCACGAATATCAATTTCAAACATAAAAAAATCCCCATTAACTAAACTTAACAAAGGTTGCCCTCAATGAAAATGTGTCAAGTACTGATGTCATTGGTCATGAAGTAAGCAGATGCAAGCAATTGATATATAACCATTAGGTTAGTCACATAAAATAAACAACACATGTCGCATTTTCTGACTAAAATTCAAGAGCAAAACCGTATTTACAAAAACATTGCACAATGAACAAATGATATCAAGATGATGAAACCTTTACAGCATTAGATTAAAATTGGAACTACTAATTGGAAGATGGTTATCAGTAGAAGTATTACCTGGAATCCTCGTATTTAAGCCCTGCCTTTATTAAGCCCATGGGCTTATTAATGAGTTCTGATTTTCGAATTTTGGCCCATGGGCTTAAATTTGATATTACATTTCTTCCTTCAAAATGTTCAAAACAACGGCTTTCGATGGAATCACTCGGTTGGTATCAGAGTTCGATATCGATTAATAGGATTTCAGACGTAGAAAAGGTTTGGTCCTAAAATGCAAGTATCATTAAAGACATAAAACATGAATGTTTTGATACATTTGACATACTCATTCAGGAGCTGATAAAGGTAAAATCGTTTTTGGTTATCAACTCGTTTAAAATGGAAATTGATTTTTTTCACTCGCTTTTGCAGCTTTTCATATATGTGGACTTATTAACAAATAAATCCGTAACTTCTAATTTTCCACACATGGATTCGTTATATCAAAAGTAAAAGTTGTATTTTACTTCTCTTCGGGCTTAACTTCAGAAAATATATTTCTCTTATGAAATGGGTGAAATTCGAAATTAAGCCCGGGGCTTTAAGGGGGTCTCCAACTTCCAATTTTTAACTTCCAGTGTTTTATTAGCGAGGCCCTGAGAGGGTCGGAGAGGGCCTCGCTAATAAAACACTGGACGTTAAAAATTAGAAGTTGGAGACCCCCATTATTTTTTTAACTTCCAGTGTTTTATTAGCGAGGCCCTGAGAGGGCCGGAGAGGGCCTCGCAAATAAAACACTGGAAGTTAAAAATTAGAAGTTGGAGACCCCCTTTAAATAGAGGATTCCCGGTATGTTTTCATTTGGACAATATGGACACGTTTTATCATCTCTAGTTTATAGAGAATCTCAGTCAAGTATCTTCTAATATCAAATATATGAACAGGTATTGATAAAGGTCACAAAATCTGAGACTTGCAGAGGCTTTTACTTTTAGATGTGAGATGATATAAATTTTTTTGATTTCAGGAGACACAAGCTTGATATAGGGCAAAATATAACTTTTTCATTGTGATGTCACGTTATAAACAATGCTTTGACGTCACGGTTTACCTATGACGTCACAATCTATAAGGGCGGGCTAGGTCTCCTATCCTGAGAAGTAGGTTTAGGGTATTTTATTTAATTCTGGAACTACGCCGTTACTACGGTAATAAACAGAATATTATATTCGTGCTCATGACATACTATGTTTACGACAGTTGTGCCTAAATATCAGTATATCACTCGCTCTCGCTCGGAAAATGCTAATATTTAGCCACTCGTGTCGTAAACATAGTATGTCATGGACACTTATACAATCTCCTCTATATCATCCACAATATTGCTTTTTTAGTTTTTAAAGGGGCAGTAGCACGTTTTTAGGGGCAATATAAGGTAATGTCAGGAAAATTAATGGTTCCAATTGAAAGACAATGTATTTAAACTAAATGGAGCAGTAATAATTCAAATATATAACGTAAAGTTAAGCCATGCTATTCCTTTTTCTTACACAAATGAATTAAAGGTGTTCACACAAAATGGCCGCCAATGGATTTCATGTACATTTTCATACTTTGTCCTCTGACTATGGATGATTGGCTTGTGTAAGTAGATTTTTGACACTGTAGAAATAATACATTTAGCATTAACTTACAATTATGAGTGAAAATTTTGAAATAAAAAATTATCAAAAAACGTGCTACTGCCCCTTTAATGATAAATGAAATCTCTGAATACAGCAATCTTTAGGTTTTAAATGCAGTGATGTCACAGCATTGTGAGGATTTGTGAGAACAGTGTTAGAGGTGTAACGATACAGGAAGGTCGCGATATATGTTCCGATATTGGGATTGCGATATAATACATATCCTGAAACACATTAACTTCTTACATAAGGATATATTCACAAAATATTTTGATCGATTATTTTTGTTCAAGAATTTACATTGACCTGTTTTGATGTAATCGTAATCTAACTTTCAAGTTTTAGAGAGGTTCCTGGGTGCATAATGAAGTATCTTTCAAATCTCTCTCACAGTTTTAAGCATCCACATTGAGAAATATTTGATGTATCACGATACGCATTCTCCAAAATGATACGATATATTGTAGACCGGAAATGTATCGCGATATGATAATGTATCGCCCTATTGTTATTGTTAGGATGTACAGTATTATCAGTATATTGCAATACAGAAAAAAATTATACATACAAGTAAACACCTCTGAAATTATCCAATATATCATATTTTTACAAAATTCCAATTTTCATCTTAAATGCTTCTTAAACAAGATTTCACAGACAGTTCTAAAGAAAGTGCAGAAAATGTGTCCTTAGAATATTTTAAACATGTAATTAAACTAATAAGCAGCCATTGGGAAATGATCCATTCCAAAAGTCCAAGTTTGACTGTATTCCAAGAATTAACTCGTATTTAAAACACCAAACTAAACAATAAAATGAAATATATAATGCTACAAAAGCTTCTCTGTATAGCAATATGGAAATTATGAATAATATCAATCCTTAATGATCATCATCACTGATATCAAATTGTTGACTGTGGCAGGGCATTGGCATCCTGTCTCAGGGACGAAAGTTACGCTTACTCCACTTATCTGTACCCTGGGCTCAGAAGCTAGATTCGCTTGCGCGGCCCGAGTTGAGATACAGCCAATCAAATCATTTTCTCGTTTAAGTTTTATCGAGAAGGTGGCGAGAAAGATATTTGATTGGTTGTATCCAATTAATCCCCTCAAATAATCCATATGCATGAAAATATGAAATCCAATCTATGGAAGAAAACTGTGCAAACAAGCATGCTATATATAACCACATATACCGTATTTCCTCTAATAAGCACTGGGCCTCTAATAAGCGTCAGAGGGCATTGATAGTTGAGAATATAAGTGCTAAGCCCCTTTTAAGCGCCGGGTCCTAACCATTTCATCAATGTCCTTTACAGATTTTTATTGTTAAAGATGGCTTAACACAGACTTTAATTTTCTATGAAAGAAATCAGTCCCAGGTCTCTATTAAGCGCCAGGGAGTAACGGGTGCTGAAATAATAAGCACAGGGGCGTCAGGATGGGTATTGCTCCTCATTTCTATATTGCAATTTATTACATACGTGTTCTTAATATCTTCATGAGATAATTTTGGTTATTTGAAACAAGTGTTGTGTAACCAGTTGAAAGTTATTCAACGAGTGTTGTGTAACCAAAGCAGGTTATTCAACGATAGTGACGTCATAATGCCGTACTACTTTTGCAATCAGCTGATCGGGTGCAACCGAACCCGCGACGCTTCAAATTTTTAATTCGTCATATTTTTTTCCATTTTCGTATTTCCCCTCAAAATAAAATTGCATCACATCAAAAATATATGTGCAAAATTATCAAAGCATTATTCGCGTTCCGATCTCGGCTATTTCATCACTAAATTAAAAAAATATCCTGCCTTATTTAGTTTGGAAAGAGTTATCTCCCTTTTGTCAACTGACGTGTTTTGTCAACACTGAGCTTTGTCGCTTTTGAAAGTTCGAGTGAAAGTCGATAGTTTAGAAACGATTGTGATAAGTTGCAGTTTCATTTATAATACCAACACCGCTTTACATAATCAAGCAACATACTGAATTATCCGAACTCGTTCAAAATCAACGTCACTGTCATCAAGCTCGGCGATCTCTCTGCTGCTACAGTACCGACAACAGCGTCGTTTTTTATTGTTAAAGTATTTGCTAATATTTTGGTTTTGGATAACTCTAAACTGTACACAAATGATTGTTTAAAAGTAGGATTTTAATTAGAGATGAAGATGAAGCTAACAGAAAACGGGACTAGGTTTTTGCTTTTGCGAACACAGAGGTACCACACCAGTGTATCATTACGCGCATTGTTTGATCGTTGTTGCAAAGAAATAGAAATTCCCTTTTGTATGTAATAAATAGATCACAAAACGAGTGAGTGTTGAATATCGAAAATATTTCAACTCAATATTTTCAAAGTTTTGACTTATTCACTCGCTTTCGCTCGTGAATAAATCAAAACATTTGAAAATATCTCGTTGAAATATTTTCGATATTCAACACTCACTCGTTTTGTAATCTCTATGTATTGCAAGACAGAAAAGCGTATACATTGCAATACGTAGTGCAATGTATTGGTACTTTTCAAATTAAAGAATTGCATGCTTTCTTGTCTAAATGAGCATTAAGAATGATCATTCTTGCTCAGCTATGAGCTGTTTTGGAAAGGGATATTTTGCAATCACAGACTATGACCTGTATACATAGTTGAGCTATTTTCACATAACAACTTCACACTTTGAAGAACTTTCTGTAAAATCATGTATATTTGGATGCGTTTTTCTGCCATTTTAGATGGAAATTGCTCATTTTATAACATTTGATATATTGGATATTTTCTGAAGTGTTCGTATCATGTTGCTCCTGTATTGTAATATACCGAATTATTATATGATCAGCGATGAAATACTTGGTTTTATAATATATCATCACTGTTGACAGTTTATTTCACTGATAAAACTCATCGCTGATCATATAATAAATTGGTCTAACTTTCCAGATTTAGATATCATCTTAATTAAATATTTCATTATGGATAATACCGCACATCATTACCTGGGCGCTTATTAGAGTAAATTGGGTAGCTGTTACATTACATGTACAATTTATGCTTCAGCGATCATGATATGATCATACTCACCAACCACTGAGCCAGCTATAATTGCAAATCCGAGGCCCTTGCTTATGACTACCTTCAAACAGGGAACTGAAACATAATGTAAACAAGAATGTAGGCTAATGAAGAAGAGATCTCTGACTGTTACCTAAAAAAGTCAATTTTATAATTGGATAAAAATAATGATCTGAAGAAGATAAAGAATTTAATAATTGGATATTATCACCAAAACAATGATTTGAAGAAGATAAAGAATTTCATAATTGGATATTATCACCAAAACAATGATCTGAAGAAGATAAAAAATTTAATAATTGGATATTATCGCCAAAATAATGATCTGAAGAAGATAAACATCAAAAGTTATGGTATGTATTGACTAATCAACAAACACCAACAGCTAGGCCTTGGAGAATAGTTAGGGTTAAAGGAATATTCCAATGCAAAATGAAATTCGTGCTAATTAAAGAATATATATTTCATAAGCCTTCATTATTTTCAAAGAATTTTTAGGTATTCGGTGAAGCCCATAATAAAAATTTGAAATCTGAATTTCTACTATTTAACCGGCCTCACGGGCGCCGCCATTTTGCAGTCTCGATTAGCAAACGAGAGCGAGATTTGGGGCGCGTCAAACACCACGAAATTAGGAGACGCCGTTAGATTCAATGGTGGGCGATGACGGCCCGTCAAACATAAGGCTACAACAACTGTCACGACTTCAGTAGAGACGTGCCGGGTCCAGAATTATCTACTTCCATGATACCCCAAGCAATAAAAAAACATTCCTGACCAGCAGACTGCTGCAAAACCCCAGTACAGGTTGGAAAAGATCTCCCAACTTCGGACGCCACAAGGTTAGAACACTGACATTTTAAAATAATTTTCAAAGCTTAAAAAACAATGCATTAAGTTGAAATCAAGTTTAAAATGACCTTGCTGAAAAAAGTACATTTGTAAAAATAAATCTTATGTAACAGAATATTTTTTTTAAATCAGTATACCACTACAAAAAAAATAATTAGGCTCACTGACCGGACAAGTCGAAGCGAATCCTAAAAAGCGAACCCGCGATGATGGTTCGTAATCAAAATTATCTTGTATATATCAACCAAAACACCATTGATTGATTATAAAGAAGGCAAATTTTACATTTGGTGGATTTTTATTGTCTAAGTTATTTTCGTGTTTTATATTATATAAATCATGGCTTGTTTGAGGACGAAAACATTTTTATTGATTTAGGTGTCGCCGGTACGAAACTAATTTTGATTACGAATCACTGAGGCACACTTTATGTATGAAAATTAATAGTCGGAATGATCATGATTGTTGTTATGTTCACTTACCATCAAAGAGTGTGTTCTTGTTAATTATTTCCCAAAAAAATATTTCAGCTTAAATGGAATTATATGGTATAATATCATTAGTATACTTGAACGATCAGTAAGGAATGGTGTTTTGAATAATTTTTAAAGTATATCAATTCATAGGTAAGGATTAAAAATATACTCACATAATTTCTTTATATTATCGAGTGCTTTATATCTAATTTGCGATGATGCAGCTGAATAATTCATATGGTGAACAAACTTTTTTGAGGTCTTTTCTAATAATATATCTTTTTAATAAATAAAATTATTCAACTATGATTTTTTTATTGAACAAAAGGGTATATCTTAATGATCTGCACAAATTATCACAGCATGTGTCTTTTAACCCGATAAAAACGTTTTGCAAATTAGTAGATTCAGCTAATTTACTTTATTTTTGTTATTTGTTGAAAATGAATAATTTTTGTTATAGATTTGAAGGATTATACAACGATTGAAACACGACAACAACTATAGTTTTCGTTTCCAGACCGACACGAGGCTTTGTGAAATCAACAGATCAAACATGTGAACGACTACCATATAAAAAAGCCATTGTGACTAGGAGAAAATAAAATGTCATTCAAAATATAATTTCTTCGTTTTTGAAGGACATAAAAAATATTATGTAAACGTCTTAGTGATAGATAGTATGTATACAACAGGTGAATTATTTATATACACGGGCTTGTATTAGATTTCAAATAAACGGTTTCTACTTTGATGGTGGTAATTTTTGGTAAATAGGAGTATTTATGCAGTCGGAATATGGGAACATATTTCAAATACTATATGCAAGCCCATATTTTAATCAGAAAAAATACTACGCACAAGACAAGATATAGGGTAAACTGACCGACGCTCGGACAGTGTTTCAATCCAAAACATTTCAACAATTGTTGTCAAATGTTATCTGAAGAAAAAAAGTTTAGGCAAACTGTGTTATTAACAATAAAGATTTCTACATATTTATGGCCAAAATTTGCAAAAATAGTTTTAGATTACAGCCGTGACGGGTAAAGATACGCACTTTCACAAAAGTTAACCTAGTAATTGTAAAGTTTTGTTGTTTTCACATCTTTTTGAAATTTTTGAAGATAATAAGAGGTTTCAGATTGCTGTAAAGGAGTAAAATGTTGAACAGCGACACAAAACAGTGATATGTTTGTACAAACCGACAAAATTCCTAACAAATTTATAGTCTTCAAATATTTTCTCTTCTCCCAGATCAAATGTCAATGGAAACCAATTCATTGATCCTACAATACATTTGTCATTTCTTAAACTTATTAAAACAGTTTTAAATCTATAAATATTATAAAATTGAAAATGTTAGGTGTATTGAAAACCTGCCTGCGTATCTTTAGCCTACCTTTCCGGACCTTCCCGAAATAGGGGGTAGTCGTTAGAAAGCTTTGACGGTCGTTCACAAAATAAGTTCAACAATATTATTCTACATTAGAATTGCATACTCAACAATAAACTTTCACATGGACATTTGGGTTTTCTTAAATATCGTGTATTTTCCTGACATGACTGATCATTTATCTCTTAGGTGCGTATCTTTACCTGTCATACCTAGCATTGTACCTGAAAATAACGGTTTTATTTATGAATAGCAACCCGCCCTAGGTTCGGAGAGTTTTGCCCTGTAACTTCGGACAGTACCATTAGCTCGTATGCACACAGGTTTAAATTTTATCAAAATGGTTCATATGATCACCAAGCATGCATTTAGTCATCTATGTATAACAGTATAGCATTTTTTCGCAAACATGAAACAATATTTTAACTAACGCGTCATTCTTTCCGATGGTAAAATTCGGGCAGCTCTACATTATCTGAGCTTTGAACAAACATTTACATAAAAACAAATCCAACATCGTTTTGAACTTTTGATAAAAAAAAATTAAGGTCTAAATATATATTCCTTTTTAAAAAGCGTAAAAGAGCAGCGCAGACAAAGGAAAACGTCAGTTTGTTTTGCAAACTCTACTGCACATACAAGCTCCTTGCACCGAATATCTGGTGTTTGAAGGACGCCATTTTTACCGGGAACATGGCTGCGCCCGTGTAGCTGAGTTAACTTAGCTTGGTTACGTTCTCTCTATCGTTTCCACTACATCAGAGCTAAGACGCACCCCTATAGACGGCAGTGGAGGAAATCCTTTGTCGCACTTTCGCGCACTTATTTCGACTTTCGCGCATGAAAGAAATACTGCCATTCATTCATCTCACTATTGTCTATCGATCTGGCTCATTTTCGGCCTTCAAAACTGAAGACGGATATATTTTTAAAGCCATTAAACTTTTCAGTCGGAGCTTTGATACCCGAAGCGCCATTTTGAATCACGTGACGTCGTATAACACAAGAGGATTCCCTTCTAAAATTAGATCCACCAGCGTGATGCACCAAATCTGAATGTGAAAAAAAACCCGAAGACTAGAACTATTTGATATATTTGATTAATGCTTGATACACTTTGATATTATTTCAAAGGAACTATTATCAGCATCAAAGACAAAAAAAAAGAATTACACACATGGTTAATATTTCCAAAATGTATTCATTTTACTATACAATCGTTTAAACTGTTATAGGTGTAAATGTACTGTGGATAATCAACCAACAATAAAATAATTAGGATTGCTAAATTTTAATTTTTGAAGGCGAATTTTGACAAACGCAATAGACAATCAGATGTTCATGCGGCCATAGTCAACAATTATTTTAAAGCTATCCGTATTTAAACATGGGTAAAATTTTTGGCGGAATACTAAACAATTACGTGAATGTTTGGTCTATTAAGTTACTATGAGTAAATATCATTTTTACACGAAAAAGCAATTGATGTAATTATTCAACCTTCGATTCCAAGAAATGATTATTGCAATTCCATGTTACGTACAACGTGTTATTGTTTTGATTAAATGAAAAAATAGATTATTGAAAACAGTAACATTTTGTAAAATAATTATTACCTAATCGTATCGTAAGTAAATTTAATCTTGTTTTCAATAAAAGTAGGGTAAAACTAGATTAGCGTTTGCGGGATACCGCAAAAGCAGAGCAGCCCCGGAACTTTGGGTTTCGCCTTACCCTGTTCCGCCTTTTACAGGCCTCACCAAATTGGGAATTTTCTCGTGACCTTGACCTTTGACACTCAAGGTCACACAATCAATGAACACATTTCATTGAGTATAACATTATTGTAATGAAATAAAGTGTTAAAAATACAATTAATCCATTTTCTCCATATATGTTGACCTTGCTGTGACCTTGACCTTCGACAATTAGTACCCAAAACTTTTTGAAAATGTTGAACTTCTCAAGAGATAATATATACAAAATCTAAACTTCATAGCACAAAAACTTTTCAAGTTATTGTGTTTAGAAGGAATTGCAATAACTCATATCTCATGACCTTGACCTTTGACCTTCAAGGTCACACAATAATTGAACACTTTTTATTGAGTATAACAATCATGTATTGATTAAAAGTGATCATAGTTAAAATTAAGCATTTTCGCTAAACCATGCTTAAGTCATGACCTTACTGTGACCTTGACCTTTGACAGATTGTAGCCGAAACCTTTTCAAAATTTTTTACTTTTCCAAGGATGATATATACCAAGTTAGAGCTTCATAGCACAAAAACTTTTCAAGTTACCGTGTTTACAAAGAATTTTGTGGTGATTTTATAACTCGTGACCTTGACCTTTGAACTTGAAAGTGAACATGTCATAATGATTCCCTGGAAGTATTAACATTTAGACATGTTCATGAGTTCTGAAAAGCTAAATGGGATAAAGTTATACCCCAATTTAGTGCATTTTGTAATAACTCATATCTCATGACCTTGACCTTTGACCTTCAAGGTCACACAATCATTGAACACTTTTTTTTGAGTATAACAATCATGTATTGATTAAAAGTGTTCATAGTTAAAATAAAGCATTTTCGCTAAAACATGCTTACGTCATGACCTTGCTGTGACCTTGACCTTAGACGGATTGTAGCCAAAACCTTTTCAAAATTTTTTACTTTTCCAAGGATGATATATACCAAGTTAGAGCTTCATAGCACAAAAACTTTTCAAGTTATCGCGTTTACAAGAAATTCTTAGTGTGAATACATAGCTCGTGACCTTGACCTTTGACCTTGAAAGTGAACGTGTCAAAATCGTTCCCCCGAGGTATGAGGAGTAAGGTATGAATAAGAGTTCTGGAAAGCTTAGGGGAAAAAAGTTATAGCTAGTAGTACGAGTGCGGCGGCGGCGGCGGCGGCGATGGAAACTTCACAAAAACTGATAGCAGTCCCGTCCTTAGACGGGGCTGCTAATGAACATCAACCATGAAACTTATTCTAAAAAAAACACATTTTACATACGTCTTTTCCAAATCATCAACAACATTATATTTCCAGTCATTGCATGCAAAGAAGAGACTCGAGGGATTTTTTTTTGCAATTTATGAAATTTAATTGATTTATCAGTGTTGCCTCTGATGTCGGCCACGATGAATGTAACAGGCTTCATTCGAATCATGTCTTAGGTGTACTTAAAAATGTTTTGGGACATCGTTGTTGATATATCAGGAACATATTTAAATTCAAGTATATATATCCTTAATTTGTTTCATACAAGGCGGATATCCAAAGCACAGGGAAATTCGGTTTTCTCCGACAGTCTCCAACATTTTTATAACGAATTGCAGTTCGCTATCCTTTACAAGTTCTGATATTTAAACTCCTCATTGTGAATTGAAATGAACATCTTATAATCACGTATCAAGATATCTTCTAGAAATACCTTCTTAATGCAAACTCGTCCACTGCAGTAAAGATTACTAGGCGTACAAACCATATATTACACTCGTTTCGCCAAGTACTGACTGAACTCCAAAACATCTAACACATAACCAAATAGGATGTCGGTTGCTCTTGCGGACCTCAAATTTACAAAAATAATTATGTAATTTCTTTACTGGCACTATTACCATATCACCGATATCAATATCAATCAGTACAGGATCAAAATATTTTTAACAATAGGAAATATTTGATTAAGCTAAGAGATGCAAAATAGTTAGTAACTCATTGATATTTGTCTCATGGTAGATCACTAATGCCACAAATTGGTTATTGAAAATATTAAACCATAATTATGCATACAAGCGTTTTAAAAGCGTACTTGAATTCGATGTATCCATTTACGTCCTTTACATGTAATCAATTCCTTTACAATATGTAGTCAATATCGATGAAGTCACATTTATCAAACTGTATCATGATGGTTTGTGAGCGATGTCAGTATTGTCAGATATATCTAGTATTTAGTAAATAAAATCTTTGGATACATGCACGCTCTCAGGTGTTTGCCGATGTTTGCCGATCCCGATTATTATATATTAATGACTTCATGTGAAATTCGATAATTATTATTAGACAGACAAAACAAACAATAAAGCATTGCAAGTCATTTTAAACAAACTTAAAACATTAAAATTATGCATGAATTTAAATTATATCCAGCCTAAAATTGTCTAATGGTAGTCCAAATAAAACTTTGTTTCAATGTAAGACAAAATTGAAAAACATTAAATAAGTCATGATAATTTGACTGTAAAATCAGATCCGTAAAATAGGAATCATCATGGGCATATACAATTAAACACATAAAATCGGTGATTTATAATAATTAGGCATTAATGTAAATGTGTATGTGACAAGAGTAAGACGGATTTAGACGACATTAGGGTCTATGACAACGGGTGCATCACGCTGGTTGATCTATTTTTAGAAGGGGATCCTCTGCTATTTAAGAAGTCACGTGATTCAAAATGGCGCATCGCGTATCGAAGCTCCGACTGAAATGTTTGACAGCTTTTAAAAATATACGTCTTTAGTTTTGAAAGGCGAAAATAGGCCAGACGGGTAGCAATAAGTAAAATGAACTCATGTCAGTAGTTTTTTCATGCGCGAAAGTCGCAATAAGTGCGCGAAAGTGCGACAAAGGATTTCCTCCACTGCGGTCTATGAGGGTGCTTCATAGCCCCGCTGTCGCGGGGCTATGTATCTTAGCTACGCCCGTGTCGAGCGAAAGTTGCAATTTCTGAGTCATATCTGCAAGTAACTAATCAACCAAAACGTTTAATAATTTGTGAGAACGGTCTTTGATACTCAATCTACTATTAGAAAAAAAACTAATTCGCACTGGAATATTCCTTTAACTTAGGGCAAGGGTAGATCTAAGGGTTCTAGTCTACAATACGTACATGTATACACGATCTTAGGTCTATATTTGTTCCCAACAGGACAATTATTATATTCAACTCTAAATCGAATATATTGACAACGACAACGACCAAGCGACTTCCTGTGAGGCGATCAAGTGTCAAGAGCTTCCCTGTTACAAGTTGTACATCACTCATTCAAGCAGGGATGACACGTTGCGGATCAGAGTCCAAATATTTAATTCACTGACGATTACGATCAACTTCATAACGGATACGGTACACAATTGAACTAAGAGCCTACCATCTAGCAAATCGAAGTCCACAAAGAACTTGTCGAAGCATGGCTGTGGCGCTAGGATCTGAAGCCAACCGGCAAGAAATGCTGGAACCAGCGTCGAGTTCGACATTTTCAGCAGACTACAATGAGGAAATAAATTTAGAGTTATCCGCCCTTGATATAAGAGTAACCTTTTCTTGAATGACCTAGTTTCTGGCTTGGACAGCTGTGCTTTCGTCAATATAAACTGCAGAGGAACATTTAAAAGCATTGTTGGAGGAAACAAACATACTGCAGTTTTTGAATTTGTCAAAATATATCCAGGTATGTATGATAATTCTTCATGAAGGGAAATGGGGATTAATTTTTAAAGACTCTTAGACTAGTCAGGTCCAAGTATAGATATATTTTATGAGAGCTTCATTCACTCGTTTGCTTGACTTCAGGAGTAGGCCGATTTGTCCAACAATTTTCCTAAACACTTGAATGCGGTCATACTGTTAAGCAATAAATGTGCGATTTTCAGCAAATTAATCAGATCTCTGATTATTATTTCAAAAGTTATAACATAATATTTAACAAGGTGTTTCGAAGTGTACAAATTAAATGGTAATCAACATCCATGGATTAAAAAAAATGGATATCTTGCTACATTTGACTTTATTTTCATATCAATATAAACTTTCAAAACTATTTCAAGATTTGAAATCTGTTTGTAGTAGGCCTAAGTTTAACATATCCTTAATCGAGGATCACTATATTAAAACGCCTGAAACTTCGGTTTAAACATTTTGAATAAGATCCTAATCAAAGTAGTTTCCAGTAGTCTTAAAGAAAAGTGAAAAGAAAGTGTCATCTGCGTAATATACTAATAGTGCAGCAGAGTTATGACTTATTTCTATGAGATTCGAAAAGATGGTCCTAAAATGTCGCAGAGAAGCGTTGAATTTATATATTTGGTTTGACTGTATCCCATTTTATCAGGTTATCTTGTAAATTTTCTGTTTGCGCAAGAAATGATCCACTTGAATGACATAGATAAACCATGAGGACACGAATTGAATCAACGCGAATTAAAGCTTTAAAACATTGCGAAATCGAGGTTCTTTTATTTGAAAGTGAACAGCTTTATTGCTTTTGATTGAGTTTATTTCATTTAATTGTTTAGTGTAGAAATTAACTTCACACATACTACTAACGTATACAAGAAAATGGAAAATAAACACACAAACAAGTATTTTAAAAACAGCTTTTGTTGAATAAGTGATTTTTTGGCGTCGTTTTTTCAAAACAAACCTTGGTAACGAAAGGCAATATCTGTTAAAGCTTGTTATGTTTACAAAAGATTCCGCATGAATGGGAGCGAATTTGCAGGAGGTTTAACATCCGCGATAGTCCAGAGTAATACTCTGAACATTTTATCTGGATTATCGAGAACTTAGAGGCTGAAATGAAGACCTACCTGCATGCAGGCGTATTAATTATTGACAGTCGTGGACGGTGAAGATATATGTACTGTATTTATTGCGCAGATGTGACGACTGGGCAAACAAACGCTGTTAAAAAAACATGCAAATCTTCAAATTCACAAACCAAACAAATTAACTTTATAGATTAACAAGCTCGTATTCAATTCAGAGCAGTTCATATACCGTATTTCCTCTAATAAGCGCCGGGTCTCCAATAAGCGCCGGGCCTCTAATAAGCGCCGGGGGGTAAAGGGGTGCTGAAAAAATAAGCGCCCGGGCGCTTATTAGAGGAAATACGGTACTGTCAGTGTCGATCGGGTCTATCGCTTAATATCTTATACATGTAGCAAGCAAAGATTATGGATAAATGTTGATCTAAAGCGAGATAAGAATCTCAACCAGATTTGGTTCCGGGTCAGTTCAAAATCACTTACATAAAAAGAGAATAAAATTGGAGACAAGACCTCACGGATTTCTTGTAAATATATCTAGTTTGATTTGAGTTCAACTTGTTAACAATAACAACACCTTGAAGTTTTCATAAATTCTTTATTTGTTATACTTAAATTTGTTATAACAAACATCTTTATAGGCATAATCCGGGGCCGAGCGACTTAAATTTCCATTTCAAAACATCTCAATATGCTATACTTACCATAATAACAACTTTATTATATAAAACTTAATTCATTTATATCTGGGCCGAACCGACTTGGCCGAATCGACACTAGGCCGAACTGGTTTTGGGGCGAATGGACCACAGGAAACCGATATAGTAAATAAAATGGAGATAAAACGTGGGCAAGAAAGATCCGTCCCCTTTATGAAATAGAGGGGACGGATCTTTCCTACCCACGTCTTACTTTCATTTTATTTACTATATATCGTGTTCCTGTGGAACTGACCCGCAGCCATTAGATTTTAGCTCATCTGGTCTGAAAGAGGACTTGTGACATGACGTGACAGGTCCGTCTGATTGAGTCCTTAGCTGATAAGGATTGTAATTTATAGATTAATTTTGATGACCGTGTGACCCCCGATATGAACGGTCTGAATCTGTGAACAAAATATGTGAACATTTTCTTATGTTTCTTTCGTTTCTTTAGCCATGGAAGGGAAGGTTGCCTTTGTAACAGGTTCTACGACTGGGATTGGCCTTGGAATATCATTACATCTTGCAGGACTGGGCTGTTCAGTTATTCTCACCGGACCAAAAAGCCATAGAGATGTCAGCCAGGTTTTAGAAGAATTTAAACGGTAATATCAATATCCGAAGAACACATGCATTTTCTTATGTTTTGGTATGGGCAGCGTCCGCACGTCCGTGTCTCAGCCTTTTTCCCAACAGAGAGTAGCTGTGTTACCTATTTATATCAGCTACACATTTGTAACGAGAACTAACTTAATATAAAACGTTTTATGTCTAATCATTCCAGTTACAAAGTAAAGGTAAACTATGGACCTTCCATATATCGTCCGTTGAGAACCAACTTGTTCCATCTCCACTTTTGGAGTCAAAAGGGTGTTCTCAATGTTTTTGAGTGTTTATTCTATCTCCAAACAAAATTTCAATGCATAATATAGCTTTGAGAGTGGTTTTCTTGCTGTCTCATAGGTACTATCTCAATCAAATCCATGAAATTGTTTAGTTTCAAATTGTTCTATTTGTTTTTACCCAATCATGTTAGTTCATTTGATCTTGTGACATGGACATAGAACAGTTTGGAACTAAAGAAATCAGCTAATAAAACAGCTTCTAAATTTCTAATTTAATTCAAATATCTTTAAGCAGGATACTTTATTCACACTAACAACAAGATCACTGAGATCTCTAGATAAAATATATATTTTGATGTTCAAATATTGCATGTATGGAAATAAGGAACAAAGAACAGTCTGGAACTAAAATAAAATTGTGAGCATTGTTCTAAGTCAATTAAGGTCAAAAATTAATACTGAATTTTTAGACGTAACCATGTTAATTAATTGAGTCGGAATAACAATTTTCACACATGCCTGCCAAATTTCTTTGAAATCAAATGATGTAATAATATTTTATTAGCATTTGAACTTTGAACCCCTGTAACTCGAACACTACTTTTACGGACTTGGAACAACGTGGTTCTCATGGGACGATATCCTGTTTTGGACGTGTCTAAGCTTTACTTCAGCAGAAAAAAGCCTCGTTAATCCATATTATATATCAACTTTATGTTGCATCCCAACTGTCAGTTTTAATAACTGCAGACCCTTGAGTTTTCTGCATACCCTCAAGCCTGTAGGGGCATTATAGGAACACGGAAAAGTAAAGGGTCTGCAGCAAGGCATAAAATGACAGTTCGGAAATCTACGTTTTAAGCTTTGCGTAGGAGGAAGATCCTGTGTGTGAGGGTTTAGCTTTGTTTCAGCAGAAAATAACTATGTAAATCTATTTGTATCATTTTATTTGTATAAGAATGAAAAATATAGTTGTTGTGTAATTATTGCAGGTACAAAGTAAAGGTAGACTATATACCTGCCGACCTGACGGATACATCCGCGGTGAACACCCTGTGCGAGAAGGTGTCTGGGCTGTACCCTGAAGGTGTCGATATACTGGTCAACAATGCTGGTGTGTATTTGGTATCTAAACAATACGAAATTACTTTGTTTCTTTATTTGGGGAAGTACGCAACAACTATTTAGACTATTCGCATTTTTCACAAAAAAGTAAATACGGTTTATTTTCGCAAACCTTGTTTATTCTTAAAAAATAATTTTAATGTTGACAGTTATCCTCCCAAGTACATTAAAGAGGCAGCTTTTAGGGGGAAAATAAGGTGATTGTAAATAAATGGTTACAGTTGAAAGACAATGTGTTTAACCTAAATGAAGCAGTAATAAATCAAATATATAACGTAAAGTTCAGCCATGCAATTCCCTTTTCTTACACAAAATGAAAAGTGTTCACACATAATTGGCTGCCAATGGAATGTGAATCTTAATAATTTGTTCTCTGACTATGGATGATTGGTTTGTGTGATGGGATTTTTGACACTATCAATCTAATACATTTTAGCATTAACGTACAATTATCAGTAAAATATTTAAAACATAAAACTTTCATAAAATGTGCTACTGCCCCTTTAAGAGGCTAGTTTATGGCGATTACCCATAGTGGAGTTAGCGTAACGTTCGTACCCTGAGACAGGATGAGCCAATTTGGAATGAAAAAATAATGATGTGAAAACAGAAGCAGGATAGGATTACTAATGTTTACTCAAATGATGTGCACAAGCAAAACTGATTTTCTAAATTGTCTATGTTTATTAGAATATTCAAGAGCTCAACTCTGACTGAGAACACGCGTATCTTTGAAAATAACAATGGACTTATGAATCATTGTATTCTACTCAAGTTCACGTACAACATATTTTGTTATCAATTCAAATCTTGTATCAAGCACCAATGGTGCCAAGGATGAAACTCTGAACTGATACATTTCCAATTCAACATTAACCAAAGCTGCCACCTTCTCTGTTTAAATCTCCAGGAATCCAGTACATGTCTCCAGTAGAAGACTACCCCCTGGAGAAGTGGAACGAGATGATGGCGGTCACGCTGACCGCACCGTTTCTGCTGATCAAGCACTTTGTACCATTTATGAAGGGGAAAGGTAGGTAAATGATGACAAACATATGAGGCAAAGTTATTTCAAATGACTTACACTTTCTAACACAACATCCCTCCAGTTTTGTGCCCCCAAATTAACCCTTCTCGGTCCAATATTTTCAGGATGGGGCCGAATCATCAACATGTCGTCTCAGATGGCTGTTATCAGCACACCGGGTAAAGCCCCCTACTCAACCGCCAAGGCAGGACTCGTCGGCTTGACTAAGGTAAGGAGTGCTACAATTATCATACCACTGAGTTTTGGTCACAAAATAATGTTAATGCGAGGGTCAGTGGTCAAAAGTTGGAAGAAGTTTGATAGTTTGGGCGATGTTCAGCAAGCTAAAAGAATGATCTACGATTCCTATGTATAATCTTGAGATAAAATTTAGTTTTAATTGCACCGCACGTTAAGTAGTCGGAGTGTCCAGATTTCGATCAGTTTTCAGTGTCCCCCTTCTGAATTCTATATAGAGGTTACGCTCAAATCTTTATTTCTCGACCGATTTCGTTCAAATTTGATATGTAGTATGTAGCTCAACATATGAAAACGATATATGAGTGCAACAGTCCAGGTTTTTAATAGTTTTTCTTATATTGTTCACTCCGAGTTTGGAACTCTGTGATCAAACCTCTGTTCACATATGACACGTTCCCTGTCTTGAGTTCAGTAACACGTAATTTCCCGGGATGTCCGCGAGCGCTCGCGAACACTCAATGTTGAAAGAAGGATACCCGCCGCGAACAACGTGTTACTGAACGCAAAACTGGTTTCCGGCAGGTACGATTTGAAAAGTTTCAAGCAAAGAAAACGTCTCAGTCAAGGAAAATGGTTTGTTAATCAGACCTTTTCCATGATTCGATTGCAACTACGCTGACTGCACACAATGAGGCTTTTCCCTTCCATCCTGCAAACTGGTCTCATATCAAACCAATGCTCAATCAATATTTTTGATTAAGAGTGGAGAGAATAGAAAAAACATTACCTTATCCTCAACAACGTTCTTTACACAAAGTTGGAGCAACTATGATAGGCATTGAACTAGCCTTAAATAACTCTAGGTTACGTGTTAACTTTATTCTTAAAGGGACCTTACTTCGAGTCTTTACAATGAGATGGGAACTTTAACGTCATTGGATTTTTTTTCAATGGAAAAACGCTTGTGACTAGATCGGTTAGGAATTATTTCTCTGTACATCTGTATCGTATTGCGTATTGTTTGGTTTGGTATGTCGTCCATTCTTTCCCCTCCCAAACGCCTTCAAATCTTGGGGTAGTAGACATTACTTCTGCTCAAATCTGGGTGTTTTAGGCTAACCTCGTTTGACTCAATACGGTACGGTATTTCATTTGGATGACTGAATCAATCCACTGTAAATAAACTCTTAACTACTGATTATCGTTAAATACTTTAGAGAATTTCCGTTTACAGGTCGATGTTTGCATAGTTTGACTTTGATATACAGTTTCCCAAGCCTGTATGACTGATCTATCATCTCGAGGGATTTGGGGCGATAGTCATCTGATATTGAAACACCTGCTTAGTATTGTGGAAATATGGACGTATAAAACTTTGTACAGAAATGTTGTAAATTTTCGTAAAATATAAGTGACAGCTTTGAGGTTATAATGAAGTACATATTATATAGATAGATAATCATGTAATAATAACGTTGTACAAATGAATATTTATGATGACTTTTGCCCCCGCAGTAATAATATATATTATAAAGTAGTTTTTATTTCATTTATTAAGACTTAAATATTCAATTCCGTAATTTCGATTTACCATTTATGACACCTTTTTGGGCTAAATTTGAGTCAAAAAGTAACGTTATTATGCCGTGAATTGTCTCCTTTATTTTCAGGGAGTGGCCTTGGAATGCGCCGAGTTCGGAGTTACAGTTAATGCCCTTTGTCCTGGATACGTTGATGCACCAAGTACGTAACTAACACAGCAATCTAAACTACCGATAAACCATAAGGGAACTGTGATCTTGAATGCAAAGTTAAAGTAAACATGTGCGTGACGTTGAAGCTAAACGCATGTGTCAACCACAATGGAAGTTCACCTAGAGGTCAAGTTTTGTATTCACATACACACTTAACACTTAACCTAGTACACTTACAGGAAAATCGCAATTCAGTATGCAGTGAGACGAGCTAAAATTGCCTTTGATATAATATATCAATTTACAGACAAATTGAACAATTGCGGGTACCATTGATATATAAAAATACCAGAATGACAAGTTGCCCAAAACGTTAAGTTCACCATTGCCATCAATAAGACGCTTTTGGACAAAGATTCGTTAAATGGTGTGGGTGCACACAACACTTGTCTCATTCCGAAAATTTCCCTGTGGAATAGATTCAAACCAGCACTTGCTGACATAAGAGGGATCTTCGGAACATCAGGACATCAATTTAATCTGTAAAAAATTATGAGAAAAAAACATGGCAACATAACGTAAATTGAGTAAACTAAGCAAAAGCTCCAATTCTTAGAATAATGGCCTGGCCTAATGTGTCAATAGTATTCCGTTCTCAAAGCGTGTCTAAATTACGCCGTTTGTTGTAGACAGTAATAGATCGACGGATCAGTATGAATGCATCAAAATACGATTTTGACTGTTAATGGACAAACACTTCAAACATTTGGTTATTCGGTATCAACATAATTTTTGGCAAGCAACGCTATAGTTTTACATTGATCGTAAAGCTCTGAAGACCGGTTTCCAATTGACCAACATATTCAAATGACTTTCACTCCAATAAAACCTCTTTGTTTATGAACTAGTGTCGGTGCTGGTTTTTGGTATTGACTGTAGCAGACGACAGGTGACGTCATTTGACACTTTTCGGTACTCATAGCGTTTATAGAAGTGGTGACATATGTGTTGTTGGAAACTAGTTCTTACGAAAAGACTTCTTTTTCTGACTTGATAGACGTAAGTGGTAAACTATATTGAAACAAACTTCCAGAAGGCCGTAAAACTTTGAACCCTGCTTTATAAAGTTCAAAATCTTGATGATTCAATTTTTATGAACGTTGCTTCATGTTGTTTTTAATAAAATTGATAATTTATGGCAGGTACTTATGTGCTATGCTAGGTAATGGAAGGTAACTTAGTAAAAGTTTCTCTAAAAGAAACGTTTAAGAGTTTCTGATTTCTTTGGATGGACACTGATATATTACAAAAATGGAGATGTAAGGTACCTTTTGGTTGGATGAAAATAGCAACGAAACGTGCGTTACAACGTTTTTTTAAAGGACCGAGTGAGTGTGTGAGTTATTTTTTAGCAATATTGCAGCCATTAGCAGCTTAAAGAACCGAAAAATATTTCCAAATTGTAACACTTTACAGGAAGTCATAAAATACCGGTAAATATCTATTTCAGGGAGAGATTATATAAGGACACATGTTTATTTATCTGACATCGTTTTCTTTCCTCGACAGTGGCAGTTCGTCAAGCAGAAGACATCAGTAGAGAGAAAGGCATGACGTACGAGGAGGCAAAGGTGTGGCTCAGGGTTTTGAAAAAAAATAATTTACGGTGGATACGATTTAAGACCAACATCTAACAAATGCTTGATTACTGATTCTTAAAACTTAATTTGAATTCAAATGTGCTTTCCTTCAGGTTTATGTATAAATCCTTTTCGTTTTCATTTGATTTAAATACTTACTTGAATACATTAAATGTTACTCTAACATACAAGTGCTTGCTACGTTATGAAAGGAACAAGATCTGAATGGTTCATGTAAGGATATAGTAGGTTAATATGTTATTAAAAGAGCTTTTTCATACAAACAATAATTGAAAATTAATATTTTACATGTTTAATATTGATTAAATTTTAATCAAAATTTTTCCAATAGATATTAATTTTCGTCAGATGTATGATCATTTTTTTGAGATATCTGTTATCGGTAGTCATTGAGGGAAGTATTGCTAAAATAGTAATAAATACTGTTGACGGCCTCATGATCACCTATGATTACTTGAGATAAGGACATGGATTCATTTATTGTGACTGATTTAATTATAATACTATATTTAAATTTTCTTTCAGACTCGTTTCACTAACAAAACCGGCAAGTGGGTCACAATAGACGAGGTACCTATGGATTTATTATGAACAGGATAAGGGTTTTCATTAAAAGAGGGTAACAAATAACGAATATGGCTAAAACAGTCCCCCCGACTTATTTTAATAAGCAGTTACTGCTTTGTTTGTTCTTGGTCATACCTTAGGATCTTTGTTTTAATTTGTTGGTGGCGTTCGATCGTTCGTACGTATGTCCCGATATCGTTTCTGGAGCAAAATCTAAAACTGTAAGACCTAACTCAACGAAACTTGTTATATGGATCAATCCGTATGTGTACATGTGCCTTTTTGGGGTTTCAGCCTAGTGAGAGGATCATGTTTGGCGATTTCAATGGAAACGTATCTTAGAATTTGGTTTCCGGAGCAAATCTCAAAAACTGCAAGACTTAGCTCAACAAAACTTGATAAATGGATCAATCATTATCTGAGATGTGTTTGGGGGTTTCAACTTCTCAGGTTGTTTATTGTTGGCGGTTCCATGGAAACGTATCTTAGAATTTGGTTTCCGGTGAAAAATAACTTGGAACTTGGCATATGGATCAATCATTATGTGTAGCTGTTCCTTCTAGGGTGTTGAACTGATTTTTGTTTTTGGAGGTTTCTGTAAAATTGATAGTTGTGACAATTGACCACACCAGAAACGTAAAATTCACAATTATGGTTACTTTTCAAAATATTACAATGGCGGGGGATATTGACGACTTGGTCTTCTTGTTCTTTCCTTATTTCTTTCTTAACTCTTCATTTCTTTCTTTCGGTCACTATTTATCAATTTGCGGAAGACATAATGTTTTCGGTTCCGTTCGTGGTTACGTAATTCCGAAATGCTTTCGTTTCCGGGTCATATCTCAATATCCGTTCAATATTTTTTATTACGAAACTTGGATGTGGTTTGATCTAGCGGTGGCGTAGTGCTTTTTGGTTATTCTGAATTTTTCAATATTTTTGGTTTCCATGGAAACATTTTGTACTTAGTGCATATGGGGGTAGGAACCGTTTCCTGGCCATACATCATAAACTATTCAATATATTTTAACGAAACTTGGATTTGATCTAATGGTGGAGTGGTGCCTTTTGCTATTTTGGTTATTCTGAATTTTTGTTTTTGTTTTGTTTCGATGAAAACAATTTGAACTTTGTACATATCAGTAGGGTCATTTTATGGGGCGGGGGACATCACAGTTCATTACATATGTTATGGATAACACACGCATACGAGGGTGTTATAGCAAACAGAGGCCTTTGCCCTAGGGACGACCCGAGTGCGCGTCAGCGCACGAGGGTCGTCCCGTAGGCAAAGGCCTCTGTTTGCTATAACACCCGAGGATGTGTGTGTTATCTATCTTATATACCGAAATAATCACTTATTTAACTTAAAAGCGAAAAAAATCAACAAATTAATTTCATTAAATTTGAGGAGAGCAGAATAGACTTCAATAGTCAATAACCTTTTACTAACCAATCCCCTGTGGCCTAGTGGTACAGTCCTGGACTACAGCTTGAAAGGTTGAGGGTTCGAATCCCTAATGTTCAACTTTTTTACATTTTACATTTAGAAATTTTTCTTGAACGCTATAGCTAGAGGATGAGGTTGTTGCAAATTTCATATATCGAAAATAAAATCACATTTCTAACATTTAAGGTGAACAGTGAAAATAAACTTTTAAAGTTTGAGGAGAGCAGAATAGATATCAACAGTCAATCCCTTCACACTTACCAATCCTTTGTGGTCTAGTGGTATAATCTTGGACTACGAAGTGAGTGTCTCTGTGTTCGAATCCCCCATTTTCTGCCACGAAATGTTTTATCTTGGACATTTTGCCAGAACGCTATAGCATAAGAATATTAAGGGCGTTATTAATTTTTGTTACAGAGATACACCACATCTCTGACGTATAAAGTGTACAGTAGAGCGCAATATCATCAAGTTCTAGGAGAGCAGCAAATACCTCACAAAACAATTCCTTCATATTCACCAATCCTTTGTGGTCTAATGGTATAAGTCTTGGGCTACAGAGCGAAGGGTTGTGGGTTCGAATCCCGCGGTTTCGCTTCTGAAAATTTTTGAGATCGATTACCTTACCGGTCTTTGAAATTATAAGGTGCGAAATGGAGGGCCTCATAATAAATAATAACCTCCTTGGATGTTATTATTTCGTATAAGGCCCTCCCAGCAGGGTCTTATACAGTGCAAGGCCCTCCCGGCGGGGTGTTATACAGTCTAAGGCCCTCTCAATTCCATTCCGACGGATGTTCTCCCGAACAAAAACTCGCTTCAAATAGTGTTAAATGGGCCTTGAGGTATATAATTCTAGTTATTCATCTTTTTAGGGGTTTATTTCCTTATTCACTCATGCATGTATGGATCTATGCATACATTTATTCATCCCAGTTATTGAATTTTCATTCATTTATTGTTTTGATTGTATCAACTTTACTGTTTGTTCAATGATTCATTCCAGTTATTTTTGCATTCTTGATAATCCCTCATTCAATCATTCAATCACGCATCCATTCCAGATCAGCGGCATTGTACAGTTCCTGTGTAGCCCAGCTGCAGCTAACATCACTGGGTCCTCCATGTTGGTAGATGGCGGGAATGTTGCCAGCTGAAGTGCGTCACATTTTCTTGAACTGCCTTCAACGATTTTTAACATTACAACCATGGTTGTCATAATGATAAATTAATAATAAATTATTGTTTTCAATAGAAATTATCAAAATAATTTTAAAAACATACATATATAAAATGAAGATTTGTATGAGATGATAATATTCAAGTGGGTTCAAGACTTGTCGCCGCATTATCCAACTGGAAAAGAATTAATGCAAGTATATGAGTGATCTGAAATTTCTTGTCATATGAAGAATAAATTAGATAAAAAAGGTGTACATTGATGTAAAACCATATTTAAGCATATTTATTCTATCAAAATACGTGTATTGGTAACTTTATATGTGTTCCATGTGAAATCTATTACAATTGAAAAGCCGATTTTTAGCATATGATATTATGAATGCGTCAGGAAATGATGCAATACATGCCAGGCGTACTGTAATGATTGATCATGTTGAGTGTTCAGAAATCTCAAAATCATTACGCAAAAGGGAACGTACTCACGGGGTTGTCAAATTCATGGCATTACCTATCTTTTGTCAAATGTGAGCCTCGGGAGACGAAAGTCCAAAGAAGCCCTCCCCTTACTTATAGATCCACTGACTCTATACACTACACAAACAGTCAACAATCATTCAGAGATGTGTAATGCTCTTCCGTGTACATATATATTTGACAGAAAATGTGTTATGTAATAAAACACTAAAATTCGACTGTTATAATGACTTGTGACATATTTTCATTTCGCCATCATTACAAAGCCTTGTAAACAGATGCAGGTCTCCCCTCCTGACTATGGTGTCCGTCCGTACACTTTGTGCATTTTCGACTTCTTCTTAAGAAGCATAAAGCCTGGAAAGCTTAAACTTTGTGTACAGGCTCATTGACTTGTGAGGATTATAAATTGTAACTTTGTCACCCTGTGACCCCTAATAAGGGCCAAAGGTTCCACGTCCTCAAACCTATTATTTCTTTAGAACCAAAAGGTGTAAAAAGATGAACTCTTTTGTACAGACTTCTTGATTAGTAAAGATCATGGATTGTATCTTTGGTGACCCCTATAAGGGAAACAGGGGCAACGCCCTTAAGGAAGTTGGATACCTTTGTTACTGAGCATCCCTAACGGTCAGATTATGATATTTGTTTATTTTTCACTGACGGTGTGAGGACAACAAATAAATAAATAATGATTTAGTTTAATAAAAAATAATGTATTATAACTGTGTACATAAGCATTTTTTTATGATAAACTATTATTTGCTAATTAACCTTAAGAACTGATGAAAAGTTTTAAAAAAGAGTAATGTTTACAATGAAGAGTTATCTCCCCTAAATGATAAATTTCATTTATAAGACTCACTCGACGGCGATATTACGTTTAAAGGCACATGAGATAGCAGAACATTAATTGATAGCTTGTCTAGTATTTGTCTACTTTGTAAGAAATAGAAGACGAATTTAATTCTGATGTGTCCAAATTATAATGTTTTAAGAAAGTTATAGCTGCTTTATATTGGAAATTGATGTACTGACAAGACCAATCATAATAAAGTTTCTCATCTGATTGATTCCCGTGTTGACATCTTTGACTGGAATGCTTGAGGTAGCACGCTTACTGTATGATACCACTGTCGTGTCCCCGATATGGAATGGACTGACAATAAAATACTTAATTCGACGTCCAAATTACAGATCCTCTGCAAAAACGAACCAGCTTTTGGCGACGTCATCATTATGTGTGTAGGATTTACACCGCGTCTCAGTTACCGCAATTGCGTCCGTCAGTTGCTTTGGAAATGATGTCTCCGGTAGTGAAACGCTTGATG
This sequence comes from Steromphala cineraria, assembly GCA_916613615.1. Lineage (NCBI taxonomy): Eukaryota > Metazoa > Mollusca > Gastropoda > Trochida > Trochidae > Steromphala > Steromphala cineraria. The sequence continues at coordinate 26,046,433 of OU744734.1, read as the reverse complement.
AAGACACGTTCCTGACAAAAAAATTAATTAGGGAAAGACAAGTTAAAATAGAGCCATTGACTGAGATCTGATATGGGGTATGATATTAAAAATAGAGCTCAGTAGCTCATCAGGCTTCATATCAAGTTTGCTTTAGGGTGTGGTTCCCACAGGGTCACTACGGAGTCTGTAAAAAATGTTTCAACTTTATCGACCATAAGCATCTGGAGAAGACAGACTTAGGTTTTTAGGGCATAACGTCTGTGGGCCACAAAGTCGCCAAAGCTATAAAGTATCATGCTCACAAGTCAAGGAGTGTGTACACAAGGTTTCAGTTGTTTTGGGTCTTATGCTTCTGATGAGATGAGATGAAAATAGATGTTAAGGCATGACCTTTGTGACCGTTATAAGTGACAACAGGGTCACCAACGCTGTTAACTATAATTCTCACTATTAAAGAAGTCTGTACAAAAGTTTCAGCATTCTAGGCCTTTTGGTTAAGGAGATGAAGATGAAAATAAGTTTTAGGATGTGGGCCTTGTGGTCCTTATTGGGGTTTACAGGGCAACCACAGCTATGAATTATAATCATCACTTGTCAAGGAGTCTGTACACAAAGTGTCAGCTTTCTATGCCTTTTGGTTCTAGAGTAGATGAACATAGGTTTGAAGGGCGTGACCCTGTGGCCCTAATTAAGGGACACAGGACCACTAAAGCTATAATTCATAATCCTCACTAGTCAAGGAGTCAAGTCAAGTTTATTGTATTCGAGGCCTCCGGCCCATATACAGTTTACAGAGTTTACATAAGGGTTAAATAAATGACAGTGTATAGTTATTTGTTTAACAATTCATCTCTTAACTTACAAGTATATTTTATATACAAAGACAAATTTTTAATATTTTGTTCATCACATGATGATACTAATGACCTAAAGGCTACTTCCGGGGATTTTGACAGGTAATAATCAGGTAAAAATTTCTTTCTGATTTCATCATAATTATGGTTTATAGATAAACATGAAATGGACTTCGTTTTCAACTGAATCTTTACATAATGGACGGAGTCTTTGGTTTCTTTCTATTGACATCTATTAAGTCTGTACACCAAGCTTTCTAGGCCTTATGGAGAAGAAGATGAAAATAAGTTTTAAGGACGTGGCCCCTGTTGTTCTTATTAAGGGCCACCAATGCTACAATATATACACCTTGATAAAAGTATTGCAAAACCAAGTTTTTTTGGACAGAAAAATCTTTCTTAAAATAAAAAGACAACGCCATTGTGATATTGGAAAGAACCATCATTTAGCAGTGTAAAAACGAAAACACTTACTCAAATTACATTTTACTGAATTTGGAAAACAGTTTTTTCAACAGCTTGGTATGTTTGTATCAAAATCCATGTTACGTGATAATGTTACATGAAAGTCAATATTTGTTGCTGTAATGTTATTATTGTCATTCTTTCAAGTGAAATGATGACACTTTAGTAACTGTCTTTTGAACAGAAGTGACTCGTTAAAGCCGTACGGACCTTCAAACTCACAAAACATGAAACTTCCAATTATCCATAAAATCGTTTATTGGACGAATTTGGCCAGTATTAATGATAATGGCTTCTCTTAAGTGAGAAGTAGTGTTTAATCAACACATTTAACTGAAAGAATCGCAAGTTTATGCGCAGATGGTAAAGTTGCAGGGTTTATCTCAATTTTTCCTTTAAAAAACCTGAAATTTCAATGTCTCGCTAACTTCTTGTCATGCTTGATAAAATATGTTTTTGTGTATGAATGTCAACTTAATATCAAGAATGTTGTTAACAATAAATGATAAATTATTTTCTTCTTGATAAGACTGCCTTGTTCAATTGGCGCCGTTGTGGCTAGTCTTGTCGGTTTGGTCTGTTGTTTGTTGAATCATACATAACATACACTGACTATTATTTCCGACGGTGACAAATAACAAATCGTTTACATTTTCAGTGAACAGACCAAATATTTTCTACGATCGAATAACAACATAATGTTACATTTTTGTGAGTTTACTGAAAAATAATGGTAGGCTATATTTTAAAGAAGCCATTAGACAGTGGAAAATTTTACATGGTTGTTTGAATGGTCGGGAAAAATGTAAACGATTATAGGTTTATTTATTATGGTTTTTTTTCTATTATGAAAAGATAGACGCCACAGTCGATAATCTGTTGTAAGTTATGATCAATCTCCGTATATTTACAACACATATCAAGAATTAAATAATTAAACATACATTATTTTTACCAGTGGTTGATCTATTTAGGATATAAAAGGTTTCGATTCGTATTCAAAATGCAACGTTATATTTCGGATCCCACTGTTTTGCATATCACATTCCGCATATTGGTACAGTCACATCCATCAAAGCGAATCTGCAAACAAAATCGACTCACCGTTTCATAAAGTTCAAGTATAGAATATTTCTTAGTTGTTACTGTACTTGCTTCTGGCCTTTTAATAAATCCGATTTTAACATATAAATCGTTTTGGTTTGAAGGAGGTTTGACCAAGACATAATGGACTGGTAGATACGCAAGGCCCGTCACGCTCTTATGAGTTTTCAAAGTGTTCGCCTGTTAATTTCGGCGGCGTTCTAAAAACCAGACATAAAGTTGTTCAGGAGTTGTCTGAACCGCTAAATCGGTTTTACCTAATACCATACATCAATTACCATACCACATTTCAAAGAGACTTCTTCTCTCACAGAATTCAAAACTTACATTGAAAACAAATAAAAAGACAAGCCATTGGCTCTGTTGCTCACCAGGCTTCATATTTAATTTTCTTTTAGGGTGTGGCAAATGTGGTTCCCATTTCCTAGGGACAAAAGGGTCACCAAATATACTTCTTTAGAAGCCCCATCACCTACAGATTCTCTTCTTGACAAGGCTTTCTGAAATCGCCAAAGCTATACATTTCAATATTCACTGGTCAAGGAGTCTTTACACAAGATAACAGCTTTCTGTTTTGGAGAAAAATACCAAAATATGTTTTAAGGGCATGGCCCTTTTGGCGGCCACAGGATCACCAAATCTATAAATCATAATCCTCACTAGTCAGGGAGTCTGTACACAATAGTTCGGCTTTCTATTTGGTTCTTGGAGAAGAAAACGAAAATATGTTTTAAGGGTATGGCCCCTGTGGACCTTATAAGGACCAAACCTACAAATTATAATCTTCACTAGTCAAGAAGTCTGAACACATTATTTCAATCTTTGTTCTGAAGGAAAAACCGAAAATAGTTTTTTATAGCTCAGAGCTTTAGAGATCACAGGGTCACCAAAGTAATAAATTAGTCCTCACTTGTCAGGGAATCTGTACATAACATTTCGGTTTTCTGAACCTTATGCTTCTGGGGAAGATGAAAACAGGTATTAAGGGTGTGGTCCCTTTGTCTATTTATAGGGGTTACAGGGTCACCAAAGTTACAAATTATAATCCTCAGTAGTTAACGAGTCTATACACATTGCAAGATTTCAGCTTTGTAAGCCTCATGGTTCTGGAGAAGAAGAAGAAAATAAGTTTAAAGGGCGAGACCCCTGTTGCCCTTATTAGGGGTCACAGGTTCACCAAAGTAACAATTTATAATCCTCACTATGCAAGGAGTCTGTACACAAAGTTTCAGCTTTCTAGGCCTTATGCTTCTGGAGAAGAAGATGAAAATAGTTTTTTAGAGCGTGGCCCCTGTGGCCCTTAATAGTGGTCACAGGGCCACCAATGCTACAATTTATAATCCTCACTAGTCAAGGAGTCTGTACACAAAGTTTCATCTTTCTAAGCCTTATGGTTCTGGAGAAGTCGAAATTCCACAAAGTTTACAGGCCAGATGAGCTAAAAAGTTAGAAATTCACAATACCCAAAATAGCAAAAGGCACCACATCAACACTAGAACTAACCTCATACCAAATTTTCCAAAAAAAAATGAATAGTTTTGAGTTATAGACCGGAAACAGATCCTACGCCATAAATGCACTAAGCTTCCAAATAGCCTCAATGGAGACTAGAAAAAAAAATAGAGCCATTGGCTCTGTAGCTCATCAGGCTTCATCATCAATTATGCTGTAGAGTGTGGCCAATGTGATTCCTCCTTGTAGAGGCCACAGGGGCACCAATCATAAAATTTAGTATAAAGGCGACAATTTTCAGTTTTCTAGGCCTTATACTTCAGGAGAAGAAGATGGAAATAGATTTGAAGGACGTTCCTGTTGCCTTTATTAGAGGCAACAGGGTCACCAAAGCTACAATTCATAATCCTCACTAGTCAAGGATTCGAAATTTCAGCTTTCCACTTCTTTTGGTTCTGGATAAGAAGTCGAAGTAGATCTTTAGGGCATGGCCCCTGTGGTCCTTATTAGGGGTCACAGAGTCACCAAAGTTTAAAAAAAAAAAATAGGAGTCAAGGAGTTTTTTCTCAACATTTCAGCTTTCTAAGCGTTTTTTTGTTCTGAAGAAGAAAATAGGTTTTTGGTGCGTGGCCCATGTGGCCCTTATCAGAGGTCACAGGGTCACCAAAGTTACAAATTATAATCCTCAGTAGTCAAGGAGTCTACACACAAGGTTTCAGCTTTCTTAGCCTTTAGGGCCTGGAGAAGAAGAAGAAAGTAAGTTTTTAGCCTCCCTGTGACCTTTATCACAGCGGCACCAAAGCTTGAATTTTCAACCTTCACTAGTCAAGGAGTATGTACACAAAGTTTCAGCTAGCTAGGCCTTATGCTTCTTGAGAAGAAGTCGAAAATGCACAAAGTTTAGAGACTGACGCCGGACACCATACCATGCCATAAGCCTATTGGACGTTACAGGCCAGAGCTAAAAATGTTGTGAAGTTCAATTTCATTGGTAATGGGTTTTTTTTCATTATTTTATGACCAACCTAGAGATATATTTGGACAAAAATCTCTAAATAGATAAATTATGTGGAAATAACTTATTTCATGAATTAATTATCTATATGAACCATTTCTGTATAACATATGCAAATAACCAGTAGACAATTCCACATACCTACAAAGACAGCACCAACCCGCAAGATGCTACCATCTTACAGGGTGGCACTGGTCTAGGCTTTATCCTAGGTGAGGTGATGTGGGGTTTATCGCTGCTTTCAAAAAAAATTTTCTCTAATATTATAGTAATATCGCGCCTGCTAGTATTATTGCAGGTTCAAAGCCTTCAACACAATCGTGGTTACGCATTGTAGTGACTGCAAGCATATATACAGCTGCTTGTAAAGAAAAGAGACAAAAGTATTTTCTGAATAAGCAGAAATTAATAGAGAAAAACATTCATGACTCAAAACTATTCTGGTCAGAGATAAACAGTTTAGGTAAAGATCAAAAGGTAAATAATATCAACATTAAAGATTGGTACAGTTATTTTAAAGATCTCTTTACATTCACCAAACCTGATATAAACTTGGATAGGCAGCCTGATTCACAAGCAAATACTTGTTCAGACCCAGACATTGAATTAGCAAATGATATACTAGATTCACCCATTACTAAAGATGAGATTCTAGAAAGTATACAGCACCTAAAATGTAATAAGTCCCCAGGGGTAGATCAGATTATTCCTGAGTTTTTTAAACACTCTTCAGATATTATTGTGCCTTATCTTGAACTTGTATTCAATGTCATCTTAGAAAATGGATCATTTCCAGAGGCTTGGTCAGTAGGGATTATTGTGCCAATTCATAAACAAGGTGATATCAACAATGTAAACAATTATAGAGGCATCTCACTTCTAAGTATATTTGGTAAATTGTTCACATACATTATCAATAAAAGGCTTGTATTTTGGGCAGATGCTCTCAATAAAATCAATGAAGAACAAGCAGGCTTTAGGGAGGGATATTCAACTATTGACAATATATTTATACTTCAAGCTTTGGTCAACAGATACCTCAGTGTCAAAGGAGGGAGATTTTATGTGCTCTTTGTTGACTTTGCTAAGGCATTTGACTCTGTACAGAGAGATAAACTATGGAAACTTTTAGGATCTCATGGCCTTAGCACAAAAATGAATAAACTATTGGGCAGCATTTATGAGAATGTAAAGGTATGTGTGCGAAATAATAATGATATTTCAGAGACTTTTATTAGTCAACTAGGAGTGAGGCAAGGGTGCATTTTAAGCCCATTTCTGTTTACCTTTTTCATAAATGAATTAGCAGCTCAAATCAATTCCAACTGTACACATGGCATTCAACTACATCCTGATATTACCCAAATATTTTTATTATTGTTTGCAGATGACATTATCCTTTTCTCATCAACAATCAAAGGATTACAGAGCCAAATTAATGAACTTAGCTGTTATTGTGACAAATGGAAATTATCAGTGAATATGAATAAAACAAAGATCCTTGTATTCAAAAATGGAAGCCAGCTATCAGGTAATGAAAAATGGTATTTTAGAGAAGAAAAAATTGAAACTACAGGTTACTACAAATATCTTGGTGTTCATTTCAGCAGAAATCTCTCATGGCATAGGCATTCAAACCAAGCTGCTATACAAGCAAAGAAAGTGTACATATGTATATATAAGAATCTTAAGACCTTAGGGAATATTTCATACCATTCATTTTTTAAAATATTTGATTTAAAGATACTCCCAATTTTGCTGTATGGGGCAGAGATATGGGGATTACAACACTTTGATGTTATAGAAAAGATTCATTTATATGTCTGTAAAAAGTATTTAGGTGTGAAAATAAACACATCTAGCCTAATGGTATATGGCGAATGTGGAAGATTTCCTATTTATGTACATTCAAATGTTCAAGTTATTAAATATTGGCTTAGACTTATTGAGATGCCTTCATACAGATTACCAAAAAAGGTTTACGACATGATGATAGTTTATGACAACAATGGTAAGAGAAATTGGGTGACAGGTATTAGAGAACTTCTTTTTAAATGTGGTCTTGGTAACATTTGGAACAAACAAAATGTGTACTCAAAAGCAATTTTTATATCTTCATTAAAGCAGCGTTTGAAAGATATCTATTTGCAGACATGGACAGCATCGATGACTCTAACAAATAAATGCTTCTATTATAGAATGATTAAATCTGAAATAATTATTGAGGATTATTTAACAAAAATTAGTGTTAAAAAATTCCGAATTGCCCTTTCACGTTTCAGGTGTTCCTCACATGACCTATGTATTGAGACGGGACGCTATGTAAATATATCCCGTGAAGAAAGAAAATGTTATCTTTGTCACTTAAATTTAATAGAAGATGAATACCATTTTTTACTTGTGTGTCCTGTTTATTTGCATCTTAGGGAAAAATACTTGAAAGCATATTATTTCAGATATCCTAATATAAATAAATTCGTTGCATTGTTGTCAAGTTCAAATAGTAATATTGTTCAGAATGTTTCTATGTATATATTCTATGCCTCTTTATATAGACATAATATTATGAATATTTAGATTAAAATGAATTGTATTCATGTTTATAGAAATGCTGGTATTATATGGTATGATGACTTTTGTTTTTAATGATTTAACATCCCAATCATTGTACAGGTATGTAAATAATGTATTAAACAAATGTACTACAGGCCTGTGGCCTTTAAGTATTGAATAAAGATTGAATAAAGATTGACTGCAAGCATTAGCTGGAACTAGCGAACCATGGGTGGTACTATGCTACTATACATTCTCAGTTTCTGAGCCCCTGGGGGGATAAGAACCTTGTGTAGCATTGCACCTAAACCTGACTGTGTGTAGAACAGCTCTTTACTGCAGTTGCAGTCTCAGTTACGGAGCCCCTGGCGCGATGAGAACCTCAGAATCTTGCTCCGTAGTTGAACGACGTGCTAACCACTGTGCTACCACGCGTTCCGCTTTACATTAGGGAATTAGATGTTATAAGATTGGGAGTTAAGGGGAAAGCATCTGATAGGAGAGGCACCAATGGACAGAGACAAACACAAGATATTGATGTCATAGAAATGAAGGTTTATTTGCTTATGAAATCAAAGTAGTTGTTACAAAAGTTAAGGGGAAGATGTCAGCTGGAGCCTTAAACGGTACATTTAACATTTGATTGCAGAGCCTTGAGAAAATATTTCATCATAGGTTGTGATTGACATATCACATGTGTATGGTTTTTCTCCCTGAATGAATGAATTATCATGTCTGCTTGCAGGCTTGAAACGTTTCTCTCCTTTAATGATTCTCGTGTGTGTCCCAAAGTTGCCTAACACATATTACATTTGGTTTCTCTCCTGTATGGATTCTCATGTGTCACTGATGCGTGTTGGCAATACTGTTGGGAATCGACCCTAATTAGCATGATCGATTATAGAGGCCTTTCACAGATCAATTATCGATAAAAATCGACAAGTTTTCAAAGAAATTTGGCTGACAGAAATACCTTTTACAACAATGACAGGTAACACACAATCATTACACATAGTTAATTCGTATCAGATTTCCCTCAAACTAATATCAAGTTACAAACACAATAATAAACATGTTATAATCGTCTACATATGACTGAAAACTCCTGTAATGTACATCAAACCTGTTGTGTGTTCACCATCGACCATGTGACAAAGTGGCACTGAACTCATTTAATATCTTCAAACAGTGCTTATAGAGTTTGCCTGTCATTTGACATTAATGTTAAAATATAAAAATAAATATTCAAATAAAAACGTCCACTAAATCTGCATTTTTGATCATCATGATATTTACACAGGTAATGTTTATTACTTTATCAAAATAGACAAACCAGAGTTGCATAACTCAACATCGATTTGCCCCTTGTCAATGCAATACCTCATTGTCATCCAATCAAATGTCACAGCTGTAATTTATTCAGCGACATGTCACAGGTCAAAGGTCGAGTTTGTCTGTTATTTTACAAAATTGTGAAGATGAGAGTTGAGGTCATGCTTATTGTTGACAATTAAAATGTAATACGATTTATTGTTTACTTGTTTTCACCATAGCTGGCAACATTTATTTCTGATCGTATGTCAGCAATATTTTATTAGCTCTTGAAAAGCACATGACTTTGTTTCTCTCCTGTATGGATTCTCGTGTGTATGCAAGTTACCTGAACACATAGGGCAAACTGACCGAGGTTTGGACACCACCCAAGGTCGCCCGAACTTTCGGACACTTTTCATTAGGAACACATTCAACTATGTGTGTAATTACTGTGAGCCATTTGTTTCAAAATGTTTCTTTTCAAACTGTTTAGCTACCTTTTTGTTTCAAATAAAATTTTAATATCAGACATATTAATCAACAAACTTTTTGAAATAGGTTAAATTTACCAATTCATGGAAGAAATTGGCAAAATATTTGTTTTTATGTAAATGATTACTCAGAGCCCAGGGAGCACCAAAGCATCCTTGATTATCAGGGCTGAGTATCATGGGAAATCTGAAGTATCGATATGTATCGAGATACAGACAGGCGATACAGAATGTATCACGATACATTGTTCAAAGTATAACTTGGGGAAGCTATATGTAAGATATGAAGAGAATCAGGTCAACAGTTCTTGAGATATTGGGCTAACAAGGGTAAACATGCAAGTTCACATGTCCAAAAATTCAAAGTTCTGCTGTGACCTTGAGAATTATGTCAAGGTCACTAAAATCTAATCAGCCCAAGGTCTTCATCAGAAGCTATATGTAAGATATGAAGAGAATCCAGTAAACAGTTCTTGAGATATCGCGCTAACAAGGGTAAACATGCAAGTTCACATGTCCAAAAATTCAAAGTCCTCCTTTGACCTTGAGAATAATGTCAAGGTCACCAAAATCTAATCAGCCCAAGGTCTTCATCAGAAGCTATATGTAAGATATGAAGAGAATCCAGTAAACAGTTCTTGAGATATCGCGCCAACAAGGGTAAAATGACAAAGTGTCCTTGTGACCTTGAAATGAAGGTCAAGGTCACAAAACCCATTTGGACAATTACTCTCACTGAGGTGAACCTATATGCAAAATATGAGAAGGATGTAGAGAATAGTACTTATGTTATTCCATTTCGTACATACGGACGTACGGACGGACGCTGCCGAATACTATATCCCCCTCTTCGCGCTAATCGCGCGGCGGGGGATAATAAATGACTTAGTGCATGTTTGGTGATAATAGGAACCATTTTGATTATTTTATTAAACCTGTGTGTACAAGAGCAAACAGAGTGGTACTGTCCGAAGTTAGGTCAAAACTGTCCGTTTTTTTCAGGTAACCTACAATCAGTTTTGCAATTTTTATCATAAACTTAGTGCACATTATTGTTTTTATCATAGTTTGCTTAAAATATTTTCCTTCAGATAATATTTGACAAAATAATAGCTGAAAATATTTGGATCGGAACACTTTCCGAACCTTGGTCAGTTTGCCCTATTACACTTGGTTTTTCCCCTGTATGGGTTATCATGTGTGACTTCAAGCTGTCTGACCTTTTAAATGCTTTACCACACACATCACACTTAAATGGTTTCTCTCCTGTATGGATTCTCATGTGTGACCGCAGCTCAGTTGATGTTTTAAATCCTTTTTCACACACATCACACTTAAATGGTCTTTCTCCTGTATGGATTCTCATGTGTGCATACAAACTATTGGACCTTGTAAATGTTTGACCACACACATCACACTTGAATGGTTTCTCTCCTGTGTGTGTTCTAAAATGAATCTTCAAGGCACTTGAAGTTATAAATGCTTTATCACACACGTCACATTTGTATGGTCTCTCTCCTGTATGAATTCTCACGTGTGCTTGCAGGCTTTCGGACATTGAAAATGCTTTATCACACATAACACACTTGTATGGTTTCTCTCCTGTATGAGTACGCATGTGTACCTTCAGGTCACCTGGTGTTTTAAATGCTTTATCACACAGAACACACTTAAAAGGTTTCTCCCCGGTATGAATTTTCATGTGTGTCCTCAAGTTAGCTGGACTTCTGAATGCTTTACAACACACACCACACTCAAATGGTTTCTCTCCTGTATGAATTCTCATGTGTGTCTCATGCTCAACGCGTGACAGAAATGATTTACCACACTCATCACACTTGAATGGTCTCTCTCCTGTATGACTTCTAAAGTGTGTCTTCAGGTTACCTGATGTCATATATGTTTTACCACACACTTCACACTTGAATGGTCTCTCTCCTGTGTGAACTCTAATGTGTGTGTTTAGGTTACTTGATGTCAGAAAAGTTTTAGAGCACACATCACACTTGAATTGTTTCTCCTCTGAATGAATTCTCATGTGTGTCTTCAGCAGAGTAGATGTTCTGAAGTTTTTATCACACATAACACACTTGAATGGTTTCTCTCCTGTATGTATATTCACATGTCTTTTCAAGTTATCTGACCTTTTAAATGTTTTGCCACACACATCACACTTGAATGGTTTCTCTCCTGTATGGCTTCTAATGTGTGACTTCAAGTTAAATGACTTTGTAAATGTTTCACAACACACATCACATTTGAATGGTTTCTCTTCTGTATGAATTTGCAAGTCTTTTGTTAGACATAACATGTCTCTTTTTTCGTCAGTGTGATTCATTATTCTGTTTGAACTGGGATTTCTGATTGTTCATTCAGAACACATCAACTGAAGACCTCTTGACAACACATTACCAGTATTACAATTGGCTTTCTCTACCATTACATGACCCTGTCTCCAGTTCCTTGGGATGAGCCAGTTACCTACAAGAAAAGAGTCAATTAGACTTAGTATATCTCCTAAATAAATTTAGCATTTTAAGAAGATTAAAGAAGTCATTTTTGGAAAAAGACATGCATATTTTTGTAAAAAAATAGAGCCATTGGCTCTGTAGCTCATCAGGCTGTATATTTGATTTTGCTTTAGGGTGTGGCCAATGTGTTTCCCCACTTAGTAGGGGCTACAGGGTCACAAAATCTACAATTACAGGGGTTCAAAATTCCCATTGCCCGACGCCCGGGGCAAGTATATTTACAGTGTTGGGCAAGTAAACTGCTTACTTCAGCTTGCCCGTGGGCAAGTAATGAAAATATATGACTGAACTTGTATTAAAAGTTCCCTACGTCAATCTCTGTGTCTTTCTTGTTTTTTACAATGAAATTGATTGAAGTTTGATTAAACTATGAATAGTGAACAAAGTTGGGCAAGTATTAAAAAAAACAGGGCAAGTGGAAACATGGGTTTGACTTGCCCTGTGGCAAGTAAAGTTTTCAGAAAAATTTTAACCCCTGAATTATTAATCTTCACTAGTCAAGGAGTCTGTACACTATGTTTAAGCTTTCTAGGCCTTATTGTTCTGGAGAAGAAGATGAAAATATGTTTTTAGGGTTTGGCCCCTGTGGCCCTTATTAGGGGTCACAGGGCCACCAAAGCTACAATTTATAATCCTCACTAGTCAAGGAGTCTGTACACTTAGTCTAAGGTTTCTAGGCCTAATGCTTCTAGAGAAGAAGATGAAAATAGGTTTTTAGGGCGTGGCTCCTGTGGCCCTTATTAGGGGTCACAGGGCCACCAAAGCTACAATTTACAATCCCCACTAGTCAAGGAGTCTGTCCACAAAGTTTCAGCTTTCTAGGCTTTATGGTTCTGGAGAAGAAGATGAAAATAGGTTTAAGGGCTTGGCCCCTGTGGCCCTTATTAGGGGTCACAGGGCCACCAAAGCTACAATTTATAATCCTCACTAGTCAAGGAGTCTGTACACAAAGTTTCAGCTTTCTAGGCCTTATTGTTCTGGAGAAGAAGATGAAAAAAGCTTTTTAGGGTGTGACCCCTGTGGCCCTTATTAGGGGCCACAGGGCCACCAAAGCTACAATTTCTAATCCTCACTAGTCAAGGAGTCTGTACACCAAGTTTAAGCTTTCTAGGCCTTATGGTTCTGGAGAAGAAGATGAAAATAGGTTTTAAGGGCTTGGCCCCTGTGGCCCTTATTAGGGGCCACAGGGCCACCAAAGCTTCAATTTTTAATCCTCACTAGTCAAGGAGTCTGTACACAAAGTTTCAGTTTTCTAGGCCTTATGGTTCTGGAGAAGAAGATGAACATAGCTTTTTAGGGGGTGGCCCCTGTGGCCCTTATTAGGGGCCACAGGGCCACCAAAGCTACAATTTTTAATCCTCACTAGTCAAGGAGTCTGTACACAAAGTTTAAGTTTTCTAGGCCTTATGGTTCTGGAGAAGAAGTCGAAATTCCACAAAGTTTACGGACGGATGGACGGACGGATGGACGGACGGACGGACGCCGGACACCATGCCATGCCATAAGCCCATCGGGCCTTACAGGCCAGATGAGCTAAAAATAGAGCCATTGGCTCTGTAGCTCATCAGGCTTAACATTTGATTTCGCTATATGGTGTGGCCAATGTGGGGCCCCTTCGTAAGGGCCATGGGGCCACCAAAGCTACAATTTATAATCCTAGATAAGGAATTTGTACACAAAGTTTCAGCTTTCTAGGCCTTCTGCTTCTGGAGAAGAAGATGAAAATAGGTTTTAGGGCATGGTCCCTTAGGCCCTTATTAGGGGCCACAGGGCCACCAAAGCTACAATTTATAATCCTCACTAGTCAAGGAGTCTGTACACAAAGTTTTAGCTTTCTAGGCCGTAAGCTTCTGGAGAAAAGGTACCGGTAAATATTTCAGCTCTCTTGGGCTTCTGCTTCTGGAGAAGAAGATGAAAATAAGTTTTAAGGGCGTGGCCCCTGTGGTCCTAAATTGGGGTCACAGGGTCACCAAAGTTACAAATCAGAATCCCCACATGCCAAGGTACCTGTACACACAATTTCAGCTCTTTAGTCTAGAGTCATTGATTATGGAGAAGAAGAAGATGAAAATAAGTTTTAAGGGCGTGGCTCCTGTGGCCCTTAATTGGGGTCACCGGGTCACAAAAGTTACAAATTAGAATCCCCACATGCCAAGGCACCTGCACACAAAATATCAGCTCTCTTATGAGGAGAAGTCGAAAGTGTCAAAAGGTTACGGATGACGGACGGACGCCGGACGACGGGCCATGCCATAAGCCCATCTGGCCTTTCAGGCCTGCTGAGCTAAAAAAAGAGCCAGTGTCTTTGTAGCTCATCAGGCTTCATATCAATTTTGCTTTAGGGTGTGGCAAATATGGTTTCCGCCCTTACACAGGGTCACCAAATGAACAATTAGGAATCCTCCTTATCTAACAAAGTTTCAGCTTTCTATGCCTTATGCTTCTTGAGAAAAAGATGAAAATAGGTTTTGAGGTAGTGGACCTTATTAGGGACCACAGGGCCACTAAAGCTATAAATTATAACCCTCACCAGTCAAGGAATCTGCACACAAGGTTTCAGCTTTCTAGGCCTTATGCTTCTGGAGAAGAAGATGAAATAGGTTTGAAGGGTGTGGCCCCTGTGGCCCGTTAAGGGGTAAAAGGGTCACCAAAGCTACAATTTTTCATCCTCACTAGTCAAAGAATCTGTAATTACTAAACAAGGTTTTAGGAGAGGTTTTTGGAGAAGAAGATTAAACAAGGTTTTAAGGACGTGGCCCCTGTGGCCCTTATAAGGGGCCACAGGCCAACCAAAGATAAACATTTTCATCCTCACCAGTCAAGGAATATGTACACAAAGTGTCAGAAGAAGATGTCGGAAATGCACAAAGTTTACAGACAGATGGACGGACGGACAGCCGCCGCACACCGTGCCATGCCATAAGCCCATCGGGCCTTATAGGGCAGATGAGCAAAAATCTTAATTCGACAAAAGAAAAATAGAGCCATTGGCTCTGTAGCTCATCAGGCATCATATCAAGTTTGCTTTATACAGGCAAGATGAGCTAAAAATGAAACTGATGTTACCTATTGCAAGAAAACCTATAAAAAAAATACAAAACAAATGTATTATTATTCAACACTTTCTAGATCGCCAATATCAGACAGTGAAAGAAGTCCACACTAAAATATCCAAGGAGAAATAAATTTGTCAAAGACTCATCTAATGGAGAAAAATAGGTTTTTAAGATTGTGACCCCTGTGACCCCTGTGACCCTATTTGGGGTCACAAAACCTACAGTTTAGAATCCCAATTGGCCAAGGAGTCTTCATGCAGTCTTTCAGCTCAATAGACCTTTAGGAGCTAAAGATGATGATGAAAATAAGTTTTTAAGGTTGTGACCCCTGTGACCATATTTTGGGTCATGGGGTCACGAAATCTATAATTTAGAATCCCCATTGGCCAAGGAGTCTGCACATATAATTTCAGCTCTCTAGACCTTTTGGAACTTGAGAAGAAGATGAAAATAGATTTTTAAGGTTGTGACCCCTGTGACCCTATTTGGGGTCACAGGGTCAACAAAGTTACAAATTAGAATCCCCATTGTCCAAGGAGTCTGCACATATCAATATTAACTCTCTAGACTTTTTGGAACTGGAGAAGAAGATGAGAATTGGTTTTTAAGGTTGTGACCCCTGTGACCCTATTTGGGGTCATGGGGTCACGAAATCTACAATTAAGAATCCCGATTGGCCAAGGAGTCTGCATATATCATTTTCAAGTCTATAGTCCTTTTAGTACTGGAGAAGAAGATGAAAATAGGTTTTTAAGGTTGTGACCCCTGTGACCCTATTTGGGGTCACAGGTTCACCAAAGTTACAAATTAGAATCCCCATTGTCCAAGGAGTCTGCACATATCACTTTCAACTCTCTAGTCCTTTTAGAACTGGAGAAGAAGATGAAAATATGTTTTTAAGGTTGTGACCCATGTGACCCTATTTGGGGTCATGGGGTCACGAAATCTACAATTTAGAATCCCCATTGGCCAAGGAGTCTGCACATATCGTTTTTATCCTAGTCCTTTTAGAACTGGAGAAGAAGATGAAAATAGGTTTTTAAGGTTGTGACCCCTGTGACCCTATTTGGGGTCACAGGGTCACCAAAGTTACAAATTAGAATCTCCATTGTCCAAGGAGTCTGCACATATAATTTTTAACTCTCTACTCCTTTTGCAACTGAAGAAGATGAAAATAGGTATTTAAGGTTGTGACCCCTGTGACCCTATTTGGGGTCACAGGGTCACCAAAGTTACAAATTAGAATCCCCATTGGCCAAGGAGTCTGCACATATCATTTTTAACTCTCTAGTCCTTCTGGAACTGGAGAAGAAGATGAAAATAGGTTTTTAAAGTTGTGACCCCTGTGACCCTATTTGGAGTCACAGGGTCACCAAAGTTACAAATTAGAATCTCCATATGCTAAGGTACTTGTACAAAAAATTTCAGCTCTCTAATGTGTATGGTTCATGAGGAGAAGTCGAAAGTGTCAAAAGTTTACGGACGGACGGACGACGGACGGACGCCGGACGATGGGCCATGCCATAAGCCCATCTGGAATTTCAGTCCTGATGAGCTAAAAAGGTATTTTCTCAAAGCACACATGTCTACAAAGATTTCACGTTATACAATAATTATTCAGGTACAATTTGCCCTATCCATTGGATTTTTAAAAGACATACTCAAGTCAAGTTAAACTAAAAGTATGTGCATGTGATGCTCTGTGATGTTCCTGGTACAAACTTTTAATCAGAAAATCACCCTTACTTCCATATGAACAACATATCTTTGTCAGGAATCACTATATAAACAAGATGTGTTTGTGAAACACGAATGCCCCCGGATGCATCCTGCTCGCTGTGTCAAGGTCAAGGTCACAAGGTCAAATGTCATGGTGTCATCTGAAAGGTCTCATCACAAGGGATCCATATGTCAAGTATCAAAGAGCTAGCTCTGACCAATCAAAAGTTATGACCAAGGTTAAAGTTTTTGTGGACAAACGGACAGACGGACGGACGGACGGAAAAGGTCAAATATCATGGTGTCATCTGAAAGGTCTCATCACAAGGGATACACATGTCAAGTATCAAAGACCTAGCACTGACAGTATAGAAACTATAGCCAAGGTTAAAGTTTTCGGAAAAGGCTCGCTGTGTCAAGGTCAAGGTCACAAGGTCAAATGTCATGGTGTCATCTGAAAGGTCTCATCACAAGGGATCCATATGTCAAGTATCAAAGAGCTAGCTCTGACCAATCAAAAGTTATGACCAAGGTTAAAGTTTAAAATGCTCGCTGTGTCAAGGTCAAGGTCACAAGGTCAAATGTCATGGTGTCATCTGAAAGGTCTCATCACAAGGGATCCATATGTCAAGTATCAAAGAGCTAGCTCTGACCAATCAAAAGTTATGACCAAGGTTAAAGTTTTTGCGGACAAACGGACAGACAGACGGACAGACGGACAGACAGACGGGACAGGTGAAAAACAATATACCCCCGGAATCTCCGATTCGGGGGCATAAAAAATACTCACTTTTCAGAATGATATCTTAATTGATTTAGTAGGAGAAGTACTTGGCCTGAAATCTGATTGAAAAATAATGACTTCTATGTTGACATGTTGTTCCCAGAACCCCTTCAGCATGATACAATTATCATTTAGTTTTACAGGTTTTCATAAAACATATGGTATTGGAACTGGAACCTGATACAAATTACCTCTTTCTACAATAACTTACATGTAGATTACTGTACATAAAAGCAGATTCTTTACTTATTAATATTAACGCATCTTGCAGATTGTTGTACACAAAAGCTGATTCTTGACTTGTTTAAATTATTATTTGTAAAAAGTATTATTATTAATAGAATACAAGTATACTTTTCATAAAGTCAATTTATATACTTTCCATAAAGTTCATTGCTTAGACATGATAATTGCTAGAGCTGCAACGATACATTCGTATATATTCGGTGAATCGAACCGTGGCAGTGTGTGAATCGTATTTGTTATTCGTTACAATGAAAACCGAATATTTTCGATTTTTTAATTTTTTTTACTTTTCACAATAACATAATTATTGTGCATGAATTTTGTATCTAATCTGAATAAAAATACGTTTTTATTTACGTTCACAAAGTGTTTTATATGCGTGTGTTATATTTCACATCGTCTCAACCTGTCAACAGGAAATAATGCGAGATCTATGTTCCATCTCGTTGTTATAAAAATCGATATTGCTGGTCAAAGTAAACATCACGAGAGTCAAAAATAATGCAAACATTATTCAATACGGCATATGTTTAATTTATTTGTTGATTAACTGTTGTAATTTGTCTCTCAACATCAACGAGTTAAAATAAAAATCTTCGCTCCCGGAACGAGCATAAATAAAAACTCCCATCGTAATTTCTTGACGACAAATAACATTATTAATATTCTTTCGTGCTCATTATCATAAATTTGGCAAGTTTTTCTTCAATTTTCATTTAAGTAAATATTTCAATTAACTGCATGTTGTTTTGAAAAATGTAATATATCGAAAATGTTTAACAAATATTTGAATATTTAGACATTTAATATTGTATCGACAATATGTTGTCATGAATTTATTACAACCGCGTTTCAGTTTCATACATCTTTTTCAAATCGACTTTCTCATTGGTTGACCTATATTTCTTGGCCAATGAAAAGGCTTGTAACAAATATCTCTCTACCTGTAAACACATGCAGCAAAAGCTGTCGACTGATTTTCACGTTCGTTTTCCATAAGAATAATATTATGTAATCTGATTAAAACAAACAACAAACAATGTAAGTTAGCATTTGCAATTTCTTTTATCATTCTGTGGTAATGGCGGCCTCGTGTTTCAGGCAAATCTTTGTTGACAGTACACCGAAAAGTAACTCAGACGGGCCCACTCAGACTACCTGATTTTTATTGTTTTCAAATTTTTTATTTTGCATTCATATTCGTGAATAATTATTCGTATTCGCTACCCCATATTCGTGATACGTATCGTATTCGCCTGGTAGTGTATTCGTTGCAGCTCTAATAATTGCCATACATCATTATGTTGTATTTATCAATTAAGTAAAGATAACTAAGCAACATACAAGCAGGCAGGGCTGCTAGCCCCAGATCCTTAAGGAGAGTGTAGCAATTTGTGGATTTGGCTTTGTGTATTTGGAGAAGAATAGTGTGCTGAGCATGTAAACCTGAACTCTGGCTAAGCCCTTATGTGTGGTATTTAAAAACTTGACGGGAGAGAACATGCATTGTTGTGAAAAATATATATAATTTCACAAAACATAGTTAGCTTATGTCCTAAATTGATTTTGTGTCAAGAAGAACTTCTGTTAGATATAGAAATGGTACAAATATGAGTAAACACAGGAAATGGAACCTGATACAAAATAACTCTTTCCACATCAACTTATCATGAAGATTGCTAAACACAAAACTTATTGATGACAACATATAGCATATTGCTCTGCAATATCAATTGGGTCAGGTTGATTATGCAACAGACTAGCAGCTGACACTGTGATGCTAGCAGCCTGTATCAGGATGTGTATTAGAATAGCATTGTGGACTCTACAGGCATATCTGAACTCTGGTTGACCCCTTATGTGTGGTATTTAAAGGAATATAAGGGAGATACCATTGTTTAAAATTTAACATGATGTTTAATGTGATTGGGTTTTTGCAGCTAGTTGCCATGAAGATTTTAAGCAAATTAATTAATTATGTTTGTCTTATATCTTAATTTTTTTTTAAAAACACTTAAAAATATAGAACAACTTGCATGACAATCTTTAATATTCCATATTCAAGATAATATTGTGATTAGTAAGTTCAAATTAGAGAATTTATTTGACGCAAGTGATCACTTGATGAAAGCTTAAAATTTAATAATAATGATGTGTCATTGCAGCTGAAAAGTCAATTTGGCTGCTTTTGCGACCATCTTGGATTCTCAAAACTGAAACGTCTACCTTTCTGTGCGGAATCACTATAGGTATAACCTACTACAATTTAGAAAGTATATCTAGATTGGTTTAGGAGAAGTAGTCTTTTTCATGAAATCTAATTGAAAATTCAATATGGCTCCCATGGCAGCCATCTTGGATTCTCAAAACTGAAACATCTACCTTTCTGTGAGGAATCACCATGGGTATAACATACTACAATTTCAGAATGATATCTAGATTCGTATAGGAGAAGTAGTCTTTTTCGTGAAATCTAATTGAAAATTCAATATGGCTGCCATGACGGCCATCTTGGATTCTCAAAACCGAAACGTCTACCTTTCTGTGAGGAATCACCATGGGTATAACATACTACAATTTCAGAATGGTATCTGGATTGGTAAAGGAGGAGTAGTCTTTTTCATGAAATCTAATTGAAAATTCAATATGGCTCCCATGGCAGCCATCTTGGATTCTCAAAACTGAAACATCTACCTTTCTGTGAGGAATCACCATGGGTATAACATACTACAATTTTAGAATGATATCTAGATTCGTATAGTAGTCTTTTTCATGAAATCTAATTGAAAATTCAATATGGCTGCCATGACGGCCATCTTGGATTCTCAAAACCGAAACATCTACCTTTCTGTGAGGAATCACCATGGGTATAACATACTACAATTTCAGAATGGTATCTGGATTGGTAAAGGAGGAGTAGTCTTTTTCATGAAATCTAATTGAAAATTCAATATGGCTGCCATGGCGGCCATCTTGGATTCTCAAAACTAAAACATCTACCTCTCTGTGAGGAATCACCATGGGTATAACATACTACAATTTCAGAATAATATCTGGATTCGTTAAGGAGGAGTAGTCTTTTTCCTGAAAGTTTACGGACGGACGGACAGACAGACGGACGAAGCGCCATGACATAAGCTCACATTTACTTTGTAATGGTGAGCTAAAAACCCCAAAAATTCAGAATAACCAAGGAAAGGCACCACTCCTCTTCTATTTAACAATTTTTAAGCTATGGAAATGGATATTCTCACAAAATGAACTAAGTTCAAATTGTTGCCATGGAAACCATTAAAAAGTCAGAAATTCACAATACCCAAAATAACAAAAGGCACCAGATCAACACTAGAACTAACCTCATACCAAATTTTCCAAAAAAATATTGAATAGTTTTGAGTTATAGACCGGAAACAGATCCTACCCCCTAAATGGACTAAGCTTCCAAATAGCCTCAATGGAGACCAGAATTTTTTTTTAGAGCCATTGGCTCTGTAGCTCATCAGGCTTCATCATCAATGATGCTGTAGAGTGTGGCCAATGTGATTCCCCCTTTGTAGAGGCCACAGGGGCACAAATCATAAAGTTTAGTATATAGGCGACAAGTTTCAGTTTTCAAGGCCTTGTACTTCAGGAGAAAAAGATGGAAATAGATTTGAAGGACGTTCCTGTTGCCTTTATTAGGGGCAACAGGGTCACCAAAGCTACAATTCATTATCCTCACTAGTCAAGGAGTCTGTACACAAAGTTTCAGCTTTCTAGGCATTTTGCTTCTGGAAAAGACAATGAAAATAGGTTTTTTGGGCGTGGCCCCTGTGGCCCTTATTAGGAGTCACAGGGCCACAAAAGCTACAATTTATAACCTTCACCAGTCAAGGAGTCTGCAAACAAAGTTTCAGCTTTCTGGGCCTCATGGTTCTAGAGAAGAAGATGAAAATAGGCTTTTAGGGCGTGGCCCCTGTGGCCCTTATTATTGGAACTGGAGGAGAAGATGAAAATAGGATTTTAGGTTTTTGACCCCTGTGACCCCATTTGGGGTCAAGTGGTCACCAAACCTACAGTTTAGAATCCTCATTTGCCAAGAAGTCTACACACAACTATTGAGCTCTCTCGACCTTTTGGAACTGTAGGAGAAGATAAAAATAGGTTTGTTAAGGTTTTGACCACTGCGATCCCGTCCATGCCATAAGCCCATCTGGACTTTCAGTCCTGATGAGCTAAAAATATAATACATGTTATTTCTTCTCAAATTTATTTTCAAAACAATTTAACATTAAAAGATATCTAATTGCTCTTGAATGATTTTCCTATAGAGAAACTCCAAGAGAAGCATTTATCAAAACACCCGAGACTATCAGAACTGAAATTCCTGTGGGAGAAATAGTTAGTTCACCCTCTAAACAATATATTTCACGTTTTTCAATTTTTCATTATGAAATATGATGAGTACACTATACAATATGTTTGCCACTCAAATAAGATATTTTGGGATTTAACTCTTGGACTTTCGTTTGATCAACTTTTTTAGCCCTTAGATATTATGGTATCCTTTTTCACCCTTGGATCCGTATTGACGAAATTAGTTAGTGTGTCCAGTGGAAGGGTTGTAAAATATTGTACATAAAGTGGCCAATAGGACTTCTACAGGTCAAAACATGAGACTCGAGTAGTTGGACTCGACTTGGACCCAAGTACCCGAAATTTCCTTCTTACCCAAGGATTTTTTTATTTTAAAACTCCCTTTCTTTACATAAATAACCTTGAATTGATGTATAGCCTAGATTTGATAACACATATTAGTAATTACACCTTATAACTTGAAGTATATAGAATAATTTTACATCAATGTATTGGAATGATAATGTTCTACCTTCACACATTACAGAAAAACAGACTGAAATATCTTAAATCATTAACAGAGTTATAAATTTTTCGAGACCTGGAGTCCAAGAAGATGGACTCGAAGCAAGCTGGACCCGACTCAGACTCGAGTACCTTGAGTACCTGTGGAAGGCCTAGTGGCAAACATATTGTTGCTCCGTCATATATTTATGATAACAAACTTTTCAAAACTGTCCTGTTTATTCTGAGTAACAGAGGTTCAAGAAATTGACTGAAAACACATGACACTGCATGATTTTTTCAAAAGTTATGTTAAATGTATGCTGTGTTGTACAAATGTTAAATTAAATGTGTTTTCTTTTATTTACTCTTAGATTATATGACAACAAATGGTTAAGAATCATTTCTCATCATGTGGGAATTTTTCAAATACAGGTCGTTATTCCTTATATGACTGAAAACTCATTACACAAGGGTACTAGACCGAAACTTCTGTCACCAGGATGTTGTATCCTAACGACTGCTATCCAGTAGGGTTGCAGGGGTAGGGGAACCAGTGTTTTCGTAGACACGATGGGTTTGTAGAGGGGGTGTTTTCGTAGACACGGTTGGTTCGTAGACAAGTAAAACAGTGGGTTTGTAGACAGATACAAAATAGAGCCATTGGCTCTGTAGCTCATCAGGCTTCATCATCAACTATGGTGTAGAGTGTGGCCAATGTGATTCCCCCTTTGTAGAGGCCACAGGGTCACCAATCATAAAATTAAGTATATAGCAGTGTTTAAAATAGATTGGAAATCTAGCCTGTCCTGAAAATTTATTAATCAATTCCTTTGGGAAATTTAAGAAAAACAATTGAAAAGACTGATTCTGCAGTTTTCTGAGAGTTGCAGCATTCAATTATTTCTATTTCATTCTGAGAAAAATGAAGTTATCAATATGTGTTTTCATTTACTTGAAAAAATAGTTTTGAACACATCAAAAGTTTATTATTTTTTCGATTTTAAGTCTTGACATAACCTGATGGCACGCGTGTTTGGCAAGGCAAATGATCGATAGAACAATGCTGTCGGCTTATTTCATATATTTTGCATCCTATATTCGACTAAGTAGTTTTAGCATTAGAGAAAATGGATTAAAATTCGATTGAAAGACATTAATTGACCCAAATCTAAATTTCTTAGATATAATCTAATCATTGTGTTGCTAATGGAGCCGAACACGACTTTCTTCTTTGGTAATGAAGAAATCTGACGTCACGGCTTTGTGTGTAGCGACGGCATGAAGCCTGAAATGAAAGGTGCGCGAAAATTGATGTCTGTGACTTTACATGACGGGCACGATACTTTATTCTTACCTACCACTCAATGTTTTGTGAAACGAGTTTATTTTTATATGAAAACGCATTTAAAGTTTAGAAATTCAGTCTTTAAATAGTTAATATTCAAACTTTTATAGAATAAACATGAGAAATATATTCATTATAATAAACAACAAGAAGTAGCGGCTTACTATTTTGTAAAACTGTAACAAAAAGATCATCCAAATCCATCAAAATTAATGCACCAAACCCTTGGGGATTCTAAATACGATTTAGTTTATTGCCCATTTTTCAAGTGTCTACGAACCCACCGATATTTCTGTCTATGAACTCCCCGTGTCTACGAAAACACCTACACCCTTTGGTAGAGCCACTCGACCTACATTTAATGGCTACAACAACATCATGAACTCGTGTCCGAGTCGAGACCCCTAAATTATGTTTGAGCTGTGGAAGCCCTATTGAGATGACTTTTTAAACACTGCAACAAGTATAAGCTGGGTATCCTACCAATTCTCCCGCACTCTGTCAGCAAGATGGGCCTAAGACGCTGGACTAGGAACCTCTGGAAATGAAAGATGGTTACTGTACGGCTCCAAACCGTGAACGGAGTTACTTCCCTTTTTCAGCCGGTTTGCCAAGTCCACGCGCTGCGCTCTCAGTCTCCAAACTCGGTAACGTCTTTACTAAGGTGTCATATATCATACCCGTCGATTAAACAGAGGAAAATTAATATTCTACTCGTAAAAATGTAAACGTTCTGATCAATCAATGAGATAAACATGATGTCGGTCAAGAATAGTCCGTCAAATATCCTCTATTTCTTATATGGCCTTGAGTGGTAACATTGTGGTATGGAAGATGCACTCATTTCTCTTCTTCACAAAGTCTATACTCACCTTGATAACTCAAAGTCATATGTAAGAATTCTATTTGCAGATTTTTCCTCAGCGTTTAACACCATCCAACTACATCTTATGGTTAAGAAATTGTTCAATATGGGAGTAAACAGTAACCTCATTAAATTGGTGGAAGCTTTTCTAATTCATCGTCCCCAACGTGTTCGAGTTAATTCTACGCTCTCTGAAGTGAATCTCGATCCTGAGTACTGGTGCTCCTCAAGGCTGCGTCCTGTCGCCTGTCCTCTTTACTCTCTATACAAATGACTGTGTATCTCTATTTTCCTCCTGTTTGAATTTCAAGTTTGCAGATGATGCCGCTTTGGTTGGGTTCATTCATCAATCAGAATTAGACTATAGAGAAAATATTGATTCATTTAACCAATGGTGTAAAGACAATTTTCTATCCCTGAACATTAGTAAAACAAAGGAAATGATAATTGACTTCCGCAGAAAAAAGGAAAACCTGGAGCCAGTTACTATTGACGGACAGGAAGTTGAAGTAGTAGACGAGTACAAATACCTGGGAACCATAATTGATGATAAACTCTCATGGAAATCTAATACACACCGTGTCCATGCTCTCAACAAAGACTTTTCGTCCTGCGAAAATTAAGATCTTTTAATGTTGATACATGTAGGCCTATTCTAAAATTGTTCTATCAAACTTTCATCAATAGCATTCTGACTTTCAGTTTTCATGCATGGTTTGGCAATCTTCCCCTATCACTGAAAAATAAAATCGACAAAAATGTAAATAAATTTGTTCTGCATGTGTTTCATGTGTAACGTCAAAACAAAGTGGCACGTAACAGATGCAATCATGTGACAAATCACGTGACGAGTCAATATCTCAGGTCAGTGTCACAAATTTCTGTCACAAAACTGACCTCCTCACGGATAGCCGTGGTCAGTGTGCAGATATATTTTTCAATCACGTGATGTCAACTGACCAATGATATTCTTACAAATTTAATAGAGGTATAATAAATCTTTATGATAACATATTGGTGTAAAAGTTAGAAACACATGCATAACAAAATTGAGGAAAAAGCGATTTCGGTATAATAAAACACTTAGTTACTCATGGTGAGGTCATTATGTGAAATACAAGGACCCTCGAACCTGACTCCCGAGGCGGTCTGACCTGACCTCGGCCTGCGGCCTTGGTCAGGTCTGACCGCCTCGGGAGTCAGGTCTCGAGTCCTTGTATTTCACATAATGACGTTCCGTTTTGTATTTTTGATGAAATATTTGAATTTGTACCTTATAGTAAAATCGCGTTTTTTCGAATATTTGAAATTCTGCGTCCACACCTCAGGCAAATGATTCCAGCGTTGGTCACAACGCTTCATTACAGTTACTTTTATTCCTTGGTAATGACAAAATACTCAATTTGTCGATTGTTTTGAAGAAATAAGGCGTGGTCACTTTGCCCCCGGGGCGCGCTTTGCCCTGGTCTCCCCTTACTCTACAATTACCACAGTCTAAGTAAACTTAGCCTCAATCAAGGATTTTTATAGCATAAACGAGCTTTAAAAATCCTTGCCTCAATATTATGCGTTTCACTCCTATACTGAGTGAAACGGATAATATTGAGGCTAGGTTTACTTAGACTGACAATTACCAA
Organism: Steromphala cineraria; assembly: GCA_916613615.1. Taxonomy (NCBI): domain Eukaryota; kingdom Metazoa; phylum Mollusca; class Gastropoda; order Trochida; family Trochidae; genus Steromphala; species Steromphala cineraria. The sequence goes on along the minus strand of OU744734.1, from coordinate 26,020,178 downwards.
TGGCTACAGTAACAATCAAGCATTGATTGCTCAAGTCGATTAATTAAACAAACCAACACTTCATTATTGAAATTATTTTACAATAAACCATATTCGTACATTATTTATCAAAAGTATATTGTCGCTGTGTCGTCCTGCGAATTTGACCACTGACCAATTTCATTGATAAATGTGTTTCGCCGTTTTGACGAAGCATTTGTCGCCGTATTGACTAAGCTTTGAATAAGCATTTGCCGCCGTTTTGACCGTATTCCCACTGTAGATATATAGTGATATCACGCGAAAAGGGAAAAATATGACAAATTTAAAGAACAAGTTTTCAGTCAAAAGCAGCGCTATCCTAGCACAGGACCATTTCATGTCACAATGGTTTGCATGTCATATGTTTGTATCAAATGGTATTACATACGGCTAAATTAGTGTTCATAGACATAAAAAAATTACATTCTATTTAAACATTGAAGATTTGTACAAAAACATTGTTTAAACAAATATTAAGGAAATATTTTCTCGAAAGGGTCGGCGCAATTCCCCATGGTCACCTTCATGTATAAAATTTCAAAGCTTTGAAGTTAACAACAAAAATCTCTTGAATAAAAGGGAAGTTGACAAACAAAAAGAGTAAGTGAATCTTACTGCTAATTGATGTAAACACTAAATTCGAAATATCAAAACATATTTTTTCCCCCACAAAATTTGAAACTCCCTGTCCCAACATAATATGTCATTACCATCACACTGTCTTATATTTGTCATTATGGTCATAGCTCCGACGAGATAATTCAAAACATGATCATGAAAAATTCTCCTCATACACCATTATGGTCTTCTTTGAAAATATTGATAACAGTTTCTTTTCCATTTGACAGTCATTCCCAACACCAATCTGTCATCACCATCACAAAATCGTCATTAGCCATCACTCATTTTGCGTCATGGTAATGACAAACTGTGACGGTAACGACTATAAATTTGTCATTACCATCACGGCCTGTTATGCTCATGATACTTTACAATGTTATGAAAATATGTCATATTATTAAATCAATTGTATTTACCATTTTATGCATACGGTCATACCTTTCAGCTATTATTTGACATACATCCTTTGTAACCCTTTTCTCAATTTGGTTCTTTTATGGTAATTCTAAATTTAAGAAAATGAAATCAATCCTTTAAAAAGAGGTTGAACTTGAGAATATTGCTTAAAGTTTGCTATATCTTTTAATTCAATGTGACCGTGTTGATGAAAAGTAAAACTTAATTATTTCTAATAAACAAAAAAAAGATTTTAAAAAAAACCCAAAGATTCAAATATTATATCGTGATGGTATTGACAAATCCTTTTGATATATATTTTTGTGAGCCAAAATTCTAAGAAATATTTGTTTTTTAAGTGTGTGCCCATTTATACATTTGCGAATTTTCTTATAGGTGGGCTCTCTTATTATGTAAACTCAAACTTAACAACTATAAAGATTAATATTCAGAATGTGTAGATGTATTCAACTCTTTCAATGGAACACCGATTTCCCCTTATAAACCCAATGTCTAAATCTTATCCTGTCGAAGAACAATCTGGAAGTGTCGTAAAGTGTTTAATTTATTATATTTTAGATGTTTTGTTAGAGGGATAGTTAAGGGTTTAAACTAGAGAATGAATGATTATAATGAGCAACATCAAGAACGTGTAGTTGTGTTATATGACTTATAAAACTTCTTGACACTACAAATTCCCCATGTATAACCAGGTCCATCGGCGTTAATGAGATTTTTCTTTTTGGAGGGGTATTTTAGAATGTAAACTAACGAATAAATTCTTGTAATAGGTTATATTGAGAATGACTAGTTAGCCACAAGATAAGATCAACCTTTCACATTATATAACCAACACGAGTTACGCCCCTTGATAAGATCAACCTTTCACATTATGTAACCAACACGAGTTACGCCCCTTGATAAGATCAACCTTTCACATTATATAACCAACACGAGTTACGCCCCTTGATAAGATCAACCTTTCACATTATGTAACCAACACGAGTTACGCCCCTTGATAAGATCAACCTTTCACATTATATAACCAACACGAGTTACGCCCCTATTATTAATACCAACTCTTTCAAGAATAGCAAATGAAATCAGCGATTACATTCGGAACAAATTCAAAATACTTACAGACGATCTTTTCGAAATTATCCGAGTGAAATATCAAACTTTAGTCCACTTGATTGTTTTCATGTTATTCATGAGCACCGAGAATGAAAATAAAATAAACAGTAATATATCACTCAAATACAGTGTTTCTCTCCATTGTAAAAAGCTTACACAATTAATTTTTCAAATCCATTTGTTTAAAGAGAAGCTTTCCTACTTTAGGCTACTTAATCGTTGTCATTTGGATGTAAACAATTTTGGCTATTCATTTTGAATTAAGTTAGTAGAAAAATACACGAGTCATAATCAGTAGCAGTAGCCTACAATTGCCTATTCGGATTAGACCCATTTGATAAATAATCACGTCTCAAGCACGTCTCTAGTTCACCTGATATCCAAAATTGGTTTATGTACAAGAACTTGTCGTGTTCGAATAAGAATTCCTTCCAACACGATATAAAACTTTTAAAATATATTCATTTGAAAAATCAATGTACGTATCCATGTATGAGTCCATATTTTTACAGATCATGATTTTCTTCCAAGATATTTTACAGAAGAATGTAACAATCATCGCTGCACGATCACGCGACAACCAAAGTTCACTTTACAAGCTATTTTTTTATTGGACTTTTCGACAACTTTGCAGAGGGCTGATATCACAGAGGTTCGAATCTCGGAGTGGACCCTATAATTAATTTTTTTCAAACTTTTGCAATCATATATCGTTTTCATACCTACATTTCAAATTTTAACGCAATCGGTCAAGAAATAAACATTTTAGCGTAACTCCTATCTATTATATAGAATACAGTATAGGAATTACACTAAAATGTTCATTTCTTGACCGATTTCGTTCAAATTTGAAATGTAATTGTTGGAAGATCTTCTGCATGTTACCTAACCATCGGTGAAATAAATAAAACACGCCAATTTCAATAAAGAATTCACCGACAAGCTAAATACTTAAAAAATATAGGTAAAGTGCTCACATTTTAAGATCATTAATTTATTAATCATTATGGATTTGTTGTTCAAATAATTTGAATTCTCAAAATATGTATTTTACTTGCAAAGATTGAATCAGATCACTTTAAATGTCTACGAAGCGCAGAAGTGGTATACAAACACAATTTTCTCAAAACAACTTTTATATTGTGAAAACTGCTGCTGATTAAATTATCGAGGCGAGGAAACTTTTCATTTGAAGTAGGCATTTCTTATTATATCATTTATTGTGGTAAATGTGTAAAATCATTTTATCATAAAACAAATACTAATTTACACAGTTACAATACATAAACTATATTTCATTGAAAACAAATTAATTTTAAAGTTTCGACAAGTGCTAGTGAACAAGTGCTAGTGAAAAAACTTAGTTGGGCCATAAATTTTGTAATTGGATAAGTTTGCATAACTCAATTTTAATATTTAAACATTTTAATATTTGATATTGATTCAAAATATCAAACATTAAGTTTTAACCAAATCTTTTTCAAGACCTTTGGTATTTGCAAATGAAAGCACTGAAAACAGTTCTTCATTTTCTTCAGCCAAAGTATCTCTAGACACATAATCAAACCTACAAGTTGCAAACTAGAAACTGTAAACTTGGTTATATAATATAATATTAATCCAAAGCTTTACGTTTTTTGTAGCTATTTACAATTGATAGTTTACATTATTCGACCATATATATCTGATTTTCAAAAACGGTGTTTGAGGGTATTTTCATTTGCAGGATATCCAAAACCATTAATCGAACATCAACTTTCTTCAAATTCAAGCTATACAAATGATGGCGATTCTTCGAAAAGAACAAATGTAGATTATCTTTTTTGAAACGATCATACAATTACAACAGCTTTGTTCAGCCCCACATCACTCACTAAAAGACGATCCATGTATTTATTTATGTATATTAATGAGATTTCATTTTGATATTTGTTTGGTTTAGTACACCCATGAAACTTCGACCTTACTTCAAATTAATTCGACAAGGAGTCACGATGAAGAAAAAAGATATGAATGAATTTAATTGTTTTTATTGAATAGCAAAAGCAAAATGGATTAGTAATGTGTGAGACGATTACAATTCTATATAATCATTGACAATTCTAAATACTAATTTGATTAAATAGCAGCAACATTGATAAACAAATTGTGTGTAGCTCCTTTGGCTTAAAATATTGAAAAAATACATGTATACTTTAAAAATATCAAAAAATTTCTTCAAAGCAGAAGTAATTACATGTGAAATGTTTAAACTAAATTAATGAACCTTTATTGGTTACATTTTGGTCAAACACTTAAACGTTAGCTGGAGAATATTAACCTAGCCTGAAAGGAACCGGAGCACGCTTTTTATATTAACAATGATAAATACTAGCTGTGAAGTAAACACTCTTCAGGGGGTTTAACATGTACATCTAATAACAAAACCAAATATTTGTTACTGTAAAAGAAATCATTTTAGTATATGAATATTTATATAGCGCACATATCCATCCACCCATGGTTGCTCAAGGCGCTTACATTGTTTCCCCTGGTCAATGGCATTCTTTCACCGTCCGATCATTTTTCCAATTCAACTCCCTGGGGAGTATTCAACCGTGGCGCTTGGGTTAGGGACCATTCTATGCCTAACAGGGTACCAACTCACAGCTGGGTGAACTGAAACACATAGTCACAGCAGTTTGTCCAACCCCTTAACGCTGATAACCGACAGCTCGGCGTATGCATGTGTTCATGTATCCACCATTCAGCCACTGACATGAATTCGTGGGATCTTTAAAGTGCGCAGTTTTTGTTGCACTACACACTAGGGCTCCAGGGTGACACTTATAGAGTTCTAACAGAGGTATACTCTAGGATTTTACACCTTGGCCTGGATGGGATTCGAACTGCGGACCTCAGCAACGTGAGACCGGCGCTCTTGCCAACTGAGCTATCCCGTAATCATAAAGTATCCAGCAAAAACTAATGGCGATCATTATAGTTATTTGAGAAAGGAAAATGAATGGAAGTAGCTTAGCCAAACATGTTGTAAATGGCCCTTTTGATTAAGAAATGTGTGTCTTTGGTAATATATTTACAAACAAATTATATATGTTATATTTATTTTGATTTCACGTTTCATTTCTTTGTTTAATCAAAAATGATCAGTTGGCTCCTGTATTGTCCCTTTGATCTTTAATTGTGGCCGCCAAATAAATAATCTATAATCTTAAAGAAGTCTTTATAAAAGACAGCTAGAGAAGCCTAAAAGAAATATAAAGAGACTAGCACATTTTTGTTGGTGAATAAATAACATATTTACAAACCAATGTCACTTTAGAATAAATAACCAAGTAAATTCTTAATAAAACTTATATACATATTCAAAAAAAGTTAAAAACCGAGTAACACACTTAAGAAATGATTGTGTCCCGTATGTTTTTAAAGTCATCATAATTAAACTTGAATGTGTAATTATTTTAAAGAATAATTCATTATCTAATTAATATCTCTGATAACGAAATCTCTAAAAATAGATCTTAAAAAATCTTAGAAATCCTTCACAAGCATTTGTTGTTTTGATATATCAATCTTTTAGATGTTGTATAAAAGGGAAAAACAAATTATTTCCCTTTGTAAATTATTTCTGTTTCGGATTTCTGTTCAGTTGATCTTAATTTTGATTTTAATACTGAACTATTGATAGTTTCTTTATGACAGACAATCCGAGATCAACCCTTTCTTCTTGTCTGTCATGTTGATATCACCCCCAACAACCAGTGACATACTGACAGTGGCCCTGTGAGGATTATAAACACCAAACATAGGCCAGAGAGCAACAGAACTATCAACATTGTCAATCTTTCCAATGATTTTCTCATTCTTCACATCTAGGAAAGCAATGCGACTTATAGCACTGTCATAGACAACGCCATAATGTAGAGAGGCTGATGTGCCAGGAGTGTTCTCCAGAGTGTCAGACAGACAGGTGAGACACGTGCCTTGTCTACAGACCTTCCGACAGATAGAACTGTGTGTAGAACTGTGTGTAGTACAGTGTGAGACAGTGAGACTGTAAGAGTGAGGCTGTTCACCTATAAAGTGATGCTGATCCTGTTCCTCCTCCCTGGCCAGTCCTATCTCCAGCAGGAGGCTGTTCTCTGTCAGAGTCTTCTCAATACCAACCTGTGACTCCACCTCGAAGTACTGGGGAGATCCACACTGGGGGAGGGGGGCAGTGCTGCTTGTTCCTGTATACTTCTTCAGTCTCTGGTCACTGTGTGGAGGGTTGGGTTGTGGTTTGTTGATCAGCTGATTATCAGTGTTGATGTGTACCTTTTCAGCGTTGTACTTCATCATACTGAACTTTATTTCTGTGCCTGAAATAAAGGAAATGATTTAAAAGAAACATTATCATTCATCAGCCCGTTCTTTTTTTACATGGCACATGACTACCTATACAGAAAAAGCTTGATACATGAATACACAAAATATTAATGAGTATTTCTTAAACTTTCTATCAATGGTTAACATAAGCTTTGACACAATTCAATGTAAAAAGTCGCATATGTTGTATTTCTATTTGGTCGATACCAAACATTTATAGAGAGGGAAGTGAGATGGTTTCATTAAAGATAAGATAACGTGTTGATAATAATATTTTTCATTCAAATACTTATGTGGTTATGAATTTATGTATTTGTTTATATGTGCTGTTTGTGTATCATGTTTTCTTTGCCTGAATCACAAAATATGTGAAATAGAAAAAAAATTCAAAAAATGAAATAAATTGTTTGTTTTGTATATATAGACCATGGTCAGATGATATAAAACTAACTAACAGTCAAATGTATTTGCAGAAGTCAAAAACACACGTCAAATTACATGAATAGTGATAAATTAAAAGTGCCTATCGTAATTTATCAACTCTAACACTCTGTATCAAATACCAATCACATCTTAATAACTCGCGTTTGTCACTTTCTGCTGTTAAAATGATATTTTTCAGTAAGAGCGGTTATTTCTCAAAGAAATTAACCTATCGCTGAATTCGAAGGTTTGGACTTATTAACCCAACATCTCAAGAATGTGTGTTCAAACGACCACCAAGATTCCAGGTAGCACGTGAAAAGCGTGCAGGGCGTGCATGTCAATGTCAGTAGGGAGGCGGCGACTTAGTGCGTTAGTGTCAATGAGTCTTTCTTCAAATGTAACTCGGAAAACTCTTGCAGTGTTAAAAACTAGTGCTAACGATTTGATTTGAGTGATTTTGTGAATGATTAGTGACAATATAAAATGTATTTAAAACAACAAACAAGGAATTAATATTTTCATTAAAGTATGAGCTATTTGAAAAGCTATCGAAATTGTTTTAAACATCTGGTGACGTCATCCCTTTACCATACCATACCATAACCTAGGGAGGGACCTGGATGATGCCAAGTTAGATCTATCTGTGAAAGAAAGACCTCTAATAAGGTCTATTTATGATAGATGGACATCGCATGAGATCCTTAAATGTCAGATAGTTTTTTACTATGTCTCTTGTAACTCTCAAACATATTTGAATTTCTCTTCAAATTGCGTGAATATAACTATTTTTATAAAATTATGGAATATGAACAATCGTAATTTACAAATCTACTACCATAGTACAGTTTTTCGAATGGTGTTGGTATTGTGACGGTGTGTCATTCACGTAACACAGTGTTGCTTTCTGTCTTCATCGGAACTGTCTTTGTTGCTGATAACTTTGAGTAATAATCGGACAAAATCAGGAATTTCAAACATTTTAATTTTTTTGGCAAATAAGGTTAAAAAAGGTTCAGTGTGACGGCATCCGGAACATTCTTTCAAACTTATATATGCATTTAGAAGTTTTAAGTTATCTCACTGCGGTCGTGCTGAATCGTAAATACTTTTGCCGACTTTGGTAAGAAATTAAGAACGGGGAACTCACAAACAGAACTATCAGTACATGGAAGTTGGTTGAAGTTGCATAACAGTTTGCAAAATATCGACATCTCCCGAGTGAGTGCAGATGACTGAACAGTCTTATCATATGTTTATTAATACGTAAGCCTTATCGTAATGTATGCTCATGCAAAAATCTTAAAGTCGCAGGCTACATTATTTAGTTATGTCCTTGAAGAAAATGAATTTTACTATAATAATACATTCGATAATACTAGATTATGCTTAAGTTTAAGATTAAGATTAAGTTCTCTAGTGCAATCATATCATCTTAAGTGAATATTCATAAGTTAATAACATTCTAAAAAGGATATAGTATCAATATGTCACTAATATCATGTTAATTATGAATAATTCACGATCACTGTTTTTGTGTGAATACGTTACATGGAGCGGTACACACAAGTTGACACTCTTTTAGGAAGCAAATCACCAATGTCAACTTTCAGAACATTCATCTCTACCTTAAATGACTGACATGATTCACCCAAAAGATGCTGAAGCGCCTTCAAATCTATGTTTTTCTGCATGAATCATTTAGTTTTTTGATAAACAGGCTAATTTCAATAATGAATTCACCGACAGGCTCATTCCTTACATATGTAGTTAAAATACTCACAATTTAAGAGAAACGACTCGTCCAAAGCTTTATCCCGTAATCTATGCCATCCTGAAACTAATTAATAAGATCAGTCAATATGGTCTTGTTGTTCAAATTATTCAAATTCTCCAAAAAATGATTTCTACTTGCAAAGATTGCAGCAATTAACAATAAATATCTTCGAATGGCATTTACATAAAAGCAGCTCGCTTTTCTCAAAACAACCTCTTCACTGTAGAAATTGCTGCTGATGTTACAATAAAGAAAGAGGGAGTGGTATGGGGTTTTATGTCACTGTGACAATATAGCCATTAGGGGGACACAATAAAGAAGTTGTTACAAGAAAACCATTTTAACAAACCGAACGCCAGAAATTCACTTTAAGTGTTGTCAATAGTTTGGACGTTTCAATGGTTCATTTAAAACGGATTAAAGATTCAAATTGTGAAGTTAAGGATGAGGTTCCGTTTATAAGAACTCAATCAATTTTTATGAAATCACAATAACATCCTAACCTCTTTCAATATCTTGTTCCAGGGCGGCAATTTTCTCTTTATATGCATTTGACTTCTTTGTCTCCTGAAACCAAATTCATCTAATGCAAACATGGTTCTATGTAGAAAACCCAGATACAGCATAAGCATCATTCTCTCCCACAGAGGCACATCAAGTCATGACAAGTAGATACAGCCTCTGTTCTATTACGCCGACTCTGTGGGATAGAATAGGAGATGCCTGTTTGAGGCAATCGAAGTTACTTGTAGTATATCGGCGACGTTGTTCTAAAATTATCATTTTGGCTTCTAAACCATGGCAAAAACATTGCGAGAAGCGTTGTCATTTGATAAAGAATATCAAATGGATCATGGTGCAATTTTTTCCGCCAGGGGAAACTGCCTGAACCAACGGATTTCGGCGTAATAGAACAGTGGTTTTATCAACATTTCATGACTTGACCTGCCTCTGTGGAGAAAAAATGCATAAGCATAGCAATCATATACAATCTAAATAAATTTAGATCAACAGGTTTTATATTTGGTCATAACAGTATGACAAAACAAAAAATCTGTTGATCTAAATTTATTAAGATTGCAATCATATAATGTTGTATAGGAAATGTTAAGTAACCACTCATTACTGTCATTCGATAGAGAAGTATTGACTATCACAGGAAATTGACTTGTTAGAGCCAATGGAAATTGTATATGTATAGAAACATTCGTGAGCTTGAGGTGGGGTATATGATTTAAAAGGGACAATGGCACCGCTTCAATCAGTCAAACGTAATTTTGAAAACTGTCAGCATGACGGTTACAGGTGGAAAATGTTTGATAGGTTATATAACTGGTAAATTGTAGTTAACTAGTAAATAGTCTATGCAAAATGGACCTGTTAATTTGGCTTCCGTGAATGATTATTTGTTTTGTTATGTTATATTTACTGTAGTTATGAACTTGATCAGCATAACACCTCACTTGCAACTTGATCGATTTTATTTCAAATCTTTCATCTTCACCACATACGTTAAAGTTTCATCTATTATTTTATTATTTCATAACCATAAATATAATTCAGAAACTTGTGACTGCTGATAACGAAGTTGTCTAAATCATTTAAAATTAAATAGTTCTAAATGATATTTGAATTTTGGCTCATAGACATCTAAAAATTAAAAAAACTTTCACTCATTTCACATACATAACATTTTCACTATTTACGGTTATATATATTCTAATAAAATGACATCTGCAACGATGCCTTTATTTCCGCTATATTTTACTTATACCAAAATACAGTACAACATCTAATGGAAAACAATTTCAATATTTACAAATTACAAGTTGGCAGCAGAAGTAATATATAATTCGAATAGTCCATTGGAAAGGATTCTCAAACCTTACCTGTCTCAACTTTTCTGCTGCCTCCTCAGATTCTGTAAACAATAATGGTATAATATGACCAGTCATTGACGAATAGCACTTTAACCTGGCCAAATCTTACCAGTTTATCCTGGCATGAAATTACACTCACAGCAGGCAGTCGATTGTGCGATTATGTGAGTAGAGAGCCATAACATTGGTTGCTTTGCTTAAGATACGTGTAGGTTATGGTCCGAAAAGTATCCATAAGTATGGCATGAGAGAGTTGTTTAAGGCCCTTAGGCCGTTACGTTGCAAACTAATATATACTGTGAGGTCCATATCTAACTAAAAACAAAGTCCCTGCCAACTATTGGAGTTCAAATGTTTTAAGGGTTTGAAAACTGTTGTCGGTATCGCTCAAACTCAACTCTCCGTGGTAAAGTATTGGAGGACTATCCTGCTTTATAAGCCTTAATTTCACATGCATCATCCCATTTTACCTTTGCACATGACAGGTAAACATAGCTAGCAAAGACGATGACCTTTTCATTAAACAATACAGTTTTCAATGTTCGTTTGATGTGGATATTTATTAAGAGTTTGAACTTACCACCCCGAACAACGTTTTGATACTATAGTGTATGATGTCGGTATGTTATCTACACTTTGCTCTGCAACTTGACAAAAACCACCGGGACATGCGTGTGGTCCCCAACTCACAGTTTAACATTGTCTAAGAATAAAACGTTAGAAGGTAATTTATTAAAATGTAACCATTTTGAAAATGTCATCCTGTATAAATGTTTGACTTGTGTTGTATTCTTATCTTCGTCTCAGATGAACATGGTATGAAAGTAATCATTCGAAACGAAATTAAACAACGGTATTAAACAATGTATTTAACCATCATACTTGACTTAATCTCCAAGACTCGACTATTTACCAATGTCATATAACTTTATTGCTTTATCATGTACCTAAGCTTGTCAGGATGATGTCTTTTGTATATATTTATGTATGTTCAATGGAGCGGTCTTTAAATAAGCTTGTCTTAGCTTGTTGACCAATCCAATTTCATGTAAAATTTCATGAAATAAATACGTTTAAACCAAATTTAACAACGGCTGCTTTTAAGCGATAAACTCATAACTATGACACACAATAATAAGGTTGAACTGGAGGTTGAACTTTAGTTAGAAACTAATGGAGGGGAAACAAACAATACATAGCTTATTGGAGACAACCATAAAATCATATCCTGACGCAATAAAACTAGTGTTTATACAACTTTGTTTTAAGTTGAATGATTGACTAAAGTGTCACATGACACATTTGATAAACTTGAAGAACTGTATAGATATTAGTGCTTTACATACCATAGTATGATGGAAAGAAAGAAAGAGAGGATATTTCAACCAATTATCTTATCATTGAGTCCCTGCGGTTGGAACATGTGGAGCTCAAAATTCCACTTTAGTTTAAGCGATCTGAGAGCTTTGGTAGTACTCTCTTTCTCAGGGTTTTCTCTGAGTTGAGTGATGATATTGTATCGGAGATCGCCCTTAGAATGAGATTTCAAGTGAGTAGATAGACTAAATTTTTGCTGTTGCAAGTGTAGTGTTTTGTGGGGTATTTGCGGCCGCTGTGTGTGCCAACGAATTGCTGCAGATTTTGCAGTTGTCTTTCTCACAAGGGTCATCAAGGAAGTTGACCTGTCTCCCCTCTCTATATGGGGGGACGCGGGTAGGTGAGATTGTCTCTCACTAATAAGTTTTTTAGGTTCTTATTGCGCCTGAAGGCCGTGATTGGTGGAGACTGTAAAATCTGTACAAATATCAGATCCGGTGAGGAGTGCCCAGCGTTTTCCGATGATTTGTTAGAGTTCCATGTTCAGGGGGTTATAGTCATAAACCAACACCTGTGCTTTGGAGTCTACAGGTGGTATGGGCCGTGTTTGGAGAACTGTACTCCTGTTGATCCGGTCCGACTTAAGTTTATTTTGCTTTAAGGTTTTCTTTTAGGTTACCCTCGCTTTAGGTAGTAATTGATGAGATTCAGACTGGTTTTCTCATGCTAGGTATCAGAAGAGCAGATTCATCTGTGATGCAAAAATTGACTGTATGGTTCTTTGATTTTGTCATGTGCTGGATAGCATGATGTATAAAGCAAATAGGAGTGCGTGTCTGTGGTTTTGCAGAAAGAGTAAATTTCAGATTCTGGGTTCTATTCTCGTTTTTTTCATAAAAAAAATAGTATCAAATGGAAGGAAGTTCTGATCATTAATTGCCACTTGCCAAAATGTGCCGAAACTAACTTTCTGCATTCCGTCAGCCATTTTGACGGCAAGTTAAATTGTGACGTCAGAACAACTCACTACTATGACGCCATACTTTCATTTTGATAGTACACTAGTTTAATATCGACTATACTATTACACTGCGGTATCTTACAAGCGGAAGTTATAATACTTAGAGGTTATATCATGTCATTTATCATATCATACCTAATATCAGAACAAGACCCTATATCAACCCGAGGGCCGCAGGAATAATATGGGGTATTGTATGAAAAGTGATATTTTGTATTCTCTTTATTATATATAAAAATATTTCAAAAAAATAATTTAAAGAGAAATTATTGATAGAATGTTTTGAAATAGAAATGTATATAAACATGTTTATCAAAACGATCATGCTGATTCCAATTACTAGAATATTTAATTACTTAATGTTTTGTTAAGAATATTTACAGTTAAAAGCGTTAAAGACATTTTTTTATTATGAAGAAAACTAAAAAATCAATATCTATGCTGCAAAATGAAATTTTACTTGAAGGGGAGATAACTCTAACCAAATGTCTCCCCGGGCTGATATTGATATGGAATTAAGGACCAGTTTGATATGGCTGATATGGATTCTGGACTGGGTGGCATTATGAGTGCTGTGTCCTTGCCTCTATCACACATGCAAAACACACCATATTATTAATAGTTATATGATAACCAGATATAATATATATATACTTCGAAACTCCCTCTTTAGTTTAATTACCTCTCTTCATCTTTTCTTTCTCTTTGTTGAGATCGTCTTGGGTCATTTTCACCTGTTTCACTTCCTAAAATATTCAAATGTAACAGTTATGTGAACATTTTAATTGAATTGCTTCATTGGTTACACTTTTTTTCTCTCTATTTACAAGCACTTTAAGAAAGCTAAGAAAGCACGGTTCGGAGCTTTGCGGGAGGCTGCACTACCATTGGTTAATTTGAATCACGAGGTGAGCACGCGGATCGAAACTCAGAAAGCAGTTTGCCGCTATCGCTGAAAGGGCATCATTTGATTGGCTTGCTATATATAGTAATACGGCATTGTTTCTTGCCAATAATGTTCTCTTGACTGCTAGATTTTATGCAATTTCCAGGCCTAAACTGTTTGATTCATTTAAAATCTTCTTACCATAACAAATGGAAACTTTTTCCTAACATGGTTGCGTGTGAATGAAATACTCCCATAAAAAACACTCACAATTTCAATTATTCATCATTACTTTTTTCTATTATGACAGTTTTTTTCTGATAAATTTGATCAATAACACCTTGGCTTTTGCCAAACCTAAAATATTCATGGAAATGCTTTTGTCCTTATGTACCATTAGATATCTCAATTTGAAAGCACACAAGTACGGTGAGAGAAACACAGAACATCTAAATTGTTTTTAAACAAAATATTTCCTAGTCAGCGGGTAAAAAAAACTCGTTAGTCACAATTTTGACACAGAAGTTGTCGGCAATGTTACCTGTTTCAGTTTTTCTAGTTCTTGCACAATGTTGTCCTCTGTCTGGGTCCCGTGATCTGGAGGAGAAATTAATCATGTTAATGTTATCAAACTCACAGGACCTCTTTAAAATTGGTATTGCCTCTTTATACCTTTTATAGCTCTAACATAAATCGCCGTTAAAAATATTTGTAGTCATAGTATTTCAAAATTATTTATTTCTTTTGAAATTGGCATCTTCGTTCGCATCATGGAACTACATTAACGTTACATATGATGTAATGTGCAATTCTAAATTATATGATAGAATCAGGATTTACGGAACTCTAGATTACTTTCAAACACCAAATCACATTGAAAGAAAATAGTGGTTGTTTGGATTTATTTACACTACAAGGAAGCCAGGTTATATTACCTTGCATCTTGTTTGTGGATGCCTTACAATCAGTTGTTATTGTCCCAAACTGTGCCAGGGTGGACTTGATTCTTTCCAGTCCATCAGTGTTGAACAAGGGTAGAGGAGACTTGTAGTCTTCAGTTTGAGCTGATCTTCTGCAGTCCTGGAATATCTCTTCCAGCATTGGTTTCAGTTCAAGTATGCTGTGGGGAGACGAATACTTCAGGGTTCTGTCAATGAAGTCCGAGGTGGCCAGGCATCTTTGGTAACTTGTCTCTGATGTCTTCGTCTTGTCATTGAGTTGATCTTTCGTATTCACTTTGTGATTTTGAAGTGCAATCTGCAATTCTTTGCCTCTTTGATCAACCTGTGTGTTCAGAGAACTTAACGTGAAAGTGATTTTCTCACCGATTGTGTTGATTTTCTCATCTAATGATTGGAGATCTCTCTCTGTAGCTGCCAAATGTGATTTGTGCTGCTCAACTGTAGATTTAATTCCATTTCCGAATTTTGAGATTTCGTTTCTTGCAATGTCAGCGGCCTCTTCTACATCAACAACTTCATGACCAGCATGATCTCCACGTCTGCATTTCCCACAGGTAAACATCCTGCAATCGCTATCCCATGTGTCTGCGAGAATTTTTGGGTGGACTGTGCAATATTTATCCTCATTCAAGTTACCAAGTTCCATCGCTTCAACCTCATGAACATTGTGGTCTTGTGTGATCTTGAAGCTATTGTGTACCATTTGACAGTTTTCACACAGAAAGTCATCGCATTCTTTGCACCAGCACACAGCCTGGTTGCCGTCATCCTCATGTGTACACAGGACGAGTTCTGGGTGGTGCTGCACGGTGATGGTTAGTATTTCTCTCTCTCGGACCACATCCTTCTGTAGAGGTGTCTCTGTCAGGTTGACGTCTCTTTGGCATGGTCTGCATTCTATCAGTCCTCCATCTGCAGATGTCACACACGTCTCACAAACTGAGTGGAGACATGGGAGCAGGAAGGGGGCGGGGCCTCGGTATGAGAACTGTTGGTGGCAGACTTGACAAGTTGGAAAACTGGACACTATTGGACCTGAAACAGGATCAATATTGTTTATTTGATATATATATATATAGGCCGGGGCTGGGGGCTTTGTTGACCTGTTTTAAAGGCAACCTGTTTTCTGTGATGAATTTCTCTCTCTAGAAAATGTTTTGCTCATGATCCCTTTAATTTCTATTCTAAACATCTCAAACTGGTACCACATTAAAGGTTATAAGATTGTCGTCATCATAAGAGGGTATTACTAAAATTACCTCATTTGCATATTCATGCATATTACTTAGACCTTGCATGATTTATTTTGAAAAACACTACTACTGTACCTTCAAAAGTTAACTAGGTAAATCAAATCTAATTCATTCATTCCTTCCTTCAAACTAACTGACAATTTTTTAAGAATGAAAATAATTTCATCATGAATTGTTGGATTATTTATTTCAAGACAATCCGATTTAAAATGATAAAAAAAAACAAAAGTGGATTTTAAAACTTTCACATTACCATTAGCAACCTGAAAAGACGAAATTAGTTTGTGCAATAATAGTGAATAGAGGAGATAACACAATTTGTGTTTTTCCACAATGCATTTTTCATGAAATATTTAGTGATGTGTTAGAAGTGAAAGTAAACTTTCCTTACCTCCTATTACGTGGAATAATATGTGTAACTTATTTTACATCCAGATTATTTTTTTTTATAATTTCTGCCACACAAGCATTTGCATGTATAGACAATTTTTTGCTGATAGCTATTTTTGAGATAAAGGCGTAAATGGAACACTGTTTAATCAAGTAATGTTCTCTCCATTTTTCAGTAAAAGCCAATTAATGTACAGCTTTACGTTTCAAATAAAAATTCATTCACTTAGCTAGTGACCAAAAAATGGATAATTTAAAACTATAATAATTCGGTTTCATGCCACTCATTATCAAACAAAGTGCTTTTATCTCAAAACTAACATAAAAAAGGATTTTAATTTGAACGATTTCCTTTCAAGGTGACTAACGTATGGTGTGTCACCAAGCCCGTCACTGACATTTATACAAATACAATGTATTTTGCAATATTGAATGGCATTACGTGTTGTAAAACTCATATTTCAAAATGAATGAAGCTCACTTAAATTTAAACATCTTATATCATGAAGTAATTTTATTGTTTAAGCTGAGATCTACAAGGACGTTTGCAAGTGTTTTTTTAATTCAAAATTTATTTTTCTAAGGTTAGAGGTATAATTACAGATGAAGAATAAAAATAGTTGTTATATATATAATTATTATTGTTGTACACGGATGAATTTTGTAGTTTTGATAATAATAAGATAACAAGAATGAATAAAAGTACCGAGGGTACAGAAGCTCACCTTAAAATGAATGATGTGGTAATATGGTTTAATTGTGTAACCATCTTTTATTATGATAATTGATTATGGCTGCCATCATGATTTTTTTTATCTTTTAAAATGCTATTCTTCTGTTGGAAACCACTAGAGTTTGAACAAACATTTATACAAGAATGATATAATCATGATTTGTTAACAAGCAGTAGGTTTTTGTATAACATTTTTGTATATCTATAGCTAAATTGGTGACCATCTTGAACTTTTTATTCTTCAAAATGCTACTTTTATGTGGGCATCTGTATTAATTTCATTATGATATCTTGATTGGTTTAGGAGTATTCATTTAGTCACACTCTCAACTTCCAAAGAACTAAAAAGATGATGCACATAAACATTTGGAATATATCCCTCTGACACAAATCACATATTCAGCTAGTGATAGGTCCAATTGCCAAAGTAAACTGTCCAGGTCAATGTCTCATGTAATTCTAACTGAAGATTTCTGAATATCTTAAATCTTGACCTATGTTAGTGCAATCTGATTGGTCAGAATAGGCTAGCAACATGGGGGTTTATGCTAATTACTAGATATGATGACCTATGATGACCTATGATGACCTCTTGCACCTGCATGTAGCTTATGTAACTTATCCTCTTATGTAAGTTACTGTTATTCCATATAGTGAGTGTCCTCCCCTCATTTCAATATGCAAAACAGATACTCTTTAGAGGAGAGTTGCAGGAGAGGGGCTGGAAGGATAGATGGGGAAAGGGGGGGGGGGGTTGGGTGGAGGGGGATAGAAGGACTGTGGGATAGGTTTGCAATGGAAGGACGGGAGGAGGGAAAGGGGGGATAGAAGGGGTGGAGGTAGAAGAGAGGTTTGCAATGGAAATAATCTGGAGGTCAACTCAGTAATATGTTTATTGAAGTATCTTAACAAACAGAGAGAATTGGTGAGAAAGACTTTGTAAAAAAAAAATTGTTCAGACAGCTGTTCAATTAGTTTTGAAGATGAATATTAAATGATATCTTTTATTAGCATGACAAAAAGAATAAAAGATAATTTTTTATTCATTAATGAAAATTTTCAATTTGGAATAAATTAATTGCACGGGAACAAAGGAGTAAAAAACCTAACAGTTGGTGTTGGGAGTGAACAAATTTAATCATTTTAAATGCTTTTGAAAAGGATTTGTTTGAATTGAATGATCATTATAATTATCTAGATAATCATTGTTCAGACCGTAATCAGATATAGATGATTATAAAATGTATATTTATCCCTCACTGGCTATGTTATTTGCCATATATATGAAGTGTCAGGAATTATGTATGCTGTTCGCAGATAAAGATGATTCATACAGTTTTTTGTAACTGTATTTATAGTGTTGATAAATATTACAACAAGCGTATCAATACAAATATAATGACATTGATTTGATTGATCAGGAAATGTATTCTTTTCAATGAATTTCATGAAATCTAATTGAAAAAATCAATATAATCGACATATTGACCATCTTGGATTCTTGATAATAAAATAAATGCGTCTTTGTCAGGAATCACTATATTAAAAAATACTCACTTTTCAGAATGATATCTTAATTGATTTAGTAGGAGTAGTACTTGGCCTCAAATCTAATTGAAAAATAATGACTTCTATGATGACATGTTGTTCCCAGAACCCCTTCAGCATGATACAATTATCATTTATTTTTATTTGGAACTGGAACCTGATACAAAATAAAACACATGGTATTGGAACTGGAACCTGATACAAAATACCTCTATTATTAACTTATCATGTAGATTACTGAACATAAAAGCAGATTCTTGACTTGTTAATATTAACTCATCGTGCAGATTGTTGTACACAAAAGCTGATTCTTGACTTGTCTAAATTTTTATTTGTAAAAAGTATTACTATTAATAGAATACAAGTATACTTTTCATAAAGACAATTTATATACTTTCCATAAAGTCCATTATGTTCTATCAATCAATTAGGTCAGGATTACTATGCAATATACAAGCAGGCAGGGCTGCTAGCCCCAGATCCTTAAGGAGAGTGTAGCAATTTGTGTATTTGGCTTTGTGTACGTATATTTGGAGAAGCATTCTAGTGTGCTGAGCATGTAAACCTGAACTCTGGCTAAGCCCTTATGTGTGGTATTAATAGACTTGACGGGAGAGAACATGAATTGTTGTGAAAAATATATATAATTTCACAGAATATAGGTAGCTTATGTCCTAAATTGATTTTGTGTCAAGAAGAACTGCTGTTAGATATAGAAATGGTACAAATATGAGTAAAACACAGGAACTGGAACCTGATGCAAAATAACTCTTTCCACATCAACTTATCATGTAGATTGCTAAACACAAAACAAGTGACAAGTTTTGTGTAAGTTGTTATTCTTAGAAAGAACATATCGCTGTCATGAGAATACATGTCTAATTTCCATAACTCTTATTGCATACACATGGCCATATAGCATAATGCTCTACCATATCAATTGGGTCAGGTTGATTATGCAACAGACTAGCAGCTGACACTATGATGCTAGCAGCCTGTATTGGGATGTGTATTAGACAGCATAGTGGACTCAACAGAAATATCTGAACTCTGGTTGACCCCTTATGTGTGGTATTTAAAGGAATACAAGGGAGATACCATTGTTCAAAATCTAACATGATGTTTAATGTCATTGGGTTTTTGCAGCTAGTTGCCATAAATATTTTAAACAAATTAATTAATTATGTTTGTCTTTCATCTTAATGTTTTAGAAACACTTAAAATATAGAACAACTTGCATGACAATCTTAAATATTCTATATTCAAGATAAAATTATGATTAGTAAGTTCAAATTAGAGAATTTATATAGTGCGAGTGATCACTTGATGAAAGCTTAAAATTTAGTAATAATGATGTGTCATCTGCAGCTGAAAAGTCAATATGGATGCTATCGCGGCCATCTTGGATTCTCAAAACTGAAACGTCTACCTTTGTGGGAGGATTCACTATAGGTATAACATACTACAATATGAAAATGATATCTAGATTGGTTTAGGAGAAGTAGTCATTTTCATTAAATCTCATTGAAAATTCAATATGGCTGCTATCGCGGCCATCTTGGATTCTCAAAACTGAAACGTCTACCTTTCTGTGCGGAATCACCATAGTTATAACATACTACAATTTCAGAATGATATCTAGATTAGTTTAGAAAGAGTAGTCTTTTCATGAAATCTAATTAAAAATTCAATATGGCTGCCATAGCGGCCATCTTGGATTCTCAAAACTAAAACGTCTACCGTTCCGAGGGGAATCACCATGGGTATAACATACTACAATATGAAAATGATATCTGCATTCGTTTAGGAGGAGTAATCTTTTTCCTGAAATCTAATTGAAAATTCAATATGGCTGCCATGGCGGCCATCTTGGATTCTCAAAATTGAAACGTCTACCTTTCTGTGAGGAATCACAATGGGTATAACATACTACAATTTCAGAATGATATCTGGATTCGTTTAGGAGGAGAAGCCTTTTTCCTGAAATCTAATTGAAAATTCAATATGGCTGCCTTAGCGGCCATCTTGGATTCTCAAAACTGAAACGTCTACCTTTCTGTGAGGAATCACCATGGGTATAACATACTACAATTTCAGAATTATATCTGCATTCGTTTAGGAGGAGTAGTCTTTTTCGTGAAATCTAATTGAAAATTCAATATGGCTGCCATGGCGGCCATCTTGGATTCTCAAAACTGAAACGTCTACCTTTCTGTGAGGAATCACCATGGGTATAACATATTACAATTTCAGAATGATATCTGGATTCGTTTAGGAGGAGTAGTCTTTTTCCTGAAATCTAATTGAAAATTCAATATGGCTGCCATGGCGGCCATCTTGGATTCTCAAAACTGAAACGTCTACCTTTCTGTGAGGAATCACCATGGGTATAACATATTACAATTTCAGAATGATATCTGGATTTGTTAAGGAGGAGTAGTCTTTTTCCTGAAAGTTTGCGGACGGACAGACGGACGGACGGACGGACGGACAGACGGACGGACGGACAGACAGACGGACGACGGACGAAGCGCCATGACATAAGCTCACATTTACTTTGTAAAGGTGAGCTAAAAATATGTAAATATTTCGCTTATTATATAGTAAATCATTATGGGTAAACCTATTAGTATTAAGTGGTGACTACCGTCATTGTTACTATGAATCTGAAATAGGTTATGATATAAGGGCGTGGCCATTTTGGTCCGTAATGGGGGTCGATGAGTCTGTATAGAAGGTTTCAGCTTTCTGGCCTTTGACTTTGTTAGAAAGAGTAAGACAATAATAGGTTTAAAGGGCTCAACCTCTGTGATCCTATTTAGGAGCCAGATGGTCACTAAAGCTATCAATTATAACCCTCACTAGTCAAGGAGTCTGTGTGCAATATTTCAGCTTTCTATGCCTTTTGGATCTGGAGAAGAAGTCGATAATAGATGTTTAGGGCGGGGCCCCTATGACCCTTATTTGAGGCTATAGGGTCCCCAACGCTATAAATTATGGTTAATGGGTCTGTCCACACGATTTCAACTTTCTGGGGTTTATAGCATGGAAGAAATACTTTGCACAGTTATAATAGATTAATAATGGAATGAATGTTAGAGATATTAAATTTTCAGTCAATTTCATCATTTGAGGTTTCACATACCTTTATCTTTCTGTCCATGTTGTTCTCTCTGCACAGAGACTGTTAACTCCTGCAATAGTTCCTTCCTGCTCTCAAAATGTTTGCAGGGGAAAGCTTTCGGGAACATTCCCCTTGGAATAATTATATATATCTCAAGTTTGATTGGCTCTCCCGATTCCTCCTCAGTAATCAATCCTGGTTCATTTTCAAAAATTCCGCAAACCAGTTCCTTGATTATTCCTTCATCCAAAGCATTGATCAAATTGAATACAGCGCTGTCCGTCTTTGGTTGCAGACCGATGATGATGGAGCCATTGCGGAGATAGTTCACAATCATGTTCACTCTTCTAAACAAAGCCCTTATAAAAATGACTGTCCTGGAACGAAGGCCACAACCAATGGTGTTTCTGTCTCTAGATCTGTCCTGCCTTTTGGTGAGTGCATCAGATTCGATGCTGATGACTATTTCTTCCCCCGCATTTACCTCCCCTTGAGTAGTTTCCTGTCCAAGTACTAATGTCGGATTTGGGTTCATGTCTGGAAGAAAAACATACAATGTACAATGCTTGCTTGAATAAACAAGATAAGGGTTTACAGGACAGCCCAAAAGCAAATCAGCCCCGGAACTGAGGGTAACACCTTCTTGAAAACCACAGTAAACCACTACAAGTTTTTCAGTTATTTAGGATTCAGCCTACATGCTGAATCTTTATTGTAATTGCCTTGGATTGTTTTGTATTCAGCCTACAAATCCTTATTGTTATCGGCGTGTTTTGTTGTTGTTTTTTTTCCCACGATATTTTGTGAACAAAGCCAAATTTGGCAGGCAGGAAGACCATGTTTTAGGAAGCGACACAAAGCTTTTGGGCTAATTCGGCCCATAAATAAATGGCCGAGCAAGGCCTAAAGTTAGGATTTTTAAAATGGCCTTTTCTTCAAAATAGACTTAGAGACCTGATACTTTTTTTAAAAAGATGCGCAATTCGTAGGTCACGTGGTTTGGCCACAAGCTTGCGTTGAGTGCATTTTTGGCAATTTCAGACCCAATCCACCTTTGACCTTGTTCTTAATTTGGCTTCTAGAAAGTCTTTACCTTATGCTTTTACTGCTGTGACCTTTCAAAGTTGACCAAAATTTAAAAATCGTAAACTTCAAGGGCAGATAACTCAAAAACCAGACCACAGATTTTATGATTTTTGCGTTAGACATTGGCAAGGTCTTTAAAAATAAAAGACTTAAATCGCTTGCAAACAGTCACTTCCGGTCACAAGGAAGGGTCACACTTTGCATTTTGAACATGTCGTGTTTTGGTGGTTATGTTTAAAATATCGTAGCTGATCATCCACTAATGAGAAATCATTGTTCTATATATCATTAGAAAGCCAAAAGAAGATAAAATATAGGAAACTTCAAAGTGAAATCAGATATATGCAATAACATTGAGTTACGGATTGTTAAATATTGTCAAATCTACTTTTGTGTCAAATGCATTTGATATATGTACAATTGAAAAAATCGTAGCTCGTCAACAACAACAGAGCATTCAGAAGTGTTTATTACATTATAAGACAGCTCAAAGGATATAGAATCTGGGGAAATTTTCAATAAAATCCAAAATGCCTAATACCATTTGAATAAAGAGTTTTAAATATCGTCAATTTAATTTTCCTTTTGGATTTATGTGATTAAGATCAGTGATTAGAGTTATATCCCTTTAGCTGTTTGGATTCTTAAACAATTTGTGAAGAATATAAGTTTTATTGCATTCAGTGAAAGTGAAAGTAATAATTACATTTAGATGAAATTATTCCATGACTTTTGTCACGCTGTCTTCACACAGACTCTTTATCTTTACCTTAAGAAGGCTTTCAGTTATTCAGAAATTATAACTAGATTTTGCTTACTAACACAAACTAGACATATATAGAAATATTGATACATTTTACGTAAATTAAAAAAGTTTTTGACATAACAAGATATACATTTCCTTATTTCAAAATGTTTCATTTAGGCACAATGATGAAATCAAAATATCGACCAAAATCCGTTGTTTCCTTTGTTCAAGCAAAATCCTTTGTTGACTTGTTCAAGCTTATAGTGGATTCTCAATATTTATGCATGCATACGACCTATGACCTTCTCAAATCCAAAACGAGGCTAAGGCCGCTTCTTACTTCCTGGTCGCGTAATGGCTACGTGTCGTTAGTGCGACTCTCTGGTTTCTATCGGCTAGAAATGATTGTGCCTGCATAATTGAATCGTATTCCAGCTACACCAGTGACAAAAACCTGTTGTATGACAATAAAATGGACACAATGGTGGGTAATTATTTCACGTCAATCCCTAACGAACCTTTGTTTTGGATAGTTATATCCGTGGCAAATTCAAAAGACCGACGAGTTTTGCAATTGCAATCAAGATTATAGTGTTTTTTATTGCTATATAGTACCTTATATGCAAATTTATGACAATCATTCGACAAAATGTAATTTATGTTTATTATCTCGATCTTCACTGCCAATTTTAACAAACTGCAGTAACTGCCCATCCAGATGTAACTTATTTATATAACAGGGCATGTTTAAAAATGTTTATTGTGATTTACAATGTTAGCTTTGCTGAAAAACCGTCAAAGAGACACATCATAGATTGAAAAGTAAGAAGCTTCATAAACAGAATAGTTTAAAACAAAAAAAATAATCTTTATTCAAATATGAAATGAAGAATAATTGATATTGTGATGGTGATAAATAAGCCTTTCTTTGATATGTTAATACATATCAGATATATCCTATGTACTTGGCCTTGAACATATCATTAATGTGGGCAAATAATTTGAATTTTGGCACAATGAATTACATAGATGCTACAATACTCTATTACAAGAACTCTATTTTTGTGTGTTTTTTTTATTTGTTCCCAAGTTTACATATGTATATACATGTATACTATATATATTAATAATCATATTAACATAATAAGAATAAATTAATGTGATTTTGCTTTCCTATGGAGCATTTGAAAATTTCAATTCGATTTAAATGAAGCGAATTATTAAATGTTATTATTTAACTGTTAACATACTCTCTTATTTGAATTGATATGATATTAATTTAATAATATTACAATGAATATTTGATTAGTTTATAAGGAGGTGTTGGCAAGACTAATGGCAATGTAGATCTTTGTTTGGGTAATGCTACATTTGAACTGGGTGATTGCTTCTAGGCACTGAAGATAAATAATTGAAACAATATGAAATATCAACAAAATTGCTTGAATATAACACAAATAATAATATTCATGAATTTCAGCATTACAAAAAAAATACCCTTTAACTAGGTATAAATGATACAATTTTAAATATGTATCTAGGCCTTCAAAATAAATTGACAGTTCAAATAATCTCTTTTGTTGAAAATTTATGTCATCAAAAATAATCGATTTAACTTAATTTAAACCTAACTTTGACATAAAATAAAAATAATATTTTTTCTTTTCTAAAATTCATTTTGTAAATATATTTTTTCCAAATAAAAAATTGTAGATATTCCTTATTTATCTAATAAAGTACAAACAGTTGCTTCTTATACATAAAACAATTTTCATAATTCATGTTACATGATTTCACAGTGGTTTTTAGATCAATTCTAGTGATTATCTTGAATATTTCTACAACCCAGGAACAGAGATTTGAATAAGCTCTTTAAACAAATAAATATGATTTATATATACTCTTAACATATTGCTGGTTCTGTGTCAAGGAAATGAAAATGATTTAAACAGTAAAAGTATCAACAGAACTAAAAATAAACAAATAGTTTAAACACAGACCAAATTTTAACATTTTGTAATTATGAATATTAAAAACTTACCATTTACATTTGTTTGTAGCATTGATTGAAACATGTTCCTAGTCCACCAAATTTATGTGTCAGTTCTAATGCTGAAAACAAGTTTTATGTCATTTGAAAAGGGGCTTTTAAGAGAATTATGATCAATAGTTTTTCCTATTTAAAGGCTGCTGCAAAGGTGTAATGTTTTCCAATTTACTATTCCCAATAATATGTAAGGATCTCCCTTATTATACAGTCACTCTCATATAATAAACATATCATTTATTCCACAATATTTTTAAAAAAAATCTTTAATCAATTTTTATACAACTAAAAAAATATCTATTCTAACATAGATAACAGTGATTAGTTTGAATTCAAATTTTTATCAATAGAAGATCTGAGTAGAATAAGTTATATATTTACATTATTTTTTTAAACATGATTCTATGTGCTGTAGAGATAATTAGATATGCTGGAGTACATTCTACAGTATGACTTATTATTCATGTAAAATATTAGATCTGCAAAAATTTCATATAAGAATATTCTTGATGTTGGTGTTAGCAGAAACACAGAAAACGTTAAAAATAATTATGAAAATTTTCAAAAGCAATATTTTAGACTGAAATGACTCACAAATATATTATATAAGAATTAAGCAGATCATCTATGCAGTTTGTTTACATTAGGCCTGCACTTGATGACCTGAAAGTAACTCGAAGACATCGAAGACGAAAGGCTTTATTATTGTTATTTTCTTTTCCTAATAAAATATGTAGGCCCTATATAGATTGTAATTGAAATATTCTAGAAGCTAAGGATATGTGTAAAGAATAGTTATTTTATAAAGCGTTTAATGAGCAACATCAGAAGTAAATTGACTATGCACGCAACGTGTAAACAGCCCTGTAAATGAATCAACAAAACTCGCCCAGCCAGTAAAATACTACTATTGGCTGTGTTACCTGAAGATATTTTATTACTGCATCGTTTCTGAACTTTTGACATTGTAAATTGCCCATTATTTACCAAAACGAAGCGTTTTAAGGGAAAGCTACCGACAATGTCAATGCTATTGAATGTTACTTCCGGGTGTAGAAGCGGCCTTAGCCTCGTTTTCGATTACGCGCGCTCCCTTTTTCGTGCCTCATAAATATTCATGAGGCAATATTAAGAATCCCCTATTGCATTTCTTTATGTTGAATTTATTTCTGCTTGAAGTAAAATAACCGAAATAAAAAAATATTGATTATTTGAATAAAAGAGAGAAATTAAGAAAACAATTGTTTTCCGTTTATATCATAAATTTTGTAAACATACCATTCAGGAAACATTTGACTATATGTTGAACCTTATTGTACATGCCCTAGTATGGATGAAATTGTTGAAAAATGTTTCAAATAATCAAAGTAGCTGAATTAAAAAAAACCACCAATGATCTGGTTGATGAGTCTTTGCTACAGATATCCTGAATAGCATTGTACGCATAAATGAGGTCTTGCCTTTGGATTGTCCTCTCACTGCCATATTGAGTTTGCAAATTTGACGGAGTGATAACCCTAGCTTAAGTCGACCTGCCATTATCGTAATCATTTTCGCTCTAGCTTTTGACTGAAATCAATAATTGTGAATTACAGTAACACAATACAGCGCTGAATTTGTTTGTCGTTGCTAGCTATTTAAGTTTGAACTGATTTAATAATTGTTATAATGGAATGTAAAATTAAATCTGCTAATGTACATGTAAAAGCAGTAAAATATGCATACTTATTTTACCTTACAGTAAAATACTCGTTCAAATCGGTTTATCGAATCGGTTTATCTTATGTACCCCACGGGTCTCACCTCTCACGGTGTAAAAATTTTATGTAACCCGCTGCCATAACAACAGCTCCTCTCCGAGAAGAGGTGTCGTATAACGTTAAGATGACGTTACCAAATGACGCACATGGTGTGCAGAGTTTCCATAGACTAGATGTGATTTTAAATTGTAGACTTTTTTTTCATCTAACTAGGTTTTAACTTCTTTGAGAGGCTGATCACTTAGGAACAAGACAGGCATTATTATAACTAGGCTTTATTTGGAAACAAATTCCACATTGCATTACTTGAATAGAAATATACATGCTACTAGTTCAACGTAAGATAATTTCATAAAATTTCAGTCGGGTTAGATGACGTCATTTTTGTACATTTAAGGGTGAAGGCCGTCAAAGCGGTGATAGCTCACCCGTTAACGGCAGTTAAAGTTAAATTCATATATTAAGCTGAAGTTTTCTTATGACATGACGGTAAGATAAATACATTGTATGCTTTTCCCTCGGGTATTACGATCTGATGTACCATCTTTGTAGACATGTCAACATTTCTACAAGGATGGTACAAAAAACAGACTGTAATACCCTCGGGAGAAGTATACAACTTAAAGTGAAAAGCTCAATTGGAATAGTTAGAGCCAATGGATCATGAGCAGTGGCGGTGATTGAAGCTGCTTCAAACAGATAGCAGGACCGACTTACTAAGACTACTTATAAACCATGATCACAGGGGGTAATGTCTGCCCCTAAACAGAAGTTTTTCATTTAAATGCACACTATCCAGGTTGTTGGTTTTGGCAAAGATTACACACCATGTTTGTAAAATTCTTTAAAGATAAGATGAGGTGCAAACCATGGTTAATGTTTCATTTTGATCTCATCTTTTTGTTTTCAACGGTTGATGAAATGATATTGCGATCATTTTGACTTAACAAGCTCTCAGTAGTTGCTTACATGAGTTATAAATAAGTGCACTAAGTACAGTGTATGATATTGTAGATAGTGTTGCGGTGGAGAGTATCACAGAAGCACTTTGAACTCCAAACAATCCTTGAGCCCTGAATCTTTGCGCTTGTTTGGATATGTTTGTTAACACCTTGAGAACGCCACACAACGTAATGAAAACATATAGGAAACACTAAAAGGTTGTACCGGTTGTATTCACTTTGTTGTTTGGAGAGCGTAACGTTGAGTCAAGAACGAAGCTGAAACGATTTGAAAACTACTTTTTTGTTCCTCGGGGTTCACGCAGCGTTAAGATTTATATAATCATTTTTAAGACAGAGAGCCTTTGTCGTGTACTGCAAATGCAGTGTGTTGGGTGAAAAACATGTTGAAATAAAAGTCGTTGGAGGACAAAATTCCATAACAAAACATTTAACTTAAAAAGAACCCCAAAAAACAATTCCTGTTTACCTCATACATAAAAAGTTGCGTATGAAATTAATCTTTCTAACCACTGATAAAGGATAATGTTTTAAAAACTAAAGGTATCTTGTAAACAACTTTTTTATAATTTGGGATTTCTGGTTCTCGGTGATCTCGAAGGGGGGGGAAGGGGGGGGGGGGGGGGGGGGGGGGGGGGGGGGGGTGTTAGGGGGTTGGACATAGTCGCTGTCTCTGTCTGTCCGTCTGTTTGTCTGTAAACACATTGTTTCCGGAGCAGAATTTAAAAAGTGTTTCAGCTAGCTCAATGAAACTTGGTTTATTGACTAATCATCGCATTTAGTTGTGACTTTTGGGGTATTCAACTTTCTGGAGTTTTTTATTTTTGCGGTTTCCACGGTAACGCAACTTAGAAATGTTCTCCGGAGCAGAACACAAAAACAGTTGGCCTAGCTTACCAAAACTTGGTATGTTGACCAATTATCACATGTAGTTGTGCCTTTTGGGAATTTGAACTTTCTTGATTTTTATATTTTTCCAGTTTCCATGGAAACGCATTTTGGAATCATGCTTCCGGAGCAGAATTTGAAAACCATTAGGGCTAGCTCAATGAAACTTAGTACATTAACTAATCATGACATGTAGTTGTGCAAGTAGGGATTTACCAACTTTTTGGTATTTCTTATTTTTCCTTTTTCCATGGAAATACAATTTACAAATGTTTTTCCGGAGCTGAACTCGAAAACAGTTTGGTCTAGCTCAATAAAATTGAGCAAGTTAATCAATCAAGACATATAGTTGTGCCTTTTGGGATTTTGAACTTTCGGGAAATTTAGATTTTTCCAATTTCCATGGAAACGCAAATTACAATTGGTTTTCCAGAGCAAAATTTAAAAACGATTATGGCTATCTCAATGAAACTTAGTACATAACATACTGCAGTAGGCCTATATCTGTTTCTCTGATTTTTTCAAAGAATTTGTTTTCAGTACATGAAAATGTTTTGACAAACGTCGTTTTATGGCAAGTTAACCACATATATATTAAATAAACCGAATGAAATAAATATTTGCAAATAAATAATAATTTCTAGAAATGAATATGGAAATTAAGTAAATATAATGCTGCATTCAGGTTTGAACCATAAGCTTAATAGAATGATTATATCATCTTCAACACAATTATTGTTATACAAAAATGATTTTATCAAGTATGAAAGAAGATTTAGTATCCATATGAATTTGTTGAAGTGTTATTATTAGTTATGATGTTACTATCAGGGGTTGGAATTAGTAAGAGCTTGGTAATTTTATTCAAATAAGACCTTGAAATATGGACATATATTCAAATATCTCTTCTAATATCATCAGATAATCATCAAATATTTGTCTGACAGGAAAGAGCCAATATCTAATCCAATTAAGTTGATGAGATACATATTTTCTTACTTTTACATAAAGCATTAGAATAATGATCCAGCGTGTACCTTTAACATTTTGAAAATTATTTTCTTAAAATATATACATGGATATGTTATATTAATATTCATATGATCATAATATAATAATATATTTAATGGTTATGATCGGGTAAGAAGTTTTGGTCTTAACAGGTTATTTTGCATCATAATAAATTCATATATGATTTATTCGTGAAAATGCGCATAGTTGATTAATAATGGAACTCATGATAAATAGTTAGGTTTTTCCTAGGCTGAAAAAACAAAGATGAATTGGGAAATAAATATGTACATAATTCTGGCTTGAACAATAATGCAGGAAGGCATATGGACTTTTTTAATTTAAATTTTTTTTTGAATAGAGTAATTTTACCCTTGAGTTCATAAGATGAAATCGTTGTTTTAATTATATTTAATTGAATCACTTTTTAAAAATAGTTTCAAGTTTATCTGAAATGTTAAAGCATATGTAAGTAAATTGAATTAGGCATTCACATGAACATATATATTAACAATCCTGTTGGCTAATATTTAAATCATGTAGGTTATTTTAACTATTAATATGTTTTAGAGGTTTGAATAATTTATGAAATTACATTTTTTTTCAATATTCTGATTTTACAAATATGTTAATAATTGAAATAAATTAAGTCTGTTTCCATCAAATTACACTACTTTTATCTAAACATTTCCAATAATAATTTCAATCCTTTCTGAATGATGACAAATCTGTAATTAGCCATTGTCAACAACAAACTAATCTCAGTCGACAAAGCAAACCTCAGACACTTCCGCATGTTTGTCCGAGGTTTCTAGTTGCTATGGACAGTTGCAAGGGGGCGGGGCTTATGGGATCGGTCTATTGAAAGACAATTAATTTAATCTTAATGGAGCAGTAATAGTTAAAATATATATGGTAAAGTTTAGTCATGTGATTCCTTTTTCTTACACAACATGAATTAAAGGTGTTCACACAAAATGACCGAAAATGGATTTTTTTGTGAGTCTTCATACATTGTCTGTTTGCAATGAGATTTTTGACACTGTCAACATAATAATACATTTGACATAAACTTACAATTATCAGTGAACATTTTTAAATATAAAGTTATCAAAAAAAAGCTACTGCCCCTTTAACTGATCATGACATGTAGTGTTGCATTTTGGGATTTTCAACTTTCTTGACTTTGTTTTTTCCGGTTTCCATGGAAACACAATTTACAAATGCAGTACTCGAACACCATTAGATTCATTAGGTATAGTAGCTCAATGAAACATATTAACTGGTTTATCTTGAAAAGTAGTTGTGCCGTTAGGGCTAGCACAATGAAACTTAGTACATAAACTAATCATGACATGTACATGTAGTTGTGCCTGTAGTGATTTACCAACTTACTGGAATTTGATATTTTTCCTTTTTCCATGGAAACACAAGTGTTTTTCCGGAGCAGAACTCGAAAACAGTTTGGTCTAGCTCAATGATATTGAGCATATTGACCAATCATGACATATAGTTGTGGGGATTTAGAATTTTCGGGAAATTTTTATTGGTCCAGTTTCCATTGAAACGCAACCTAAAATAGGTTTTCAGGAGCAAAATATTCAAACCATTAGGGCTAGCTCCATTAAACATTTTCACTGACTTATCTTGAAAAGTAGTTGTGCCGTTTTGGAATTTCAAGTTCCTGGAATTTCTTATTTTTCCGGTTTCCATAGACATTGGTAAAAACGCATCTTTGCCTGTCAATAAATTATCATTGTAATGGTTTCTGGATGAGATTCATTTTTTATTGGTAAATTGACTTATATAACGGTTCCAAAGAGTTTGGATTAAATGTGCAGTTTTCTAGGTATAGCAATTTTAACGTTATCATCTTTTGGGGATACTGGCCCATTCTGTAAATGACAAATAAGATCTGTAAAAAGCATTTTACAGTACTAGCTATAGATAAAGACCCCTTTGATAAAAATGTTCATTGTATTGGCAAAGCAGTTTTTGTAAGTTTTTTTAATAGGTTTAAAGATCACGACCCAAAACTGTCAAAAACATAAAAAAATGTCAACTCTCTGAACAGTAACATCATAACAACCAAGGGCATGTACAGTTTGCATTATGCATTATAACTTTAAAAGTTTACGTATTTTATAGGCAGTATTGAAATTATAGTCGTGAAATGAAATATTACTTTAGTAATCTACGTCATCCAACATCATCCAGCATGATTTCTTTCCGGCATATTGCCAATAGGAGAAGCGTAAGTCAGGACACAAATCTACAATTTGAATTCAAACTTACTGTATGTAAACTGACGTCAAAAGAAACTTTACCACATTTTGCAATCGTTATGACATAAGAATGAAAAACTATTTATGTTTAAAACAAAGTTCTGCTTGTTAATCAATCATGTCTTTAAACAACCAGTTAATCAAAATAAAAGAGGGGACACCAAGTTTTGCACTAAAATCGGCAGGGGTCAAAATTGTCATTGTTCAGGCGTTCATTGAAATGATATTTTTGCAAAAGTTTGGAAAAATTAATCAAATGTGCTTCCTTAGTACCAGTTATGCGCAGTCCGAGTGTTTAAACTTCCAAATCTGTCATCTGTTGCTGAAAGTTAAATTTCGACAACTATCAGCAGTTTCAACCTTCACATTAAATCTGTATTAAAGCTTTTACATTAATGATAAAGTCTTACATGTCCTATGACACATCTTTGAGTCGTACACATGATAACCAGCCTTGAGAGCTCAACAATCGCAGTTAAAGTTTATCATTGCATGCTAATTCTGGCGTTATATCTTCGAATGAAATTGACATTTGTCGATGTTAAGTGACCAACATCTTTCAACTGAGCAGTCGATGAATTTCAATTACACTTGTCAAAGTTCATCTAGTGAATGAGAACATAACAACATGCCAATCTTTGATGTTTGCTATCCTTGACATCAATAAGAAACAGCGTTGGTGGTGAACTAACGTCACTGATATCGGGCTTTATGCAGTGAGAAAAATAACTGGGTTTTTTTTTTGTGTTACAGGGTTGTCAGCAACCCTCACAACAGTAAAAACACTACTGATTCTTGTAAAGTGGGTATTTCTAAAATACACTTTGTCAATTTTCAGAGGAGATTCGCGATAATTTTGCTATGCTGCTTACTAGTTTCAATGTGGGTTTTTTCCGTAGTGGGGTGACAAACATTCATTATTGACAGTTATTTAACTTTTTTTCACGTTGACTAAGCTCCAGCGGAAAGGTCAACTATGTTATTGCCAACTTAACTGAAAATATAGATCTAAGATTTTTCTCGAAATTTCAGTTTTAAAGAGTTTCTTATGGACGTCAGGTTATGAACCATTATGTTTCAACGTCAGCATTTAAGCAATATGAACAATACATATTTGACTCTGCCAATGATACAATCCAGATAAAGTCCAAAACAATTTTTTTAGCCCGTACAATTGAAACATATACAGTGCAAAACATGATATATAAAATCATAGTGAAACAACAATTATATCTGAAAGATTCGAAAAGGGTACTGAGCCAACAGTTACTATTGCACACTTATCAAATTTGAGAAAAGGAGGAAGTTGGTCTTTTTAAAGAGGACATTTTATGTGGTATTGATTTTAAAAAACTTGTCTTGACTTTTTTGTTGATGTAATTTCTAATAATTCGTAGATAATTTGAAGATAATCGTACATAATTCGCAGATAATTTACTCATATGTTTTTGAATATATTCATTTTGTCACTGACAGTATTGAATCTTTTACCCTTTCAAGAAAATACCAATAAACCTTCCCTGATCGATCGCAAAAGTTGAATACAAATATTAACGTGTAAATCTGGTCGTTCATTTTGAAAGAAGCGACAATTAATAGTTGAGCTTACACATGGTTGTAGTGAGCTAGTCATATGCCTGATATGTACATGCGCACGCTTATTTTTAATCTCACCGATTCAACTAAACATACATACCATTGGCTGACAATGCTCTTTTTATACATACTGAGTACTTTTCAATAATTCAAATACAAGTATAACGCTAACAAAAAAAGGTTTGATGTAAAGTCTTTGTCGACAGAGTTTTTATCTTCTTATATTATTGCCTCATGCAGACGAAAGCAGATTGTAAACCTTGATAATTCTCTCTAACTATGGTCTTACCTTCAAGGGGCGAAACCGTGTCGATCGCAACAACTGTTTCAACATCTTGGTGTTTCGGACGAACTTTAATCTTGAACGTCTCTGTTCCAGTATGAATATGGATGATATTTTCCCTTCCGACCATATAGAGACCTCCGATTGGTTGAGAGAAAGTAGCCTCGTTCCGAAATCCATGCTGAATAAACACAGGAGCTGCAGCCTCCCCTGTGTCGGATGTGTCGCTATCATCACTCGAAACAGTTGGTTCCATTGATGCTATCTGTTATAAATGGAAATCTTATTTTAGATTGGTTGACAACCATTGATGTTAATCATGTTTCATTTGGAGTTGATCCTTATTTCAAATCAGTTCAAATGACACACCTTCATAAACTTTAATATCTCATAGAGAAAACTCTACTTACTTCAATTTTTATATTGATATTTTATTGGTTTTATAACATTGTTGTCAGTTCCTTGTCATAACAAAATTCTGAAGAGATTAATTTTTAGCTCATCAGGTCTGAAAGACCAGATGGGCTTATGGCATGGCCCGTCGTCCGGCGTCAGTCCGTCGTCCGTCCGTCGTCCGTAAACGTTTCACATTTTCGACTTCTTCTCCAGAACCAATGTCTCTAGAGAACTGAAATTTAATGTGAAGACTCCTTGGCCAATGGGGATTCTAAATTGTAGATTTCATGACCTCATGACCCCAAATGGGGTCACAGGGGTCAAAACCTTAAAAACCTATTTTCATCTTCTTCTCAAGTTCAAAAAAGTCTAGAGAGCTGAAAAGTTATGTGTAGACTCCTTGGCCAATGATTATTCTAAATTGTAGATTAAGTGACCCCATGACCCCAAATTGGATCACAGGGGTCAATACCTTAAAAACCTAAATTCAAGGTTAGGTGGCACTGGCTCATGGTAGCACGCTAATTTTTTACTCGCTCGCTAAACCCTGAAAAATAACTAAAATGTCCAGCACAAGGAGGGGAAACAAAGGCAAAAACACGGATGAACAGCAAGGTAATCCTTCTAGAAAGAATTCAAACGAGATTGAAAATGCTGAGGGAGCAAACTCACTTAACGCACAGACCACGCCGACGGGTAGGGTCGCCATTACTAATATCGACGACATTAGTGATGAGACGGATCTTAAAAGGTATATCACTGCTGCGCTTAAGGAACAGACCCGTGAACTTGTTAGTAAGATGGACAATACAAATACAGATATTAAAGAACTTCACGAAGAAACTTCAAATATCTTAGACCGGGTACAGTTCAACGACGAACAAATCGAGCACAAC
Organism: Steromphala cineraria; assembly: GCA_916613615.1. Taxonomy (NCBI): domain Eukaryota; kingdom Metazoa; phylum Mollusca; class Gastropoda; order Trochida; family Trochidae; genus Steromphala; species Steromphala cineraria. Next base: position 25,984,366 of record OU744734.1, on the reverse strand, counting down.
ACGAGTGAGATGGAGAGAGTGAAGAAGGAAATGAGAGACATGAAGGCGGATTTCGAAAAACGCGTTCTTAAACAAGAACTGTACTCAAGGAAAAGTAATCTCCTCATCTATGGTGTACCCGACGACAAGGACCCAGGCCCAGCCTCAAGGGAAGTGTTTCGTCTACTCCGTGTGGAGGGGGTGGACAATATGCAATTTGTAAACATTCACAGGCTGCCCCGTTAGAGTACGGACCCCGCTAATTTCAGGGCAACCATGCCAAAACCCATCGTTGTCAAATTTGTGAGGATGGAAGATAGACAGACAGTCTTTGAAAGATAAGAAAATAACAATCCGAGCGGACCTGTAGTGCTGGAAAAACAGAGAGGTAGACTTGCCAACAGAGCTTTCGACCTAAGGAAGTCTCATAAAGTCCAAACTAGGATTCAGGACAAAAGTCGACATTTTCCTACAGATTAGAAAAGGTCACAGTGATCCATGGAGGTCACACAAACAGTCTTTGAACACATGACATCAGGATATTTGCCGCTACAACTTTTTTCCTTTGGATGAAATATCTTTAATAACGCTGGACTAATATTTGGACACATATTTTCTTTTAACAATGATAATCTCCGATAAAAATCGAAGGGTATGCCAAGATTTATTGCGTTGGAACCCAGAAAGCTTCAAAATTCTTGGAATCATATTTTCAGGTGATATCGACAAAATGATCAAGCTTAACTTTGAAAGCAAATTATATGAAATTGAAGAAATAATAAAACGATGGATGAAAAGAACAATTACCCCACTTGGAAAAATTGCTATTATAAAATCACTGCTTATTTCCAAATTAAATTTTCTCTTTCTCACTTTGCCAAACCCACCTGATGAGTTCTTAAAGAAACTAAATAGCCTTTTATTTGGTTTTCTCTGGGACAATAAACCTGATAAGATCAAAAGAGCAATCGCCTGTAAAGCAGTTGCTGAGGGTGGCCTGGGAATGATTGATATTTATGCTTATGTTGATGCCTTGAAAGTGACATGGATTAGAAAATTACTTAAACATGATTATGAAAGAAAGTGGAAAAACCTGTTGATCAAATCCTCTCCATATGTTTTAAATCTAGAAATTTTTGGTAGTGAATTTCCACTTAAACTTTCAAGAGGCCTCCCAAATAAATTTTGGAAAGATACCCTAAAAGCATTTGCCAAATATAGCTATAACAATAGACCAGAAAATTATGAAGACTTCCGTAGGGAACCACTGCTGTATAACAGAAATATAATTATAGATGGCAAACCTTTCTTCAGTAAGAAGTTTCATGAACATAATGTTGTTTATATCAAATCTTTGATGAAGGAGGATGGTAACTTTATGTCACTTGAACATTTCTGTCATGAATACTTCAGAATGAACTTTCTTGATTTCCATGGAATTATTCACTCAATTAGAAAATATCTCAAATCTACAGGCATCCAAAAAAGCACACATGTAATGTTAAATGATTTTAACATGAGTATTAAGAATCTTTTCTCTTGCAAAAAAGGGTCAAAAAAATATTACTTCACAATCAAGGGAAATGATGAAAAACTAAAGATCATAGAAAAATGGGAAGATGAAACATTGATTTCTGGAAATTGGAATGATATATTTATTAAACCTTTTAAAACTACTCTTGATCCTAAACTAAGATGGATGCAATTCAGACTCCTCCACAGAATCTTCCCTGTTAATACTTTCTTGTTCAAAATGCATATTGTTGATGATAATTTATGTACATTCTGTGGAGGGGAACCTGAATCCATCCTTCATCTTTTCTGGAATTGTAGAATAACCAGAAGTTTTTGGCATGATTTCTCACAGTGGTTTAAACTCAATTGCTCACACTCAGGTGATTTTAATCTACATGTTGAATTGATCCTCTTTGGATGTTCATCTTCTTTAAAAACTGAACAAACATTTGATCTAATTATCCTACTCGCCAAGTACCATATCTATAGATGCAAGCTACAAAAGAAATTACCAATTCTAATTCACTTTAAAAGAGATTTATTCCAACTATATCATTCTTTCCCGTGTTTGTATACACCACCACGTGCTATTCTATTTTTAGAATATTTACTTCGGACCTGATATCCGGAAGTTTACGTCTACCCCACGTAACGTGAGTGCATCTTGTGTCGAGGATCTACTTCACTATTTATTTTAAACAATGTGGTTTAAGCTCTTTCTTGATTCAGTTACGATGTATTATATCAACTTATAAACTGGCACACTTTTAAATGTTTTCATTATGTTGATTGGGTTCTGAGGATAGAGTACAAATGCCTCAGTTTAGGCTTTTAGTTTTGTATATAGTAATTCCTTTTATTTTTTGGATACTCGCCAATTCCCAAACAGGGAGACCTCCTGTTTATTTTTCACCTTTTCTCTTTCTACACATCCTTTCTTTATCACTCAAAAGTGATATTAAAGACAAACTTGGTTCTCATTGTTTGAAATTTGAAGAACAAGCCTATTCAGAATCTGCATTTATCAATATATGTAAGATTGGTTTATTATTACTAATCACTGTTTTGTATTTTTATTTTTATTTTTTCATTTAAAGTAGAGTATTTTTCATCTGACTATGGCTAAAATTAAGAAAATAAGAATGATTTCAGCTAACTGTAGAGGTTTAGCAGATTCAAATAAAAGAAAGGAAGTGATGAATCTTTATAGAAAAAATATTCAATAATCTGTTTACAAGACATCCATTTATCTAAGGAAAATATGAATAGAATGAAAAATGAATGGGGTTTGCAAAGTATAATCGCACCCTTCAAATCTAACTTTTACACTACATAGAGCAATAGATGATGAAAATTGTAATTTCATAATTGCAGATTTAACAGTAGTAGAAGGTAAAAGTTTTACTCTTACAAATCTCTATGGACCAAATAATGATGATCCAAAATTCTATGTGGAACTTTTTGATAATATTTGCGAATTTGATAATGAATCTATTGCAATTGTGGGCGATTGGAATTTGGTCATTGACCCCTCAATGGATTTGGAAAATTACAAAAATATAAATAATCCTCAGGCCAGAAGTATTGTATTAGATAAGCTTGAATCTATGGATCTTATTGATATATGGAGGGAATTAAATCCTGACTTAAGAAAATAAACATGGTGGAGGGGAAAACCATGACAACAAGCTAGACTAGACTTTTTTCTTATATCACAAGATTTGGTCGATATTTCACTTGAGGTTGATATCATACCTGGCTATAAAATACACCATTCAGCTATTAGCTTTACTTTCTCTGACACAATTAACCAAGAAAGAGGTAGGGGTTATTGGAAATTTAATACTTCACTATTATTACATCCCGAATATCCAGACATGGTTAGATTAATTTTGAAAGAAACAGTTGAAGAATACTTAGCTGCTGAAAATAATGATGAATATGGGGAATTTGCTGATGTTAAATTGAAAGTTGATGATAGCTTATTCCTAGAAACATTTCTAATGAAAGCAAGAGGTAAATCTTTTTTTTTCATCATTTCTTAAAAAGAAAAGAAAAGATAAGACACATGAATTAGAAATTAAGATCAAAGACTGTGAAGACCATATACAGTCTAAGTAAACCTAGCCTCACTATTATCCGTTACACTGCTATACTGAGTCTAGAAAGGCTTGGTTGAGAGTCGCGTCAGCCCACGTGACCAAGTTGACCAATCAGAACTGATCTTACCAAGCCACAATTGTGTGCCTTCGCACGTATAACGTTGGAGGGTCATAGGTCGCAGAAAGGTCGGCTGACGCGACCCTCAACCAGACCTTTCTAGACTCAGTATAGCAGTGTAACGGATAATAGTGAGGCTAGGTTTACTTAGACTGAGACCATATAAGAAGAGATTTTCAAAGTATTGATGAAACTCTGCTGTCTGAGCATGCTAAATTAAAATTGGAACATCAACAAATTAAAGAAGAACAGATGAGAGGAATTAATCTGAAGAAAAAAATTCTTTGGTATGAAGTGGGAGAAAGGGCTACAAATATTTTTGCAATTTAGAAAACAGAAATTATGTCAGCAAATCTATAAATAAAATTATTTCTGGCAAAAATGATGTGATAACTGATGGAAATTCCATTTTAAATGAACTCAAAGAATTTTATAAACGACTATATTCTTCAAATAAGGATTCTGACATTGATAAGGATGATCATTTAAAGAATGTTGTTACTACAACCTTGAGTGACCACTTGAGAGAAACATTAGAGAAAGAAATAGACATAGATGAAGTTTCACATGCAGTTAAAAACATGAAGAATAATAAAAGCCCTCGAATAGATGGATTTCCTATAGACTTGTTCAAGTTCTTCTGGAAAGAACTAAACATTTGGATTTTTAGATTTATCAAAGATGTCGCTAGAAGAAATAAGATGACTCTTACTATGAAGAGAGGCGTTATAACTTGTAATCCTAAAGCTAATAAAGATAAGACTTTATTAAAGAACTGGAGACCATTTACCTTATTAAATTCTTTGTATAAAATAATAAGTGCATGTATCTCAAACAGGCTAAAAGCAACCCTAGATTACCTAATTCATTATAACCAGACTGGATTTATTCCAGGAAGGACACTAAACGAAAATAAAAGATTACTATATGATCTTATGTTTGAAACTAAGAAAAGAGATATTCCTGGTTTGTTGATTTTAATCGAGTTTGAAAAAGCTTTTGACACTGTTTCAAAGGATTTCATAAATTCGGTCTTATTAAAATTTGGTTTTGGTCCTGAGATTACACGCTGGATTAATCTTCTTACTTATGAAACATCTTCATGTGTTATACAGAATGGATATCTCTCTGAATTCTTTCCTAATGAAAGGGGCTGCAGGCAAGGTGACCCAATATCACCATACCTCTTTCTCTTTGTAGCTGAAATCCATGGGTGTATGATAAGACAAAATGAAAATATTAAAGGTATTGTTATTGATGATGAAGAATATAAATTGGAGCAATATGCTGATGATACAGAATTATTTTTGGATAGAACAGATTAAAGTTTATATGCTGCTATTGAAACTATTAATATATTTTATGATATGTCAGGACTAAAGATAAATATAGACAAGAAAGTGGATTAATGTCTTTTGAAGAGTTGGAGACAACATATGATATAAGAGGTATCTTTTTAGATCTTGGATATGTTTTACATAACTTTCCTAATTCATGGAAAATGACTAATAAAACAGTGGATATATATATATCAGTGATCTGGGTAAATACTGTCCCTATGTTGACTTTCTTACTTTAAAAAAAGGTTTAAGACTACTTTATGATATACTCCTGTCTGACAATATTAAAACTCATGTGTGCCAAAAATGGGAAATGTTATTCAATGATGTTGATTTTGATTGGCATATGATCTTTGATATTTGCAGGAGGAACTTGAAAGATGTTAAACTATTTGATTTTCAATTTAAATTTTTGCACAGAAATATACTCACAAAAAAATTAGCTTTTCAAAATGAAACTTGTTGATAATGGCCAATGGGGATTCTAAATTGTAGATGTCGTGACCCCATGACCCCAAATGAGGTCACAGGGGTCAAAACCTTAAAAACCTATTTTCATCTTCTTCTCCAGTTCCAAAAGGTCTAGAGAGCTGAAAAGTTGTGAGTAGACTCCTTGGCCAATGTGGATTTGAAATTGGAGACTTTGTGACCCCATGACCCCAAATAGGGTCAAAGGGGTGAAAACCTTAAAATCTTTTTTTCATATTCTTCTCCAGTTCCAAATGGTCTAGAGAGATGAAAAGTTGTTAGTGGACGCTTTGGCAAATGAAGATTCTAAATTGTAGATTTGGTAACCCCATTACCCAATTACCCGATTATCCCATTTTCTTCTTCTTCTCCAGTTCATAAAGGTCCAGAGAGCTGAAAAATTATATGTAGACTCTTTGGCCAATGGGGATTCTAAATTGTAGATTTTGTGACCCCATGACCCCAAATGAGATCACAGGGGTCAAAACCTTAAAAAACCTATATTTATCTTCTCCTCCAGTTCAAAAACGTATAGAGAGCTGAGAAGTCATTCGTAGACTCCTTGACTAGTGGGGATTCTAAATTGTAGATCTCGTAACCCAATGACCCCACAGGGGTCAAAACTTTTAAACCTATTTTCATCTTCTTCTCCAGTTCCAAAAGGTCTAGAGAGCTGAAAAGTTGTGAGTAGATTATTTGACCAATGGGGATTATAAATTGTAGATTTGGTTACCCCATGACCCCTAATGGGGTGACAGGGGTCAGATCCTTAAAATCCTATTACCATCAAAATCCTGATGAGCTACAGAGCCCATGGCTCTATATTTTCAAATATTAAACTTCTTCCTGCTGGGGGCCGGAAATGTGGCCCGAACTTTAATTACTTATTGAAGCGTCATTAAAATTTGACCCTTTGACATACAAACGACAGACATGTGTGACGAATTTCCGTAAATGTTGAAATGTGTAATTTCAAATTCATAAGTCGCTTAAATATGAAATTTTCTGCACGAATAGGACTGTTATGACATCCATGGCCACTGTTTCAAGTTAAAATTTTGTTTGTCAATTGAATTATTGTAAGTATTAACAACTTCGCAAAAAGTATTCTCGTAACTCAAATGGCACTGTCGTGTCGCTAATGAAGCCCTGGATGGGGGTTATCTCATAAAAAGAGATTAGCAGTGATAAACTTAATCGTGTTTTATAATCGAAAAAAAATCTAGAATTGTAAAAAATTTAAATTCTAGATAATAATATTGTAATGTAATTGTAAATAATGGTTTGTTATTGTTTAATGTTCCAGGATTATTGTATAAATACGATTAGAAAATCTGGGCTACGTAATTGTCATGCAAATCACTATATTGTTTTGATATGTGCCCCGCCGTAGCGAAGGATATTTAAATCCGATTTAAAATGTATTTTGCATCTTTTCGACAATGAATTTCCGGAAACCCTTTAACAGTCATTCGTAGAAATGTATTTTGTTTTTGGTTTTAAGTGGAAAATTTATTGGATGACACTGCTGTCAAAATATCTTGATTTAAACAGCATTGTCATTGGTCAACATTTTCGTAATCTTGCGAGATGTTACGATCTTTTTTATCCGTCATTAGTGGCGATATCAATAAAAGATGGACATTTATTTGCATGAAAACGACAATATTAAATACTCATTTTTTGGACACAGAAAGGCAAATCGATAACTTAAACTGTTGGTGAAATGTTTGAAAATTATTGATACGTTATTTGTAAAAACATCAACACGGAAGTAAATGGCATCGTTGAGTAAACATATTGGCTGCTTGAAATTACGTTGAAAATTTATTATTTCAACTAACATCGTTTGTAACAAGCTCTTGTTTGTTGGAATTAAGTCTCATTCGTGCACAACAATTTTTTCCTGGTACAGAATTCTTTTCTGAATAAACTGATAGAAATTATTTTCTAAAAAAATATTTATTGACAAAATGGTCCGATTTTGAAAATAAAGTAAATAAAGTACAACATTATGTCATTTTATACGTTGTGTATCTAGGGCAGTGAAAGTGAGAAAATAGTGTCTAGTCATATGACATAAACAATGACATAACTGTCTGGACACTAACTAACAATCGGCGACAGATTGTCTCGCCTAGTGACCAACGAATTAGTACATGACGCTGACCGCCGACTGTCTTGGTATCTTACTGCAGACCGTATGTCTAGACAAGAGCCGACGAAGTCGTACATGGCAATGACTGGCAATTGTCCTGGCATCTTTCTGCAGACAAAATGTTAACCAAAGATATTGTAGAATATTAATCCGACCAATGCAAAGAAGAAAAAGAGTAAATTCATTCCATATGACTCCCCTTCATCACTTCATGTTATACCTGGATTGATCATGTAAGATGTTAACAAATGCAGCGGATTATGAATGGATGCTTCAAGCAGGTTTTTTTTTCATGTCCATACGAGTTAACGACTATGGCGTGTGCAAATAATAATCCCCCCCCCCCCCCGTCCCGTTCTCATTCAATATTTCGTAAAAAATATGATTCGATGACAGAGAAGCAACCATAACAGTTCAATAGTCTTTCCATTCATACCTAGCTAGAGTAAGGTACCCGTGCTGCGCAGTTAAAACAGCACAGAGTAGGCAGCGCGTTGATCGAGATTTAGGACCCTCTCATGGCCTAGCTTATTAGACTCTGGAAGTTAAAAATTAAGAGTTGCAGACCCCCTTTAAAAAGGAGAAAATGTACGGCAGTCGACATAAGGGCGAATCAAGTGTGGCCATATCACAACTTCTGGTTTCTAAATATACGCTTGGAAACCATCTTTGTCGCACAACTGACCTCTGTCCACAAATAATTTCCAGTGCATTTACCATTAGTGATATTGGTCGCTACAAAGCTACCTGACATTGCGGGACTGGGGTACTTTTGAAATGAAACTACATCCTCTCGACATTACAATATCGCAGACTAAACATGGTGTTGACCAGGCCGATTTTGAAATATAAATGAAAAATGTCAATATACACTGACATGCCAGAGAAGGCACATAAAACTTCCCGAAATACGCCAACTCTGTGACCCCGGGCTATTTAAAAACTACTTACTCAATTTCTGTATATTACTGATTAAAGGGCCATATCTTACCTCTCCATGAAATCCAAAAACTTTTATCTCCAATGTAAACAAATCTAGAAAATGATATCCCCCAATACCCTACTATTTCATCATTTCCTTCTCTCCCACAACCACTACCGGGTCAAAATAACTGTGACCTGAGGCCAACTAGATTTCATTGCCTTTTCAAGAATTAGGTATTCGTTTCTGTCAAAGATGATACCCATGGAACGCAGTTACGGTAGTTGAGACACAGTGTAAATCCTACACGCATAATGATTACTTCAGCGAAAACGGGTTCGTTTAATGCTATGCCCTTTTAAAGGGGTAACTGTGCTCTTGGCGTCGAAATAAGTATGCTATTGTTGATTAAAAAATGTAAATGTGACATCAAAATTTTGTCAAAGGATTTTTCTACAGAGTGATGTATTTTTATTCTCAATAGCTAAGATGCATCCCAAACCGCATGTAAGTATGATAATGCAGTTCCTTAATTACGGTTTATTTACGTCGTACTTGGCAACAAGAGAGATAAGTTGTCACTTGTTTTTATGAGAATTCTTGACTTGTTAGGTTTATGGTAAATTTAAGAAAAGGGCTAAGTCCCTTCTTTAATTATAATGATATCTAAAACGGGAGCTCTGTGTGGTTTGTTTCAATTGTAAATTTGATATTTGGGTTGATATTCTGCAATAAATTAAATGGTCATGCAATAACCCCTTAGACGTTTGTCAAAAGGAAACAGTCTTATATGTATCGTTTCCATTTTAAGATGAATTCTTCTGTAAGTTCCTAACCATATGATTATGTCTTTAAGTTGTACATACAGTTTCTTTTCAAGGTACCCACCAACTAGTTTTTCATAAACAAGTGCGAATGTCGTTCCCACGGCTGTCCCCTAATATCTGTATAGAAGGGATATCAAAAAGTGAAAGGTGTTGTTTTCTAAAATGATTGACTCAATGATGAATGATTAGTTTGTATTTGTCAATGTGTTTGTCAATCAAGTATTCAAGGACTTCAATTCCTAGTTCATGAGGGACTGTGCTGTGAAGGCAATTAAAATAGAAGCTTACTAATTTATTTTTGTGATCAGGAATGAAATTAAGAATAAATAAATCATCACTAACAACAGTTTTCATATTTTTAGGAAGCGTTGGAGGATGATATCATTATATGAATGACAGTGCATTCAAGTATGAATGTAGGAGTGAATGAGAAAGTGTGTTTGTTTGAGAACATGAATATTAAGAAGTATATTGTCACAAATCATCACTAACAAAAGTTCATATTTTTAGGAAGCCTTAGAGGATATCATTATATGAATGACAGTGTATTCAAGTATTAATGTAGGAGTGAATGAGAAAATGTGTTTGTTTGAGAACATGAATATTAAGAAGTATATTGTCACAAATCATCACTAACAAAAGTTCATATTTTTAGGAAGCCTTAGAGGATATCATTATATGAATGACAGTGTATTCAAGTATTAATGTAGGAGTGAATGAGAAAATGTGTTTGTTTGAGAACATGAATATTAAGAAGTATATTGTCTCATAGGCCATGTGATGGGTTATTTTTGTTATAATTTCTGTATCTGTGATTGTATGAATATGTGTCAGCTAACTACATTCCCTCACTCGCACATACATCCGGAAAATGCTCTTGATCAAGCAACAAACAGGACATGCCTAAGTGAGGGATGTAAATAGGGATGTAAATAGGCCGTCTCGGGATTTTCATATTTTTGAACTCTGACCTGACCCTCTGAACACTTACTGTTAATGTTTATGTATCCCTGGTGTTTTTACGTTGAACAGTTGTATGTTGTAATGTGATGCAGATATTTTTTTATATTTTGAAACCAAAGCATTTCCAAGTTACCCGTGAATACGTGGACATTTTTGTGGTTGAACTCATTTGATTTGAACTCAAATAATTTGCACATTTGAAATGATTGAACTGTGCTTTATTTAGTGCTATGAAATTGAATAGTATTGATAATAAGTTGAGGTGCGATAAGTGACTTGAGTTGATGCAATATCATGAATTCATTTTTTAACATACATAGAAGCTGATACCTTTCATAGTCACATTAGAACATAAAATTAGGGGTTGGCATGCCGAGACCCGAGCAATACGTTCAACTTGATAAAACATCTTCTAATAACAGTATATGTCTAATCTGGAATGTCCCCACGAATTCTGTTTTCACATTAAATACCATAAAAGCACTGTCCTTTAAACAACCTTTGGCTTTATATTCTCAACATAAGAATGAAGTATGAAGTGTGCACAATACCTCACACTACTATATGCTGATAGAAAGATTTTGTGTTCAATAATGTTAGCCAGTGAAATAAAAATAATACAATGGATTATAAGGTCGAGAAAACAACAGATGATGACATTAAATCCTCCTTGTCGTTGAGTGACTTTCGATAGGAAGGTCCAGGGTTTGAACCCATTTGAGTTAATCATCAGATTGCAAAAGTTATCTTTTCAAGTTTACATTTCGGGGGAGTCAATCGAGTCGAAGAGACCAGAAGACTAGGAAGTCAAGAAAAGACATAGGAAGTGGAAAATAAATGTGAGGAAGATGTTAGAATATACCCCCAAAAAAAGAATTAAAAACAGAGGGGTGATTTGGGGGGTTGGTGAATAGCGAATTGGCGGAAGTTTACTGCAAATCGAGGACAGGGCTACACATCCGTACCTTACGAATGTATGGTATAGATGACAACTATTAAACTGCATTCAAAGTTTCTTCGAAAATACTTGTGATGCAAACATATTCCTTTTGAAAATTGAATTTGGTTATGTGAACAAGAAACCTTTGCATTTACAAGAATAACAACAAAAGCAAACAAGAACATAGTCATGACATCAAATGAGAATTTATAAATTTAGACTTAGTAACATAGCACTTGCAGGTATTTTTTGTTTTGTAATGATTTGGTTTGAATTCACACACAAACAAATCGCTTGCTCTTACATACAAATAAGTGCATGGAATAATTATGATAGCTCCTGTTTTTCGTTAGGTAGTTCAGTTCAACATGTTGTCCTACCAAGAAATCGTTATCAACTCACTTTTGTGAGACGCTACATATCACTCTAACATGCTTAACATGGGAGGCAAAAATATCCAAATTTAAGTGGTTGAAAAATATAATAAGTAACCGAAGACGTGTTATACAAATGTAACTTACCTAATTCATCTTTAGGAACGCAGACACAATTTACAATGTCTACCTCCCCATTGCTTGAAACTGTAAAATTGTATGCTGAAATTGAGAGTTGATCGGCCGTTTTACTTCCTCAATCCATAAGGTCATGGTCGTTCCTATAACCGGTTTGTCATTTAACAATAAGTACAGGAAGAGACGTATTGTTCGTGTACTTACAGCGACAATTGAGGATTTTATTATTGAAAAATGTTGAACATAATATTTTCATTGTATGTTTTTAGATTGTATAATATTTTTATAATAATATGTGGCAATGTGTGTAGTTTAAAAATGGTGGCAGTCAGACCAAAAACCAACGAATTTTGTGTAGTTACAAGAGGAGATGGAATTTATTTTCTCGATATTGTACATTTTTATGATTTCATTCTTTATGTTATCGAATCGAGGTGTATTTGTATATGATCTTATTTTAAAAAGAGTAAATTTGAGGATCGTTATTAGGAGATTGAGTACATCATTTCTTCTTTCGGGAAACCCAAATATGATGTTTTTCTTATCTATATCAAAATATCTGTTTTTGTTTTTATCCATGTGAACAGTTTATTCCAAATGATTTTAGATTTTGGACAGTCATAAAAGAGGTGAAGTAAACTTTCAGATGCAGTGTTACAAAATGAACATAACTGACTATAAATATAGCCCATCTTAAACAAAAGCTGGTTTGTTGGCATAATTCTATGCATTAAAGAATATTGGAAGCATCTAAAATCTGAATTTGTATGAGCTCGAAATACAATTTTGTATAGGTTTTCCGTTCGTTTTAGTAAGTTTATTCACTTGAAGTATGTAGGCCATAGGCCCATGATACAGAATATATCGAATACATGTGTTACAAAAGTAATTCTCTCAATTGCATAACTTTAACAATAAAAGTTGCTAACTGTTTTATCATAATTGGGTTACATGAAGACAATAAAGAGTAAAACTTAAGTTTGCTTGGGAATTGACAATATCTTTTCGGAATTAATTCATTCCTTAATTCATCATAACATTTGCATATTAATATAAAGTGATATTCGTCTTCTATATAATTACATTTACATACATTACATGTTCTCACATTTCTAAGTTCCTTATTATGTCTACCAGTTTCTATTCTCAGATGACTAGAACAACATCTTAAGCGGGCCATTGCATATCTATATTTGTCACAGGTTAAAGATGTTATGTACATTTCTGTTGAAAAACTGTGTTTATACATACAATATAAATAAGCTTTAGGACTATCTTGAACAGAAGAGTGCCAATCTTGTTCACAACATAATTTTAGTCTATTGAAAAACTCATTGACAAACAATGAAATACTACTAATACACTGCTGTTCCCAAACATAACCAAATCCGTGTGAACACAAAATATCTCTTACATTAGAAGCCCAATTAAGTTTACCATTGTTCAGGGCCTGCAGCTGCATATTATAACATTTCCTTACATATCTGTAATTAGGCATAGCTAAGATTTTACACCAAAATGAAATTACTCTTTTATATGCGAAACTATACATGGGATAGCGACCACATTCGCCTCTTACAACATGGTTAGACGTCATTCGTTTTCATTTACAATTGTCTCCAGGTCAGATTCCCATTTTTGTTTATAGCTATGGACGGCAGGGTCTATAATTGGGCTAATATGTCGTAATATATCCTACAACTTTTTTTATTTGTTACTACGTCTTGAACTGAATAGGGAATAAATGGTAGTTCTATCCTGTCACAAAAAAAGAATGTCATATGTCTTACAATATTGTTGAACTGCTCTAATTAAGCTTTCATATTCTAAAAAGTTTGTCTTCAAAGGAGTTCTATATTTATCTTGTAATTTTGTAAATGTATATATTACTCCATCCTCATCTATCATTTACAAAAGTAATGCCTATGTTTGCGTAATGTGGATATACAAATGGTTTTTTATCTACGAGAATATGTTCATTATAGCATAAACATTGCGATAAGACATCACTACCCTGCACAACCTTCTTACCTTTGGATGTCGTATATGATCCCCATGCATAAAGAGCGTCTTTCCAAAAAGAGTTTGTGTTCTTATTTATTACCTTTTGTTTTATAAATGTTTCTCCTTTAAGCATGAAATCGTGTATATTTTGAGAAACGTTAAAGGAAAATAGAGTTTCTAATTTTGAGTTGTTTAAAATAATCCTTTTAATCCATGCTACTTTTTGAGCATCAATATAATAAATAGCATCAATTTGTCTTGACAATGAGTTTGTATTTGCGTTTTAAAGTTTTTTAGAGGTGGTAAACAATTCCAAGATTAAAAGGAAGCAATTGAAAAGACTCTTGAACAAACTATGCTGGTGAATACTAGCTGATAGGACACTGGGACTGATCAGAGGAGCGAAGACTTTAGATGGTTGATACAAACTGATGAGCTGATTGAGGTAGAGATTTTATTTGATCTCTCAAATTAAGTAAATCGTATTAAATATTTCCGATAGCAAGAATAGCAATGAGTTATATATTATAGCTAGTTGGAATGTCAAGTTCTGGCTTACTAGAGATAGAAATGACGATTTACAACAGTCTTATTAAAATCGACCAAATTCCAAAAGATAAAAAATTCAAATATCAACTCTATAGAGATACAAGATCCTCCACACTTGGTCTGAATGAAACCCAGTTGGTCACATGATTTTGTTAAGATCAGGCGAAAACTAGGCCATGGCGGACCAATCACATCATCGCGCTAAAAACACCTCTAACGGTGGTCATGGTGAAAGCATGGTTAACAAGATTTACTGGCCCTTAGCTTAGGCCCTTAGGCTTTTGCTGGCAACTTGGTTAGCTAAGCTTATAGTTAGAACATGCAACCTATGGGGTTGTTGAAAAGACCAAGTTCGATGGGTGAAGTACAATGTAGTAATTGTCATTATATATAAGAATTAATAGAACAAACAACTTAAACTGAACTAAACAAATAACTGATATTGGATTATCTATGTTTCTTATTTCATCTGTATCGATGAATATGCTATGCATTATATGACAAAGAGTAGGATGGATTACAATTTCTATATTGTATTTGCATACCACGTTACAAGGCAACTCCGTGCCCATTCATCAGGTAAGTGACAACGACAGTTACAAGCAGAATATATAGTATATATGTACAAGGGCCAGTTAATCAGATTGACATACATGTTTTTAGAATAGATTGATATTGACAATGAGTGTAATAGATGTGCTTACATAGTGGCATACATCTTCCGCACGCTTTGGGCGAGATATGCATTTACAAGAAATTCATATTCACCCTTGCGACAACTCGACGGGAAAGCTGTGACTCTATCAGCGCCCCCTGTAGGACAAACAGAGTTACGTCCCTTGCATTGACCAATCAAATCGCTAGTTACGAACCCAGTCAGTCCAGCTTGAACTCGAAGCGAAATTTAATTTCAAATTAATCCCTTAATTACGTTGTGACAACAGTCATAAAAACTATGTGTGAATATAGGTCACCAAAATACTGAGAAGAATAAGGCTGTATTTCTCAGTTTCTATTTAGACATCACTTCGTTTTATTACAGATTTGTGTGCTCAATTGAAATTGTTTAGGTACGTTTAAAGTCAAAATATGTTTGTGGTTGCACATCGTAAAAAAATACATGAGGGAAATCATTTGTATGTCACTTACGGCACGAAGTGTTTCCAGTTTGTGCTGCAAATCGTAATCGAACTTGCTAATTTTGTGTAGTTTAGTGTGGCATGCCACTGAAATATACAATGACAGGTCATCGTTCAACTGTGGGGTATAAGATAATACCTGTGCCAGCTGATTTATAACCAGAAATGACTTGGAAAATATTTGCCGGCGCTTAATTGTTGGTAAAACAGGGCCGTCATATTGTTTATGTTCCCCAGAAGTGCTTTTTGTATCCTCGCTTTTGATTGGCCTACACCATAGCTCAATAATCAGGCTACTTCCTGTCACAACTTTCCCCTTGAGTTGTCGCAAGGGTGAATATGAATTTCTTGTAAATGCATATCTCGCCCGATGCGTGCGGAAGATGAGTGGCACACAGTGTTTATACAGTTAGTTGAAGCCAGTATTGAAACTACTGTTGATCAATGCACCATGCGTTGGGTAAGAAAATACCTTGATCACGATTAATCTGGGGGCTGCATCGTTTAATGAATATACTTTCCATCATGTATCACATATCACGTGAAGAAAAATGTTTGTATACTGGACCAGTATACGTCAGTAAACCACCCTAATATACTGAGGTATACTAATTAGGAAACCACCCTAATTTACTGACGTATACTGGTCAGTATACTCTGAATTTCCATAGCTCAGTATATCTCAGTATATCTCAGTTTACGTCAGGAAGTGCTCATTTAAAAAAATTCTAGATACATTTGATTGTTGTGTTATTTATAATGTAGTATTTATATATTGTTTGGTTTATTCCAGCTGCAATTCTTCTAATCGAACTTTTAGTTAGATAAATAGATAAATGTGATAGATAACGTACGACACCATAAACCCAAATGACCTACTCGTTTTTAAATGAGTTGTGTAGTACTGTGTACACAATTGAATTTATCGGCGGGTCAAAGTGAGTAACAACATTGATAGGATAGAGTAAAAACCATTAACAGTGAATTAGATTTGAAGGTCATAAACTAAATGATTTTATAACAATGTTTCAGATTCTGTAATATCGTATGGAAACAGGTCTGAAGTATCGCTAGGGGAGAATGAACAGTTATGAAATAACACTTTTACTGATTTATTCATGACTTAAATTATCCTTACATAGATATCATCATAATAGAAATTTAAATACCGATGGATATCTATATCAATGCGGCTTATTAAACGTTGTTCTTTAAAGGGGCAGTAGCACGTTTTTTGATAATTTTATATTTAAAATTTTTCACTGATAATTGTATGTTAACGCTAAATGTATTACTTTGATAGTGTCAAATATCTCATTACACAAGCCAATCATTCATAGTCAGAGAACAAAGTATGAAGATTTACCTAAAATCCATTGGCGGCCATTTTTTTGTGAACACCGTTAATTCATTTTGTGTAAGAAAAAGGAATCACATGGCTAAACTTTACATTATATATTTGAATTATTACTGCTCCATTTGGTTTGAATACATTGCCTTTCAATTGGAACCATTTATTTTCATTTTCCTGACATCACCTTATATTCCCTCTAAAAACGTGCTACTGCCCCTTTAAGCGTAATATTGTGGACTATTCAATATAAAGTGAAATTCATCTTCAACATCGTCTTGGCAATAAACGTGTTGATCTGGATAACTGGCTAAAATCAGAATCCTTTTTTTCAAATAACTCCCAATAAAAAGTCTCTAATAATCTAAACATTTCAGGATATTGTGAAATATTAATATCAATGGTTGGTGGAATGCTTTTTCATATCATTTTAATAGGTATCCATTGGTTAGAAATCCATTTCCTCTTATGAGGGATTGAAATGTAGAATTATATAACTATGCAATGTATAATGGGCCGGTGGCCTAGTTACTGAATAAACTCTCTCTCTATGAGGGATTAAGAATCAGAAAGAATTAGTTTACAATCTTAAAAATTTAGTTTTTGAAATACATGGCAACCATATATCATTTATACATATTATGTGACATCGGCATTACAAAGTATGCCAAAAGATCGGCTGCATAAACAACATGTGAAACTAACCTTATCGAAAATGAAATCCTCTATATTAAAGCACATAAATCCATCAATGAATAGTGATAACACTATGTTGCAGCACCTTGCAGTCTCTGCCTTACTTCAACAAAAGTTAGGTACAAATGAATATGCAGAAATATAGGGAAAGAAACTTTGCATTGGGTCTTGGTTAACCTCTAACATCTGATTGGATAACTAGATAAGAGAGACCAGTGACAAACAATGCCTCGAGTATTACTCACCTGTCAGCGTGGATTGTCAATACACGTGTCAATCTGTCTAATTGACGCCATAAGCTAATGAGGAAATGGTATCGTCTAATTGACACCAATAGTTAATGAGGGCTGAATGCTACAAAAACAGATTCCAATATACGGCTTACATTGATGAGCTTGTCTTTGAAAAGAGAAATACATTACTGAATATATAGATACATATATACAGCAACAGATATATAAGTGAAACATATTTCATAACACCAAAAGTGCCAAAACCTGCTATCATTGTGTTCATATTCAGTTAAAATTTTGTTTGCGGTTTTAAAGAAAGAACACATAAAAATAACCTTAAATATAATTAATATTTCCCTTTGTTGCATATATCTTTAGCCCAGGTTTTGTTTATAGTTTTGTACAAAAAGACATGACAACCTCAAATGAGTTAAAAATAATGCTCTATTTTGATGCCTGTATGCATCCTTGAAATAATTATTTCCACTAGATTATTATCAAACAAGTTTTAGTTAAAAAAGTTAAATGTATTATTTCGAATTAACTGATTAAAAAATTAAAAAGGCAGAATGCATGTCAGTGCTAAGGGATGTATTGTTTGTCTCTTGTGCCAATTTTGTTGAAGATGAAACATAAAGAAACAAATTCCCTCTCTCTGTTTGATTTTTAGAGGAATTGTAGGAAAAGTTTAATGAAATTTAAGACAAAATTTCTTTTGTGACTTTGATATTGTTGAAATTGATGAAATTTGGAATTTAATTTTTAACTTTGATGCCAATAATACTTTAAGGAAGAATTTTTTTTATAAAGATTAATGTAACACCGACAATTCTCAAAAGATGTATACTTTTATCATATTAAAATAAATGAAATTGTTATCCCATTCATACATTTAAATTGATTATGTCATACCCCTTAATGACCAGTTGTAATGCTCCTAATCAGTAATGACTGCCCTCAACTAGAAGTGCTTAATCAATGAACTATGGTAAAGATTGACAAATATGCATGTGGTTTAAACACAAAAGAAGGAACCGGATTGGTAAACAACCAAATGTTTATATTTATACCGCGCGGAAATATGCATGTTCTAGTTCGCCTCTATAATGTAATAAAAAACATGTTATTGTGTGTATCTATGAATAAAAAATTGAAACTTTATTACCAAGGCCAGGGTCGAAAATGAAAGTTACAGGACGTCAGATTGCTCATGCTCAAAACATTGAGGTCTTGTCTTGGGTTATTTTAGTGCTTTGAATGTGATATCCCCTGTAGTGAAATCCCCTGAAGAAATGTGATTGAAAATACAGAAATTCAAAAACTAATCAAATTTCCACAAATCCGTTTAAAAATCAGTAGCCCAACGTCAGGAATGCATGTGGGTATGAATTAACAGAGACTATATTAAAATCTCGAGTGTTCCTTTGAGTAGTATATTACAATTGCATATCACACTTTAAGTTCTTAAGAAAATAGACTTGATCTACGTACTCTGATTATAGGGCAGTAAATTGTTTTATCTTTTTTTTGTATCAAAATGTTGGAATGTGTTATTACAACACATTAACTGACATATCAGGTTATATTAATTTACAAATGTATTAACTAAGACATTTCAATATTGACGAATTAAATATAATCCAACAATTACCAATACAAGTGCCTGTACCTGAAAACGAAGCACCTGTAGGCAATACACATTTAAAGGGCAGACCCGCGCGGGGACATATTTACTAACGAGACTTTTATTACAGGGCAATAAAAAGTTCAAAGATACAGAGATAATGACTTGGGTTGAGGTGTTTTCCTGACATATGCTGGAATATTCCAGCATGGTTAAAAATCTTTACATATCTATTATCGTAATGTGTCTATATCCTTTCCTATTACAATTTATAAACATGAAATAATTGTGGTATTTTCTTTTTGTCACTTGTTCTTTTTGTCACTTGTAACTTGTTTATGAAGAATGTTCATGTACCACAAAAAGGAATAAAAAAGAAAAAAAAAGAAATGTTCACGTTATATAATCTTAAACGGTTCAGACATAAAACTATATTTATAATTAGAATATGTGATAAAAGAGATGTAAATTCAGGAACAAATAACTGACATTCTCAGTAAAACGCATTAAAATGTAATAACTTTACAAGATAATAATTACAAATAAAGATTCATATATTTGTTGGTCTGTTTTTAATCTTATAAAATAGAAAATATACAATCATAGAAAAACAAAACATCATTCACATTCTATTTGTTTTAAAAAGGCATGATTCTGTCTTAGAGATATTTGAAATATTTTGAAAGATAGTTTAAATAAATATTTCTGGAGTCAGCGTTTGCCTTGATATGTAAATTCATGTGTTTACGTAAGTTAATCACAGGGAACCATACCTATAGCTATATATATAACTATTAAGACCGTTTATAAAAAACATTTTTAGCAACAAACCTTATAGATATAGAGATTACGATACGAGGAAGAAAAAATCAATTTGTATTACATCAAAAGAAAAGAAAAAGTTTTTTTTCTGCCAAAATATATGTTAAAATACACACAAGTATACACTAGTGAAGAAAGTCTAGATAACATTTGCTTCAGTGGGCTTATCTTCACTTCTTTATTATCAAAGAGATTTCAGTTAAACAAACATCAAAGACAATCATTTATCATAGTTATTTGATAGTCACTTATTATGTGAATTGCATATCACCCTTGCTTTTTGAGAAATTATTGTTTACCTACTTCATAAATCGACAAATCAAGTTTTGAATTTGCAAGAAAAAGAAAATCATAATTTTGACATATACATCGAATTCAGCAACTAAGTATCTGCATTTGCAAACGAGTTACATGTAGGCAATACACAAATACTTTGCTGAACCAGGCGGGACACCTCGAGATTTTTATTACAGGGTGATAAAAAGATCAAAGACAGTGAAATTGTCTTTGTGGCGTTTGTGAGAAGTTTCTTAAATTATCTTTGAATAACTCAAAACAATGATTTATATTGATATATATAATATTTAATATAATGTAAAAATAAATGAATTTCCTTATATAAATAATAGATACATGAATTTCGTTGTATAGATAAATTGATAAATAATATTCACTTATTCCATCTTGAAGTTGCGTGAGATCAATAAATCTTTATTTCAGTACTTATAAGGCCTCATGCCTGTAGAAGTTATTTGCTTTAAAGACATTTGTTCTAAATAAAGTTACATAATATATGTACATGTAATAACTGAGTATTGCTTTTTGTTAATAATAAGATATTTTCCCGTAGATTATACTTGGAAGATGCATCGTCAAGTTAAGAGTTAACAACATCCTTCATTATTCTCAGTTTTAAGAAAAATAATTCAAACATACAAATCAGTTAAAAACACTATTGTACATAATAAATGTTTAAATGTATTTTTTTCCTCTCCGATGAGATTTATCTATTGCTGTAAATACATAGTCAGAGGGAAACAAAATGACATTCACAGTTCATTTGTTTTAAAAGGGTTCATTCTGCATTATAAACGTAAGTCTTTGTTACTAAAGTTGAAAAAATAAAAAGTAAAAAAGTAGACGACGCATTCAAGGGCCTAGGTACATGACATCAAATTCGAAAGTAACATACCTTTTACAGAGAATGAAAATAATTAATGCAGAAACCTTTCAAACTGTATGTAACTACGGGACAACACAACTTGGCACATGAGAGAAGAGGAGTTTGACACTGAGTCATTAATGACAGCAAGCAATCAGTCATGAATGGGCACCAACTGGACCCCTGTCAACACACTATGACTAAAACAACATAATAAACGCTCTTGGAAGTCTCTTATTACTATAAAAACAGGTTAACATCAAAGATATTGTAAAAAAACATAATTAGTTCGTAATTAAGATATCAATAATGATGTTGTGATATCTAAATATGGATTAATTAAGAATTAAGGAAATGTGAGTTTGTCTCCATCTATTGAATCAACTGTGGTATTAGACACAGATTAATCAAGAGTATTCATTCATGAGGTGTGAGTCTCAAAGAGTGCAAAAACTCATGATGTTAGGTCAGTGAGAATGTGTAAACAGTGTTTAGAGATTATATTATCAAATAATTTCATTGGTGTATATGAAAAAAGTGTAAAACAAGTAGTTGTTGGCTATCAGCCAAAGAGATCTGTAATCATTGCTAAGAAACAATGAAAATTTTTATATATCTATGATTTTTATTAATGAAAATGGATCAGCACAATAAGCTTTCAGCATATTTAAGTGCTGTTCCTTTAGATCTCACAAAAAAACAACATCAAAATTCACAAAGTAATTAGATAAGTATTTACACGATGATAAAATAGTGGACAGCAATAAACGGTAAACAATCAACAATGATAAATTGAATTTAGGAGTTTAATAATTATTTGAAATGTTGTGAATCGTGCATAAATGTTTGGACAGATTCAAGGAAATTCTGATTAAATAATATGCTTGAATATTAGTTAACATATAGAATGGTATACAAATGCCGTCTATAGACATATTTATTAGAACTTATCAAAGTATGGGCAATAAATAAATATTCATATATGTATTGTATCATGTTATTAAATTATTGCATCTAAATAAAGTGAATAACAACCAAATGTTTTTTCGTAATATATGTAAATATAAAGTAATATAAAGTCATTAATAGGACTTTTTTTCCAGGGGACTCTTTTTTCTTGTCAAATTTAGGACTTTTCTTCTGATAACTTTCTTCCAAACACAGATTTTTGGCCAACGGTCGCTGTATATAGAATACAATAGGAAATAAAGGAAATAGTCTTCATGATTACGACAACAAGAACAAGCTGTTCATGGAGATATAACCGTCCATTCAACTAAAAGACGACAGTGCATTTACAGATGATAAACGCCACCTTGTTTTGCATGAATCCAAAACTAAATAAAAAAAAAATGCTGCTTGCACATATTGCTTATTCATACGACAAAAGTGTTTATATATGGACACTGGATAACAATAAACACACATATTGAAAAATGTTGGATTAACTATACATGTAAATTGCACACAAAAGTTTATTTATAACTATGAATAAAATAGGGTAATTTCACATGGGCATTTAATAGGTCACTAAATATATAATTCGGTTCGCTGATCTTTTAAGCTTGGATTCTGCATTTATCCTTTTTCATTTTGTATAAGTAAATCCTTTTTAATTGCATTCTTCATTGAGAATAAGTCACTTGAGATCGAGCTGGAAGTGAATCTCAGGCAGCAAATACTTGCTTGTTTTCGTGTCCTAATTCATGTATCATTAACATGAATAATATGTTTAAACCAACTTAATGTTTACCAAATCTGCCAGTTTGTTAGATGTAGCAATGAATGGATTCTAAAAGTTTAGAATTTTCTTGGATGGTTGCTGTAATATTTCCAAACATGATAGATTTAATGTGTTAGGCATGATATATTTGATATGATAAACGTAAAGAAATACATAAGAATTAACTCAGATAAATATTTTGCAAATGAATTACTTCACAGATATTGTCTTTTTCACAAGGATACAAATGGCCATCAGAAGAATGTGTTAAGCTACAGTAATAGTACGTTCTTACTAAATGCAAGTTTATCCAACAAAGTTAGCTGTAAATTTAAACATATATTATTTCAAATTATGTACTGTAGGCTTCGTTTAGGCTCTAGTGATCTAGATTTTAATAAAATTGAAAGGCATATTTCAGATGATCCCACCTGTTCATGAGGCGCTAATCTCATTATTTACTGGTTTTCCCAAACTTTTCTCACTTAAGAAATGGTGCATTATACTACTAAAAAGGTACAGCTTAAAACAATCTTATATGGAAACCATGATATATCTGATCTTGGCAACTTCACCATTTTAAAATCTGTTAACCTCTTCATCACCACTTCTTATAGATGATTTTGATTTAAACATATCTTATTCAGAAGAATAGGATTGGGAACAAGTTGTCCAATTTAGAACACCCTCTCCATATAATCTAATAGATTCGAAAAAAGAGTTTAAGATGTTTACTTCCAAGCCATTGAAAGGAAATTTCTATTTTTATTGTTGATTGTATTATTGCATTTCATGTCATCAGAATGTCCTTTGCTTGAAACATCACATTTGTATCGGAACGGTATTAATATAAGCCCCTGGCTTGTTTGTCAGTCCGTTTCATATTTCCACGAATAATAAAATATGTTGAAACCATTTCAAATAATGATATTGTTCAATGTTTTAATTCACAGTGGTAGTCATGGAGGATTATTTGCACCAATAACATAATACAAGATAAATAATTAACTGAAAATAAACACAATGATACAATATCAATTAGTCCAGATTCATTTTTTGTGTTATGAGGTATATTTTACTTGCATTTCAGGGTTTTATTTTATCTGTATAAAAATGTAATTTGTCTTGGGGTTTTTTTTTGGTTTCTGAAAAGTTTAAAGCTTTATTGGTTGTTTTCCTGGATGCTTTTGACAATTAATTTTCTTCAATTTTGCATATGTCAGAGTGTTCAACATCAAGCCTATCTATGTTAGCCGTTAATTGGGAACTGTTATTGTAACAATCAGCCCTCGTTAGCCCCTGCTGTCAAGTTGACAATATATCACAGATTGGCACCTGCTGTGTATACAGACTTACAGGTGGGCATACTCAAGCCATTGCTTGTCACGTGTCTCTCTTATAACAATATGATGCAGTATCTGATTATTGAAATCCTAGTGGTTAAGAAAGAACCAATGAGATGATTTTAGCTAAATGTCTGCATTGACCTATGTACCCGACCTGATCATTGTTGCAATGACCTATGAAGACAGGGGCCAAAATGTGTTGCTTAATCTGATCAAATCAGTGATGGATTAATGTGCATTTGATGGAATATTGATACTCATACTCATATTTGCACCAATAACATAATACAAGATAAATAATTAACTGAAAATAAACACAATGATACAATATCAATTAGTCCAGATTCATTTTTTGTGTTATGAGGTATATTTTACTTGCATTTCAGGGTTTTATTTTATCTGTATAAAAATGTAATTTGTCTTGGGTTTTTTTTTTGGTTTCTGAAAAGTTTAAAGCTTTATTGGTTGTTTTCCTGGATGCTTTTGACAATTAATTTTCTTCAATTTTGCATATGTCAGAGTGTTCAACATCAAGCCT
Organism: Steromphala cineraria; assembly: GCA_916613615.1. Lineage (NCBI taxonomy): Eukaryota > Metazoa > Mollusca > Gastropoda > Trochida > Trochidae > Steromphala > Steromphala cineraria. The sequence goes on along the minus strand of OU744734.1, from coordinate 25,959,335 downwards.
ATCTATGTTAGCCGTTAATTGGGAACTGTTATTGTAACAATCAGCCCTCGTTAGCCCCTGCTGTCAAGTTGACAATATATCACAGATTGGCACCTGCTGTGTATACAGACTTACAGGTGGGCATACTCAAGCCATTGCTTGTCACGTGTCTCTCTTATAACAATATGATGCAGTATCTGATTATTGAAATCCTAGTGGTTAAGAAAGAACCAATGAGATGATTTTAGCTAAATGTCTGCATTGACCTATGTACCCGACCTGATCATTGTTGCAATGACCTATGAAGACAGGGGCCAAAATGTGTTGCTTAATCTGATCAAATCAGTGATGGATTAATGTGCATTTGATGGAATATTGATACTCATACTCATATTTGCACCAATAACATAATACAAGATAAATAATTAACTGAAAATAAACACAATGATACAATATCAATTAGTCCAGATTCATTTTTTGTGTTATGAGGTATATTTTACTTGCATTTCAGGGTTTTATTTTATCTGTATAAAAATGTAATTTGTCTTGGGGTTTTTTTTTGGTTTCTGAAAAGTTTAAAGCTTTATTGGTTGTTTTCCTGGATGCTTTTGACAATTAATTTTCTTCAATTTTGCATATGTCAGAGTGTTCAACATCAAGCCTATCTATGTTAGCCGTTAATTGGGAACTGTTATTGTAACAATCAGCCCTCGTTAGCCCCTGCTGTCAAGTTGACAATATATCACAGATTGGCACCTGCTGTGTATACAGACTTACAGGTGGGCATACTCAAGCCATTGCTTGTCACGTGTCTCTCTTATAACAATATGATGCAGTATCTGATTATTGAAATCCTAGTGGTTAAGAAAGAACCAATGAGATGATTTTAGCTAAATGTCTGCATTGACCTATGTACCCGACCTGATCATTGTTGAAATGACCTATGAAGACAGAGGCCAAAATGTGTTGCTTAATCTGATCAAATCAGTGATGGATTAATGTGCATTTGATGGAATATTGATACTCATATTCGGAAAAGGTAAGTTTCACATGCTTTTGCAGCCTATCTTTTGGCAAACTTGGTCATTTGATATGTAGTTTGTATATATGGTTGCCATGTATTTCAATTGTTTGATATCGAAATTTGTAAGATTGTTACTATGTCAAATACGTTAGATTACTTGTCCCTTTGTAACAAAAAGTTAAGGAAGAACAATGTTTGTTTCAATTGGATATTCCATTGAAAAAAGCTGCCAAATGCATTCAATAGTAATATTTTACAACAAATTGTATATAATCAATATAACTTTATCATTGTAATATATAATGTGATTGAATTGTAAATATTTTGTTTTGTACATATACCGGTACATTAAATGATGTCATAGCATAATGTTGTTGTGTTTTATATGTTATTTAAAGAGGCTGGCTCATGGGCATCTTTTTTGCTAGTAGGAATATTGATGATTATTTTTCTCTAACTGGTATGTATGTCGCATTATGCAGTGTTAGGGGCATGGACCATATTACGATAGTTTCCATACTATCACTGTTATTTATTTCAAATCATGCGAGAATTAGGAACATTCTACAGGATAACACACTTTTCAAGACTAATCATCAAGGAGATAGTATTTCTCTTTTGCATCCCTGTTGCGTTGGAAAACCATACATATTATTATTATTGTATTGTTAGTTAAGTGTTATTTTGGTTCGCCAAGTATTCATCAGATTGGACGAAGTATGCATAAAACAGTGATATTCTTTTGAAATAATTATCACATCTTGCGAGAATTAAGAACATTCTACAATATATCAGACTTTACAAGACTTAATCAGTCATTCGCATTCATAAAACACAGTGTTATTCTTTTGAAATAATTATCAAAATGACACCTAAAAAATAAACATTTTTTAAATCTTGCGAGAATTAAGAACATTCTACAAGATATCAGACTTTATAAGACTAATTCAGTCATCAGTTGTCTCCTGCATGCCTGTAGCGTCGAAAAACCATCAATAGGTGATATTCTTTTCTTTTGATACATTTAAATGTTGAGACAACACAAAACTTACATACATATACACAAATATACAAGAGTATAAAAAAATAAACAATAATATACAATAGTAAACAAAATATACAATAGTAAACAACAATATACAAGAGTAAACAACAATATACAAGAGCATATAAAAATATACAATAGTATACAAAAATATACAAGAATATACAAAAATATACAAGAGTATACTGGTTTTGGAAATTCGGAGTATACTGACCAGGAAATTTTTGGAAATCGTAAGTATACTGAGGTATACTATTTTGTATATTCGGGGTATACTGATCAGTATACCTCATTAAATTAGGGTATTTTGTCCAGTGATACAAAAAGTTCCATCATCTATGCTATGCATAAGTTAAAAAAATACTACATAATTAACTTGATATTATCCAGTTCACATACAAAAAGTTACTATTAGTAATATGGTTGGGAAACAATAGAATGAGTAAATATTATATTTTCGTGACATTTGGATTTTGAAATGACTGCTATATCCATCATGCAGCTGTTTCAATAGTATAAAGCATCTTGATTCAAAATTATAAGACTTGACCTGCACACTGATAATGGATGTTTTCATGGTGGATATGTCATAGCAGATATTACAAGAGAGTAAGCATATACACTTTCTTATAATGCCAATGGTCATGTTTTATCATGTTTGTATAAATTGATAGATAATTGTTATAGATTTGACTGAAAAACAAATGATAATACAGAAGATCATGAAATGTATGTGACCGCTTCGTCTGTTAAATATCAAATAAACACACAAGGAAAAACTGGTTATGTAGTTTTGGAGAGTTGAATGAGAAGGCACATCTTAAAATAATGACCAAATTTGGGTTATTCGTTGCTTTTAATATAACATAACAAAAATGCTTTAGATATAAACTACCGAGGCTGGATATTGCAACTTATCTCGACTTGGACAGCAATGTCGGCTTATCATTGGTCAAAACTGGTCACGTGCCGTAGGTATATTTAGGTATGTTAAACGGTTATGGTCCGCAACGCCTAAATTGGCTACTCGACCAGCCTCGATGAGCGTAGGCGTCCGAGTGCATTGTCGAATAGCTACAATTTCAGCTGTGAGGATAGAGGTTTTGAATGTAATCAGTTTGATTGAAGTTTTGATCTATATAGACTTGAGTGTTACTGAGGTTACTAGGTTATGGATTATTTTTGTCTATGAGGTCTGATATATATCTGTTATATACTTAACTTGGTTTAATGGTTCTTCATCTTCTGTCTGATATAAAGTAGTTTAGAAAGTTTAACATTACCCCTTGTATGCCCTTTTTCTTAACTTTTTGTATCAAGGCTGTTTCCAGACCATGTCAAATGATTTAATATACATCTTCTCATTTCCAAAACATTTTTTCTCAATAAAATACTTTTTCTCAAATTCCCTTTTGTATAGTAACATGCAACGACGTAGTGTCAAGGGTTACCTCCCTTGCCCTATGTTGGGTAAACAAAGGCTACGCTATGTTTGATTGCTGTAATATCACGTTTCCTTGGTGAAGTGCCCTGTACATGCCAAAGTCATCTATATTTACTTTACTTGATTGGTAGGGGAGACCAGGGCAAAGCGTGCCCCTAACACATAAGCGTGTTTTCTAGGCACATTAACATATTTAGAATGCAACTTGCAGCATGTCTTTTATTTTCATCAGATAAACTATTGCATGACAAATGCTTTTTAAAATACCATGCTTGCATAAAGGGATATTAATGAAATTATATTTCGAAAAAGGCAGTGCACTTTGCCCCGTAGTTTTTCAAAGTTCTTATCCAAACACTTTCATGATTGCTATACACGAATGTCTAGGAACTATGGGAGTCTTGACTCATTTACTTTCAGAAACCAGTAAATATATGAAGGAAATATAGACATTGATTGGTTTGTAGGACAAATATAACATTTAACAAACATCTCATCTCTGTAGGACTTACCAATACGGCCTTTCTTCTAAATTGTTTAGGGATAAAACAAAACATATGATGAATTTTAAACTAATGTTAAAAACTCAAAGAAAATATATGTGTTTCTAAATTAATCAAGAACCCATTAATAGTTTTTCATACTTCATTTTTATATATCAATTTAAAAAAATACAGGAAAATAAAAGAATGAAAATTACAATTCTATTTTACTTTATTTGCTTATAAAATTAATTGATAACTCTGAAACTATAATGTGTTGACAATAAAGAAATATTTTAGATCACTCGTGGCAAAGCGTTTTGCCCTGGTTTCCCCTAGTCGTGCAGGGCGACATTACAAGAATAATAACTGGACCAGATGCAGCAAAGGTTATTGTGATAAAAGGCATCCCTCATGAACAATAGAGTGAAAGGGGTAGAGGTGTTGATTGGACCTCTGGGTGGTTGGTGAAACATTACGGTCGTTGTGTTAATACTTGTCATTCCACCTAAAGAGCTGCTCAGAGTTGAGAGGTGTGCGATCACTCGCGTATACACCAAGAATGTCCCATAAATGGTCTACTGGGAACTTGTCTGGGAACAAATTCACTTTTGTAAACGATACATTGCATCATACAATTACACTCATCACTCAGTAAGAGGCGATTCCATGTATTCATTCATATACATCTGTGTGTATGTGTGTGGTATCGTCTTGACATATGTAATGTGGTACATGCTACACAATGATGTAGCCATAAGGTAGACCTAAACGTATTGTCATGAAATTTTTATCCAACTTCAATCTCCATTCGATAAGAAGTCAATATGAAGAGAAAAACACAAATGAATGCATTCTATTTTAATGAAATCTGATTACATCGTAGCAAAAGTAAAATGGATAAAAATGTGTAAGTACTAAAAAATTCTATATAATCTTTGACAATCCTAAATACCAATTTGATTAAATAGCATTAAAGTCAAATTATCTATAGCTTACTTTGCTTAGATATTGAAAAAAAACATGTAAACTGTCAAAATTAGTCTACATTACATTTCATTAAAGAAGAAATTATCACTTGTCTAAGATTCTACTAAATTCCTAAAGGCCACAATTTGATTCCACAATATTTCTGTAGTAGAATAACATGTAATGTACGAAAATAAACATAACCTTAAACTATTTACTTATAAAGATAACTTGTAAATGTATGATATTCAAAGTGTTAAACTAATACTTTTAGTTGTAATTGCATAAACTAAAACATAAAGTAACAAATCGGGCCCATTTTTGTGTAAACATCATATCATTTGAAAATAGAAAAATGGAGGCGCTAACTTAGGTAGAAATGTCACCTTTGGTTCAGACTGTCATTTTTGATTAACACTCTTGTGGGTCTTTTGGTAATATTTAATTTGTGTTTCACTAGATCTCCCTTTTCCCCCTGGAATGCTCCGTTGATTGCCTTTAATTGCCTCCGAAGTAACAACTAACATTCTCAATGAAATCTGTATAAAAGATAGCTATATTTCACGTTAAGATTCTTTCTAGTCAAAAAATACCTTCAGGTCATTGCTTCTTCGACCTTTTTATCTTAAACTTAAAAAATCTGGAGATACGTTGGATAGACCACAAAGACACCAAAGCTACAAAGAGAATGTTCCGTTCCAAGACGTCTGTCCATTAGATCTGGGGATTTTGAAGTTATGAAGAAGTAAGATAGTGTTAAAGGGGCAGTAGCACGTTTTTAGGGGGACTATAAGGTGATGTCAGGGAAATGAAAATAAATGGTTCCAAATGAAAGACAATGTACTTAAACTAATTGGAGCAGTACTAATTCAAATATATAACATAAAGTTTGGCCATGCGATTCCTTTTTCTCACACAAAATGAATTAAAGGTGTTCACACAAAAATGGCCGCCAATGGATTTTATGTGAATCCTCATACTTTGTCCTCTGTCTATGAGTGATTGGCTTGCGTTATGAGATTGTTGACACTGTCAATATAATATATTTAGCATTAACTTACAATTATAAGTAAAATCTTTAAAATATAAAATTATCAAAAAACGTGCTACTGCCCCTTTAAAAGGAGACTAATCGCAGGTCTGACAACGCTAATCACCCGAGGTAATGAGAGTTCGCGGAACTTTTTTTAGTTGCGTAACGCGATCACGTGACACGAACTGGGCACCGCCCGGCAGCTGTAGATGATTTCGTAACCTTGGTGTTACCTCGGGTTTCGTAACCTGTGTGATCGCCCCATAAAAAAATATGATTTTTACCCCATTATCATAAGAATTCTAACGAAAGCACTATTATTTGATAAAGCCTTTAACATTGTCAAAGCTTCGTCGTAACACACTCAGCTTTATTCTCAATAGCCAGTTGGGCTACATTTTAATAACATATACAAAGAGGATAAACGTAGAGAATGAAACTTTTTATGAATGTTATTTTTAAATGTTATTGTATTTACGTTCCGTCTATGTACTACTTTTCACCATGTATGATACATACAAGGTCTTTGTTTTGAAATAGTACTTTCTTTGTAACGTTTGTAAGTTTACTTCGCTAAAGCATGAACGCGTGGCTAATTTTTTTAATCATTTTGTCAATCTGTTGTTTCGAAATATATCATTTCCATACAATTTAAGCCTTAATGATATGAGAACAACGTTTTAATCCTCGTTCTAAGTACAGTGCTTTTAACAAACCCTTTCAAATAGAGGAATGATTTCTATCTTGTATGATTTGTTGAAAATAGTGTACATCGTTTTGAAATCCGTGACCGCATCTGACACGGTAATCGGAAAAAAGTCACGAATTTGCCTAGGGAAAAATCACAATATTTTATGATAGTAATGCTTATTGAAATGTTTGGTGTTTCAAATAAGTTCTGTGTGTTGAAATTAAGTTGACTGATGATAGGCCACATGCTATGACTTATCTTATGTTGTCTTTGTTAACAAAATTTATCATTTTATAATTTAATAAATATTGAATATCACAGTAATTTGTAATTTTGAAACTGTGTTATGTGCATCTTTATTTTGGATATCAGGATTTAATGAAGTCCATACTTTTGTAGCACCATAACCACCAAGCATTTGTCCCCCTTCTTCATTTCATTGTCCGAAAGGATGAATTTTCTCTGAGCTTTTAGTGGTTTAAATGTTGACAGCGCTCCGGGATACAACAGTTATGTTACAGTTGATGGATGGGGATCTCACAAGAAAAGGAAGTTTATATAGAAATACAAAAATGCTTTCATGACAGAGCTTTTAAGTAAATTGTTTTAGGTAGTTGAAGTGAATGAAGGACTGTGACCTTTTCCCCGATCACCGTTGAGGCAGGACAATCAGATATTTAGCCGCGATATTTTCTTCATTTTATAAATATGATAACTTCGTTCTAAGTATGAATAGGTTTGTAATTTAACAATCATATAACAAAATATGAACAAAAATATGCCCCTATCACCATTCCTGTTACATTTATTCCAAAATAATTATACTGGAACGATTTTGAATTTTTGATAAATCCATTCATAAGCATATTTTTTTTTCACGAAAAATATATGATAAAATCATATGACTAGTTTTTTCCCTAAATCTTCTAAAAAGAACATAATATTTCTCACAGTTTAAGAATATAAAGTATCCAATCAAAGAGTGAAGTATAATATAAATGTTTGTTTATTGCTTAAATATGCAATGTAGATAAACATATGTTTGTCTCATTATTCAGTAAAATCATGTAACTGAGTGATAGATAATGGGGTTTACAAAAAAAGCAATGTTCTCATCTAATAATTTTAATCTATCATTTTTCGTTCTTAAATAACTATGGTTTAAATATGTATAGTAAATTTAACAATAATGCAGAGGAATATGTGGAGGACAAAGTCTTTGTTATTCCAATTTCTAAAATGCCTCTCAAAGAAGTTTTAAATTTAATAGTCTGCAGTTACATCTAATACACATTAAAAAGTGCCTTGAAGACGACGAGGAATCTGCTATTTGAAGTTGTGTATCAAAAAGCCGGATGTTACAGATAACAGGTGTGAGGTGTCAGTTTATTGACGTCCAGTGAGTCTAGTCATGTGTCGTAACATATCATATAACTGCCGGGCCATTGCTTGATGGCGCCGTCGTGTCTGGCTTAGTGGACAAGAAATATACACAATCACCGCTTATTATTGTGTCATTAAATGTTATTTCTTTCTCGGGCACAATGTCCAGTTTAATGAACCAATTAAGTTGTAGAACATTAAATCTGACCAATGAAAATGTTATTTCTTTCTCCGGCACAATGTCTAGTTTAATGAACCAATGAAGTTGTAGAACATTTAATGAATGAAAGCTTTTCCTCCGGACACACTCCCAAACTGTAAGATTATACATTATTAACATAGATTATATACATGGATCATCTGATCAGGTTCGTTATTAGCCCTGCTGGAGGCGCTCGCTTACTCTCAAACTAAGCAGGTTCGTTGTTTTCTCTCACTGAACATGTTTTATATAGTGCCAGGTACCGATGTAAATTAACCTGGTACTATGTTTATTTTACCATTGTTTCAATGAAATAATTTTAACTCTTTCTTCCCAATTTTGCTATGGTCTCTGTCTCTGAGTAATAAATCCTACCCCGAAAACTTTTCGTTTAGAAATTTATCTTATCTTTATGAAAATGAGTTATAAAATTATCCCATAAGATTTCGTATGACCCAGATCATTTGTTACACTGTGAATTAATACAGCTTCTTTCTTGAAACAGGTATTTATTACCGCTGGTTTCAAACCCATAGTTGTAAATAAGCGTTTATTCCCTATGATATTCCATGATACGTTGAGCAGAAGAGTGTTTAATTCAAGCGCATTGTAGTCGTATAACCAGTCGAAAATTTTCCCAGCATGCAACTGCAAAACAATAACAAAGTCAAAGAGCCCGTCCCTGCGTTAAATCAATCTTAAGGTTTTTCTGAGATCCGATCAGCCTCCCTTTAAGGTTTTGAACCTTTTATTGATGAGCGAATCTCAACATGTTTGTTCTGTCTTTAATAAAGAAGATTCAAGGAGTCACAGTCTCACCAAGATATGTTTAATATACTGATGTTGCAACCATAACAACATTGTGATGTGCTATACTTAAAACATATTGGACCTTTGAGGTCTGATTTTCTTAAAATTGAGAACACTAAAATACAAAGAGAGCAGTACATTCGTTTTGTGAAATAAAAAACACATTTCCAAGCCAATGTAATTATAGGATAAATACTAAAAGCTAACCAAGAAAACATTATATACATATTTTGAAAGTTTACAAACTAAGATGTTTACTTTAAAATTCACGGAAACCGTGATTGTGTCCCCTATGTTGATAAAGTCACCACGATGAAACGTCAGTGTGTAATAATTTTTAAAATAATTCAAAATGTAAATAATATTATTAATATTTACAAAATTGTAAAATGGACTTCAAAATCAGACATTTGTCACTAGCATTTTATGTTAAGATATATTCTAGTCTCTACTCATTTCACTTTGTAATGATTAATATTTCGGAATTTGCAGTTGATCTTTAGTTGTAATATATGAAAAAAAGAAAAACAAAATTATTTGTAATTTTAAATAGTAAGTAAGATATTCTATCACCAGATAGAATCTTATTTCAAGTTATTTTATAATATCTAATATCAAGAATTCATCTTATTTCAGATATATTTGTCAATATGACTAAACCCAAGAACTTCAAAATACTCAAAGATATAGACAATAGATATTACTCTATGACAAACATTCTGAGATCAGCCCTTTCTTCTTGTCTGTCATGTTGATATCACCCCCAACAACCAGTGACATACTGACAGTGGCCAAGTGATGATTATAAACACCAAACATGGGCCAGAGAGCAACTGAACTATCAACATTGTCAATCTTTCCAATGATTCTCTCATTCTTCACATCTAGGAAAGCAATGCGACTTCTAGCACTGTCATAGACAACACCATAATGTAGAGTGGCTGAGGTGCCAGGAGTGTTCTCCAGAGTGTCAGACAGACAGGTGAGATCATCGCCGTGTCTACAGACCTCCCTACAGATAGAACTGTGTATAGGACAGTGTAAGACATTGAGACAGTAAGAGTGGGACTGTCCATCTATACAGTGATGCTGATCCTGTTTCTCCTCCCTGACCAGTCCTATCTGCAGCAGGAGGAGGCTCCCTGTCAGAGACCTCTCAATACCAACCTGTGACTCCACCTCGAAGTACTGGGGAGATCCCACTGGGGGAGGGGGACAGTGCTGCTTGTTCCTTTATACTTCTTCAGTCTCTGGTCACTGTGTGGAGGGTTTGGGCTGTGGTTTGTTGATCAGCTGATTATCAGTGCTGATGTGTACCTTTTCAGCGTTGTATTTAGTCATACTGAGTTTTATTTCCATGCCTGAAATAAAGGAAATGATTTTTAAATAAAAATTATCATTTATCAGCCCGTTCTTTATACATGCCACATGATTACCTAAACATATCATACATATCACGTGACAAGAAGCACACACAATGCATTCAGTGACAGGGCACTGAGAAGCGAGCTGGACGATAGCGATACAGACACACAGATTGTATTGTATGTACGTGGCCCTGAGGCCATTAGTACACATGAAAGCAAGTAAATAAATATTCACACAATCTGTAATGGATACAAACCTAATAACAAGGTATAGGACAGGAGCTACTTTAAACAATACATCTATATTTTCTGTGTAATAACATTTGGATTTTCATCTGTGAAGTTTGATCATAGAATAAGTATGGCAGATTTTTGTTTGTTCTGATATCTGAATATTTTGGACAAATGAGTAATATATGGTCCTCATCTCTTGAGCAAGAAAACAAAATGGACATTGTGTATAGATATAAAAACAATTTCTGGCAAATTGTTACCCTTGAATTTTAACATTTTGGCGTTAGATCTAACTTTAGTAACTGCACGCCTAAGTTGTGCTGATTTGATTTCAAAAAGATATATTTCCTTACCTATAAAATCTAAGTAAAAACTATTACAAGTTGATGATGATATTTCATAAAACCAGTCTTGTTGGTAAATATCTTTACATCTCTGTTTGGATATTTGTATACAACACTGGACATTGTTCACATTTTGTGCAAGCCAGACATGTCCAAAACAATGGCTAAAAATAATATTCCTAACAAAGGAGACCCCATGGTATCACCAGTATCATCTAGTGCTTTGAGGATTTCATAGTTGCTCCAGAATAACGTGTAATAGGTTGACGCGTCAATCTCAGCCAATGTGAAATTACCCGACAACGGGCATTGGTAAATAGTTGAAAACGTCCACATTCACATAACATAACCTTGTTTGCAGTACTTAAACTTACTCTGAATAAAATCTTACAGAACTTAGAATGTACTTGTTTAATATTCTTATCTGTCTTCATGTCCCATACCTCGGTGCCCTACAACAAAATCGGTTGAATTTTCCCGTCAAAAATCTTGAGATGCACTAATTAGCAGTTCTTCAAATTTACTTAAAAACCGTTTTACGAAACGAAGGGCTCTCATAGCTTGCATTGATAGTGCTTCATAGGCTTTGGCAAATATATTTCTACAAAAAAGTTGCATACCTAGATATTTGCAATATGATACCACTTCCAGTTCCTGACCATTCCAATACCATTTAATGCAATTAGTGATCTTGCCCCGATTCTTAAAGGTTTTTTTAATTGGAAAATAAGGTGATGTCCGGAAAATGAAAATAAATGGTTCCAATTGAAGGATAATGGATTTAAACTAAATAAAGCAGTAATAAATCAAATATAAAATGTAATGTCATGCGATTCCATTTTCTTACACAAAATGAATTAAAGATGTTCACACAAAAATTGCCGCCAAAGGACTTAAGGTGAATCTTTATGATTTGTTCACTGACTATGGACGATTTGTTTGTGGAATGGGGGTATCAAAATAATACATTTAGCAATGACGTATAATTATCAGTGAAAAAGTGAAAATAAAGAATTATAAAAAAACTTGCTACTGCATCTTTAAAAAACATAACTTAAGGTTTTACTCATAGTTATTTGAAGGCCTCATTTCAAAAACTATTAATAACAGGTATCAATCTTACGTTGTAGCTGGATAACTCAGTTAGCAAAGAGGGCCACGTCCTCTGCAAATTGCACTAATGAATCGTCTCTAATATTTTCGTTTAGAAAATCCTCTAGAAACACTTATTAAGATGTCTTTGACAAGTTCTTCAATATATAAAAGGAATAGACCAAAAGGATGACACATGAACTATTAAATTCCCTTCATAGGCTTGTGTCCATCGGTATAGCTGATGGGCGAGTAATACTCACTATATCTATGTGGTAATAAGTATCCAAGAGGTAAAGCAGGGAGTAAAAGTGGATGTGTTGCACGTGTTACTAAGCATTTAAAAAAATTATATATATAAAGTATATGGACCTTATTTCAAAAGCTAAATGTACACATCATTATATTTAATCGGTATTTGAAACTTACTTATTTCCACAATTTCAGGAGAATTATTTCACTAACAGTTTTTAAGAAACAGTTAACACTTAAGGGATAATATTTATCTTTTTTCTTTACCCTTATACGTTTTTAAACATCACATTGCTTATAGTCTTAACTCGGGAATAAGTATGGGAAACAATTATGTCATATCTAAGCTTTCATAATTTTTTAATCATTTCATGAATTATCATGGTTTTATGTTATCCGTTGAGCGAAAGCAAGTGTCTGACATGTTTCCCCTTTGAATCATTCGGTTATGAAAGAGGGAATGGGTCCCTCTTTCTGCTAATGGGCTGCTTCTTCTAAGTATTCACAACCAAAAGTCAATATACCCTCACCAAATGGGCTGATTTAAGTCATTTTACGACTCTTCAAATTCAGTGAGCGGCAGTGTCAACCTCCTAAAAGATGTTCAGACTGTTTCCCGTTTCAAGACTATCAGTTTAGAACATAGTGCAATTTTCTTTCATCAAAACCTTTTTAGAGAAAGAAAGAGCATCGTATCTACTGGAAAATGTAACAGTAAGGAAAGAAAATCAATAACTACATGTATAATATACAATCATTTGTCCGCATTGGTAAAAAAACGATGATATCAATATATTTATAGAGATATGTTTTAAATGGAATAAATGGTCCTAGTTTCGTTTCGATATATTTTAATGTCTTTGTTCATAACATTTCGAAAGGTTTTTACAGGATAATACAGTTAACGCAGCGAATCTACAATATATTGTTGCATCATAAACTGCCACTTCATTTATTCTCACCTCCACTGCTTCAGTTACAGGATCTGACACTGCATCCATTTGGACAAATGTAACACATGGGCTTCTAGTAGAGGTGCTAGATTTAGCATTGCGAAAACTTTCCTGATTGTGTGCTGAATTAATTAATGGTTTTGACATATGGTTTCAAATATGAAAGTCCGTTTTATGAATAATCAACAATTTTAATAGATGGCATGAATACCAAAAACGTTATTTTCTTAAATGTTATGCTTGTTGTGATTTTAGACAAATGCCATTATTTATTTCCATTAAATAATCAAGTGAACAAACAATATATATACACGTATATATAATCAAGTGAACAAACAATATATAAACAATTTATATCTTGTACATTTGTGATGTATACAAACAAATTTGTTTTTAAAAAAAATGTGAAATAATGTTAGTATTTTTACTTGATTCTATTATATATCTAATCACATTAATCACTGATCTACTTTCATTTTGGGATGATCAAATCCTTAGACTTAACAGTCAATACTTTTATGACATAAAAGCGATATTTAGGTTGAATGATTAATGATAATGAGATACATTTTTCTAGTTTTGCGAACATTTTTCAACAGATATGATTTAAATGTATTGTGCTGATCATGAAGATGTCTGCTGTCACACCTTAAAGAAAGCAAGATGACAAAAAAAAAACGTGATTTCAGTGTCTATAACTCTCATATTGAGCCTTTACCAAATTTGAAAACGTTGGATGTGGTTTTTTTTGACTGAAAGAAGATTTTGAGAACTAGTGAAATGAGAATTGTGATAAATTTGGAAACCGTTTTGCTTTGGTTTAGGGATTTCCTGTTTACAAAATTCAGGACTTGCGCTAAAACAAATGTTCGTCAATCCAACGGGACTTGATATATAAAGATTTATTAAAGATTTAATAGTATAATATGAAAACAAGCAAACTAGTGAGCATGGCTCACAAATACCCCGACCGTGCATTTCACTTCACCCCTTTGGAGTAGGGTAGAAGACATATGCAAAATTTGACAATAATCTGATAAATAGTTTTTCAATAATAGGTCAGACTTTTTTTTTATATTGAAAAGGACCAAGTTCAAAACATTGAAGTTTTGAAAACATTCAAATATTAACGAAATTTGTTGTAAAATCGCACTTCACCCCTCCAAGAAGGGTAGAGAACATGTGTAAAATTTGTAAACGATCGAATGAATAGTTTTTCCGAAATAAGTCGGACAGACGGAATCGTTGGTATAACTATATACCCTCGACCGTTGGTCGGGGGTATTAAAATCAGCTTTAATGAAATAGTATTGGATAGTTTAACTCTTGTTTTGGAGAATCCTCTTCAAACGTTTTGTTTGTACTTTTTAATTCATTTAATGCACAGTTTGATAAAAACATTTACGACCAGCAGCATGTTCAGATTACAATCACAAGTAAATTGCTGAAAAAGGATACCTTCATTTCAACTGTAGCTTGTGATAAGGTAGGAAAAAATAGGTTTTTACCCATAGCTGGAAAAAGGTGATTGACAATAAAATATTTTTTGATAGTCGATGCTCTACATAATAAGTTAATAACTATATTAAATGATGAAATAATAATATATTCTATATAATCTAGATAACGAAAAAATAACAACCACCCTGAAAGATTTACAATAATGGTAGAACATGAAAAACATTATTCTGAAATATAAAAACATATGAAAGCAAAGTTTTTCTCCGAAAAATTACTGAAATGAATACTCAGAATCAGCATACTTTGAAATCAATAAAGTTTGTTTTTTCAAGTTATCTTTTTTACATGATTTTAGATTACTCATGCAATATACTCTGCTAGACACTGTATTTGAGTAAAGTACAGAAAAGGTTATTTGCAATGATAGAGTAGCAAGTATTGTCTTTACATCCACAGGAATTTATTTCAGAAATTGTGACGGTATTGAGGTTTTCTGAGGTTTTCTTATGCCTACCTGGAAAAAGGTGTGACCTTAGTCGAGTTTTTCAGATAATTATAGCACGTAGAACCAGCTTGGTGCAATAATTTACAATAGATGGATAAAACATGTAAAAAATTAGTCCGAAATCTTTAGAATAAAAATTCAAATATCTGAAACATCACATTATTTATAGTCAACGACTTGATGCAGTATGTGTTTCCTGTCCTTGATTATTGATAACCAAGATCCCTGCTAGGCATTTTATTGATATTGTGAGATTTCGTTAAGAGTGATACAGAGACACATTATCAATACAATTAAAAGATAAAAAACAGAAACGGATTACAATGTTTTTTTATATACCCAAATGAAATCAAATACTGTAATGTGAAATTGTGCAGTTCTTTTCAATAATACGATGGATCTGTATAGCTTGAATAGTTTGACGTATCATCTCTAATGAAATTAAACTGATAGCAGCGTATACAGTTTTTCAGTTATATTTTGTTTGTGTATAGCCTAATTAACAATTTAAGCAAATATCAATCTGATCAAAGCTATAACCGATTGTACCAGTATGAGTTGACGTCTTACCTTTAAACAGACAGGTGATTAGGTTTCCAAAGAAACACTATTTTGCTCACTTTTTTATAATTTGCTATTTCCTGTACCAGCATTAAATAGAATTCTCATTACATCCATCACATAATTATCGAACTCTAAAAATTCTTTGTCACACCTCAACTTATTTTATTTTTTAAGAATAATGTCAGATATTTTATTAAATCATTAAGTAGGTTTTAGTATGAGATACAGGTAAAACGTGATTGAACACAATATAACTGTATTTAAAAAAAGAACACAATACTTATATAATTAACCATCTACATGATTATACCCCCGTTACGAAGTAAGCGGGGGTATATAGCGGTCATTCCGTCCGTTCGTCCGTCCGTCCGGTCACATATCTCCAAAACTACTTGGTCTACATCAACCAAACTTTGCAGACCAATTGTAACATTCTGAAATGTTAATTTTTGGCCGTTTCCATGGAAACGTCACTTTTTCGACTTAGTTTAATAGGGTTCAATGGGGACTAATTTTCTCAGAAACTATTGGACCTAGATGAATAAAATTTTGGTTATAGATGCTTCTGATGATACTCTTGATCGAGTTCGAAAGCCGATTCCGTAAAATTAATTTTTGCGGAGTTATCGCCCTTGAATCTCCAATTTGACTTGGTACAGACAGTGGACTTGGTGCTTCAATGGGGACAAGTTCTCTCAGAAACTATTGTACCTAGATGAATAAAAATTTTGGTTATGGATACACCTGATAATATTCTTGATCGAGTTCGAAAGCTATTTCCGAAATTTTATTTTTGACAGAGTTATGGCCCTTGTTTCTGAAATTGGAATTCAGACCAGTAACAGGTCTGATGCTCAAATGGAGACAGATTTGCTCAGAAACTATAACACCTAAATGAGTGAAATTTTGGTTATTGGTGCTCCTGAGGATACTCTTGATCGAGTTCGAAAGCCATTCTCGAACTTTTAATTTTGACAGAGTTATTGCCCTTGTTTCTGAAATTGAACTTGGAGCGAGTAACGTTCTAATGCTGCAATGGGGACAGATTTACTCAGAAACTATAACACCTAGGTAAATGAAATTTTGGTTATGGATACACCTAAAAATACTCTTGATCGAGTTAGAAAAAAGCCATTTTCGAAATTTTATTTTTGACAGAGTTATTGCCCTTGTTTCTGAAATTGAACTTGGAGCGAGTAACGTTCTAATGCTGCAATGGGACAGATTTACTCAGAAACTATAACACCTAGGTAAATGAAATTTTGGTTATGGTTACACCTGAGGATACTCTTGATCGAGTTTGAATGCCATTTTCGAACTTTTATTTTTGACAGAGTTATTGTCCTTTTTTCTGAAATTGAACTTGGAGCGAGTAACGTTCTAATGTTGCAATGGGGACAGATTTACTCAGAAACTATAACACCTAGGTAAATGAAATTTTGGTTATGGATACACCTGAGGATACTCTTGATCGAGTTCGAAAGCCATTTTCGAACTTTTATTTTTGACAGAGTTATTGTCCTTTTTTCTGAAATTGAACTTGGAGCGAGTAACGTTCTAATGTTGCAATGGGGACAGATTTACTCAGGAACTATAACACCTAGGTAAATGAAATTTTGGTTATGGATACACCTGATGATACTCCTGATCGAGTTCAAAGCAAATATTTTATATAATAATATTTTATTTTTGACAGAGTTATGGCCCTTGATTGCGCAATTTGATTTGGAGCGATTAACAGGTCCGATGCTGCAATAGGGACAGATTTCCGCACTATTACACCTAGATGAATGAAATTTTGGTTATGGGTACACCTGATGATACTCTTCATCGAGTTTGAAAGATATTCCCGAAATATTATTTTTCACAGAGTTATAGCTTGATTCTGCAATTTGACTGAGAACTGATCCACTTGATGATACTTTTCATTGAGTTTGAAAGCTGTTACAAAATTCGCCCTTGGGTTTGGGTTTGAACTTGGTGCAAATGACTAGTCTGATGCTCCAATTTGGACATGTTTTATCTGAACTTTAACAGTTAGGTAGATGAAATTGTAATTTTTGTGTTTCACCTGATGATACTCTTGACTCTTAAGGTAGAAGAAAAATCAGACGGGATGTGGGGGTATGTGAGCCATGCTCACTTTTTTCTTGTTTTTCAAGCATCTTAAAAAATATTGTTTAACAAAACGAGGCCCGTCACTTTTAAAAAATTATTGCTTGAACAAAAAGGTACAGAACATAAAAAGAAGATATTTCTGAAATTGACTTTCCATTGATACTTTATAGAGAATCTCACCCAAGTGTCTTCTGATATCAAATATATCAACACGAGTTGATTAAAGTTACAAGTTATTTTTACTTTAATCAACAAGTGTTGATATATTTGATATCAGAAGACACGAGGGTGAGATTTTTTTTATCATCCAAATCATTTTTCAACAGTTATTAGCAAAAGAATGAACATATCTGAACACGAAACTGTCATTAGACTTCTTGAGCAGTGAGGTCATTGCATTGTGACGTCATCAGCAGTGTGACGTCATAGCATTGTTACGTCATGGACTTTGTGACGTCATAGTATTGTCATCTGTGTTCTTAGTGATGCCAAAGCCTTGTGATGTCATTAACTGATGATGTAATAGGATTATGACGATTTGATTGTAGCGATATCTACAATGTAGATATCGCTTGTAGATATCGCTTGATCTCAGAAAAGCGATATCTACTGTGGTAGCCACTTTTGGATGATAAATGGTCTTAATGGTCTGATGTTTATGTAAACGTATTCGAAATAAAACTGCTGTGCAGAGTTACTTATTTTACAACCAAGACCACAGAACAATAGGTAATAAAATCAATTCATATAAGCACCTGCCAGGCATAAATAATGAAAACTTTTATCTTATTGGCTTTTCTACGGAAGTCTCACATTTAATTCGACAATGAAAGGTCCAGGTTCGTTTAAGGGACCATTCAGTTTTTATTTTATGTCCGAACATGTATTGCATGGTCGTTTGCGCCTTCGTTCAGACTGTAGACACAAACACTTGGGGCATGGATATTGCTCATATACTATATATAATTTATACATTCCAACCGGCATTTTGAACCCGAAATATAAACATAATTACAACGTATTCATTTAGTGATATCGGACACATATCCCCTGTAACGTGTTCCCAAATGCCTTATATTTCATTCGACATTGAACTTACATATATGTCACCCTCTTAATTAGAATTAATAAAGGTTTGATTATGTCAGGCGAGTTCTACAGCGTTATCACAATGTATTCAATTTTTGCAAATTCATTTTACTTTTTATTAATAAAGTATAAAACCTCAAAAGTTTTATAAAACTTGAACAAGAAACCATACATATATACACAGCACACATATACTTTTGGTTACCTTTTCAAATTACCATTATATCATTTTAATATTTGTATATTCAAATTTCTTAACCGTTTTGTAAATATGAATATATAGAAAAGGTTCTTAAGAATGTCCTTAGGTGTGATTTTGATATTAAAAAACTCCTTTTTGTTTTTTCTCTTTAATCTAGATTGCATATGTGTGCATATCTCCTTATGTCAAACTACTGTGAATCCTTTTCTAAGTGCAGTCATATCACCCTACCAAAATTTATGTATCAATATCTGACATCAGTTGTTTTTAAACTTAACTTTCTTTAAAGATTTAATATAATTTGAAAACATCTATATTTTAACATTGTGGAAAATCGTGCAAAATTTGTTATCCTTTGTCTTTTTATGATATTTTGAAATACGGCATCAATTTAAAGTTATAAACATGAACTACCTTAGACACTAAGCTGATGTGAATCGGTGCCTATCTCAAATTGAATATCTGAAATATTGGGAACAGAGTGCTTCCACAGACAATAAAATATTGGACACCAACAGAGCAAGTGTTTTTTTCTGTATACTCTTAATGTTTATTTCTTTTAAGGGGCCAACGAAGATATTTCCTTCCAAGTCAAGCAATTAAAGCACCCCTACATCCCTGGTAGTAGTGAACCTCTAAAGTTTGATGACGTCACATTGAACAAAGGTGAAGGTTACAACTCCACTTCCGGTATCTTCACAGTGGCAAAGACAGGAACCTATCTCTGCTGGTCCAATATTTTATCAGTTGTTAAAGCATATTTTTACGTAAGATTAATGAAGGAAGGACAAAAGATCGTGGAAAGTCACACTGGATTTAACCAAAGACCTGGGACCACCACAATTACGTACTTGATGAGCTGCAAAAAGGGAGATCATATCTGGTTTGTTCTCAGCGGATCGACCGTGGGAATGGACGGGAATGGCCGATCAAGTTATGGATGTTATATGACATATATCTAATCTGTTAATAAATGGTTCTCATTTCACATGAGGCTCAACCCAAATATACTGAAACATGTACTTATTCATTCGAATAGCACATCCTTCTTGATTCTACAATAATCATTAAATATGATATAATCTTCTATAACTATATTTTTTAAGTTCTCAAAAAGATGCCTTTGTTTCATCATTTTGAAATCTCCTTGAGCATAGATAGGAGGGTTCAATTGTTTTCAGGCGTCCTACAGTAGAGAAAAATAAAAATAATGACCATAAGGGCTATTTGTATTTATAAAATCATAAATTTATTAAATTTCTACATTTTAAATCTTTAGATTTCAAATCCAAACATTCTTTGGAAAAAAATAGTTTGAAATGCCATCTAAGAACCCACACTGAATATACAAAACAATATAACTATCAATGAAAATAGACATATACTCTCTCAAAAAAAGAACGCAAATGTAATTTTTCAAATAATGTATTGCTTCACCTTAAGAAACCAAAATGTCACATAATTTTAACGGTGTCAAGGCGAAAATTTACTTGTCTATAACCAATGAGAAAGTCAGGACGAGAACACTTCTTTTAGTTATGATTCCGTATTCTATTAGCCACAAGATGCCGTTGGAGAGACTCTACTGAATTCCTGTCATTTGAAAGAATTCTTGGTTGACATCCCTCTGGAAACGAATGACGATATTGATGGAGTCTCTTTAATGCAATTCTTCCCCATTATTTCTACATGCAATGATCAGTCGTTGTTGTGTCTAGGATGTGTTGTGACGTTGACATATACATTGATTTTATTCATACCGTTGATGTTTTATTTGGCTTGAAATCTAGTGTTTGAGATGGCATTAACAACTTATTTTCTTTAAAAATCCAGGGTATGAGTAATCTGACATTCTGCAAGTGAATTCAAGTTATCATGATCAAAACAACCCCTTTGTCAGTCAATAATCTGATGCAGGTGACGTTCGTGGACGTTGTTGAAGTTGTGTTTTGCTCTCAAAATCTTCAGAACCACCAATTAACCAGATCTTTGTGTGCTGAATATTGCACCCGACACCATCAAAGCTGTCTCAAACGACAGGTGGCATAAACTATGAGAAAAAATTCCTAATCCAACCATAAACAATCTAAAGTCAACTTATTTTTTACTTGTTAATTGACAAATGTTTGAGGTTTTTATTAAACCAAAGTCTTTAAAACGCCACTTTTATTGTATAAGACTAGTTTTTACAAGAGTACATGTACCTGTTGCGAAAAGTGTATGGCACAATGAAACATTCTACTTTTTAAGACAATGGATAATTTCATTTGCTATTTGTATATGAAACTTCGTTTATGTGACACATGATTGAGTGTTTTTGACAAATATGTCCATCTTAATAAATCATATTATTGTCTAAGGAAGAACTGGTCGTTTATACAAAACACTACTTTTTATTTTCGCTATCATTTCCTTTTTTGTATTTGGTTCCCGCTTTAAAAGTTACATAGACGTCAAGTTACTGGATTCCAATCAAATATTGGTTGAAGGGAAACTTCACAGTCGGAATTAATATTATTATTAATATTCTAGCCACTTCATGTGTTGTTTGAAAGAATCTTCCAAATCGTATCAACTGTTTGAGGGACTTTCCCCCAAGGAGTGTTTACAATGACAATTGAAAGCCCTGAGAGAGGGGTTACAATGACAATACGATTTCCACGCTCATAGTATCGATCTCGGCACAAATAGTCATAATAATAATAATATAGTACTTGTATTGCGCATTACTCCATGCCACAGCATGCTCAAAGCGCACATGAAAAATGATAGAATGTCATACAAATGACTGCAAGAGGGACGGATGTGACCAAATCAATCTCAAGTCTTTGCTCATATCCAGTAAAACCCCTCACAATATCATACCCTCCTTTAAAGGGGCAGTAGCACGTTTTTTGATAATTTTATATTTAAAAAATTTCACTGATAATTGTTAGTTAATGCTAATTGTATTATTTTGACAGTGTCAAAAATCTCATTAGACATGTCAATCATCTATAGTCAGCGGACAAAGTATGAAGATTCATATAAAATCCATTGGCGGCCATTTTATGTGAACACCTTTAATTCATTTTGTGTAGGAAAAAGCACCCGCATGGCTAAACTTTACGTTATATATTTGAATTATTATTGCTCCATTTAGTTTTAATACATTGTCTATCAATTTGAACCATTTATTTTCATTTTCCTGACATCACCTTATATTTCCCCTAAAAACGTGCTACTGCCCCTTTAACAGTCTCACAACAAAACCGTTCTTGTTACCCTGCAAAACATTGGCTAAGCAGAGATAGTTTCCGGTTCTTGGTACGGTGATTTACTGTTGAGATTATTTCCTGAAATGATTTTCATTGTCTCCATTGCTAAATATGCATTTTCACGAACTTATTGTTTGAATTGTTTTTGTTAAATTCCATGAAAAATAGTAATCTACAGGACAACAAAAAGTGTGCTTTTTACAACTTGCAAATATGTGAATGAGCTCTTATCTCAATACGGCAATTGGGAACATTTCATGTATAGTATTGACAGTGTCTCTACCCTATTCCCTGTACGAGTCTATCCTTGCATCTTTCTCTGTAGACCTGGATATAAATGTCTGTCTATCTCTCTGTTATTTGGAGCCAATGAGGTTTTCCCAATCCATCCCGATTTCAGACATTGATCTTTAAAACAGAAGATACTGTAAAAATCGATACTTGTGCTTGTGACTTTGTAGACAATACAATTGCAAATCGTACTGTAAATTTCGACAGGACAAAGAAGGCATTAAATACCATACATGAATTCATCATCAAATATGCCGGGATGGAAGAATTGTTACAACTTTTACTTCAATTCACCAGTTTCCTCTAAAGTATAATTGAAAGAGAGAGGCTTTTACTATCTGTTTTTTGTTAAAGGGATATGTCATTTAGTTTTAATAATTCTGCTTTTTTCTAAGCTGTTTTAATCATTTTTAAAATAAAGCAAACTCTTAATATGTACAGCAGCAATGTAGTGATTGACTTATTTGTCAAGTATTTTGTTTCGTTTCATATAACTATATACACAGATTCCATGGTGTTTGTTAATCACACGAGTTGTATCAATTAACTCTTGCGACTAGCTGCGTGTTTCCCTGATTGTTGTCAGTTGTTACCTGAATCGATCTTTCACAGGTAGAAGCATTGTATATCTCCATCTGTGGTACACAAATCAGGACCTAACACTTAGGTGTAACATGTATGGATTGAAATCTGATGAAAACGCTGATCTGTTTTTAAAGGCCATGACATGCTTGCAGTTTAAACGTTTTAAAGTTGATATAAAGATTAAAAGATATGTAAACAGAAAACAAATTGATAATAATCCCCATATGCAAAACTAAAATAGTATGATGCAGGAATGTTAAGATAATCAGACTCAATCAATCATTATGTAGAATGTAGATTCTGTGGATAATATTTACAACGAAAATGTTCATGTTGAAACTATAACGGCTAAACTTGAAACTTGTTTTCTTGTCTTAATTAAAACAACTCTTTTGCCCAAACTACATGTTAAAATTTAGCTAATACAAGTCTAAAACAAACATTGCTATATTGTTGATCTTCATAAATACATTAAACATTTACTTTTGACGTGAACATTTTCAGGAGATAATGTTAGTTAAATACATAAGATTTGTAAACAAAGTGATATCCCATTATTCTATTTTCTCTTTAATTTGATATATATATATACCGAAAGTTTACGTTTATGAAAACATGATCAAACATAAAGAAATATGCTTTTTATAAAGTTTCTTTGTATATGTTATTGATATCTTAAAATCTGTGTGGAATTATACAGTTAATGCGGCGAATCTACAATAAATGTTTTTGCATCATAAACTGCCACTATGAAGTTGATATACTCTCACCTCCTCTGATTCAGTTACAGAATCTGACACTTCACTTATTTGGACAAATGTAACACATGGGCTTCTCGTTGAAGGGCTAGTTTTAGAGAAGCAAACATTTGTTTTCTGTTTTTGTGCTGAATTATTAATTGGTTTTGATATATGAAACAAAATCATAAAAAGGGTTATCTCAAAGTCCGTCTTATAAATAATTAGCCATTGTAATAAATGGCATAAAACAAAGTTTCAGTTTGTTGAAAAAAGTTTTATTCTTCATCTTATGCATGTTGTGATTTTGGACAAATGCCTGTGTCTATCTCTATTATATATCTATCATATATATAATGTACAATTGTTTTTTTTTAATGTTTGTAATGTTTGTATTTCCCCGTTATTCTGCTATATATTTAATCATATTGATCACTGATCTACTTTTATTTTGGGATTATCAAATCCTGTGGCTTAACAGTCAATCTCTTATGACATAAAGGCGAATTGAACTATTTGGGTTCTTTAAATAATTACACTAATGAGATAGGTTTTTAAAGAATGAATCAGCAAGTTGAGAAAAACCAATTTTAAAACGTGATTTAAGTAAACTAGTCTCCAAAGGAAACGCTATCAAGTTTTATACGTCGTCCAAAACAAAATTCCACAACCTGACAGAGTCGAATATAAGTGTATCTGACAGGCACAAATCTTGTGAAGAAGTATGGAAAAAATACTTTTGATTTTATGTCTCTTTATCGCACATTGGGTATATAAATCGCAATTTAAAATTGTTTATGCACACAATTTTCATTTCAGTTTAAAATTGGTATATTTAGGATGTTATGGTAAGAAAACAATGTTGTCGATTAAATGCACCTTAATTGACATAACTTTGTTGACGCGTCATTGCTCTAGAACGTTTTAAAACAAGAACAAGTGTTCTATTTCCCTCTGATATCTCGCCTAGTTATGGTTATTCCTAACTGTTGACTTTTTTTAATTCATGTTTCTCGCAAACGTAAAAAGATTATGTTATAAATTTTGCATTGAAGTAAGTAGACTTCTGGAGAAATGATTTAACTATCGTTCAGACTTAACAAACTGCAGTGGATTGAATTTTCTTATGATTTGTACTGAAGCGTTTCGTTTGTACACTAGTTTATCCTTTATTCTCATATCGAGCCTTTTACCAAAATTGAAAATGTTGGGTGCAACGTTTGTTTACACTGTAAGAAGATTTTGAGAGTTAGTGAAATAATTATTGTGATCAGTTTTAAGCCATACTGTGTTTCCGTACATGGACTTTTCTTGGTCACAAGATTCAGGACTTAAGCTGAATAAAAATGTCCACTCTCCCCCGGACAGAATTTGAAAATAAAGAGCTTGTTTAATTTGGAAAAAAACAATTGCTTCAAATCAGGAACATTACAATAGTCTATTACATAACAAAAATCAGTTTTAGGCGTATATAACATATCATCTAAGGCAGTGAAATCTGGAAAATCATATAACAAAATAACAAAGACACATTCGAAGACAAAATTCACTATTAGCATAGTTAAAAAAAGAACTGACAAAGAGCTGAAATGCATTTCTGAAATACTAACCACTTAATACTTACATTGTATTATCAGTCCAATAGATATTACTCCTTGAATTGTGAACATTGTAACATTGTTGAATTGAAAAACAAAATCTGTAATAGTTAACAGGATTTGGTCAGCAGCACTAATAACAGTGCATCTCGCCAATATGGCCTTTTAAGTGACTGGGAGTTCATTTAATTTTAGTGTGAGCCAGATGATAACCACCGTCTTTATGTCAATTTAAAATGTCAGATATCTCCAAAAGAAATATAGGAACATTTCATGACTTAATGAAACATTCCAAACAGCACAATTGAAAACTAAAATTGAAAAATAACACCTTTCATCTTCTGTAATCATATTTGTTGTGCTCACTTTCATTTAATTGTTATAATTTATATTTGAAACATTTTATTATATATTCTAAACAACACAGTTTAAAATTAAAATTAAAAGACAAGTTCACCTTGTCATTCTTATTCATATTTGTTTTGCTCACTTTCATTTAATAGTTGTAGTTCATATGAAACCTCATATTTAATGTAACAGAATTTAATGCACTTCCTCATTACATGTATCTTCATTACATAATCATTATACTCTATAAATTCTCTATGAAACGTTGGCTTCCTTCACTTCTTTAAAGTTAAAGTCATTAATTCTCATAACCTCATTATGTAGGATTGACATCGAGGCACAGGTGAAACGTGCCTTTACAAAGTGAACATAATTCTCACTGTATTTCACAATGGAATGCTCTCATCATTTACCACCGACATGAATATATTACAAAGGTATTTTATCAAAGTAGTTTGTTCAACAAGACTATCATTCCTTCAAAGTATGTCACTTCAAAGCAATATTTGTTAAAAAGAGTAAAGTGAAATAGACATTTCTGAACATGTGAATGTTAGAATATAAATTTTGCCTTAAATGCTGTTCAACGACACTTACTAAAGAACAATAGATAGTAAAAGCGATATGTCTGGTTTCTGATAAATGACATGCTTGTAAACTTCAAGCAATAAGAGCCCTTCATTTAAATGATGCTCCATAAAACACTTACGAGGAAAGTGAAGATTAAACAGGAAGTCTATTGTTCAGATAAACACTAATTTCCTGTCTTTGAAAGTTGTCAATACTTTAATCCCATTGGCTAACTGTGGAACACAAACATGTCTGTGTAGCTATAAAAAATAGAGGATGGGTTCCGAGAGCATTCAGTTCACCCTGTCTGAAATATATTGTTGACTGACTTGAAGAACATGTTCTGCTTCCTAGTTTTCACTTCCTAGTTTTCAGGCTGCAGGATCTTCAGAATCATAAGTTGGTCAAGTATTAAAGCCAGCTACATCATGTGGTCCAATGATCGAGAATATCCTACGCCTTGAGAGAGCAGTCACCAACATAAGTTGGGAGTTGAAACTCACTAAGTTAAATTCAGAAACCACTAAAACTGACCTGGCCTACACGAAGACTGCTTTGAAATTAACCAAACAGAATCTGGACTCTGCCATGTCAAAGTTATTCAATTTGACAGAGCAACAAGGTAGGCCTGGTTTTTTAACTAATTTATTACCTTAATAGGGATGCTTTTCTTAATCATTGCTGTTTTAGTTCTGCATATCAAAAAAATTTGGAAAGATTGACATCCTGACATGTGTTTCAAAGTGTATGTTTATATGCTACGAACCATGTCAAATTTTTTATAACCCACGGTAATAACAAAACCAATGCTTTGACACTTTTGTGTTTACGAATATTCAACTTGTATCTATATGTAACTTATCAAATTTATTGTTTACAAAACACCAAAGGACAGTATTTAGATAACAATAAAATACAAAGCTATAACTTGATAAAAACACCTGATATTGTGATTTGTTAAAGGGGCAGTACATGTTTAACATTTAAAAAAGCTTTTCACCTATAATTGTACATAAATATAGCGTCAAAAATTTTGAGCTCATTACACAAACCAGTCATCCATAGTCAGAAAACAAATTATAAAGATTCACAGAAAAAGCCTATTGGCGCCAATATTTGTGTGAACACATTTAGGTCATTTCTTGTGAGAAAAGGAATCACATGGCTGAATTATACATGGTATATTTGATTTATTACTGCTTTATTTAGTCTACATACATTGTCTTTGAATTGTAACCATGTATTTGCATTTTCCAGACTTCACCTTATATTCTCCCTAAATCTCTCCTGAAGAATAATGCCTTCAAAACTGACACCTTGTGTACAGACTCTTTGACTAGTGTGTATTATAATTTATTGCTTTGTGACCCCTAATAAGAACCACAGGGGCCAAGTTAAAACTAGAAAATGTGTGTCCATGGGACACAGATGCCCCAGCTAATAAAAGAATTAATTTAAAAAGCTCTGATTTTTTTCAACCATAGAATTCAAAAAGAGATCTTTAGCTTAATTTAAGTTCAAATTTCCATTAAAATGAAGAAATCTAAAACTTCCCTAAACATTATATAAAGTGCACACCTTTAGGATGCCTTTAAAGCATGTTTGAAAGAATAGTACAATACTTTCTGAGGAGATGCTATGAGATTTAACTTGCTCCAAAAGTTCAACATGTCAGAAATTAGAAGACAAAAAAAATATGCAATGCACACCCTTTAAATGCCTATAAACAATGTGTGCAATTTAAATTAAATCCATTGAACGGTTTTTTGAGGAGAAGTGGATAAACAACACCCCTATCACACTACTATGAGCTTTCACTTGCCCCAAAATTCACCTACATGTAAGTTCAACATGTCAGAAACTTGAAGAAAAAAAATTCAAAAATTTAAAAACAAAATATGAGAGGCACACCCTTAGGATGCCTAAACGCAATGTGTGCGATTTCAATTAAATCTGTAGAATGTTTTTTAGGAGAAGTGGATAAACAATGCCCTGTATAGAGTGGTAACGTACGGACCTATGGACAACCGAGAGTAATCCAATATGCCCCTGCCATATATGGCTGGGGCATAAAAAATATTTTCATCTCCTCCAAAAGAAAAACTTAAAGCTTGTGTACAGACTGTTCGACTAGAGAGGATTATTTCAGTTGAGCCTATGACCCCTTAAAGGGCCTATCGAACCTTTGGATCCTAAACCCAAAAAATATCAATTGCAGAGTTGGCAGCCTTCTTACTCAATTTAGGTTTGATCTTTTTTTGATGACCCTGTGGTCCTTACTAAGGGGGAACCACATCGTCCACACTCTGATGAGCTTAAGAGCGAATGACTCTATTTTTTTTTAGTATTTCATCAATGTTGGCACACCTCATATGTGGCCAGTGAAAAAAAAAACCATTGTCAAATATCGAATGTACTCATATCCAATTGCTTACATAACAAATGTTTTTTAATTTGTTTTAAAGTTAAAGGGCAGGGCAGGGAAAGACTCTTCACACTTCGACAAGTTAATAGTGTATATTGTGTTGGTCAGGACGCTCCTCTCAAATTTGATGACCTCATGCTGAACAAAGGAAATGGTTACAACCAACTTCAGGCATCTTCACTGTTCCAAGAGCCGGAACGTACCTTTGCTGGGCCAACATCATGCCATATACCAGCAGGTATTTCTATATGAGACTGTTGAAGACAGGGAAAACAATGATCAATGACAAATTTATACAGGGCGTCATTCAGGTCCAGTAAATACCGCAATCACCACTCTGATCGCATGAAAAAGGGGAATCATATTTGGTATTGCTCTTCGTGGCAGTTCTCTCTGCACTCCGGAAATTACCAGTCAAGTTATTGCTGTTATCTGATGAACTTATAGACCAATTAATAAATGGTTCATTTTATAAAATCTGACAAAGAACCGTGGAGACATTTACAGTTGGTATGTCACTTTTAATTCCCTTCTGGAAAAAAGTCCACTAAGACAGATATGCATTACTACCACCCGTTTTCTTAAATGTGTAAGTTTGTCTCTTGAACCTTACACAATACACTTTAACACATTGATCTAAATGACTTACCACCATATTGAAAAGGGTTTGTTATCTGCCAGTTAGAATTGTCAAATATACTCTCTCAAAAAAGAAACGCATAGGTGATTTTGCAAATTTTGTCGGGTGTAAAAACAAATTAAACAATAAAAATGTGATATTTCATTCCAAAACGTCCTTTTTATATGACGGTTTACGGCTTTAGTACACAAAATCGAAAATGTTATACCCCTTGTTTATTTGAGGCTCATTTGAAGAATATTTTGGAAAAACATCATGTAGACAAAATCTGAAGCAGAATTCACCTAAGAGTAAACGCTTGATCATGTGGTACATTTAACCAACCAAAGGCAATCATTGTTTCAATTTTAAATGGAACAAAGGTTATCATTATGCATCGACAGAGTGTGGGAAATGAAAACGTCATCGAGTGTAAAATTGAAACCGAAGTTTCATGATTTACACTAGTCTGGCATCGGAATATTCATCGTCGTCCTATTGCGAATTATTGGTTCGTTCTTACAGGTCACATCCGGTCAAAATACCTGAAGATGTTGCAGGAGTTGCCATGAAACATACCAATATCTACATCCGGGTCACTTTTTTTCCTCATTTTCTTGCCACAGGGATACAGATTATTCACAAAATCCCTGATTTGGGTTTAAAAGTCCAACAAACTGTACAAAAGCGTTTCCATGGAGTGGATATTCGACCATGAAGGCCAGTTATCGTCCTTTCTTTTGGTGGCTTTAAAGAACCAAAACTTATTATGTGCCGTTTTACAATCAGGATCTTGAACTTAAGAAATCTTGGGAGATTTTGGTTTACTAAAAATGCACAAATTAGTCAAAAACAACAATTAGAAAATAACGAAAATATTTCTGGATTGTTTACAGTTTGAAAAATGAAATTTTTAGTCAAATCAACAAATTCGGTTGAGACAGTGCGATGGTGCTGGATACAATATTTAGCACACAAAAATGTTATTATTTTGGCTGTTCTGAATAATTTAAGAAGCAAATCACAATTTCGACAACATCCATGAACGTCACTTGCATCAGATTATTTAACAACAAAAGGAGTCTTTCGAATATGATAACTTGAATGTCCTTGCAGAACGTCAGATGGTTAACCTATGCTTTTAAAGTAAAAAAGTTGTTTATGACTTCTCAAACACAACATTTAAGACCGTAAATGTATTATCTGGCTTGAAATGTTGTGTTTGAGAAGTCATAAACAACTTTTTTACTTTAAAAGCATAGGTTAACCATCTGACGTTCTGCAAGGACATTCAAGTTATCATATTGGCTTGAAATGTTGTGTTTGAGAAGTCATAAACAACTTTTTTACTCTCAAACACAACATTTCAAGCCAGATAATACATTTACGGTCAACGTTATAATAAGCCCTAGACACACAAACGACTGACCATTTTGCATTGCAAAAAGATCTGGAAGGAATTGCATTATAGGGACTCCATCAATTTGTCCGTTCATTTTCAAAGGGATTCCAAGCAAGAATTCTTGAAAATGGCAGGCATTGATTAAACTGACTTCGATGGCATTTTGTGTTAAACAGAATATGGAAACACACCTAAAACTAGGTTTCTCTTTTTGGCTGGCTCTTTGTCTATAAACATGATGATTTTCGCTTTGATACCATTGTAATTTTCTGACTTTTGTGGTTTTTAAGGTGAAGTAAAAACTTCTTTATAAAAATCTCTCTTTTAGGAGAGTATATATTCAACCAAATCAAAAGGAATGTTTGTCATAGATGTTACCAAAACGTTATTCATCATCATCATCATCAAAATCTGGGGCGAGAGGAAAACCAATTCTAAGATTCGGCATGTAGGTGATGAAATTTCAGTAACCTATGCTCTATTCAGAAATGGAATTTGCTCAAACATTCTAAACTTAAAAAGGTTAACGGATCTACCTGAAATTGAGAAAGAAAGCCACGAAATCTGCAATTAATAATTTAGGGCTTAGGATCGCCAATGTTCTCCAAGCACATATAAGGGTCCACAGAATCAACAAAGCAAAGAACCATAATCCTCTTTAGTCAAGGAGTCTGTTTACTAGCATTCAGCTTTCTTGGCCTTATACTTCTGGAGAAGAAGACGATTATAAATGTTAAGGGAGTGGCCCCTGTGGCTCTTGTTAGGTGCTGCAAGAAACCAAAGCTATTAATCATACTTTGTTATAAGTTATAATTCTCACAAGTCAAGGAGTATGTACACAAGTTGACATTTATATTTGTGAAAAAGAAGATGTGATTTATGGATTGACAGACACACTGATGCCATTCCATAAGCCAACGAGTGTCCAAAAATGATACTACCAAGTTTTGAATAACGTCAAAAGAAATTGTATTTACTTTATTCAGTGAATTTAAAAAAATACTTCATAAGTAGTTGGTTTATACTTTCAGAAGTTGCCTTATTGGTTGATACTTTCAGAAGTTGCCCTATTGGTTGATGCTTTCAGAAGTTGCCTATTGGTTGATACTTTCAGACGTTGCCTTATTGGTTTATACTTTCAGAAGTTGCCTATTGGTGGATACTTTCAGAAGTTGCCTAATTGGTTTATACTTTCAAAAGTTTCCTATTGGTGGATACTTTCAGAAGTTGCCTTATTGGTTTATACTTTCAGAAGTTGCCCTATTGGTTTATGCTTTCAGAATTTGCCTTAAGATCCTAGTATTTTATATTCAACAATATAACCGCCCCTGTGCATAATAAAGTGCATTCCTAATCGGAAAGACATCTTGTATTTGATTGTCTTTAAAAAGGTGGTTCAATATGCTTTTCTTACTCGGACGATTTTCTATCTAACAAGTCAACGAATCACAACACAAATGTACTACCTTATGAGGTATTAATTCGATTCCTGTTTGCGCATGACATACCTGAATGTGATTATTGTCAATTTGAGTATACCCAACAGTAGTTTTTTGGCAGCTTTTTGAAATGGAAGTTCAATAAGATTTTATTTTCGACAAACTTTTATGAATGCCTTCATATATTTCCTTGGTTAGGAAGTTAAATGTTTCTTATTTATTTTAGTACTCTCACATGGTTACCAAAACATTCCTAAGTGCTCTCTGATGTCATTTCTTAAACTAAATGCATGTTACTTTTTTGTGTCTTACATCAATAACGGTTTGACTGATATAATGCTTGATAAAACTATGCCCTTGGTTGTTACTACTAGTGCGATCAATAGATGTCATGGTATCTTCAGAAATAG
The DNA here is from genome assembly GCA_916613615.1 of Steromphala cineraria. Taxonomy (NCBI): domain Eukaryota; kingdom Metazoa; phylum Mollusca; class Gastropoda; order Trochida; family Trochidae; genus Steromphala; species Steromphala cineraria. The sequence continues at coordinate 25,926,411 of OU744734.1, read as the reverse complement.
TATTTTAATTGTATAAAACATGTAGTATGATTTCTTAAAGCTTAATTCAAATACATGCCTCAATTATAACAAAGTTTGTAGTCTCGCCTCGATATCATGGTTGTTGTTAAAGGGGCAGTAGCACGTTTTTTGATAATTTTAAATTTTAAATATTTCACTTATAATTGTAAGTAAATGCTAAATGTATCATATTGACAGTATCAACAATCTCATTACACAAGCCAATTACCCATAGTCAGAGGACAAAGTATGAGGCTTCACATAAAATCCATTGACGGCCATTTTTTGGTGAACACCTTTCATTCATTTTTGTAAGAAAAATTAATCTCATGGCTGAACTTTACGGTTTATATTTGAATTATTACTGCTTCATTAAGTTTGAATACATTGTCTTTCAATTGGAACTATTTATTTTCATTTTCCTGACATCACCTAAAAACGTGCTACTGCCCCTTTAATGCAAGACTGAACGCAACTAACTTAAATGCCACCTAGTAAAGACTTTTGTCATTTAACAGACATTAGCAAACGTTCCACAGTGGCTTCAAAGTTTCTATGTCAACAATCAGAAACAAGTCTTATCTATACATACATATGTAACCGCAAAAAACGCCAAGTATTTTTTCATTTGCCTAAATAATATATATCTTAAAACAACTAGATATATGATACCCTTTGAATTTAACAACTATGGACAGTAATGTTCTAACAGTGAATTGTTTGAATTGACAAAACATTTGAATAAACAGTTTTACAGATGTCTGCAACTCTGTATAATGTCCACCTGGTTCAGACGTTGAATAAACTTGCACTATCAGATGGGACTAGACTCCTAGACATCTCTTGCCAAATCGGACCAGAATTGTTGGCCTGGTTGTGAATAATGCAATATTCCTTTGACCTCATTCCACAAGAAAAGGATTTTCCTTAAATTAATCATAAATGCAGATTTTATATTTTTATATTTATTATAAAAAACAGTTTTCGATTTGGGAGTCAGCTGTTACATTGTTGGTAGATGGATGCAACCCTATTTATCAGATTTAGGGACATTATATCCTACATTACAATCATTGGACAATATATGGGCCGTTTGTACACCATACACTCAGGGGCAACAAAAATGATTTTCAGGAGACGGCTTCCTGCCCACATAGAACACACATGCTGAAAGCAATACAAATTTACTTTTATGAAACTATGCGATATGATAGAGTATTATCTAATACTTTAACAAACCAATCTTGATAAGCATTAACCCTTAAAAATAGCAAATACGTATGGCATAGCATGACGTCTTTCGCCGTCCATCCGTCCATTATCTTTTCAAGTTTATACTTCTTCCTTAGACAATATGCCTCTAAGGAACTAAAATATAAAGTTTCATTGTAGACACTTTTTAAAAGGTTGCTTTCTGCGGAACAGCCATTCTCGCCCCACAGAGTCAGATCAAGTCATGAAATGTTTATGGAGCCTCTGTTTTAATTAGTGAGTTTGTGGGGTAGAAAGGGAGATGCCTGTTTGGTTGCAATCAAAGTAAGTTGTTCAATCAAAAATAATAATTTTTGCTTCTTAATCATTGCAAAGACATTGTATTATCAACCACCCTATCCCATGCGAGAAACGTTATTTGCTTTCTAAATCAAATGTGTTTTGGTGTAATTTTTTATCACCAAGGGAAACTGCTAGAACCCACTTATTTGGTCTAATAGGAACAAAGGATCGATCAGCATTTCATGACTGTTTCTGCTTCTGTGGGGAGAGAATGATTAACAGCTATCACAAAAACAGAATCTCTGATATACTCTAAAGTGAATGTAAAAATTTTTATCAATAAATTTGAAGATAATGTCGCGAATTTATTTTAGAAAAAAAGGTTATTAACTATTTACATTAGGTAAACTATTAGATATTGTTTTATGAATTGCGTCCATATTCAGTAATATGTAATAAATTTGAAATACAAATGTTTCAATACAAGGTAGTGAATTTACTAATCACTAGTGTCTGCCATTATAAACTTGATGTTTTCGCAGTTCAACCGTTTCACTTCAACAGTGTAGACATATGCAACATGTGGTACTTTGTCTCCGCGATCAAAGTGCTAGTTAAACAATGTTGAAACGGTGTAGAAACACCTCCTATTTAATGATATGCAGCCTTCAGGATCTATCTCTGTATTTTGCCTAGTTAGGAATCGGCTTTGTTATATACTTACGTTTGGCTATGAGCCAAAAAATTATGTATTTGTTCACAAGACCACTTGTCAACTATTTCTTTAATTTAGACGGTATTCAAAGAATTTTTTTCAACCATAGCAACTTTTATTAAAACACAAATTGGTAAAATAAAGATATTATCACATGTTGATATATCAAACATTTTTTGAGTTAAATACATTCTTTGTGAAGAGATAGCAGATGTTTCCTTGACAAAAATAATGTTTATCTCATCAAGTGACTTACAAAGTATGGTATTTGTCAAGAAAACAATTGTTTTCTATTTATTCAAGATTTAATCGCTTTTCTTGAAAAACTTGAAGTGCATTTACTTTGAGACAGCTCAAAAGAGAGGCAAGAACATGACGTCATGAGCGTGTCATTGCGTCAGAGCATCGTTCGATGACGTTAGGTCATTGTTGTTATCCGTCACTAGTGACTGATAACACGTTCCATTGTTATTGTTACTAGTGACTGAAAACATGATTTATGTTCATTGATAGATTTCGATATTTCTTTATTAAGCCTAAACAGGAATGTATGTGTGTTTTTCTAATAAACTATGGTTATCCAAAGGTTAAATAGGATGATTTTATTTGGATTGGTTGATACAAGACATATTCATTAGTCCTTATTGTGTAACCAGTGATAACGTCAGGGCAACATTTACCTACCTTATACGTTGTGTTGAGACAGGTGTTTATCACACAATCCTTACTTTACAGATCCTTATTAAATCATGCATTATAAATGGTAAAAAAGAACTTCAAAATAATTTGATTCAACACATTGGAATTATGAACAAAGCCGAATGATTTTTAAACTTTATGAGAACTATTACGAATGAGAACAAAATAAAACTAATTAAAACAAAGTTTCTTTGACAAGCAGATATTTTTATGATCTATTGAACATAATGTTTGCAAACATTGATACAGGATGTCCATGTTGATATAACCATATTTCTTGTCAATGACTCATATACTGCTTGAATCTCATTGGTTCAAGCCAAACGTTTATGTGCAGCTATAAAAGTCAAAGTCAATGTTAGGATGCATTACGTTTCTCTTCAGGTCTGAAGCTCGTTTGAAACCGACATGATGATAATGCTTTGTTTATTCTTTCTCTTTGCTCTCATTCAGTCAGTGTTATGTTCTGAAACTGGTGAAGTTGGCCAAGTATCTAAGACCATGGCTACTTGTGGTCCTATGCTTGATACCATCATACGTTTTGATAGGGCTGTTAACAACCTGACGTGGAGGTTGGACAGCACTAACACGGAAGTGAGAAACATAAAGACAGAACTCAAGATCACAAAGATTAATTTGCAGAAGACCCAGAACGCCTTGAAAGGAAAGATTGACGAAATTGCAAACATGACTAAAGAACAAGGTAAGACATAACTGTATGATTATATATGGATCGTAATGCATTAACATTTTAAATATTTAATTGATATCCCATACCCTTATTCACAGAAATGTTACACTTCGGAAAAGGTTGATTGCATTCGCCTTATGAAGTGTATGAAAATGTTTCGAAAAAGATCTACCTTTTCACTAATGCAGTTAGCTATCTATCAAAGAGAATAGGTAAAAAGTTAGTTTTGATGCTCATATTCTGTGTGCATTTGTCACTTAGGAAAGTCAAACAGTTGCTAAGGATGGTAAAAGTATTTAATGTTAGATGGATGTTGAAGCATGGAAGTAAGTTTTATGTCAAATCAATTGATTAGTGATAAAGATTTTTCGGTTTCCCTGATTCAGTTGACTTGAACTGCACTTAATGTATCTTCCATATCAACACTTTCTTGTTATATATATGTCTTTCGATTGGCGTTTCCTTATCCTATTTAGTATCGTTCATGGTAAAGAAATGCCATTAGTGTAAGTGAAGTGAATGAAGTGTAACTAAGTCTACCTTGTGATGAAATTTGTTAACCATGCCAACAACTTCTTCATAGTCTAAAGCGGTAATTGTGGAATTCTGGTGAAGAAATTGACCTTGCCAAAAACTTCTTCATAGTCTAAAGCGGTAATTGCGGAATTCTGGTGAAGCAATTAACCTTGCCAACAACTTCTTCATAGTCTAAAGCGGTAATTTTGGAATTTTATTGTACATCTTCACTGTTTTGCCAAAGCATATATAAACTAGAGTGCAAAAGAACAGAAATGATTTGAATTTAGATGTATGCATATGTTTACAGGATGCATTTATCCTTGAGTAAATGATAAGTTTTTTCAACTTAACTGTGTAAGAGTATCAAATACATGGTTGAGTATATGTTTGTACATTTTAAGTGAAAATTAAGGTATAGGAATGTGTACCGTTTATGCAATGAAACTAGATTAAATGTATTAAATGTCAAAGTGCGTGAGCAGTGTTACACGAAAATCGGATATGAAAGAGAATTGAATAATGAATGTAATGCTATGTCAATTTCTTTCTGAAAACATACATCATAATGCTTTCTGTTATATATAGATTCATGATGATACAAGTAATATCAAAACAATTTGAATTTGAATTGGCTGTCAAGAGTTTGTCATTTTTTTCTTAACTAATAATATTAGTTAATTTCTGTATTCTGATGGATAACTTTCACAAACTCTATGAAAATGTTCAAAATGTATACATTGTTGAACATGTACATCTCTTTACATATATGCCTTTTTGATTTATTTATTTTTATGTACAAGTGTTGGTTTATCTATGCTCATATCCCACTGTTGATGTAATTGAGTAAATAAAAACTTGAACTTTGAATTGTTTAACCAAGTACAGTGAGTGACTGATTGTTTTACGCGGCTTGGACAATATTGCAGCCATTAGGGGCGACTAGGTATTGGAACAATAGGGGAATACTTGCCGAGTGCTGGATGATTGATACACCTTAAAGATCTCATTATAAGTTGATTATACAGATGCTAAGAATAAACAAGGTAAAACATCACATGAAATAATGAATACAAAACAATAATTAAATTAGTTGTATATTTCAATGCTGAATGCAAGTGAAAGAAGTTATATTTGAAGACATTTATATTTCATCATGCTTCACCATTTTCATTTGCAAAGCTATTTAGAATTAACTTGTATGTAAGTACCCTTTTCTGAACAGTTGTGTGCCCTTTTCAAAAAGTATTTTCCTGCCATTTTTTCCAACCTGGGGGAAACAGGGTAACTCCCGAAGTAGGAAATACTGAGTCGTAAGTGCAGATATCTATACCTAGAAGATATTAATTCTAAGAAGGAACATATTAAGTCCTACAAAATAGAAACTAAATGCAATATTGGAGATAGTCTCTCATTGAAAGGAGTTTAAGACACTATTTTTAAGTTGGATATAACACGACCTGAGATACTACATGTATATGTATGAAAAGTCCCTTCAGTAAATATACCTATCTTACCTGACGTCCTACATGTCCGTATCTGGTACCATCTCCACCCTAAGGGATATCAAGTTCTCGTGTACTTAAGGGCTACTCTCTTACCAAGAAAATACTTAGTCCTACATAGAAAATACTTATTATTAGTAAGAGAAACTAAATCAGGCCTACCAAAGAAAAAATCAAAAAGCTCCAAAAAGCAGCGAAACGTACGCAAAAATGCACGACTTAGCATCGAAAAATAGCTTTACACATCGAAAATTTACGAAACAACAACATTAAAGCAAGGATCATCATTTTAAACGAGCGACAGCGCAAAATGAAAGACTTGATAAGCAACATTCTTACTGCGCAAGCGCAGTAACCGAAGTAGGTCAAAACCTGACACCGCCTGCACATTTTCTATCAGTGTAGCGTTTAACATGGCATGTATCCGTGAATCAAACACTAACAATGTTCTTTAGAATTTATAATTCTAAATGAATATCCAAAATAAAATAAAAATTTACGATTAAAATATATCACTTATCATGAACACAACAAAGAGATATCGTATTTCGCTTCAAATGAGCATGCGCAGTCTTTCATTTTGGGCTGTCGCTCTTTTAAATTGCTGATCGTCGTTTTAATGTTGCTGTTTCGTAAATATTTGATGTGTAAAGCTATTTTTCGATGCTAAGTCGTGCATTTATGTGTACATTTTGCTGTTTTTCGGAGCGTTTCGATTTTTTCTTTGGTAGGCCTGTAAATTCAACTCTGGAAATACTATTTGTAAGGATGAATTTATCACATCCTACGTAATTTGTACTATATGATTGCTAGGAGATTTTAATTCCTCATTTATGTTAGAGTTTTTTCCCAAATACTTGTTGACACTATATTGTTTGTAGGAGAAATAAAATTAAATGTTGGATATAACATCTCTAAGAAATGAGAAGATATCAAATCCTACGTATTTGGTACTCCTACATAGCTAGGAGTTACCGAGCCCTATGTACTTATAATATCTCTTACAAAGGTGATATTAAGTCATACCAAAGAGAGATTCTAAGTCCTATGTTGATCCTGTTGATCCTATTAGATCAAATGAACATATATACCCTACGCGTGCATGAATAAACCTAGGTATATGATATTATCTTTAGTAAACGTTCCATTCTCTTATTCAATATCAACTCCAAAGAGTGTACCAGTGTGCTATTTTATCACATTGCCTTCAACCAGGTAACAAACGGCTGGGTTTATAGAGACACGTTTTTTATAAAGTCATTTTATTGAGTCTCAATTCTAGTTTAAGTTTATCTAATAAGCGAGTAATCTGCCAAGACAACGCTGTTGTCGCTGGACAAGACCACGTACCATTTATCACTGCCTTTTATGGCACTTTCAACGGGAACGTGCAAATTAAATCTACATAGATTCCCACTTTTTAATGTCTCTTTGGTTTAAACGATACAGTAAACCCCTGTCACATTTCAGCATATAATCATTTGTAAACCCCTGTCACCCTTCAGCATATAATCAATGTACGAGTAGTTCGTCTTTCACAAATATGATATTTGGAGACATTTATCAACATGAAATGAAAATGCATTTCCATGTAAACAAAATAATAAAATAGTACAAAACAAGTTGAGAAAAAATACATCTATAAACTTCTCAGTGACGAACCGATTGCAGACTACCAAATAGACTAACAAAAGAAATATTGAGAATTATCATCTAGCTAAGTGTCTAAGTATTGTACATGGGAGTGTTTACCTCAATTATAGAAAATACCACAAAAGGGAAGATCATGATCAAAACTGTTTTAATGTTATCGATGCTACTTTTCAATATTGGCATGGCATAATGTTTAAGCCTATCTCTTCCTCCCACCATTATATTACGATGATACTATGAATGAAAGAAATATATGTTATTTTGAAAAGGTCTGCCTACCGATTTGTCTATACATAGATAGATACTATTTGTATTTCTTGTAATCTCAATTCACATGTTATTATTCTTACTCACAAAGGATAGTGAGGGATCTTCTGGTTTTGTGCTTCAATGCATAATGTATGTTATATATCAATCGAAAACAACAATAGAGGCCATTTTTTAAATTTTGCCATTGAAGAAGCAAATCATCATCCTTAACTCTCCTCTCATCAGGAAGTAACTTTCTATCAAGCCATGAACATAATCAAGCAACATAAAAAAGATTTAATATGTGAGTTTGTCAACCAAAGTAATATTGAACTTAAGTCAACGTCTGTGCTGCAAACAATATCAAAGATTGTTTTCAAATTGATGGGTATATGTGATATATCATTGACTATTCAACAAAAATTCATTTAAATTTAAGGTTTTCAGAACTTTCCCTTTCAGGTTTCGACAGGGAGAATTCATTCCAAGTCAAGCTGATAAAACGACCGTACACACCTGGTCAATATGAACCTCTCAAGTTTGATGACGTCACACTCAACAAAGGTGGAGGTTACAACCCCACTTCCGGTATCTTCACTGTTCCAAGAACCGGAACCTATCTTTGCTGGGCGAATATTGTCAGTCATACGAACAATTATTTCATTCTGAGATTGATGAAAGAAGGGGAAGAGATTGTTAGAGGATTTACAGGTTCCGATCAAGGTGCTGGAACCGCTGTCATCACCTACTTGAAGACCTTTAAGAAGGGGGAGCATGTCTGGTTTGATGTCTATTATGGTTCTCTGAGCATTGCTGGAGAAAACTTTTCAAGTTATGGATGTCATCTGATGTAGATGTAACATTTCTGTAATAAATGTTGGCCGTCTTTATGATGTCTAGTCACTATCATTTAATTTTAAATTTTTTTGCTAATAGAAAAGGATGTTTACTAAATGATTAAATATCCTCAAAAGAAAAAAATACAATTCATATTGAAGACAAGAGTAATTCTATGGATGAACACCTTCTTTATTGGATGGTGGCGACGTTTCGGTATAGATTCTTATACCGTTATCAAGCATATGGTGAAAAATGAGGAATACAGCAATTTATACAGTTTGGTATGATAATGAGAAAACAATAACAGTAACAAATTCATATTGTGTTTGCAGGACTTTAAAAGATCATGTCATCTTATTGTTTACTGTTCTCTTGATATGAGAAATATATCTCATTAGGCATATATTAAACTAAATATACCTTAATTACCGTATCAAAATTTATGTTGGCCCCTTGGTATGGACAGTCACAAGTAGATTGTAACTTATGTTCTACTAGGAATGTCATTTTAATTTACAAAAATATTTTGTAACAAAAGAACAAGAAACAACATATTTACGAGATGCATTATTGAATTCGATATAAAAACTTGTTATCTTGTTGGATATCCGGAAACAGTACAGAAGTTGTTATCTTATTGGATATCCGGAAACCTCTTTAAATTTTGTTTGAAATTAAGATGTTTTTTATCTGAAGGCTCTTCTCCAGAATGAACAAACTATATCACGAATATTCTTATCATAATATTCTAGCATATCCACCATTAAAATCTAATGATGTTGATACATACATTGGCTATCACAATATCAGTTTTAAGAAGTGATGGGATGTATTATTTAAGCCAATGAATGAAGATAGGTGCAGATTATTTATTCTCCAATTAATACTATTTCTTTGGCTTTTGTCATTAAGATGACAAAATATACCTTAACATAGATCTGCCTATTCTGATTCCCAATCAGTATTTTGAATCTCAGATAGAATATTATTTAAAAATCATGTTGACAAATGGACACTGTCTTAATAATATATATATTTTTAAAACTATCCAATTAACATTTCAAAAACTGGCAAAGTTCCATAACAATGCCTCGTTCTGTATTATTTGACAATTTTGAAATTCAGAACAAGTAATCACTATTTAGAAACTGGAGACTTGGTAATTAAATAGAATATCATCTACCAGGGCATTTTATGAAATTCAGTGTTGCTCCTTTATTATTTAACATTATGTCTTATAATTCATATTTATCATTAGAAGGCCTCCAGCCCCAAAAGAAAACATATGCAGAGAGCAAGACATATTTACCCTTAAGAAACTTTGTCTTATTTGAAAAATACAGTTAACCAGGAAATGTAACTTTGTGATATTCTAGAGTATTATCTGATAGTTAAACAAGCACATTTAGATAACCGTCACAAGTTCATCAGGCCTGAAGAGCCCAAATGTTTAGTGTATGGTTTGGCGTCAGGCGTCCGGCCATCCATCTATAATTTACCAGGTTTTTACTTCTTCTTCAGATTGTACAGCTCCAGAGAGCTAATCGAATTTAGCTTACTAAATGGCAAGTACAAATTGTAGACACACTTCAAAAAGCTGTCTTCTGTGGAAAAGCTATCACAAAAAAAATATCAAATTAACTCAAAAGTAAATTAAAAAATTGTCAATCAGTTTAAATATAATGTCGCGAGGTCCTTTCAGAAACTTCATTCATTCTGATGTTTATTGTTAAGGTTTATGAAATCATTTGAAAACAAAAAATTACGTGGTTACGTAATTGCCTAATATAACATTTACAAATACATTTTATAAAACCTCAATAGTTTATATAGAATTGGCCAAATTTGTCAGGTAATAACATATGTTAAATTTTGTTTAATTTTAATGACTGTTGTTCAAGTTATAAAAGCGCATCAGAAGTGTGCTTCATGTAAGGACGACAGGATTCCTTGATAAAATGTTAACATTCAAAGTATATTTTGTCCTTGTTGAATGTGTCTTAATGTACTCATGTTTATCAGCGTATGTCCTGAATCATCTGAGGGATTGCTTTGCAAATTTTGTTATCGCGTTTTATGAAAGTTAATGGTCCATACTAATTAGTATTCATCTTTTACTTGTAGCTACCTTCAATTGATGAGTAATCTACAAGCTTATAATGCTAAGATTCACTCCTGTGATTTCCTTTGAAGGTTGACTAAAATTCATATATAAACCTGTGCTTGGCAAAACTGTCATGAAACAAATATCCCTAAATGAGTTATGCTAAACACAATGTGATTTTAAGAATATGTTTTGAAGGAGTTTATCATACCTGTTCAAACACTTATATCATTTTATCATCGTATGACACCTGCACAAGTTTTATGTTATGTTTACTTCCTTTGAGGACCATTACAGCACTCGGTGATATATTGATATGTAAAACATTGCCTCTCCTTGCACCAATTCGTAATTATAATAGACATAACAGTTGATGTTCACTTTGTATCAAACCTTAGTTACAGACCTGAAAATTCTAATAATATTAAATTGTTAAAAGCTGATGTTTCAGATAAAAAGTTTTACCATCATTAGCCACTTAAAACTGAAAGTAAGATAACTCAAAGAACAAATTTAAGCTCGAAATCATTAAATCAACCTTATTTGAAACTTAACAAAAATATTTACTTGTACTTTTACATTAATCATATTCATTTGTTGATATAAATGATACATGAGTGTGACACTGAATTATACGAGTATTTGATCTGGTTTGATGATACAAGATATAACCCCGTTCTATGCCTCATTTCATACTTGCAAAAAGGTAGCCTATTTTGTATGTTGTTCTAGATATACTATATAAATGCGAGCATTGTTAATAGTTACGTAGTTTTTTAATAAACACTATTTCCCTGTCATTGTGGAATGGTATACTGAATGCGATGCAGTTTCTGCTTTTGGCTTTGATGTGAGAACGAGATTTGGGGTCTAAATTGAAAATCCCATGATGTCAATTCGTAAGAGTTCAAAATGATGCCGCCTTGACATGTGCTATTATATAGCTTGGAAGTAATACCACTATAAGTGGCAAGCTTAGTAGAGAAATTTACATAATTACAAGATAAACCAAGTTTAAAGAAAACATTCCAGTTCACAAATCAGCAGTCCCATGCTTTTGGTGAGAACAAACTTCTAACAAATAGATTCCTTTCGGGGTACAAACATTCCAAATTGTTGCAAACTATAAAAAATTATCCTTATTTTCTTCTGATTAGCATATATCCAGCGATAACATCAGGACACATTTAAATTACTAATGTCTATTTTAGAGCTGTTTAGCCCAGGCATGTGTGAATCACACAATCGTAAATCGGTACACAGATCCTGGCTATGTAATCCATTCATAAATACCCAAAACACATTGAGAACTTTCACGAATTGATAATGCAACAATAAAACATTTTTGTAACATTCAAATAATTTTTTTGATCTATTGATAAATATGAAAACATTGGCACATGATCTTTAACTCAACATAAATGCTACCACTTGTCGAGTATAAATGGCATGTATTATTGAGTACTAGATACCATCAGTGAAAATATATGATATCAAGCAGATGTTAGCAAAAACAATGCTTCAGAGTAGCTTATAAATAATAAATCTTTCATCAGTTTCTACATTATACATGTTGTTACAGAGTGTTCCATAAACTTGTCAATGACACGTATTGCTTTGATATCATTGGTTCAAATGAAACGGATGTGTGCAGCTATAAAGGTCGTTGTCCTTGCTAGGGAGCAGTACGTTTCTTATCAGGTCTAAAACTCGTTTGAAACTGACATGATGATAATGCTTTATTTTTTCATCCTTTGTACTCTCATTCAGTCAGTGTTATGTTCTGGCCAAGTATCTACGACCATGGCTACATGTGGTCCTATGCTTGATAACATCCTACGTATTGAGAGGGCTGTTAACAACCTGACTTGGAGGTTGGACCAAACTAACACAGACGTGAGGAATATTTTGGAGACCACAAAGACCGAACAAAAGATCACAAAGGCTGACTTTAAGAACATCAAGAACGACCTCGTCTCCACAAAGGACGCGCTGAAGTATACAGAAAAGAAACTGGCATCGGCCATGTCAAAATTATCTCAATTAAACATCATGGAAGTGAGGATTGAAGAAATCGCAAACATAACAGAGAAATTAGGTAAGTCACCTTGTCAAGTTTTTTATTATTACCAATATTCACAGACATGTGATGTTTTGGTAAAGATCGATAGCATTCGCAGTATGAAAGGTATGCAAATGTTTAATTACAAAAAAAATATTAACAGATACACTGTAAAGTACCAAAAATCAAAACAGCTTTTTCAGCATATTACGAATTCCAACATGGGACATTGAACAATAATATATATTATTAAGAATTGGCCATGACATTATTAGTCGTGGGATAACGTCATGATTGGTGCTGTGTCAAATTTGAAATTCAAATTCTTTATTATTTCGTGGGGTTAGAGCAGCAAGGTACCAAGTGCATAATTCAACATTTCGAGAAAATCGCATTTTAAGTTTTGAGCGCTGAAAACTGTTGCACTGTTTAAGCTAACTAAGTCTAAGTATCCTTGTTAGATAGATTGGGTATCTAAGTATAGTTCGTATTAATGTCAAACATCAATTGAGTCATGATTACTAATTACGCTAATTATTGTAGATGGTACCTTTTGAATGAATGGAATTTGCTCAAAGGTTTGGGGCAGCAAGGTACCAAGTGCCACATGGCACCTTGTTGCCCCGAAACATCACCACTATTTTACATGTGTTTCAGAGCTGCAAAGTACCAAGTGTCACTTGGTTCTTTGTTGCACTAAGTATTTATGCCTCAATAACAGAGTTGCAAAGTACTAAGTGCCACTTGGTACCTTGTTGCACTAATATTTTGCTTAAACTACAAAGTTTCCAAGTACCAAGTGCCACATGGTCCTTTGATGCATTCAAAATTGTACATAAGAATAGAGATGCTAAGGACCAAATGTCACTTGAAGCCTTTCAATCTTCAAGATACATCCCTCAGACTCAGATTTGTGATCCAATGATTGAAGTTTCATTGTTAGTTAATTTGTGTATAGATAATTTGACATTATAACTGTAGCAGGTGATACAAGTTATATACCTCGCATATTGTATAATCATTAACATCATTTCTATATTGCGTGAGTTAAACGAATACGCATTTCAAAGTAATTACTTTCATATTGACAAAATAAACAACGTACCAAAATGCATTAACATAAATATATTATTCTGTAGCACTGACTTATGTTGGACAAATCTCTTATCATATTTATTAACTTGAAACATATCATCCCACTCCTTGCAATAGCAGATCATGGCAACCAAAATCCAGTGATGTTAATCCAAAGATTCAAAGCATGGAAGAAACTAATCTTACCACAAATAGTTAGAAAATCCTTCTTTTTTATAGTAAAAGAGATGTAAATTTTGGTAGTGTATGCAAGTGGTGAATGTTTTGCTACAGTGAGAGATTTCCTCCTTGTGTCAGACAGAACCCTGATATCCACGTCGTTCACCTCCTGGAAACTGTAGTTGATGAAGATTAATTCTACAGTCTCTAGTTTAATCTTGATCCACTTGATCCTCAGCCAGTTGACATCCTCTCTCCCAACCATGACTACATGACTTTTTAAAAGAAGTTCAGTGCGCATTTGTGCAGATACATTTACCTTAGTTCTCTTTTTACGCGGTTTCCATAGCTGAATAATGTTATGTTGCGAATGTTCTGTTTGAGAATGCCCCGATGTAAACAATTTCTGATTGAGAATTTGTAAACTTTAAATTTGCCAAAGGCTGTACAATAATGACCCTGAATGAATTGACTCCTATTTGCCCATCACAAGAATCCAGAAAATATGAACTTAATGTTTCCCTTGTTTTCCATTTAATTCATCCAACGTTTGTCCTGAATTTTGTATTGCACTATATTGCAATAGACTAGCACTGTATTGGGATACGTATTGCAATATAATACAAAGCAGAAATAAACACAAAAACCAAATTTCAAAACCAGAAAAAAAGTAATACATGTAAGTGTCACCATTTACCATAATTTATACATGAATGATATCTAGGTTGTCAATTATGTAAAGTTTGTAACTAAATGATATCTTGTTTGATAAGCCCTACTGATTGTGCTTGATGTTGATGACAAGTAAAGTCATATGCTTGCTTGGTTGGATTGTTTTGAAAATGTGAACATGTATAACATTTTGGTATTCCTAATGATTTTTCAGGTCTAATTTTGACATGTTTTGGATACTGAAGGTGTATCTTAAGCTCACATCAATATATTAGTTATTTGAAATTATATTGCGATATATCTATTGGAGTGTACCTGTATCCCAATATACTGATACAACGATAATCGTACACACCCTTTCAATAACTGTGGATCACTTCTGTCCTATCGACTTGTGAGGAAAGCAACAAAAAGGCAATTTTCAAGGGTGATAATGTTGTCTATTGAATATGTTTATCATTAAACATGAGGTTCAGTCTTTTTCTATGGAAGTTGCTTGCTGTATTTTATAATGCTGTTTGTATCGTGAAAAGAGTAATAACTGGATAGAGGTGCAAATGGCGTTTTTCTTTTCTCTCTTTCTTTGCCTAATACAGCTTCTTCTTTCCTCTTCGGCGAGTTAATCATCAAAATGAGAGAGTCATAAGACTCTAATGGTAGATACGGCTCATCAACATCAGAGGTGTTTGCATCACTTACGTCCGACGTGTCATGCATGCACTAATATCAATTGTGCCAAGGAAACTCCTCTTCAGCTTCTGTCTCTGGCGAACATTTGATTTTGTCATCTTCGTTTTTGTCTGATTCTTGATGACATTAATAATGGCTCATATGCTCATCCTCTATTTGATATCGAAGAAGAGGCTAAATCCAAAGCCTTTTTATGTACTTTACAGACATAAACGCATGTACCATACCCTATTGACAGCGATGTCATTGTTTGTAAAGATGAGCGCTAACTTTTTACAAGTTTAAGAGTTGTTTTACCTTGTTTACTGATATGTAAGGTACAAAGAATAGGCATGAATATATGATTTGTAAAAATTATGGCAACAATTTATATATGAACACGGCAACTTAGTGAACTAGGAGCTATGTTTCATATTTTTGAAACAGGTTTTGATATTTTATCCACAATAAAATATGAAATACAGTATGCATGTCGTACTAGATTAATTTGAAATATCAATAAGCTCACTTTTTCTCACCCTTTCTTCTAAACACTACTGGACCCTCAGTGCTGCAAAGTACCAAGTGTCACTTGGCTAGAAATAACTAGGCTCATTGCGTGAAAGAGTTGGGGCAGCAAGGAGCCAAGTGGCACATGGTACCTTGCTGCATCCACCACTTAGCACTTGGTACCTTGCTGCCCTGAACATTTCTTAGTTATGCACTTGGTACCTTTTGTCACAATCAAATATCTCTGTGATTCATTATGATAATGCTTTGATTTTTTAACACAACATAGACGGGATCACAATGATTAACAATATATGAAAAAGTGAAAATCACAAAAAAGTGCACTTGGTACCTTGCTGCCCTTACCCCACGATTTATTCACCACCAACGCTGGTACAAGAGCATATAGTTATATACAAGAATGTTCAATATATAAAATGTGAAGGTGAATTTTATATTAGTTTTTCAGTTCAGAGTTTACAATTGCCATAAATTGTGACATGACACTGAGATTCTTTTAGAACACAACAGCATTTTCACTTTATGAATGTTAGGGAAAACACAAAAATAATCAGGTATATAATTTCTTTTTTCACATTAGCCAAAGCTGAAAAAAAACCCAGACATAAACTTCATCAGCTATGGTTGTTGAGTCCAAGAGCTGGCAATTTCTATTTTCACGTGCAATGCCTTTCCAGGGGCCAGTTTCGATAGGCAGATAACGGTTGCTTGTTAGCAAAAGAGGATAGGATATAGATTTAGAGAGTAAGAGATATGGTTCAAAATATAAATATTTTTTTTTATAAATTAATATGTAATCCTTTAAGGCTGCTAGAGACATCAAAATTCCAGCTTTGGCCAAAAAAAATTTGTCCTTTAAAGGGGCAGTAGCACGTTTTTAGGGGGAATATAAGGTGATGTCAGGAAAATGAAGATAAATTGTTCCAATCTTTAGACAATGTATAAAAACTAAATGGAGCAGTAATAAATCAAATATACAATGTAAAGTTAAGCCATGCGATTCCTTTTCTTAAACAAAATGAATTAAAGGTGTTCACACAAAAATGGCTGCCAATGGATTTTATGTGAATCCTCATACTTTGTTCTCTGACTACGGATGATTGGTTTGTGTTATAAGATTTATGATACTATCAAAGTAGTACATTTAGCATTAACTTATAGTTATCGGTGAAACATTGAAAATATAAAATTGTCAAAAAACGTGCTACTGCCCCTTTAAAACACGGTCTATCATTGCAACATTATGATCAATATGATAGTACATTAGTTGATGAACATCAAACTCAATCCAAAATTGTTAAAAAACATATTCATGAAACACTACCAGGGATTACAGGAATAAAGTGATTCATTACTTCGTAAAAGCCAATGCATATTAGTTGAGAATTTCCATGGAGCATCTATGTTTCAAGTTTATACCAGATTTTGATAGCTTTTATCTACACATATTTTAAGAGGAAATCTTCTGAGCTCGCCATTTACAATAAAACTTGGGGTTGATGGACGTACACATTTAGCTAATTTCATAAATTTGACATGAGCTTTTTCAATTACATCTGGATTTTCATATCCTCATACTTCGACGCCATAAGTTAGAATTGGTACAATCATTACTTCAAAAGCTTTCAAAAGGCAGTCTGAAGGTAAATTATTATTGCGAGATCTTTTCAGAAGTGAGAATATGACTTTACAAGATCCTTCAAAGCAAAAATCATTCTTCTATTTCTTTGGAAATTGATTCCAAGGTATGTGTAGCAATCTGATATTTCGATATTTTCATTTCCGAATTGAAATGAAAGCTCTGAGTTAGATGCTACACCGCTTCCAAAGACAACAGACATAAATTTTCGACATGTTTACACTATTTAAGAAAACTATCCAGTGAATATGCGAGTTTTAAGGGAGTTTCTCCTAGAAGTACAGTATTTCAGCATTTAGAATTAAAGAATTAATAACCTTAAACATAAATCAATGTAGCCATGATCAGAGTTACCAATTGCTACACCATTATAACCTTGCTGAATTAAAAAATCTTCTCAATCATTAAGGAAAATTTAGAACAGTAAAGGGGAAAGGTTTTCTCCTTGGCGAACATACCATTAACAGTGATACATGACTTTTATATTACTGTACATATTTCTTATTAAATTAGAAAATTCCCATCAACATTATATGTTAACAACTGTTGCCATAAACCAACTCTCCACACCTTATAGAATGCTTTAGTAAAGTCGATATATGCACAATACAACCTTTTCTTAGAATATTCCAGAAATTACGAAAGAAGATGCCGTGCAAAAACATTATCAATTGTTGAAACATTTTCTCTGAATCCGGCTTGAGCTTGAGATAATATATTTTTTGATTCAAGTAAGGTATTCAGTCTCTTGCTGTATACACACGTTGTTGACACGAGTTACTTGAAAGAGATAAATGCTGCAAATAGCTATATATTGTATAGGTTAATACACCACGTAAGATGAATGTGTATAAATATTTGACTTAACTTATTCAATCTGCTAACTACTCGTTTATAATAGGTGTATAAGTCCATGTTTAAAAGACAAGTGATCGTATGAATAGGATGGATTTTGTGGGGGTGGTGATTATGTGTGAGATTTAATTTATCAAGAATTTTCATTTCTATTTCAACTTAACATTTATTTGAATTGATGACATTCATTGTTTTAATATAGATATTATATACATATATCTCTGCTTGAATGACCTTATCTTGGGGTTGTTGATCTAAGTACTATTTAAATTCCTAAAGAAAATGTAAATGACATTAAATTGAGGTTTGAGAAAAGACTAATCCAGTAAACATTATTCTGTCCAATTTGTCTTATTGTTGGGTGATTTTAATCAAGGAAGCATAGGTGTCTTGGTTTGTGTCAACAAACACGGATGGTTAAGTTTCGATTTTTGGTGCTCTCGTTCCAGGAGTAAGCAGAGATGTTTCATTTCAAGTCAAGCATTAAATTATATCTTTAATAAAATAAATTGACAACATATACTACTCAAAACTTATAAGGAATATATCCTTGTTTAGAAAATATCAGTATCATCATAAGTTTACATTTGTAATCTGCTGAAATATCAGTCACACATATTGAGGTATATACCTACATGTACCCTTTAACTCCTTTACCAGGAGATACTGAAATGGATCGATACATGTATCGTTGACAACAATATCCCAACTTGTAAATTAAGGTTCCACAGGCAATGGAAACATTTATTTTCCAACAAGATAATGTATTCAACAACAACTATATTAAAGAAGAAATGACTAAAGAAAGGTCTTACTTTTATTTAACGAGTTCAACTGTGTTATGCATTTGAAAGACACGGCTTCACTTTCAGTTCATAAGGAATATTTGATTTAGATTCTTGTTTTCTGTTTTCAACTGATTTAACCATTTCAATAAGAAGAAAACAACTCATGATTTACAACACAAAAGTAGTGATTGTGTCAATTTTTTTTTTTTTACAAACTTTGAGCACAGCTTCTTTGTGTTAGTTAACCACACGAGTTGTGGTGTCAATTCACACCTGTCACTAGCTGTACGTTTCACTGATTGTTGTCAGGTGTTACCTGAATAAATCTTTCACAGGTAGAAGTATTGTATATCTCCATCTGTGGTACACAAATCAGGACCTAGCACTTACGTGCAACAAGTATTGATTGATTTCTGATGAAATCACTGTTCTTGTATACTAAGACTGTGACGTATTTTTTTATTTACTTGATAGTCAATAAACAAATTACATATGAATTACAAACTTAAAACAACCCGTTTGCCAAAATTCCTGGATAAACATAAGCTTTCGTAAGTCTTAAAATAGTGTTATATTATTGATGTTTATAGATTCATTAAATCTCTACTTTTCATGTTAAAATTTTAAGCAGATAATGTAAGTTTAATGCATTATCTTTGCAAACAAGTCAGATCCCTTTTTCTATTAGACTTTAATTCAAAACATTAATACCATGATTTATCGTTTTTGAAAATATATTTCATTCTAATGAAATTGCATAATCATGCATAAGAAATATACTTTTTATAAAGTGTATTATATATTTTATTGACATTTTAAAACTCTTTGTTGGATAATACAGTTAACGCAGCGAATCTACAATATATTGTTGCATCATAAACTGCCACTTCATTTATTCTCACCTCCACTGCTTCAGTTACAGGATCTGACACTGCATCCATTTGGACAAATGTAACACATGGGCTTCTAGTAGAGGTGCTAGATTTAGCATTGCGAAAACTTTCCTGATTGTGTGCTGAATTAATTAATGGTTTTGACATATGGTTTCAAATATGAAAGTCCGTTTTATGAATAATCAACAATTTTAATAGATGGCATGAATACCAAAAACGTTATTTTCTTAAATGTTATGCTTGTTGTGATTTTAGACAAATGCCATTATTTATTTCTATTATATAATCAAGTGAACAAACAATATATATACATGTATTTATAATCAAGTGAACAAACAATATATAAACATGTATATATATATCTATCAATATGCGTCAATTTAATCAATTTATATCTTGTACATTTGTGATGTATACAAACAAATTTGAAATAATGTTGGTATTTTTACTTTATTCTATTATATATCTAATCACATTAATCACTGATCTACTTTCATTTTGGGATGATCAAATCCTTAGAGTTAACAGTCAATACTTTTATGACATAAAAGCGATAGGGAATATTTAGGTTGAATGATTAATGATAATGAGATACATTTTTCTAGTTTTGCGAACATTTTTCAACAGATATGATTTAAATGTATCGTGCTGATCATGAAGATGTCTGCTGTCACACCTTAAAGAAAGCAAGTTGACAAAAAAAACGTGATTTCAGTGTCTATAACACTCATATTTAGCCTTTATCAAATTTGAAAACGTTGGATGCGGTTTTTTTGACTGAAAGAAGATTTTGAGAACTAGTGAAATGAGAATTGTGATAAATTTGGAAACCGTTGTGCTTTGGTTTAGGGATTTCTTGTTTACAAAATACAGGACTTGCCCTAAAACAAATGTCCGTCAATCCATGGGATTTAATATATAAAGATTTATTAAAGATTTAATAGTATAATATGAAAACAAGCAAACTAGTGAGCATGGCTAACAAATACCCCGACGTGCATTTCACTTCACCCCTTTGGAGTAGGGTAGAAGACATATGCAAAATTTGACAATAATCTGATAAATAGTTTTTCAATAATAGGTCAGACAATTGTTGATATTGAAAAGTACCAAGTTCAAAACATTGAAGTTTTGAAAACATTCAAATATTAACGAAATGTGTTGTAATTTTGCACTTCACCCCTCCAAGTAAGGTAGAGAACATCTGTAAAATTTGTAAACAATCGAATGAATAGTTTTTCCGAAATAAGTCGGACAAGAAATGTCCTCGGACGGAAGGACAGACGGAATCGTTGGTATAACTATATACCCTCGACCGTTGGTCGGGGGTATTAACATCAGCTTTAATGAAATAGTATTGGAAAGTTTAACTCTTATTTTGGAAAAAAAAAACCAAATTTACTTTCACCTTGTAAATCGTCTTCAAACGTTTTGTTTGTACTTTTTTTATTCATTTAATGCACAGTTTGATAAAAACATTTACAATCAGCAGCATGTTCAGATTACAATCACAAGTAAATTTCTGAAAAAGGATACCTTCATTTCAACTGTAGCTTGTGATGACATTGGAAAAATACGTTTTTACCCATACATGTAGCTGGAAATAGGTGATTGACAATAACATATTTTTCGATAGTCGATGTTCTACATAATAACTATATTAAATGATGAAATAATAATATATTCTATATAATCTAGAGAACGAAAAAATAATTACCACCCTGAAAGATTTACAATAATGGTAGAACATGAAAAACATTATTCTGAAATGAAAAACATATGAAATCAAATTAATTCTCCGAAACATTACTGAAATGAATACTCAGAATCAGCATACTTTGAAATCAATAAAGTTATCTTTTTTACATGATTTTAGATTACTCATGCAATATACTCTGCTAGACACTGTATTTAAGTAAAGTACAGAAAAGTTTATTTGCAATAATAGAGTAGCAAGTATTGTTTTTACATCCACAGGAAATCTTTTACAGAAATTGTGACGGTATTGAGGTTTTCTAATGCCTACCTGGAAAAAGGTGTGAACTGAGTCGAGTGCTTCAGATAATTATAGCACGTAGAACCAGCTTGGTGCAATAATTTACAATAGATAGATAAAACATGTTAAAAATTAGTCCGAAATAAAAAATAAAAATTCAAATATCTGAAACATCACATGATTTATAGTCAACGACTTGATGCAGTATGTGTTTCTTGCCCTTGATTATTGATAACCAAGATCCCTGCTAGGCATTTTATTGACATTGTGAGATTTCGTTAAGAGTGATACAGAGATATATTCTCAATACATTTAAAAGATAAAAAAACAGAAATGGATTACCATGTATTTTATATACCCAAATGAAATCAAATACTGTAATGTGAAATTGTGCAGTTCCTTTCAATAATACAATGGATCTGTATAGCTTGAATAGTTTGACGTATCATCTCTAATGAAATTAAAACTGATAGCATGACTTCTTACCTTTAAACAGACAGGTGATTAGGTTTCCAAAGAAAAACTATTATGCTCACTTTTTTTAAGATATTATTGTTTTCATTATTTGCTATTTCCTGTAACAGCATTAAATAAAATCCTGATTACATCCATTACGTAATTATCAAACCCTGCAAATTCTTTGTCACACCTCAACTTAGTTCGATTTTTTAAGAATAATGTCATCTATTTTATTAAATTATTAAGTAGGTTTTAGTATGAGATGCAGGTAAAACGTGATTGAACACAATATTACTGTATTTAAAAAAAGAACACAATTCTAATATAATTTACCATCTACATGATTTTTCAAGCATCTTAAAAAATATTGTTCAACAAAACGAGGACAATTATTCATAAAAAGCCCGTCACTTTCAAAAAATGATTGGTTGAACAAAAAGGTACAGAAAATAAAAAGAAGATATTTCTGAAATTGACTTTCCAATGATACTATATGGTCTTAATGGTCTGATGTCTATGTAAACGTATTCGAAAATAAAACTGCTGTGCAGAGTTAATTATTTTACAACCAAGACCACAGAACAATAGGTAATGAAATCAATTCATATAAGCACCTGCCGGTCATAAATAATGAAAACTTTTATCTCATTGGCTTTTCTACGGAAGTCTCACATTTAATTCGACAATGAAAGGTCCAGGTTCGTTTAAGTGACTATTCAGTTTTTATTTTATGTCCGAACATGTATTGCATGGTCGTTTGCGCTTTCGGTCAGACTGTAGACACAAGCACATGGGGCATGGATATTGCTCATATACTATATATAACAAGGCTTTCCAACTGGTATTTTGAACCCGAAATATAAACATAATTACAAAGTATTCTGTAACGTGTTCCCAAATGCCTTATCTTTCATTCGACATTGAACTTGCATATATGTCACCCTCCTAATTAGAACTAATAATGGTTTGATTATGTCAGGCGAGTTCTACGGCGTTATCACAATTTATTCAATTTTTGCAAATTGATTTTACTTTTTATTAATAAAGTATAAAACCTCAAAAGTTTTATAAAACTTGAACAAGAAACCATACATATATACACAGCACACATATACTTTTGGTTACCTTTTCAAATTACCATTACATCATTTTAATATTTGTATATTCAAATTTCTTAACCGTTTTGTAAATATTAATATATAGAAACGGTTCTTTAGAATGTCCTGATGTGTGATTTTGATATAAAAAAACTTCTTTTTGGTTTTTCTCTCCTTAATCTAGATTGCATATGTTTGCATACATATATACTGTGAATTTGTTTCTAAGTGCACTCATATCACCCTACCAAAATTTAGGTATCAATATCTGACATTAGTTGTTTTTAAACTTAACTTTCATTAAAGATTTAATTTAATTTGAAAACATCAATATTTTAATATTGTGGAAAATCGTGCAAAATTTGTTATCCTTTGTCTTTTTATGATATTTTGAAATATGGCATCAATTTAAAGTTATAAACATGAACTACCTTAGACACTAAGCTGATGTGAATCGGTGTCTGAATATCTGAAATATTGGGTACAGGGTGCTTCCACAAACAATAAAATCTTGGACACACGCAGAGCAAGTGTTTTTTCTGTATACTCTGAATGTTTATTTCTTTTTAGGGGCCAACGAAGATGTTTCCTTCCAAGTCAAGCAAATTAAGCACCCCTACATCCCTGGTATTAACGAACCTCTAAAGTGTGATGACGTCACATTGAACAAAGGTGGAGGTTACAACCCAAATTCCGGTATCTTCACAGTGCCAAAGACAGGAACCTATCTCTGCTGGTCCAATATTTTGCCAGTTGTTAAAGCAAAATTTTATGTAAGATTAATGAAGGAAGGACACAGGATCGTGGAAAGTCACACTGGATTTAACCAAAGACCTGGGATCACCACAATTACGTACTTGATGAGCTGCAGAAAGGGAAATCATATCTGGTTAGTTCTCAGCGGATCAACCGTGGGAATGGACGGGTATGGCCGATCAAGTTATGGATGTTATATGACATATATCTAATCTGTTAATAAATGGTTCTCATTTCACGTGAGTCTCAACTCGAATACACTTTTACATGTACTTCTTTATTCGTAAATGACATCCTTCTTGATTCTACAATAATCATTAAATATGATATAATCTTCTAGACCTATATTTTGTAAGCTCTTAAAAAGATGCCTTTGTCACATCAATTTGAAATCTCTTTTAGCAGAGATTGCAGGATTCAAATGTTTTCGGTTGTCCTACAGTAGAGATACGTAAAAGGTTAATCACCATTAGGGCTATTTGTATTTATAAATTCATAAATTTATGAATTTTCTACATTTTATATATTTAGATTTCAAATCCAAACATTCTTGTAAAAATAGGTTGAAATGCCGTCATGCAAACAGTACATGAAGAGGCAAAACAATAAAACTATCAATGAAAATAAATATATACTCTCCCAAAAAAAGGCATAAGTAATTTTTCAAATAATGTAATTCTTCACCTTCCGAAACAAAAATGTCAAGAAAAAGTATTCTTGCTTGAAACCATTGGTTAAATGGATGAACAAATTGACGCAGTCTCTTTAATGCAATTCTTCCTCATTTTTTCTACATGCAGTGACCAGTCGTTGTTGTGTCTCGGATGTTTACGTATAGGTTGATTTAATTCATACAGTTGATTGTTTTATTTGGCTTGAAATCTAGTGTTTGAGATGGCCTTAACAACTCATTGTCTTTGAAAATCCAGGGTATGAGCAATCTGACAGTCTGCAAGTGAATTCAAGTTATGTTCGGAACAACCCCTTGGTCGGTCAATAAGCTGATGCAAGTGACGTTCTTGGACGTTGTTGGAGTTGTGTTTGCTTCTCAAATTCTTCAGATCCACCAATTAACCAGATTAAAGCTGTCTCATACGACTACTAGCATAAACTATGAGACAAATCTCCTATTCCAACCGTAAACAATCCAAAGTCAATTTTATTTGTTAATTGACAAATGTTTGAGATTTTTATTAAACCAAAGTCTTATGGAGGTTCTGAGGTTAAAGATCTTGATTCGAAAAGCCGAATATATTGTATACGGCTAGTTCTGTCAAGAATACAGGTACCTTTTGTGAAGAGTGTAAGGCATGATGAAACATTTTAATTTTTTAAGACAATTGATACTTTAATTTGCTATATTCATATTAAAATTCGCATTAAGTGACACATGATTCAGTTTTTTTGACAGATATGTCGATATCTTTGTAAATCTATCATCTAAAATATTATTGAATTAAGAAGATTTTTGTATTTACAAAAGACTACTTCATTTTTCACTATCATTTCCTTTTTTAATATTTGGCTTCCGCTTCAAAATTTACATGAACATCAAGTTACTTGATTCCAAATCCAATCCAATAGTTGGTGGATGGGGCGATATAATCGTTGACTCGTCTTTCCGTCCGTCTGTCCGTTATCACATTGTTTTCGGAGCAGAAATTGTAAACCGATACAGCTAGCTCAATGACACTTGATATATTGACTAATCATCGCATGTACTTGTGACATTTGGGGTTTTCTACTTACTGGAATTTTTTGGTCTGGAAACTTAGAAATGTGTTTCTGGAGCAGATCTCGAAAACAATTTGGCTTTACTTAATGAAACTTGGTATGTTAACTAATCATCACATGTTGTGGTGCCTTTTAGGGTTCTCAACTTTCTGGATTTTAAAAAGAATTGCCGGCTCCATGGACATGCAATTTAGAAATGTGTTTTTTGGGCAGAATTCGAGAACAGTTAAAAGTCTAGCTTAATGAAACGTTGATTTATCATCATATGTACTTGTGCCTTTTGGGGTTTTCAATTTTCTGGATTTTAAATATTGTTGTGGTTTTCATGGAAACGCAACTTAGAAATGTGTTTCTGGGGCAGAACTCGAAAACAGTTAGGCCTAGCTTAATGAAACTCGTATTGTTGATTTATCATCACATGTAGTTGTGCTTTTTGGGGTTTTCAATTTTCTAAAAAAAACTATTTTTGTGGTTGCCATGGAAACGCAACTTAGAAATGCATTTCCAGAGCAGAATTTGAAAATTATTAGAGCTAGGTCAATGAAACTCGTATATTGACTAATAATGACATGTAGTTGTGCCTTTTGAGATTTTCAACTTTCTTTAATTTTTCTGGTTTCCATGGAAACAAAAATTTTAAAGTGCGTTTCGGGGCAGAATTTATAAAAAAAACATTAGGGGTAATTTAATGAAACTGTTTACAAATGTGCCTGTTGGTGTTTTCAAATTGCAGGGACTTAATGACATTCTTAATTCAAACATTAATTGTTTTTTTTCTAAACTGTGTCTCACCGAGGAATGAAGATGTTTTAATCAAACAGCATATTCAATTGAATAGGATAGTTGTTTTTCTCTCTCTTCACATTCACATGAGGTGATATGTGAGGCGATATGGGGTTTATCGCCGCTTTCAAGAGTATTTCACTTATATCGCGGATGCTAGTATTATTGCGGGAAGTAGCCCGCAACACTGCTGTGGATATTTATTGCGGTGAAACCTGCGAGCATCGGCTTGTACTAGCGAACCATTGGTGGTACTACGCTGAAATTCAGTGTAACATTGCACCTAAACCTGACTGCGTGTAGAACAGTTAACTACTGCAGACAAAATTGCCGAGTCCCTGGCGGGATTCGAACCACGGACCTCCTGATCCGAAGCTGAATGCGCTAACCACTGCGTTACCACCCCCCCCCCCCCCCTCCCCCCCCATTCACATGAGGAAGTTGACGATGACTTTATTCACACAATGAGTATATCAAAATATATGCTTAAACTGATCATTTAACTTCGGTGGGGCCGGGGGGGGGGGGGGGGGGGAGTCATCTCTTCTGATGGCTCTTGTTACAACTTGCAATAATCTTAAAGTCAAAACATATGTTTTTGATGCAAGCTTTAATATGTCAATGAGCTGTTATCTAAATATTGCCATGTAACATTTCATATATAAAATCGATAGTGTCTCCTATCATTAAACGAGACTATCCTTGCATTTTCTCCGTAGACATGGATAAAAATGTCTGTCTGTCTCACTGTTATTTGGAGTCAATGAGGTTTTCTCAATTCATCCCGATTTTAGACTTTGATCTTAAAATTTTGAAGATACCGTAAAAATCGATACTGGTGCATGTGACTTTGTAGATAATACAATTTCAAATCGTACTGTAAATTTCGACATGACCAAAAAGGTATCAAATACCCTACATGAATTCGCATTCATCATCGAATATGCCGGGATGGAAGAATTGTTATAACTTTTACTTCAATTCACCAATTTCCTTTATAGCATAATTGAAAGAGAGAGGCTTTTACTATCTGTTAATTTGTTAAAGGTATTTCCATCTAGTTTTAATAATTCTGTTTTGTTCCAAGCTGCTTTAATCATTTTAAAAGAAACAAACTCTTATAACATACAACACCAATGAAGTGATTTACCAATTTGTCAAGTATTTTGTTTCATTTCAAATAACTTTAAACACAGTTTCCATTGTGTTTGTTAATCACACTAGTTTTGTCATTTCGCACCTGTGTCTAGGTGAGTGTTTCCCTGATTGTTATCAGTTGTAACCTGAATAGATCTTTCACAGGTAAGAGTATTGTCTATCTCCATCTGTGGTACACAAAACAGGACCTAACACTTAGGTGTAACATGTATTGATTGGAATATGATGAAATCGCTGTTCTGGTTTTAAAGCTGTGACGTGTTTCCAGCGTACCTTGAGGTTGAATATCTTGATAGTAAAAGATTTAAAGACACAAAAAAGGTTAAAAATCCCCTAAAACTAAAATATAGTATTGTAGGAAGATTAGGATGATCTGACTAATATAATCAATATGTACATTGTACTTTGTAGTACATCTCTTTTGCCAATAATACGTGATAAACTATAGCTTTCATAAATCTGAATAAGAAATGTTGATATATTGTTGATGTTCATACATGTAGATACAAATAAAATCTCTACTTTTGATGTGAACATTTTAAGCAGATAACGTTAGTTCAATACAAAATGAATGTGATACTCATCACTTTAATATGCCTTTATTCTATTTTCTCTTTAATTATGTATATAAACACCGAGATTTTACGTTTATGAAAATAGAAGTCATTTAAATAAATATATTCTTTATAAACTTATGGTATGTATGTTACCGATCTTTTAAGACTTTGTGTCGGTTCATACAGTTAATGCGGGTAATCTACAATAAATAATGTTTCATCGTACTATAGCTACTATAAACTTGATATATTTACACTTTCTGTGCCTGATTGATAATTGATCTTGAAATATTAAACAATATCCAACAAGTTTCATTTAAAAGTCTGTTTCATTAATTATTAGCCATTGTAATAGATGCAATACAGTTTTAGTTTGTATAAAATTATTGTATCCTTCAATCTTATGCATTTTGTTATTTTGCACATATGCAATTATTTGTTTCTACTATATTTCTATTCATCTATATCTATTCCGTCAATTTATTCAATTAAGATATTGTACACTTGTTAATATATTAATTTATTAATAAAAACAAACCTGTTTCGAAAGAATATTTAGGTGAAATTATCTTTTTATTTTCTCTTTATTCTAATATATATTTAATCACATTAATCACTGATCTATCTTCATTTTGGGATGATTAAATCCTGATGGTTAACAGCCCATAGTTTTATGACATAAAGGTGAAAGAGATTATTTAGGTTGCATTAATAATGGCACGCATGAGATACATTCTCTAGTTTTAATCCCAGTTTTCAACAAATATGATTTTAATGAAATGTGCTAATCATGAAGATGTCTGCTGTCGTACTTAATAAAAGAAAAAAACATATTTTAAACATGATTTCAGTATATTTGATTCTCATATCGAGCCATTTACCAAATCTAAAAACGTTAAATGGTTGGCTGAAAGAAGATTTTTAGAAGAAGTGAAAAGGTAATTGTGATAAATTTGGAAGCCGTTATGTTATGGAATTTCTTATTTTGACGATTCATAACTTAAGCTGAATACAAATGTTCCCAAATCCGACGGAATTTGATAATAAAGATATAAATACTATATTATGAAAACAATCAACTTTAATAATATAGCAATGGAGAGTTTGTTTACTTCAAATTTGGAAGAAAAAAACAAATAGCGTTATATAGTATATATAGGAACATTACAATATTTTATTAGATTACAAAAATCGGTTTTAGGCGTTTATAACATAATTTTATCTAAGGCAGTGAAACTTGGTAACACATATAACAAAATAACAAAACATTTTTTGGCGCACAAATTCATTCAAATTCAGCATATGTTTTGAAAGGAGTAGACGACTTCTTACAAAATCTGCAATAGATTCTCGCACGTGTTTAACAAGATTTGAACAGCATCACTAATAACAACTGACAAACTCGCCCGTCAGGCATTTTGATTGACTGGGAGTTTATATTATTTTAGCGTGAGCAAGATGATAACCCCTCTCGATAGATCAATTTTAAATGTCAGTCATTTCAACAACAAAATAGAATCGTTTCAGATAGAAAGAAATACAGATTTTATTGGTATATATGACCCTGAGACCAATAGTATAATGTAAATGGTTTCTCTATAGAAAGAGCGCTACCATGTAATAGGACAATCATAATCTCAAAATACTATGTCAATAACACGACTTGACAAATTGAATGGTAACGATTAATATGGTATAGAACTACGATAGTTTGTACAACAACTGGACATTGTTTGTTGTTAAGAAGTTTAACAATTTTTTAAGTTGGGTGTTTACAGAAAAATAAAGGTAACTATGTAAAGCTCAAACATGAGCATTGAGGACAAGTAATACATCAAGTAAGAAGTATTCATTCTTCATCCGAGAGGTTACAGTAGTACAGTAGGAACCGATGGAGGTTTCATTATCTGGTTCTATTGAGAATCGGTTCTATCTTTCTACCTTAGGAAGTAAAAGAGGATAAATACAGTTCAGGCTTAATATATGTTTTTAAGTTTAGCGTAATACATGTAACTTATACTATTCGACAAACAAATATTATAAAACCATTCCTGCTGATAAATGTCTTTACATCTTTGCTGAAGTAATTTCAAGTAAATGTTGATGACCACTTTGTGGAACAGGTCGCAAATTACTTTAACTTCCACAATTCCCAAGAGTTTTAAGATTGTATCAATGCAGACAATTTTTTGGGGGAGTCGTATAGATGAAAGTGAAATTAAATGTGTTATCAATAGCTTTAAAATGGGAAATCTTGTTAAATCGTTCTGTAAAACAGCTAAAACCACTTTAAAAAGTACATGTAATTTCTGTTCTAGAGACCTGATGGATGAGTTAGATGTTCGCCCATTTGAGGAAAATCCCCTGACACACCCGAGTGGCAAGCCTTCTAGTTCTAAAAGTCAATCCATCGGCACTTCATGTGACATTTGCGATAAAAATTATGCAAGCAAGAAATCGTTACAAATTAATTTTCAGAAGCATAATGGCAATATGGCTTCTTGTACTTTTTGCAAGAAAAGCTTCTTCACTAAGTATACACTAAATTTACATGTCCAAGCCACTCACCAGGGGTCAAGAATAAAATGTGACAAATGTCCAAAAGAATTCCAAACAAAACTTGGCATGGAGAGGCATTCACAGAGTCACACTAAGATGTACACATATCCTTGCACCATATGTGGAAAAGGGTTTGCATATGTTCATTCATACAGGGAGCACATCAATCAACATCATAACCTGAAATGTGATTCTTGTGGAGCCACATTTGTTAGAAGGAGTGATCGCAACTTCCACACACGGATTTGTACAAACGCTGATAGCATAGAATGCTCAGTTTGTAAGAAGGTATTCAAGGCAAAAAAGTACCTACGAGAACATTTGCGTACCCACAAGCCAGAACACAAGTACCAGTGTGACAAATGTGGCAAAGAGTACTCCCATCGCGGATCTCTCAAGAACCATGACACTCGAACCCATAAGCGTTGATTTATCCGAGTTTCTGTATAGTTGGTCAGGAACATTTCTAATTCAAATGATTGTTAACAGATATTTTTGTCTAAACATGTAAGAAGTTCATTTATTTGCATCATATAAAAACTGCATTTATTTCCTTCAAAAAGTGAATCAAAAAGACAATTGAAGGCATGCATTCAAAAAGGGCACATGTTCTATTGAAATAACATAGGACATGTGCCCTTGTTGCATTCACCCCTTCAATTTAAAGATTTCATTTTCGTCATAAATATATTGGGTTATAACTTCTTAAACCCAATTTTAAGACATTCGCTTTTTTTCTTTCATGTTCAATAACGTGAATCATGTTCATTTTTTAAGGTTATCATTTTCGTGATATTAGTGTTAAAACTGCCTCACATGCATGTCATGTAAGAAAGGAGTTATTTAATTATATTTCAATTACAATTTATATTTGACTCTGTTTTCGGTGCAAAATACAGTATTTATTTATTTATTTATTTATTTATTTTTCTGTATCTATTTATATTCAAATGTGGAACTAGCGCATTGGCTAATGCACGAGACGATGCAAATCATTCTTTTCCATCCCAGTAGAGTGATCACTGTTCCATTTCAATCATGATTATCATTTTTTATGAATTGTGATTTATATTGATCCATATTGATCCATGTGTTTATATATAGATCTGGCATCTATATTTTCTTTAACATTCTCGACAAAGATGCGAGTTTTGGTGTTTTCCTTTCGCATTATTTGCATTCAGGGTTAAGTTTGTCAATTTCACATTTAAGATTTAAGAACTAAAAACCAAAACCACAGTTAGATTGTCTTTTATTCTCAGTCAATGCAATTGGCTACAGCCGAAGCTCATTGTCTATTCTATTTACTTTTGTTTTCTTACATATTTGATTTAATCGATACCAAGGCGTCTCTCTGGAAGAATTTTGGACTCATTTGTTTTAAAATGCTCTCTGACTGGTTGAACTCCACGACCTGGCTCGCTGGGTCTACTTATAGAACTTGTCTTCCGATTCCGCTTTGTCCTTGCCCGTTCCTCAGTATCAAAATAGTGATCTCTGAAATGAGTCAATAGTGAAGCTGTTCAAACGTAAATTTTATGTACGTGGATTAAGATATACCTATACCTACTTTCAACAAATACATTTAGGCAGCCCTCTCGGTTATACCTGGGATCCGTTTTCTTTCTTGGTTAATTCCTTACCACAGCTGCGTATCTAAGGTTTGTACCTGCGTATTCTAGTGCAAATATCATGTCATTTTGAATCTGACTCTTTCAGGAACCCCAGCATTAAAAAAACAACCGGACCAAATTTAAATTTTACTACATAACTCAACATTCGTTTCCATTACCATATTCTTATGTCAAACCTAACAGTTAACCTTACCAATTCTGACATGTCATTGAAGTGATCAGGGCTCGAAATTTCGAAAACACAATTTTGAATTTATCTCGGCAAAAACCTTCAAAAAGGATTAGCCCTGCATCGTATTTGTTCCTTTGCACTAAGGCAATGTTTTGGTGCACTAAGGCAATGTTATGGTGCTTGTTTCTGTCCCAGGGAGTCTGTATTATGGAATATTTAAATCGATAAATACGAAAATCCGAATATCAAATGACAATGACAAAGTATGGTTAGTTAACACATGGACAATTTGTAATAATACTGTCAGTACTGCTGAAGTTGTTTGATTGACTTGCAAACGAAGCCGAAATCGCAAGACATTTGCACTAATATGCACAAGCAAGTGAACAAACTTAAAGTACACATATGTATATATTCAGGAAAAAAATTAAAACTGCAGTACCAAATGTTCTTGACTTGTAAAATTTAATCTATAAATTTACTTTTATATCTTATACCAATCATTAAAAAAGATTCACGTATTGTATTCAACCATTCTTTCATGCGTGTCAATAAACAGCAAGATATGATCGTATATGAACGTGAATGATAAAGAGCTCTCAATAAAACAAGTGACAAGCTATTTACAAAAGAACTCAATGTGTATTTGGAGATAGACATGATCTTCAAAATATAAATTCGAATTGAATGGGAACAAATATGCAAATTATGATTAAATTTAAGAAGCATATAAATAATAGTAAATGCCATATTGTTTATGCACAATAATAATGTAATACAAAGATAATTACCGTTTTTGAAGAGGGTAAGGAACCTCGCTGCTTTCTTCTTTTGTGCTATCGAGCTTGGTTGTTTCATCTAGCTCTAGTTTACGGGCTGGATAGAATGGCTTCCTTGTTGTTCTCATCAAGAAGTTTCTGAAATAAGCATGACATAGACGCTGGTTTACAATAATACGATTGTGGTGAAATGAAAATACATGAGTTAGTGAAAATAAACTTCCCTAAAAACAATATGAATTACAATCAAAGACAAAATAAGGTCCAATGAACCTCAATAAAGGTACAATTAACGACGGGGAGACAGACACGTTAAGAGACATAAACTGAGACATTTGGTCATTACCAGTCTTTCTGTCTGGCTTTTGTATACGGATATACGACGGAATCCGACGGAATCCGATTCAAGGTTTTAAATATAAATCATTGTCAATTGAAAAGCCTTTCGACACTATATTCTATTAACATTTTCAGAAATAGCTAACTCAAGGGCACGAATATGCATGTTATCATATTTGGCAATTGGTTTAAACAGCAGTTACCTTGAGCTTGGGTCTTGTCTGTGATGCATAACTTCAGTCACGTTTGCGATGAGACGACTGATATTGACTGCCTTTGGGCAACACGCTTTTATCCATTTTTTGTAGTTTTCAGAATACTTAAAGACTGCGTACACAGCATTAAGTGATTGCTTTGGAAAATTTTTGATAACTTTGAGAGTCAGTTCACAAAGTTGCAAAGGGCTATGATTTGATTTCCTTCTTTTGCTAGACTCAATATGAGACCCATCTCCAACCAAATCAGATATGGTATTGACCTTCTTATCTTTAGGCCATGATTTACAGATCATTTTCCCCTTTTTCACTTGATAGGCTTCAACACCTTCTGCAATAACATCAAGTTCTCGTTTTGTGAGTAACATAAGCTTCTTTGCCGACTCATTACCAAACATGTTTGCCAGTGAGACAGTATCAGTGTCCTTCCATCTCTTGTGAATCGGTAAGAGGGTCTGGTGGATTTTCTGAAGTTCTTGAGGAGTCAAACAACATTTCTGTGACACATGTTTTTGTCCATGTTCATTAGTGTCATTGTTGTCTAGAATTTGATGACTTTCATCAGAAGACACATTGAGTTGCTGTTCTATATTGCACAAGTCTTGTTGTATACCACTCAGTTCAGTTGAAGCAAAGTCTTCCAAAACGGCTTCTGGAAGCCAGGCAATATCCCCATGTGTATTTTCTTCATTTGTCGACTCAGGTTCATCTTTGTTGTCATTTTTTGGTTTTCCTAGCAAAGTTGATACTCTGCTCCAGTTAATCAGATTTACAAGTTCAAAGACACTTTTGTTGTGATTTGACACTGGGCCATCCTCCCCGAGTGTCTTTAAAAAGGCAATTATTTCTGGTTTACTCTTTTTCTTTGCTTCACACCACAGATCATTCTGCAGCTGCATCAGTGTCAGCGGTTGCCCACCTGAATTTCTAGATAACAGTGTGGTTCATTGTCCGTCAAAGGACATACCAACAACATTTATGCTACTTTCCCAACATGCCTTTAGCACCGATTCACACATGTTACGCATAACCTCTCCAGGAATGGGATGGAATGGGGTCTATCAACTTTCCACATCCTGTCTGTATCTTGCAAAAGCCATACAAGAACCTCAGTAGATTTTTTCCTGCACAAATTGTGAAGACGTGTGATGCTTTCTTTTACATCATGTAGGATTTCCAACAATTTCCATTTTGCTTCTGTTTTAGATGATTGAGAAGGAGAAGCATGCTCACATGCACATGTGAATGGAGAATCCTCAGATATCTGTAATATCTCAGGAAATGTACTTGCCTTCTTAGACAGAAACTCGCCCATGAACTCTACATTTTCTTTGACAAATGCCTTTAGTTTCTCTTTTACTGAGCTGACAAATGGAGACAGTTTCGATGGTCTTCTTGGGTTATCACACAGATAAAGCTCCTCAGCCTCTCTTGAGAGAATATCCCACAGGTTTTTGTCAAAACGCACTTTGAAGACAGTGGAACTTTCCTGCCCGTAACTAAGGAACAAAAGTGTGTTGACCTTCATTGCAACCATCTCTGCTAGAACCTGACAAACATAATGCTCAGGAAGCTGGTAATATGTAGGAACTTTGTATTTTACCTTCGGTGGGCATTTAAACTCACAGGCATGTACAATGTTTGGGCTGTTCACGGTATAGGAAACATGATTGCTTGGAAGCTCACAAAGACCTCCATCTGGGGATACCAACATCAGGGGATTGATGTTGTCACTGCATGATACAACATATGAACCAACCTCCATGTATGTCAACGACGGAAACAGAAACGGCAGGACCACACCAGTCAGTGTTGATACAGCATGGATCTCGTTCTCTGTTCCGTATGCCATGTTTGCCTTAGCAGCATCAGAGAACTGAACCTCCTTGCCATAAATCACCCTGTCAAAGTGGGTTTTCTGTTCTTTCAGAGATCCTAATCCCAAGGCATTGTGAAGTGAAGAACCTGTGACTCGGAAATGTGATCTCATTTCATGCCAGGCATTGCTTCTCTGTTGAATAAACCGTGAATCATTTTTTTATTCCTCCGGTAGATGTTCTGGTAATTTTAGGCCTATCCAGTTATTTTGTGATGTTCTTGATACCACCTCACTTTCGGCAAAATTGTGATCACCTTTCAATATACTTCCAAACTGTGACACACCTCTCTCATCGATCAAGTGTATGTATGTTCTTATACTACTCATTGCAAAAGCAAAAGGGTTGTCTCCTGGTGTCATCTTGCTCTTCTCCTGTAACCTTTCCAAAGCCAGTTCTTGTTTTAGCTTAACACTCCGCACAGTTTCAAGTCTGTGCCCCAATTCCTGCACAATCTTCACAAGGCAGTCATGAATTGAATCTTTTTCTTGGTCATTCTGTAATTTCTCAAAGCAACTGTCTACCAAATTTAGCTCAATGTCATGTTTTTCCCTTTCCTCAGATGCTGTTGAATGAGGTTCATGACCAAACATGTCAATGTCACCTCCGGATTCATTAATGCCGGGAACAACTTTCTTGCCATCAACACTTATTATGTAGTCCAATGTGTCGCTATTTGTGACATCCAAGGCCTGTGAGATAATACCAGGCTGTATCTGTTTTGGGAACCTCAGATCATCAAATGACCGTAAGGTGTTCAATGAGGGTAAAGCAAAATTTACATATGACTCTGCTGGGTCGAAATATCCTCTAGTTGTATCACCAGTGACCAACTTTCCTGAGTTTTTCATCCCGCCCATGAACAAGATAAACTTCTCCTTCAGAAGTCTGTATCCCATTTTCCAAAACTTTGTTGTCTCTTCGGTGTACAACATTGTGGTAGTTGTTGACAGGGAAAACCACCTAACAGTTTCAAGGAAAAGTAGAAATGAAATATTCTTCACTGAAAATCTGTCCTCAGCAATCAATACAAAGAAGTTTTTTTAAATCTTCCAAGCATTTAGCGCTGTGTAGTTTCTCAACAACTGTAGGCATTAGTTTAGTGATACTTTCCTGACATGAAGTCTTGTAATCAATGTCAACAGTAGTTTCATCTTGAAAAGCTATTGATTTCTTAGCAAATTGTTTATTTTGTTTCATTTTTTGCTTTTTAAGCGGGGCATTTCCTAGGTGTGCTTTACTCGGCAACATGTAGTTTGGAGTGCGAATCCTACCCATTCCTGAATTTGTTGAGGAATTTTGTATTTTTCTTCTTTTTACTGAAAACCATTGGTGGCCTCTTTTCCGTTTACTGTAAGAAGAAATAAAACACACTATGTAAATGTAAAAATTGTATGTAACTTTACCTTACATAGTTTGAGTCAAAAGTAACAACTTCTAAATACGTAAAAAGTCTATTTGCATGCATTACCGTGCCTCTATATGCAAAATTAGTCGGATGTTGACATTTGTGTAAAGAGAAAGAGAGAAAGAGGCGTTGTCATATTGAGAGAAAGAGGCGTTGTATATTGCGATTTTAATTTTGGAAATTACAAGTTACTAAAACCTTATCCATCCAATTCAAGTTGTGTTATACATCATTTAGACCTAAATGAACAAATCGACATGCATCAACAGCCTTTAACTGTGCCTAATATATGAAAAGTGAGTGAAATTTGACATGAAGCGGGGAGCAGTTTTACTTTGTGCAGCGATTTTCAATATGAAAAATAAATCCTATCGAAACAACAACTATCACCAAATATTGATATGCCTTCCCGCTACTTGATAAAGTATACATCTTGATAAAAGAAGAGCACTTACTGTATTTTTCCAGCCGATTTTGGGGTCGCATTCGACTCCATTTTGTATTTTGTAGAGAGAAAAGAAGTTGTCCAAAAGAGAAAAGGCTGATTACTCACAGAAACGGATGATTGATTACCCCGTGTGATACAAAGGCTTCAAAAAGGGTTAAAGACTGCAAAATTCACGAATTTTCATATTCAGATGATTGTACTCAGTAAAGTTTGTCAATCGAAATAACACATGCCTATGTCTAACTCACACAAAAAACCCTTATCAATTTTAGCTTTGATTTGGCACTGCATCGCTCCTAGTAGGGAAGAAGACACATGCAAAATGTGAAAAGAATCAGATGAAAAGTTTTTCCCGTAATAGGTTGGATATTGGAAAATGACTATGTTCAAAATATGGAAGTTTGTAAAAATTTCAAATATTAAAGAAATGTGTTGTTACTTCGCACTGCACCCCTTCTAGTAGGGTAGAAAACATGTGCAAAATTTGAAATAAATCGGATGAATAGTTTTCACGTAATAGGTCGGACAAATCTGATATTGGAAAATGACGAGTTCGAAACATGGAAATTTGTAAAAAAATTAATAGAAAATTCAAATGTTAACGAAATTTAACACAACTTCGCACTGCACCCCTCCTAGTAGGGTAGAAGGCATGTGCAAAATTTGAAATTAATCGGATAAATAGTTTTCCCGTAATAGGTCGGACAAAAACACCAAACAGGGAAACCTGATCCCCCACCAGAACCCAAAACTGGAACAAAATACTTGAACTGAATATCTAAGTCCGATAAGCAAAACAAAACCTTCTAGGCTAGACAAACCACAATAAAAAAGACAATACTGCCGCTGTTTGAACGAAACAGTACAATAAAAGATGTTATGTAGCTACGAAAGCTACACGTATGACATGCCTGACTTCTCCTCATCTGGGCATGTATATGGTCAGTTGCTTGTAAAATGCAGCCGGGACGCTTATCTCAACAGAGTCACCCTGACAAGCAACAAGCTCATAAAACGATGATGTTTTCGTCATCAGGTACCTGAAGTCGTTAAATCAGAAGCAGAAGGACAGAGTTTGGAACCCCTGGCGTCTGCACTGACCTGTGAGTGTAACATCGGCTCAAATTAATACCCATACTGGCTGTTTTAATAAGTTCAGTTGCTCCTAATAACCAAATTCACAACAAGTAGAAGTGCACTATAAACGTGGACGAATTCAAAGTTCAACAACATGGGAGAAACAATGTCAAATGAAAACGTCCTTAGCTTTTTTAGCTCCGCCTACGAGTAGTTCATCAGCAAATGAACACCCATAACAGAATCATGGGACGTATTGTCATGTGTCTTTGACAATTCTAGTCTACATAAACACAAACTTGTGATTGTTGGAATCGGGAGGAAAATAGCCGATTAGATTATCGAAGGTACCATACATGTGGCGTTAAAGCTTGATGACATGTAATCATATGAAACAGAATTAAAAAATGGCACAGTTCTTAAAATCTTCTTGAGAAACAAAGCTAGAAATTATATGTAGACAAACTAAGCGGTATTTCAATGGCCAATTCCCCTGCAACAGTCTTGACTGCTGATATGCCTTCTGAGAGGCAAAACGACTGGTTGTATTTTTATGAGGCCATACCATTTAATAACAAACTAAAAACTATTTTTTGATATTTGTTATTGGATACTTATGTCTTTTAACCATTCTCTCGCGAACTGGTACACCATGAAGTGTGAAGGGTTACCCGTTGGCCTTTGTAGAGATCAGATCAGATCAGATTTAGATAACTCCAACTGCCAACTCAAGTTAGTGACCGCCCTCTCCAGTCGGAGGATGTTATCCAGCATGTTACCAGACGTTACCAGAACGAATGGTACTTTAATCGCAGAACCAGTTTCTGAAACAGCGGCCTTTGGCACCTGACTCAAACTTTCAGTATTGAAACAACTCATATGTATGACGAGACACATTACAGAGATAAGCACAAACTTCATTTTGATTCGTTTCAACAGTGTGTATCTCTCTGCGGGTATCTGTAGCCTATATATATATGTGGTGAATGTGTGAAACTAATCAGGTATTACATTTGGTTTAAACATATTTCTATTTCTCAAAAATAAACTTGGATTGGCGAACAAGCCTCAAGGCTTATTTGAACGCCTCTCCAATACAACAGACATACAGCTGGTTACAAAATAGAAATAACAATTAAATGTGAATATACCAAATAACTAGGTAACTGATATACATACATGTAGTCCTGACAATGTCATCTATACATTTGGATGTTGAGCGTACCAATTTTAATGTATTGCTGCGGTTTAGAGAATCGAATTTATTAACTTCTTTGAGGGGCATTTAGAAGTTGGTTGATGAAGAAGAACAAGTCGTTATGGATAGCCAACCCCTCCACCACATGAAACGCGACGCCCCGGTGCAGACACCAACAATGCTATCAAGCAATCGATGAGCGGGCACCCCACGCAATAAGGAAGTTGATCATCCACAACAACCCGCTCCTCAACGAATTTATTGTTTAGAGAAACGT
Source organism: Steromphala cineraria (assembly GCA_916613615.1). Taxonomy (NCBI): domain Eukaryota; kingdom Metazoa; phylum Mollusca; class Gastropoda; order Trochida; family Trochidae; genus Steromphala; species Steromphala cineraria. The sequence continues at coordinate 25,886,059 of OU744734.1, read as the reverse complement.
TTGCTCTTCATGATAAACTGATGTAGAGAATTTAGGATACGAATATTCGTTGATTTACTCAGGGAACTATTTCCATACAAAACTGTTTGCAGTTGGAAACTATTTACATAAAAATACATATTTGATCTCAGGAGATGATAGTGTTTGCAAATGAATAAGAAGTGGACTACATCTTCATTATAATGACCGCATGTGCAGGTAGTTGTGTCTGATATATGTCGATTATATCGGTCGGCGTTTAGATCACTACAGCCGATTTGAGGCGACAATGGATGATTTGACAAAATCTGTTCCCAATGTTCAAGTCGTAATGGTTTTGGGTTTCAGTTGTGCTTAACAAAGATTTGAACTTAGAAACGGAAGTTGCGTTGGTAATCTCAGTTGGTAGTGAATTCCACAGCGTTCTTGTATTTGGAAGGAGAGATTGAGCATATCTTTGTGTTCTACAGTTTATTCTTTGAATAGAAGCGTTGTTTCTCAAATTAAAGTTGCTAAGTTCAGATACATTTTCAGGTATGAGATCATTTAAGTTGTCTGGTGTAAGTTTGTGATACATCTTATAAAAAGTAGTGAGCTTATAGCGATAACGTCTATCTTTCAAATTACTATAATTTGTTTCTTTGTAAATCTTCTCATGATTTGTACCGTGAACCGCACCGCAAATAGTTCTTAACGCGTCCAAATGTAGGTTTTCTAACAACGTAGCCTGTTCAGTTGTACAGTTATCCCATATATGGCAGCTATAATCAAACAGGGGAAGGATAAACGATGAATATAACGTATTTAATGTTTTACGGGATAGACGGTATTTTAAGCTGCTTAGGCAATTTACCAATGGGCTAATTTTTTTAACCATGTCATTAATATGTATCTTCCATGAGCAATCAGTTTGAAGAGTCACGCCTAAGTGATTATGACTATCAACTTCTTTAATAGTTTCATTGTTCATTGAGAATTCTGGTCTAATCAAAGGTTTTGTTGTGCGTGAAAAAGTTATGCTCTCAGTTTTATTTGGATTAAAACTGACTTGCCACTTTCGAGCCCAGGCCGAAATTTAAGCTAAATCGTTATTTATCTTTTCCGCTGCTGATATATGATCATCTATTATGACATATATAGAGAATACTACATGAGGTCTCATTAGATACGAATTATACAAAACGAGTGTCCTTCCGGCGGTATCTCGCCGAGCGAAAGCGAGGTCAGATACCATAGGAAGGTCACGAGTTTCGTATAATTCGTATCTAATGAGACCGAGTGTGGTATTTTATTTATTACACACGTTTAGAATAGACACATTTGTTAATAATCCTCATTTTCTTGTATGGCATCAAGGAAACAATTCCGAAAACCCGAAACCGGTTTCAATAACCGAATGCGTAATAATCGACGTTCGTGATGCGACCAGTCCATTTGCGCAGTCGCTCATTTAAGCATGTGACGAAAGAAAATAGTTTCGAGTTTCGGTTATATCAACCAAAATAAGAATGTCAACAATGGTCGAATTCATAGATGATGAGTTTTGATTAAGGATTATTTAATGATTGGTACAAAAAGTGTAGAATGTAAACATTCAGAGTCAGAGTCGAATCTGTCACCGCTCTCCTCTCGGTCGGCTCGCCATGTTCAAGCGTCAAGTCTGACGAGTGTCGGTGTGGCTGGACTAGCGGAAACATTGGCTCTGTTGAAAACGGATTACTAACCAACGGGTAATGTGATGACAGATCTTTAATTTGAAACAAACGCCATTTCGAACTTTTCTAGGTACTTCAAATGAAACGATAGAATCGATATGGATGATAATGAAAACAACGACGTGCTCGGAGAGTGACGGGGACCCGACATGTTAACGGGAAGGGCAAGGTCATCGCCTTGTGTAGCTAATGCGTGTTTGCCGTTTGGGGATTCCCAATTTCCCTGTGATGTGTTCCTGACTCCGTGACTGCATTTTAAAGTTGTTCCTTCTCATTGCTTGTCACATTTGATAGCATTAATATTTGGCTTGATCGACCCACATGTTATCACTGACAAACCGTGCATGATGCGATGTCCGGGTGTTGAACTTACTAAAAATATTATTAATGCATTCGCTGATTTATTATTTTTCATAAAATCGATTTTGCACACTGATCAAATCGTATGTTTTCTAAGAATCTGTCTATGTATCAACTCTTTTAAGTATATAAAGCGGTAAACTTGAAGAAATGACATGTTTGTTGTTAATTCGAAAAAAGTTCTGTTTTAGTTGACCCTAAATGAGAGGTCATTGGTTAACCAATCAAATCTGTGGAATGCGAGGTCGTGTTGTTACGACACAGGTCAACGCAATACGACACACGTGTGTTGTACGAGATTAGTATGCCACCACTTGTACGTTACCTACGTGTGTAATAAATTGAGGTATCGTCGGCAAAAAGGCGAATATTACTTTCAATGCCATTTACGATATCATTGAAAACATAATGAAAAGTAAGGGTCCCAAAACTTATCCTTGTGGGACTCCTGCTTCCACAGATTTGTAACTTGAACTATAACCGTCAAGATAACTATGGAACCATATAAAAGGTCTCCACAAATGCCACACGCACATAATTTATGAATGATGCCTTTGTGCCAGACTCTGTCAAAAGCCTTGCTTATGTCGCAAAAAACGGCTCTAATTTCCTTTCCTTGGTCGACCGCCTCGCAATGAAGTTATAGAGATAGGTTAATTGATTTACAGTAGAATCGCCTGAAATAAAGCCTGATTGTAAATTTGACAGAACGTTATTATCTCGGAGGAAATTGAATACATATTTAAAGACACATTTTTCAAACACTTTTGATACGCAACAGGTTAACGCAACAGGTCTATAATTAGAACAATCATGTTCATTTCCTTTTTTATACAGAGGAATTACTGACGCTTGCTTCCATAGTGAGGGAAATGTTTTGCTGCAAAGGGAAGTATTAAATAATTGAACCAGCAAGGGAGTTAATGTTACCGATAATATTTTAAGAACATTATTACCAATACCGTCGGGTCCCGAGGCCTTGTGTTTAAACTTAAAAGGATATCCCGTACATCGTTATAACTTATCGTGATAGATAATAAAAAAGAATTGTATACTCGTGATTTGATACAGGTAAATCAGCATTTGGATCAGCGACTTGAGACTGTTCTGTGAAGAACGTGTTTAGTACTTCCGCGATGTCCTGTGGGTTATCATATACCACATCTTTGGCAACAATAGTAGGAAAGGACGATTTACGAGAATTTAGATTCATAAAAAAAAAATATTTTTCGCCACCACATCTTAGTACCGTGGGTGTTATTTATCGTTTCATCGACCTTTTCATTGAATGCACGTTTCGCTTTTCTAACTGCTGAAATTACCTTATTACACAACAACCTAAACTTAGTCCCATCACCAGGACGATTGCGAGTTTTTGCAATCTTATGTACACGATTTCTTTTTCTAATCATACTTCTGATTTCGTTATTTATCCAAGCGGGATCTTTAGTTCTTATTGTAACAATTTTGTTTGGGATATATTTAGCCATGATATCGATTAAGGTATTTGTCAAGTTTTCTGTCATAATTTCTACGTTTGTCATAGTGGAAAAATCTGAATAAATCTGTCTTATACTCTCATTCATTCCAGTCACATTTGCTAAAGAGTAATCATAAATTTTCCTTTTGTAAGTATTATTATTATATACTGGTTCTGATAAGTTAACAAACACAGGACAATGATCGCTACAAATAGGGTCTAAAAGAGTCCTTAACGTCAATTTCACAAGATACAAATATATTAGATCAATCAGAGTTCTACAACTTGGAGTTATTCTAGTTGCATCTGTGATTAATTGTCGTAGGCCGTACATAGTTTGTATGTAATCTAACTTCTGGTTATTTCCTTTTAGGATATCAATATTAAAATCGCCAGTTATAACCATCGGCAAATCTAAATCATTCACATTGCCTATAGATTTATCAATCAAATTCCAGTACTCTGAGCTCTTGACAGCCCGACAAAAATTTCCGATTAAATATTTCTTAGATCTACATTTGATTTGTATCCATAATGCCTCTAGCCCATCTATATCTTACTCATTCATAAGGGACGCACTTAGAGTATCTTTTATATATATAGCTACTCTGCCTCCTAGGGTTTTTCTGTCTTTACGGAAACGGGCATGAAAACCCGGGATTTTATTATCGAAACTTTGTATATCTGATGTTAACCACGTCTCAGTTAGGCAAATTACATCAAATGCTCCTAGTTCAATTGATAAACTATCTAATTTATTTTTGATGCTGCGGACATTTAAATGAACAATCTTTAAACCTTTCACACTATTAATAGGACCAGGGTTTTGATGAATGTCTCCACAGCATAAGATCAGAATCGAGAGAAATATTGAAACACTCATGCTATAAAGACAGCGGAATTTAAAAATATGTATGTAAAGAGCAAATTTACCGGAATGTTAACAATAAAGAACCGCAGCAAAGACACCCACTGCCTGTCTATATTGAGATAATTCAATCGACATCAGACTTAAAAAAACAAATAATCCAATAAACAGGCAGTTGGCAATGAAATCACATTACGGAATGGGCACATAACAACAAACTTTACATGACGAGATTGTTCTTCAATTGTCTTGTAGTACTTCTCAAAGAAAATAAATACTTCATTATTCATGAAAACAAATAACCAAAAGAATAAAACTAAGGTAGAAAACCCTTCATAATGTTGTAATGAAGGATATACAAAGAAAACTGTTGGGAGTATATACTGACAAATACTTTTATATTGATAGCAGGAGTAAGTGAATGAAAGCAAACAAAATGTAAACTGATTTGTATAACGAAAGGTAACTAAAAACTCCTTTTTAACGCTATTGTTGCATAATCTGTCGCGCCGAGCACGTGCATGCACGGGCCTCATTGACTGTGTTGTGTGTGCGAGTACATGTATGATGAAGTTTGATTACTGTGTTGGATTTGGATAGCTTGCCAGAGAGATTGGATTTATGTAAGTAAAGTAACTAGTTTTTAATTGTTTGGGGTAATATGTTTGATGTACATGTCTATAGAGTACACGTTTTAATATGTAAAAACGTTGTATTAGGATAACCGTCAAGTTTGGTTATTTCAATTTAGGTAGAGACTTTAATATTGTTTTTCTATGATCTTGCCTTGAAAAAGCTCTAAGATATAAATAATAGATGAATTCCAAATATATTCAAGTAAATGAAGAAAATGAAGTAGTTACATCGTTTGGTTAAATTATCCTCATTAAAGAAAAGAATAACGGTAAAGAAAGACATTTGCATCTACTAAATTCGATGCATTCTAAGATGTAAATAAAATAAATACCAGGCCTCATTGACTGTGTGTGTGTGTGTGTGCGAGTACGATGAGGTTTGATTACTGTGTTGGATTTGGATACCTTGCCAAAGAGATTGGATTTATGTAAGTAAAGTTACTAGTTTTCAACTGTAACTGTTTAACTATGGGGTAATATGTTTGATGTACATGTCTATAGAGTACACGTATTAATATGTAAAAAAGATTTTATTAGGATAACCGTCATGGTTGGTTATTTCAATTTAGGTAGAGACTTGAATATTGCTTTTCTATGACCTTGCCTTGAAAAGGCCATCTAAGATATAAATAATAGATGAATTCCAAATATATTCAAGTAGATGAAGAAAATGAAGTAGTTACATCGTTTGGTAAAATTATCCTCATAAAAGAAAAGAATAACGGTAAAGAAAGACATTTACATCTACTCATTTCAATGCATTCAAGATATAAATAAAAATAAATACCATTATCTCAAAAAAATTAGAATGAATTGATACAACGTTTGGGTAAATCATACTCTGATTATAAACGAATACTCGATTAAAGAAATATTCTGCACTTACCAACTTAGGTGCAATGGTAGCAATAATAAGAGCCTTATATTAATTGATAGCTCATCATTAAGAGAAGTGACACATTTAGTGTTGAACGGAATGCTCCAGATTATTGAGTCATCCTTGAGGATCAATTAACTCCATTGGAATTTATGTAAACAAAAGATGAATCACAATAACTGACTCAGTCACACACGTATATTGTCTGATTTTGTTAAGTATTGCATTAACTGGTCTCGTCGCACACTTCCTTAAGTAGATTGCAGTTTGATATCTTCCGCAATTCTCCACCCTTCAGCTTGATTAGAATCACTCTACTCTGTTTTCCTTGACAAGACTCCTAGCTTGTTTGGCTAAGTTGGCTCTGATTCTTGTGAGATCTTCGTTGATGTAGACCTTCGAGGATGTAGACTTGATCTGTTTGAGTTGAAACCTTTTACTGAGAAGTTCTCGTTTGGAGGTGTTACTAACGAACATCACGATGGTGTGTCGTGCCTGGGACTGTGGGGTTGGGGGGTAACGCGGTACCCTGTGGCTTTTGTCAATATCCCTCGGAGACAGTGTAACACCGAGCTGAGCGGCAAGTTTAATGATAATATCATCCGTAACTTCCCCTTGAGATTCCGGGATCTCTGATACTCTCACATTGTACCTTGTTGAGTACTGTTAACTCCTATCCTGCTTGATAGAAAGGTCGTCAATGATATTATCTTTCTCAGCAAGTCTAGATTTGAGCGATTGAACTTCTTTTGTTAGTGTCTAATTTTTTTCAACAAGCTGAGTAATTTCCTCATGAATGGTAGGTTTGATCGATTCAAATACAGCCTCTCCAATCATTGTAAAATGTCATTGCTTTTGAGTGCAGTCATTAGTTGCTTTGTGAAGCGGTCAATATCAGGCTCAGCCTGAGGACTGATCAGATCAAGTTCACTCATGTTTGATGAATTAGAGTCAGCACTGGTAGACAAAAAACAGTGACGTTTGTTCTCAACCTCAGAATCAAAAGGTGGTGTGAAAACGTCTTCGTGATAGCTTTTATTCTGGGGTGTACTCTCCATGAATTATAGAAATGCAGAGAATACACAACAGTTTGTACATGATATATACTATGCAAATTGTCGCGATATCAGACATGCACGTTGCTGGCAGAAAGTTTGGGATTTTTCAATCAGTCAACATCGACACAGTATGGTGAAATATGTCCACATTTGTGACATTTTATATGCAATTATCAAGTATTATTTGTATCAGTGGTAAAATTTGGTTGGATTACTCCCTGTTTTCTTTGTAAATTGCTTGAAATTCATATCTGGTCGCGGAGCGATGAAAACCGACGTCCAGCCATTGTGACGTCACCGTGCTAAAAAGTAAGTTTACATTTCATCACCTGGACACCATACAAACATTGATTTTGATAGTTGATCACTTTTCATAACAGGGGTAGTAGCACGGGGGAAAATAGGGTAATGTCAGGAAAATTAAATGAAATTTTCTTATGAAAGGACAATGTATTTAAACTAAATGAAGCTGTGATGTATCAAATAATTGTTTTAGGGACAACTTGTCAATAGAAGACAAAACTGCGTGTTTCTCTTCTCGTAAAGGTTGTTGGATTTTTTTCTCAAAAGAAAACACACCCTGTAAAACAGTGATTGAATAAAAAGTTCTAGATAACAATAAAATATTCCTCAAATTATGAAACAACAATAGATCATACCTTTTAATGAGAGAGAACGATGTATATGTACAAAATCGACACAAAGATACTCTACATGCAATTTTTCTAAAACCTGCACATGACCATTTCAGTTAAAAGTTTCAGCCTAAATACATGTTTTTATACGATATGTTAAACAAACGGTAGATAATTATTTCGATACATAGTGCTGTTTGATATGACACAAATTATGAAATATATTGATAGTTTGAGGGAGCACGGTTATTTTTAAAATTAAAATTGCCTTGCCCGCCGACACAACACAGAATGAGACCCAAGTCACAAATTGTAGGTGTCTCTAACGGGATTCGAACCCGGGTCTCTTGCGTGAGAGGCCAGCATACTAACCACTACACCACTTAAGGCTAATAAATCCTGTAACAAATGTCCAGGGTACTTATGAATCGATACAGTCACACTTTCATTTTGATTGTAGAACCACTTTTCATATAAGCTCACGGATCAACCATTTCATTAGACACTAAATTACAACATATATAAAATAAATGTTTAAAATATACTACACAAAACTTTTTAAGGGGCAATTTAAGGGGATATTAGGAAACTGAAAATAAATGATTCCAATTGAAAGATAATGTATTTAAATTAAATGAAGCAGTACTATTTCAAATATATAATGTAAAGTTCAACCATGCAATTCTTTTTATTTTACTCAGAAGGTGTTCACACAAAAATGTTTGCCAATGGATTTTATGTGAAATTTGACTTTTGACACTAATAAAAAATACTAATAAAACAATACATTTAGCCATAACGTACAATGACATGTATCAGGGAAATTTTTTAAAGATAAAATTTTCAAAAAACGTGTTTTAGGCCTTTGAAAGTGTTTCTGTCCCAATTTCCCCCTGAAGACCTGAATATGTGACCTGTATGTCTGTCTCTGTGTTATTTGGGGATCGAGTGAAGTTTTCCCAATCTAATCTGACATTGATTTTCAAACCAGAAGATGGCAAAACGAATGGATACTTGTGCCTGTGACACTTTGTAGTCAATAAATTCGCATATGGTACAGTTACATCCCACAGTAGCAGAAAGGCATAAAGTATCGAACGTGATTATTCAACATCAAGTATGTTACAAAGTGTTACTTTTACTACACGAGTTTCCTCTGTAATATGCAGTTGAGAGAGAAAGGGTTGCACTATCTGTTCATAAGTGAAAAGAATAATTCAAATAATTCATGTTTTTTTACTTCTTTAATTATTCTAAAAGAAAACAAAACCTTTTAATGAAAAAAAAAAAATTTCCAAACTGTAAGCACTGTTTCAATGGTGTTAGTTAATCACACAAGTTGTTCTGTCAATCCACACCTGCGACTAGCTGCTTGTTTCACTGATTGTTATCAGATGTTACCAGAATATACTTTCACAGGTAAAAGTATTGTATATCACATTCGGGTGTACACACAAAAGGACCTGACGCTTAGGTGTAAAATGTATTGATTGAAATCTGATGAAATCGCTGTTCGAGTTTATTTTGGCTGTGACGTGTGTAAATGTTACACTTTAAAGGGGCAGTAGCACGTTTTTAGGGGGAATGTAAGGTGATGTTAAGAAAATGAAAATAAATGGTTCCGATTGAAAGACAATGTATTTAAACTAAATGAAACAGTAAAAGATCAAATATATAATGTAAAGTTTAGCAATGCGATTCCTTTTCTTACACAAAATGAATTAAAGGTGTTCACAGAAAAATGGCTGCCAATTGATTTTATGTGAATCTTTATAATTTGTTCTCTGATTATGGGTGATTGGTTTGTGTAATGAAATTTTTGACACTATCAAAGTTATACATTTAGCTGTAACGTAAAGTTATCAGCGAAAAATTGAAAATATAAAATTGTCAAAAAACGTGCTACTGCCCCTGTAAGGTTAAAGTACTTGATAATTAATTTAAAGATATCAAGATATATAACCACAAAACAAAAAGTTTTTAATCCCCTTTATGCAAAACTAAAATATTATGATGTAGGAATGTTAAGATAATCAGACTCAATCAATCATTATGTAAAATGTAGATTCTGTTGATATTATTTACAAAGACAATGTTCATGTTGAAACTATAGCGGCTTAACTTGTAACTAGTTTTTTTGTCTTAATTAAAACAACTCAAACTACATGTTAAAATTTAGCTATCTCAAGTTTAAAATAAACATTGCTATATTGTTGATGTTCATACCTTTTTACTTTTGAAGTGAACATTTTCAGCAGATCATGTTAGTTAAATACAAGATTTGTAAACAAAGTGATATCCCGTTATTCTTTTTTCTCTTTAATTCGGAATATCAATACCAAAATTTTATGTTTATGAAAAATGAAATGTCTCATGAAAATGTATGATCAAACATAAAGAAATATACTTTTTATAAAGTGGAATCATACAGTCAATGCGACGAATCTACAATAAATATTGCTTCACCATAAACTGCCACTTCTAACTTGATGTACTTTCACCTTAACTGCTTCAGTTACAGGATCTGACACTTCCCTTATTTGGACATATGTAACACATGGGCTTCTCGTTGAAGGGTGATATATGAAATGTTGATGCAAGAACTTTTAGATAATCAAAACTCACACCATTATGGAGACATGACAGTTTATTCATTATAATCAGTTTTCCGTTGATCCATGACATTCTTAACTGTGGTGTTTTCACTGGTCAGTTTGACTTTAAATTGACATCATTATTCATTTGGTCAAGGACGATATAACTGGCCAGCGTAACATAAGTCAATTAAACTCCATTGCGTTGATAGTTAATGGCGAGGTTCAAAACTACAAAAGAAACAAATAAAAATCCTTACTAAAATGTTTAGAAAAACCATGTTTCATTAACCCTCAAAAAGGTTTCTCAAAAGCAATTAAATTACATTTTGAAGAGCTTCTAGTATCTACTGCAAGATAAATATAACTTTGCTTATAATATTTGAATGAAAAACCTTGAAAGATAAAGTCATTACTGTATTGAATTGCAATTACAAATTAATATTTAATTCTACTTCAAACAAAATTACTATTCAAATTGCAAATATATTGTTTGGCTATTCAATATCTCCAAATATACATTCATTTCAAACAAAAGTAAAAACTCACATCTGTGTTCCTAAAATCAACCTGTCCTTTCAAATCATTCACTGTTGTGCCATGTGCTCTAAACTGCATGAGATTTTCATGTTACAGTCACATGACATGGCATGACCATATAGGGAAACATCCAGACTGTTCCTTCTAGACTTGAGCCTGGCTCTTTTAAGACTAAGAAATAGACTTTGCAAAAATGAAAACATTGTTTTTGGATAACTTTTGGAGATAAACATAATTGATAATTTGACTTTGTCAAATGATATGAAAAAATATGAAAGAAATACTTTGTAACCAAAAACTTTGATAAAGTGAAATCTGCATCCACATACTCGGCCTCTTAAACAGTAACCTTCTGTTTAACAAAAACCCTACAAAATATGCAGATTTATTAATTCACACTGTAATCCATCATTTTCAAGCAAACAAAACTTGACAAACCAAACCTTCATTCACTCACTTTTTGCTAACAACAAGACAAGCTTGTGTATTGGCCTTCTCAACTGACCCTTCTGGGTTTTCACTTCCACACTTCGCACCAAGCCAGACTTTCCAGACTCACAACTGACCACACGCCCCATCGCCCATTCAGACCTGTGCAAATTCTCGTCTTTGATCAGTACAACATCATCAATCTGAAGATTACGTTTTGGCACTATCCATTTCTGTCGTTCCTGTAAGGTAGGGAGGTATTCTTTGCGCCATCGTGTCCAGAATAAGCTGGCGAGGTATTGTACCCTTCTCCATCTACGTCTCATGTACACATCATGTCTCTGGAACTGACCTGGGGGAGGAAAGTACACATCCGATTTGTGCATTAAGAAATGACTAGGAGTGATAGGATTGAGGTCACCGGGGTCATCTGATACTGTGGTCAAAGGTCTTGAGTTGACAATTGCTTCAACTTCACAGAGAAGCGTTCGGTATGATTCATCATCTATTCTGTCACCAAACTCTTTCAATAAAGGAGACAATACCTTGCGCACTGAGCCAATCATCCTTTCCCAGCTGCCTCCCATATGACTTGCAGCAGGCGGATTGAACTTCCACTTGATCTCCTGTTTCAGTAGATATTCTGTCACTCTATCCTGATCCATTTCCATGACAGCTTCACGCAGCTCTCTTTCTGCCCCGACAAAGTTTGTCCCGTTGTCACACAGGATCTCCTTGATTGGTCCTCTCCTTGCAATGAAGCGTCTCAGCGCTAAAATAAAGGAATCAGTGTCAAGTGAAATAGCAGTTTCAACATGAATTGCCCTACAGGCCAAACAGGTAAACAACGCTCCATACCTTTTAGCATATTTCCTTCCCTCTTTAACCACATGTGGACCAAAGAAATCTATACCTGTATGGGTGAAGGGTGGTGATGGATTAACTCTGCAAGCTGGTAGGTCTGCCATTTTCTGGTTGCTTACAGGAGCTTTCATTCGTCGACATGTAACACATTGTGAGAGAACATTCCTTACCCTGGAGTTGGCTTTGATGATCCAGTACTTCTCTCTCAGCATCGACAAAACATGATTTCGACCACTGTGACCTAGTCTGACGTGTATGTCCTGAATGATGAGTTTGGACACATGGCTTTTACTGGGAAGCAGGATCTGGTGCATCATGTCTGTCTGAATATCTGCTCTCCTTAAGCGGCCACCCAATCTCAGTATTCCATCTTCTATATAGGGATCAAGCTTGTAGATTGAACTGCTTTTCAACACTCGGCCTCGTTTGCCTGAGACATCAGACAGACTTTCTGACTCTACAGGAAATGCTTCACGTTGAACATACTTGATAACAGTGCGTTCTGCTTCCTCTAATTTCTCTACACTGAAGGGATGTTCAGTTGACATCAGGTGTTCGTCCTTCTTGATACGTGAGTAGAGCAAATCTCTGAGTGTGATAAAGACAGCTCCAGCTCGTTTCAAACGATACCAAGTCGAGTAGTGAGAGATTAACTTCTCCATACAATCTGTAATCTCTGTTTGTAATTCCATGGTTGCTACTGTTTCCATCGGTGTATTTGGAATTGAGAAGCTTGGCCATTCTGATTCATTATCGTGGAGGAAGTTTGGCCCATTAAACCATGTGTTTGCATGAAGAAGTTGTTCCACACTTAAGCCTATTGATGCCATGTCAGCTGGATTGCTATTTGAGTCGATGAATTTCCACTGAGATGGATAGGAATAGTCTCTAATCAGACGAACTCTATTGGCCACAAATATTGGGAAACGTTTGGTTTCATTGTTGATGTAGTGAAGAACAGTGGATGAGTCGGTGTAATATGAGACTGTATCAATCTTCATGTCAAGCTGGTTCAGTAACTGCTGGCCTAACTGGAGTGAAACAGATGCTGCTGTTAGTTCAAGTCTTGGGATGGTAACGATTTTCACTGGTGCCAACCGTGACTTGCCCATAAGGAAGGAAACATGGATGTTCTTGTTTTCGTCTAGTAGGCGCAAGTATGCTGCACATCCATAACCAAGGGAACTGGCATCTGAAAAAAGATGTAACTGTCTGGATACAATGCTTCCAAAATCAACTGGCCTTACACATCTAGGTATTCTCAACTCGCCAAGTTGTGGCAAATGATTCAACCAGTCTTTCCATCTGTGGTTTAGTTCTGATGGTATATTGTCATCCCATCCCAGCGTTTTGTCCACACAGAGGTCCTGTAAGATCTTCTTTGCAGGCAGAATAACAGGAGATACCATACCGAGTGGATCATATAGAGAAGACACAGTTGACAATATTCCTCTTCTAGTCACTGGCTTGCTGGGTAGATCTGTGGAGAAACCAAACATATCTGAGCTGACATGCCATTGAAGACCTAGTGCTCGGTCTATAGGGATCTCATCATAATCAAGGTCACAAGTTTGGATCTGTTTTGCCCGATCAACTTCAGGAATCGATTTCAGAACGTTTTTGCTGTTTGATACAAACTTTGTTAAACGGAATCCACCTTCCTCACATGCTGCTTGGACATCCTTGACGAGTTTGATGGCTTTATCATCATTTTCTGCAGACTTCAACCAATCATCCACATAGAAGTTTCTTCTGATAGTGTCAGCAACTTCAGTTCCATACTTGTCTTCTGCCTCGTCAGCTGTAGCTTTGAGAGCAAAGTTCGATATACTTGGGGAGGATATGGCACCAAATATATGGACTGACATCCTGTATTCCTCAAGTTCCGATTTCAGATTGCCGTCAGGCCACCATAGGAATCGAAGCTGGTCATGTTGATCAATAGGGACTTTTACCTGATAAAACATTGCCTCTATATCGCCCATAAAGGCCACTGGTTCAGTCCGGAATCTTGTAAGAACACCGATCAGAGAGTTTGTCAGGTCAGGTCCCTGCAACAGTCGATCATTCAATGAAGAACCATTAAAGGTAGCACTAGCATCAAAGACTACTCGAATCTTTTGGGGCTTCTTGGGGTGGTAGACACCATGGTGAGGCAAGTACCAAATTTGATCTGGTGAGGCCTGGATTTCATTTGGTGGTATTTTGTAGGCATAGTTGTGAGACAAGAGATTATTCATAAATGCACAGTAATCTTGGTAATACTGATCATTGTCCATCATTTTCTTTGTCTGCCATTTTGCTCGCTTCACTGCTTGTGCTCGGTTATTTTCTGTCTGTGCCTTGTCCTTCAATGGTAAGGGGAGCTCAAAGTGTCCATCTACAAACCTCATGTTATCTTTTGCTATGCTAAGAAATCTTTCATCTTCTCTTGAGTTTCCTTTGTCTCCAGGTACTTTACCTTGATCCTTTTCCCTGAAGTCTAGTTGAAACATTTTGAGTATTCTGTCAGGAGTTGGACATTCTGTAACCCTTGTTACCTCATGAAAGCTGGCTGTGTTACAGGTGAGGTTGTTGTTACCTTGGTTGAACTGAACCTGGACTGGGCCGCTGACTGTCCACCCAAGTTGATACAGAACGGCAAAAGGACCTTTTCCATCAGTTGGCACTATACGTTGTGGCTGCAGTGCTACAGGGCAGTTGCTCCCAATAAGGAGGCCGACATCAGTGGATGGGCTAAAGTCCGGCAACACTTCTGCCACCTGTTTCAGATGAGGAAATTGTTTAAGAACATTTGCATTAGGAATCTGATTCTGACTCACTGGTATCTCTAACCTGGTAAAGCATTTTGGTAAACATATCTTGTTCTGACCATCTAAGCTTGTCACAATGAGATTAGATACTGAGCATGTATTTACTGTCTGTACACCATGCATAGTTTTCAGTTTCAATAAGGATGCAGTTGATGATGCTTTTATCTCTTCAACAAGGTTATCAGTGACAAAACATCCAGTGCTACCATTGTCGAGTAAAGCATAGGTTTTGATACAAGTGTCTTTACCTTTTTGATAAACAAGAACAGGAAGAACGGCTTGAAGGACTAGTTCTCCATTGTCAAAGTTTGTATTGCATGATGCTGAGACTGTGTTGGCTAAGGCTGCGTCACGTTGGCTTTCCTTTGGTGACGTGTTCCTCGCTGATGGCATGTAGTTGTCATCGTGCATGGCGGTTGGATAACGCCTTCCACACTGTTTACATTGTCGTTTCCTTGCACATCCCTTGGCAATGTGGCTGGATCCATAACATCCAAAGCACATCCGTTTTTCTTTCAGGAAACTCTTTCGGTCTTCCAGTGATTTCTGTAAAAAGTCACAACAATCATCCAAATCATGGTTCTTATGGCAATAATAGCATGACAATGTTCTAGGTGAAGTTACGTTTGTAGCAAAACTTGTGGACTTCTGTCTACCTGACCTAGGTTGCACTGGAGTTCTTGAAGTAGTCGTGCTCTTCTGGGGTTCCTCTCTGCTGAATACTGGTTCATTTGCTGATTCTGCTGCAAATTGGACAAAGTCAACAACATCTTTGAAAGTTACCTCTCTTCCTTTCAGCCTAAGTGTAATCACCTGGTCTCGCCATCTATTCTGTAGATGCATGGGCAATTTGCTGATAACAGCTTTCAGATTTGGGGTATGATTTAAGACAGCCATATGAGACATGGTCCTCATTGCATGACTACACTTGATTAAGAAGAAAGAATATCGTTTCAGCAGTTTGGGATCATCATACTTCAACGATGGCCAAGAGAGTACTTGATTGACATAAGCATTGGATATTCTATAAGGATCCCCATAATGTTTCTTCAGAAGATGGCGTGCTGAATGATACCCTTCACTTGGTTCCATGTACAGACATCCAGATATCAAATCTTTACATTCCCCTATCAACAACTGATCAAGGTAATAGAGCCTATCCACATCATTAGTAGTATTGGGAACAATGCGTGCATCAAAAGCCATCATGAAAGTGATAAAGTCAGTAGGGTCACCTTTGAACTTTGGTACTTCTGGTTGTGGCAGAGATGTAGGTGAGGGTGTAACAGGTGGGACAAACAAACCAGGCGGTGGATACTGTTGATATGCAGGCATAAACCTGGAATCAGTAGATGGCAGGTGTGACGTCATCATTGGAGCAGCATCCATTTCTGACGTCAAGTTGGCAGCTGGAGGTAAGTATGGCATATTAACATTTGCTGTTGACTGAAGGCAAGAATTACTCACATTGGCACCGGGAGGAGGATCTGACGTCAAGTTGGCAGTTGGAGGTGGGTATGACGTCACAGTGACTGAAGGTAGGTATGATGTACTCACGTTGGCACCTTGCAGATTTGGTTTAGTCATGATAGTTGGAGGTAGGTGTGATGTCCTTGCAGCTCGAGGTTGGTATGAAGGCACGTTGACAATTGGAGGATGGTCTGATGTCACTCTGGCTGAAGGTCGGTATGACGTCACGGTGACAGCTGGAGGATGGTCTGATGTCACTCTGGCTGAAGGTTGGTATGACGTCATGTTGACAGCTGGAGGATGGTGTGATGTCCAAGAGTCTTGAGGTAGGTAAGGCGGCTTCCTATCAGCTTCCTGAGAACTAAGATTACAGTTTGTCAAACTTTTCATAAGATATTCATGTTTACTGTCAACAGGGAGCTCACCTATGGGATTTCCAACCTTAACATTTGCCAGAGATGTAGATTCAAACTCTGCAAATACCAATTCTCTAGCTTTAGCCTTAGCAATTTTCATATCTAATCTCAGCTCTTCTGTTTTCTTCTGATGTTCCATTATTGCATCTTGCATAGACTTCTGAGCATGAAGTTCTGCAAGACGAGCACGTTCTCTTGCCAATGCAGACCTTGTTGACCTAGCAGAGGAAGATTTTGAGACCTTAGACCCAAACAAATTAGATGCACTCTCTAACTGATCACCCAACATTCTCTCACTCTTCTCAACCCAACTTTCAACATACACTCTAAACTCATCAAAAGCAACCTGTCTGTCCTCATAACGCTCAAGCTCACGGACTTGGTCGACCTCAAACGTCAACTCGCTGAAAACAACTTCAAAATGAGCATGATACTGAGAACATAAGTCATTGTACTCAACATAAGTCAACTTAACTAAATGCAAATTGTCACAAGTTCCACTTTGTATGAGTTTCAAAAGTTCATTTTTCTTTTTTGTGATAGCACTCAGCAAAGACGTCTGTTTATTCTTCAGCAAACGCAGTTTCTCTGCTTTACCCTTATCAGTCAATGTCTTCTTACGTGCACCTCGTCCTAGGGTTTCTTCAACATTATTCTTACCGCCCTCAGTGTTCTGTACAATCTCAGCAGCAGCAGCAGCAGCAGCGGCGGCTTGACCTGGATCCTCTTCAACCTTCGACTCCACTTCACTCTGGACAGTAGATGCTGGATGTAGATTAGGAAAATATCCTGCACCTTGGGTTGGGTCGTTGACTTTGTCACCATCCTGTGAAGCTTTGGTCTCGAACTCCTCATCAGAAACTTGATCCTTACCCTCAGGTTGCATATTACCAAATGCCACATCATCAACTTTATCATTTGTTTCCATGTTTGTCAAACCTTGAACCAAGTTGCCACAAGAAAACAGTTATAAGAGATGCAGTTCATATATGACCACTTGATAGTTATTCGATTATACACTTCAATAATGTCAAATGGTTACAACAGCACAAGTTCCTTTTTCAATTTCCTAGATTTTTGAACAAATGTTGATGCAAGAACTTTTAGATAATCAAAACTCACACCATTATGGAGACATGACAGTTTATTCATTATAATCAGTTTTCCGTTGATCCATGACATTCTTAACTGTGGTGTTTTCACTGGTCAGTTTGACTTTAAATTGACATCATTATTCATTTGGTCAAGGACGATATAACTGGCCAGCGTAACATAAGTCAATTAAACTCCATTGCGTTGATAGTTAATGGCGAGGTTCAAAACTACAAAAGAAACAAATAAAAATCCTTACTAAAATGTTTAGAAAAACCATGTTTCATTAACCCTCAAAAAGGTTTCTCAAAAGCAATTAAATTACATTTTGAAGAGCTTCTAGTATCTACTGCAAGATAAATATAACTTTGCTTATAATATTTGAATGAAAAACCTTGAAAGATAAAGTCATTACTGTATTGAATTGCAATTACAAATTAATATTTAATTCTACTTCAAACAAAATTACTATTCAAATTGCAAATATATTGTTTGGCTATTCAATATCTCCAAATATACATTCATTTCAAACAAAAGTAAAAACTCACATCTGTGTTCCTAAAATCAACCTGTCCTTTCAAATCATTCACTGTTGTGCCATGTGCTCTAAACTGCATGAGATTTTCATGTTACAGTCACATGACATGGCATGACCATATAGGGAAACATCCAGACTGTTCCTTCTAGACTTGAGCCTGGCTCTTTTAAGACTAAGAAATAGACTTTGCAAAAATGAAAACATTGTTTTTGGATAACTTTTGGAGATAAACATAATTGATAATTTGACTTTGTCAAATGATATGAAAAAATATGAAAGAAATACTTTGTAACCAAAAACTTTGATAAAGTGAAATCTGCATCCACAAATGTTGATGCAAGAACTTTTAGATAATCAAAACTCACACCATTATGGAGACATGACAGTTTATTCATTATAATCAGTTTTCCGTTGATCCATGACATTCTTAACTGTGGTGTTTTCACTGGTCAGTTTGACTTTAAATTGACATCATTATTCATTTGGTCAAGGACGATATAACTGGCCAGCGTAACATAAGTCAATTAAACTCCATTGCGTTGATAGTTAATGGCGAGGTTCAAAACTACAAAAGAAACAAATAAAAATCCTTACTAAAATGTTTAGAAAAACCATGTTTCATTAACCCTCAAAAAGGTTTCTCAAAAGCAATTAAATTACATTTTGAAGAGCTTCTAGTATCTACTGCAAGATAAATATAACTTTGCTTATAATATTTGAATGAAAAACCTTGAAAGATAAAGTCATTACTGTATTGAATTGCAATTACAAATTAATATTTAATTCTACTTCAAACAAAATTACTATTCAAATTGCAAATATATTGTTTGGCTATTCAATATCTCCAAATATACATTCATTTCAAACAAAAGTAAAAACTCACATCTGTGTTCCTAAAATCAACCTGTCCTTTCAAATCATTCACTGTTGTGCCATGTGCTCTAAACTGCATGAGATTTTCATGTTACAGTCACATGACATGGCATGACCATATAGGGAAACATCCAGACTGTTCCTTCTAGACTTGAGCCTGGCTCTTTTAAGACTAAGAAATAGACTTTGCAAAAATGAAAACATTGTTTTTGGATAACTTTTGGAGATAAACATAATTGATAATTTGACTTTGTCAAATGATATGAAAAAATATGAAAGAAATACTTTGTAACCAAAAACTTTGATAAAGTGAAATCTGCATCCACATACTCGGCCTCTTAAACAGTAACCTTCTGTTTAACAAAAACCCTACAAAATATGCAGATTTATTAATTCACACTGTAATCCATCATTTTCAAGCAAACAAAACTTGACAAACCAAACCTTCATTCACTCACTTTTTGCTAACAACAAGACAAGCTTGTGTATTGGCCTTCTCAACTGACCCTTCTGGGTTTTCACTTCCACACTTCGCACCAAGCCAGACTTTCCAGACTCACAACTGACCACACGCCCCATCGCCCATTCAGACCTGTGCAAATTCTCGTCTTTGATCAGTACAACATCATCAATCTGAAGATTACGTTTTGGCACTATCCATTTCTGTCGTTCCTGTAAGGTAGGGAGGTATTCTTTGCGCCATCGTGTCCAGAATAAGCTGGCGAGGTATTGTACCCTTCTCCATCTACGTCTCATGTACACATCATGTCTCTGGAACTGACCTGGGGGAGGAAAGTACACATCCGATTTGTGCATTAAGAAATGACTAGGAGTGATAGGATTGAGGTCACCGGGGTCATCTGATACTGTGGTCAAAGGTCTTGAGTTGACAATTGCTTCAACTTCACAGAGAAGCGTTCGGTATGATTCATCATCTATTCTGTCACCAAACTCTTTCAATAAAGGAGACAATACCTTGCGCACTGAGCCAATCATCCTTTCCCAGCTGCCTCCCATATGACTTGCAGCAGGCGGATTGAACTTCCACTTGATCTCCTGTTTCAGTAGATATTCTGTCACTCTATCCTGATCCATTTCCATGACAGCTTCACGCAGCTCTCTTTCTGCCCCGACAAAATTTGTCCCGTTGTCACACAGGATCTCCTTGATTGGTCCTCTCCTTGCAATGAAGCGTCTCAGCGCTAAAATAAAGGAATCAGTGTCAAGTGAAATAGCAGTTTCAACATGAATTGCCCTACAGGCCAAACAGGTAAACAACGCTCCATACCTTTTAGCATATTTCCTTCCCTCTTTAACCACATGTGGACCAAAGAAATCTATACCTGTATGGGTGAAGGGTGGTGATGGATTAACTCTGCAAGCTGGTAGGTCTGCCATTTTCTGGTTGCTTACAGGAGCTTTCATTCGTCGACATGTAACACATTGTGAGAGAACATTCCTTACCCTGGAGTTGGCTTTGATGATCCAGTACTTCTCTCTCAGCATCGACAAAACATGATTTCGACCACTGTGACCTAGTCTGACGTGTATGTCCTGAATGATGAGTTTGGTCACATGGCTTTTACTGGGAAGCAGGATCTGGTGCATCATGTCTGTCTGAATATCTGCTCTCCTTAAGCGGCCACCCAATCTCAGTATTCCATCTTCTATATAGGGATCAAGCTTGTAGATTGAACTGCTTTTCAACACTCGGCCTCGTTTGCCTGAGACATCAGACAGACTTTCTGACTCTACAGGAAATGCTTCACGTTGAACATACTTGATAACAGTGCGTTCTGCTTCCTCTAATTTCTCTACACTGAAGGGATGTTCAGTTGACATCAGGTGTTCGTCCTTCTTGATACGTGAGTAGAGCAAATCTCTGAGTGTGATAAAGACAGCTACAGCTCGTTTGAAACGATACCAAGTCGAGTAGTGAGAGATTAACTTCTCCATACAATCTGTAATCTCTGTTTGTAATTCCATGGTTGCTACTGTTTCCATCGGTGTATTTGGAATTGAGAAGCTTGGCCATTCTGATTCATTATCGTGGAGGAAGTTTGGCCCATTAAACCATGTGTTTGCATGAAGAAGTTGTTCCACACTTAAGCCTCTTGATGCCATGTCAGCTGGATTGCTATTTGAGTCGATGAATTTCCACTGAGATGGATAGGAATAGTCTCTAATCAGACGAACTCTATTGGCCACAAATATTGGGAAACGTTTGGTTTCATTGTTGATGTAGTGAAGAACAGTGGATGAGTCGGTGTAATATGAGACTGTATCAATCTTCATGTCAAGCTGGTTCAGTAACTGCTGGCCTAACTGGAGTGAAACAGATGCTGCTGTTTGTTCAAGTCTTGGGATGGTAACGATTTTCACTGGTGCCAACCGTGACTTGCCCATAAGGAAGGAAACATGGATGTTCTTGTTTTCGTCTAGTAGGCGCAAGTATGCTGCACATCCATAACCAAGGGAACTGGCATCTGAAAAAAGATGTAACTGTCTGGATACAATGCTTCCAAAATCAACTGGCCTTACACATCTAGGTATTCTCAACTCGCCAAGTTGTGGCAAATGATTCAACCAGTCTTTCCATCTGTGGTTTAGTTCTGATGGTATATTGTCATCCCATCCCAGCGTTTTGTCCACACAGAGGTCCTGTAAGATCTTCTTTGCAGGCAGAATAACAGGAGATACCATACCGAGTGGATCATATAGAGAAGACACAGTTGACAATATTCCTCTTCTAGTCACTGGCTTGCTGGGTAGATCTGTGGAGAAACCAAACATATCTGAGCTGACATGCCATTGAAGACCTAGTGCTCGGTCTATAGGGATCTCATCATAATCAAGGTCACAAGTTTGGATCTGTTTTGCCCGATCAACTTCAGGAATCGATTTCAGAACGTTTTTGCTGTTTGATACAAACTTTGTTAAACGGAATCCACCTTCCTCACATGCTGCTTGGACATCCTTGACGAGTTTGATGGCTTTATCATCATTTTCTGCAGACTTCAACCAATCATCCACATAGAAGTTTCTTCTGATAGTGTCAGCAACTTCAGTTCCATACTTGTCTTCTGCCTCGTCAGCTGTAGCTTTGAGAGCAAAGTTCGATATACTTGGGGAGGATATGGCACCAAATATATGGACTGACATCCTGTATTCCTCAAGTTCCGATTTCAGATTGCCGTCAGGCCACCATAGGAATCGAAGCTGGTCATGTTGATCAATAGGGACTTTTACCTGATAAAACATTGCCTCTATATCGCCCATAAAGGCCACTGGTTCAGTCCGGAATCTTGTAAGAACACCGATCAGAGAGTTTGTCAGGTCAGGTCCCTGCAACAGTCGATCATTCAATGAAGAACCATTAAAGGTAGCACTAGCATCAAAGACTACTCGAATCTTTTGGGGCTTCTTGGGATGGTAGACACCATGGTGAGGCAAGTACCAAATTTGATCTGGTGAGGCCTGGATTTCATTTGGTGGTATTTTGTAGGCATAGTTGTGAGACAAGAGATTATTCATAAATGCACAGTAATCTTGGTAATACTGATCATTGTCCATCATTTTCTTTGTCTGCCATTTTGCTCGCTTCACTGCTTGTGCTCGGTTATTTTCTGTCTGTGCCTTGTCCTTCAATGGTAAGGGGAGCTCAAAGTGTCCATCTACAAACCTCATGTTATCTTTTGCTATGCTAAGAAATCTTTCATCTTCTCTTGAGTTTCCTTTGTCTCCAGGTACTTTACCTTGATCCTTTTCACTGAAGTCTAGTTGAAACATTTTGAGTATTCTGTCAGGAGTTGGACATTCTGTAACCCTTGTTACCTCATGAAAGCTGGCTGTGTTACAGGTGAGGTTGTTGTTACCTTGGTTGAACTGAACCTGGACTGGGCCGCTGACTGTCCACCCAAGTTGATACAGAACGGCAAAAGGACCTTTTCCATCAGTTGGCACTATACGTTGTGGCTGCAGTGCTACAGGGCAGTTGCTCCCAATAAGGAGGCCGACATCAGTGGATGGGCTAAAGTCCGGCAACACTTCTGCCACCTGTTTCAGATGAGGAAATTGTTTAAGAACATTTGCATTAGGAATCTGATTCTGACTCACTGGTATCTCTAACCTGGTAAAGCATTTTGGTAAACATATCTTGTTCTGACCATCTAAGCTTGTCACAATGAGATTAGATACTGAGCATGTATTTACTGTCTGTACACCATGCATAGTTTTCAGTTTCAATAAGGATGCAGTTGATGATGCTTTTATCTCTTCAACAAGGTTATCAGTGACAAAACATCCAGTGCTACCATTGTCGAGTAAAGCATAGGTTTTGATACAAGTGTCTTTACCTTTTTGATAAACAAGAACAGGAAGAACGGCTTGAAGGACTAGTTCTCCATTGTCAAAGTTTGTATTGCATGATGCTGAGACTGTGTTGGCTAAGGCTGCGTCACGTTGGCTTTCCTTTGGTGACGTGTTCCTCGCTGATGGCATGTAGTTGTCATCGTGCATGGCGGTTGGATGACGCCTTCCACACTGTTTACATTGTCGTTTCCTTGCACATCCCTTGGCAATGTGGCTGGATCCATAACATCCAAAGCACATCCGTTTTTCTTTCAGGAAACTCTTTCGGTCTTCCAGTGATTTCTGTAAAAAGTCACAACAATCATCCAAATCATGGTTCTTATGGCAATAATAGCATGACAATGTTCTAGGTGAAGTTACGTTTGTAGCAAAACTTGTGGACTTCTGTCTACCTGACCTAGGTTGCACTGGAGTTCTTGAAGTAGTCGTGCTCTTCTGGGGTTCCTCTCTGCTGAATACTGGTTCATTTGCTGATTCTGCTGCAAATTGGACAAAGTCAACAACATCTTTGAAAGTTACCTCTCTTCCTTTCAGCCTAAGTGTAATCACCTGGTCTCGCCATCTATTCTGTAGATGCATGGGCAATTTGCTGATAACAGCTTTCAGATTTGGGGTATGATTTAAGACAGCCATATGAGACATGGTCCTCATTGCATGACTACACTTGATTAAGAAGAAAGAATATCGTTTCAGCAGTTTGGGATCATCATACTTCAACGATGGCCAAGAGAGTACTTGATTGACATAAGCATTGGATATTCTATAAGGATCCCCATAATGTTTCTTCAGAAGATGGCGTGCTGAATGATACCCTTCACTTGGTTCCATGTACAGACATCCAGATATCAAATCTTTACATTCCCCTATCAACAACTGATCAAGGTAATAGAGCCTATCCACATCATTAGTAGTATTGGGAACAATGCGTGCATCAAAAGCCATCATGAAAGTGATAAAGTCAGTAGGGTCACCTTTGAACTTTGGTACTTCTGGTTGTGGCAGAGATGTAGGTGAGGGTGTAACAGGTGGGACAAACAAACCAGGCGGTGGATACTGTTGATATGCAGGCATAAACCTGGAATCAGTAGATGGCAGGTGTGACGTCATCATTGGAGCAGCATCCATTTCTGACGTCAAGTTGGCAGCTGGAGGTAAGTATGGCATATTAACATTTGCTGTTGACTGAAGGCAAGAATTACTCACATTGGCACCGGGAGGAGGATCTGACGTCAAGTTGGCAGTTGGAGGTGGGTATGACGTCACAGTGACTGAAGGTAGGTATGATGTACTCACGTTGGCACCTTGCAGATTTGGTTTAGTCATGATAGTTGGAGGTAGGTGTGATGTCCTTGCAGCTCGAGGTTGGTATGAAGGCATGTTGACAATTGAAGGATGGTCTGATGTCACTCTGGCTGAAGGTCGGTATGACGTCACGGTGACAGCTGGAGGATGGTCTGATGTCACTCTGGCTGAAGGTTGGTATGACGTCATGTTGACAGCTGGAGGATGGTGTGATGTCCAAGAGTCTTGAGGTAGGTAAGGCGGCTTCCTATCAGCTTCCTGAGAACTAAGATTACAGTTTGTCAAACTTTTCATAAGATATTCATGTTTACTGTCAACAGGGAGCTCACCTATGGGATTTCCAACCTTAACATTTGCCAGAGATGTAGATTCAAACTCTGCAAATACCAATTCTCTAGCTTTAGCCTTAGCAATTTTCATATCTAATCTCAGCTCTTCTGTTTTCTTCTGATGTTCCATTATTGCATCTTGCATAGACTTCTGAGCATGAAGTTCTGCAAGACGAGCACGTTCTCTTGCCAATGCAGACCTTGTTGACCTAGCAGAGGAAGATTTTGAGACCTTAGACCCAAACAAATTAGATGCACTCTCTAACTGATCACCCAACATTCTCTCACTCTTCTCAACCCAACTTTCAACATACACTCTAAACTCATCAAAAGCAACCTGTCTGTCCTCATAACGCTCAAGCTCACGGACTTGGTCGACCTCAAACGTCAACTCGCTGAAAACAACTTCAAAATGAGCATGATACTGAGAACATAAGTCATTGTACTCAACATAAGTCAACTTAACTAAATGCAAATTGTCACAAGTTCCACTTTGTATGAGTTTCAAAAGTTCATTTTTCTTTTTTGTGATAGCACTCAGCAAAGACGTCTGTTTATTCTTCAGCAAACGCAGTTTCTCTGCTTTACCCTTATCAGTCAATGTCTTCTTACGTGCACCTCGTCCTAGGGTTTCTTCAGCATTATTCTTACCGCCCTCAGTGTTCTGTACAATCTCAGCAGCAGCAGCAGCAGCAGCAGCAGCAGCAGCGGCTTGACCTGGATCCTCTTCAACCTTCGACTCCACTTCACTCTGGACAGTAGATGCTGGATGTAGATTAGGAAAATATCCTGCGCCTTGGGTTGGGTCGTTGACTTTGTCACCATCCTGTGAAGCTTTGGTCTCGAACTCCTCATCAGAAACTTGATCCTTACCCTCAGGTTGCATATTACCAAATGCCACATCATCAACTTTATCATTTGTTTCCATGTTTGTCAAACCTTGAACCAAGTTGCCACAAGAAAACAGTTATAAGAGATGCAGTTCATATATGACCACTTGATAGTTATTCGATTATACACTTCAATAATGTCAAATGGTTACAACAGCACAAGATGGTGTGATGTCCAAGAGTCTTGAGGTAGGTAAGGCGGCTTCCTATCAGCTTCCTGAGAACTAAGATTACAGTTTGTCAAACTTTTCATAAGATATTCATGTTTACTGTCAACAGGGAGCTCACCTATGGGATTTCCAACCTTAACATTTGCCAGAGATGTAGATTCAAACTCTGCAAATACCAATTCTCTAGCTTTAGCCTTAGCAATTTTCATATCTAATCTCAGCTCTTCTGTTTTCTTCTGATGTTCCATTATTGCATCTTGCATAGACTTCTGAGCATGAAGTTCTGCAAGACGAGCACGTTCTCTTGCCAATGCAGACCTTGTTGACCTAGCAGAGGAAGATTTTGAGACCTTAGACCCAAACAAATTAGATGCACTCTCTAACTGATCACCCAACATTCTCTCACTCTTCTCAACCCAACTTTCAACATACACTCTAAACTCATCAAAAGCAACCTGTCTGTCCTCATAACGCTCAAGCTCACGGACTTGGTCGACCTCAAACGTCAACTCGCTGAAAACAACTTCAAAATGAGCATGATACTGAGAACATAAGTCATTGTACTCAACATAAGTCAACTTAACTAAATGCAAATTGTCACAAGTTCCACTTTGTATGAGTTTCAAAAGTTCATTTTTCTTTTTTGTGATAGCACTCAGCAAAGACGTCTGTTTATTCTTCAGCAAACGCAGTTTCTCTGCTTTACCCTTATCAGTCAATGTCTTCTTACGTGCACCTCGTCCTAGGGTTTCTTCAGCATTATTCTTACCGCCCTCAGTGTTCTGTACAATCTCAGCAGCAGCAGCAGCAGCAGCAGCAGCAGCAGCGGCTTGACCTGGATCCTCTTCAACCTTCGACTCCACTTCACTCTGGACAGTAGATGCTGGATGTAGATTAGGAAAATATCCTGCGCCTTGGGTTGGGTCGTTGACTTTGTCACCATCCTGTGAAGCTTTGGTCTCGAACTCCTCATCAGAAACTTGATCCTTACCCTCAGGTTGCATATTACCAAATGCCACATCATCAACTTTATCATTTGTTTCCATGTTTGTCAAACCTTGAACCAAGTTGCCACAAGAAAACAGTTATAAGAGATGCAGTTCATATATGACCACTTGATAGTTATTCGATTATACACTTCAATAATGTCAAATGGTTACAACAGCACAAGATGGTGTGATGTCCAAGAGTCTTGAGGTAGGTAAGGCGGCTTCCTATCAGCTTCCTGAGAACTAAGATTACAGTTTGTCAAACTTTTCATAAGATATTCATGTTTACTGTCAACAGGGAGCTCACCTATGGGATTTCCAACCTTAACATTTGCCAGAGATGTAGATTCAAACTCTGCAAATACCAATTCTCTAGCTTTAGCCTTAGCAATTTTCATATCTAATCTCAGCTCTTCTGTTTTCTTCTGATGTTCCATTATTGCATCTTGCATAGACTTCTGAGCATGAAGTTCTGCAAGACGAGCACGTTCTCTTGCCAATGCAGACCTTGTTGACCTAGCAGAGGAAGATTTTGAGACCTTAGACCCAAACAAATGTTGATGCAAGAACTTTTAGATAAACAAAACTTGACAAACCAAACCTTCATTCACTCACTTTTTGCTAACAACAAGACAAGCTTGTGTATTGGCCTTCTCAACTGACCCTTCTGGGTTTTCACTTCCACACTTCGCACCAAGCCAGACTTTCCAGACTCACAACTGACCACACGCCCCATCGCCCATTCAGACCTGTGCAAATTCTCGTCTTTGATCAGTACAACATCATCAATCTGAAGATTACGTTTTGGCACTATCCATTTCTGTCGTTCCTGTAAGGTAGGGAGGTATTCTTTGCGCCATCGTGTCCAGAATAAGCTGGCGAGGTATTGTACCCTTCTCCATCTACGTCTCATGTACACATCATGTCTCTGGAACTGACCTGGGGGAGGAAAGTACACATCCGATTTGTGCATTAAGAAATGACTAGGAGTGATAGGATTGAGGTCACCGGGGTCATCTGATACTGTGGTCAAAGGTCTTGAGTTGACAATTGCTTCAACTTCACAGAGAAGCGTTCGGTATGATTCATCATCTATTCTGTCACCAAACTCTTTCAATAAAGGAGACAATACCTTGCGCACTGAGCCAATCATCCTTTCCCAGCTGCCTCCCATATGACTTGCAGCAGGCGGATTGAACTTCCACTTGATCTCCTGTTTCAGTAGATATTCTGTCACTCTATCCTGATCCATTTCCATGACAGCTTCACGCAGCTCTCTTTCTGCCCCGACAAAATTTGTCCCGTTGTCACACAGGATCTCCTTGATTGGTCCTCTCCTTGCAATGAAGCGTCTCAGCGCTAAAATAAAGGAATCAGTGTCAAGTGAAATAGCAGTTTCAACATGAATTGCCCTACAGGCCAAACAGGTAAACAACGCTCCATACCTTTTAGCATATTTCCTTCCCTCTTTAACCACATGTGGACCAAAGAAATCTATACCTGTATGGGTGAAGGGTGGTGATGGATTAACTCTGCAAGCTGGTAGGTCTGCCATTTTCTGGTTGCTTACAGGAGCTTTCATTCGTTGAACAAATGTTGATGCAAGAACTTTTAGATAATCAAAACTCACACCATTATGGAGACATGACAGTTTATTCATTATAATCAGTTTTCCGTTGATCCATGACATTCTTAACTGTGGTGTTTTCACTGGTCAGTTTGACTTTAAATTGACATCATTATTCATTTGGTCAAGGACGATATAACTGGCCAGCGTAACATAAGTCAATTAAACTCCATTGCGTTGATAGTTAATGGCGAGGTTCAAAACTACAAAAGAAACAAATAAAAATCCTTACTAAAATGTTTAGAAAAACCATGTTTCATTAACCCTCAAAAAGGTTTCTCAAAAGCAATTAAATTACATTTTGAAGAGCTTCTAGTATCTACTGCAAGATAAATATAACTTTGCTTATAATATTTGAATGAAAAACCTTGAAAGATAAAGTCATTACTGTATTGAATTGCAATTACAAATTAATATTTAATTCTACTTCAAACAAAATTACTATTCAAATTGCAAATATATTGTTTGGCTATTCAATATCTCCAAATATACATTCATTTCAAACAAAAGTAAAAACTCACATCTGTGTTCCTAAAATCAACCTGTCCTTTCAAATCATTCACTGTTGTGCCATGTGCTCTAAACTGCATGAGATTTTCATGTTACAGTCACATGACATGGCATGACCATATAGGGAAACATCCAGACTGTTCCTTCTAGACTTGAGCCTGGCTCTTTTAAGACTAAGAAATAGACTTTGCAAAAATGAAAACATTGTTTTTGGATAACTTTTGGAGATAAACATAATTGATAATTTGACTTTGTCAAATGATATGAAAAAATATGAAAGAAATACTTTGTAACCAAAAACTTTGATAAAGTGAAATCTGCATCCACATACTCGGCCTCTTAAACAGTAACCTTCTGTTTAACAAAAACCCTACAAAATATGCAGATTTATTAATTCACACTGTAATCCATCATTTTCAAGCAAACAAAACTTGACAAACCAAACCTTCATTCACTCACTTTTTACTAACAACAAGACAAGCTTGTGTATTGGCCTTCTCAACTGACCCTTCTGGGTTTTCACTTCCACACTTCGCACCAAGCCAGACTTTCCAGACTCACAACTGACCACACGCCCCATCGCCCATTCAGACCTGTGCAAATTCTCGTCTTTGATCAGTACAACATCATCAATCTGAAGATTACGTTTTGGCACTATCCATTTCTGTCGTTCCTGTAAGGTAGGGAGGTATTCTTTGCGCCATCGTGTCCAGAATAAGCTGGCGAGGTATTGTACCCTTCTCCATCTACGTCTCATGTACACATCATGTCTCTGGAACTGACCTGGGGGAGGAAAGTACACATCCGATTTGTGCATTAAGAAATGACTAGGAGTGATAGGATTGAGGTCACCGGGGTCATCTGATACTGTGGTCAAAGGTCTTGAGTTGACAATTGCTTCAACTTCACAGAGAAGCGTTCGGTATGATTCATCATCTATTCTGTCACCAAACTCTTTCAATAAAGGAGACAATACCTTGCGCACTGAGCCAATCATCCTTTCCCAGCTGCCTCCCATATGACTTGCAGCAGGCGGATTGAACTTCCACTTGATCTCCTGTTTCAGTAGATATTCTGTCACTCTATCCTGATCCATTTCCATGACAGCTTCACGCAGCTCTCTTTCTGCCCCGACAAAATTTGTCCCGTTGTCACACAGGATCTCCTTGATTGGTCCTCTCCTTGCAATGAAGCGTCTCAGCGCTAAAATAAAGGAATCAGTGTCAAGTGAAATAGCAGTTTCAACATGAATTGCCCTACAGGCCAAACAGGTAAACAACGCTCCATACCTTTTAGCATATTTCCTTCCCTCTTTAACCACATGTGGACCAAAGAAATCTATACCTGTATGGGTGAAGGGTGGTGATGGATTAACTCTGCAAGCTGGTAGGTCTGCCATTTTCTGGTTGCTTACAGGAGCTTTCATTCGTCGACATGTAACACATTGTGAGAGAACATTCCTTACCCTGGAGTTGGCTTTGATGATCCAGTACTTCTCTCTCAGCATCGACAAAACATGATTTCGACCACTGTGACCTAGTCTGACGTGTATGTCCTGAATGATGAGTTTGGTCACATGGCTTTTACTGGGAAGCAGGATCTGGTGCATCATGTCTGTCTGAATATCTGCTCTCCTTAAGCGGCCACCCAATCTCAGTATTCCATCTTCTATATAGGGATCAAGCTTGTAGATTGAACTGCTTTTCAACACTCGGCCTCGTTTGCCTGAGACATCAGACAGACTTTCTGACTCTACAGGAAATGCTTCACGTTGAACATACTTGATAACAGTGCGTTCTGCTTCCTCTAATTTCTCTACACTGAAGGGATGTTCAGTTGACATCAGGTGTTCGTCCTTCTTGATACGTGAGTAGAGCAAATCTCTGAGTGTGATAAAGACAGCTACAGCTCGTTTCAAACGATACCAAGTCGAGTAGTGAGAGATTAACTTCTCCATACAATCTGTAATCTCTGTTTGTAATTCCATGGTTGCTACTGTTTCCATCGGTGTATTTGGAATTGAGAAGCTTGGCCATTCTGATTCATTATCGTGGAGGAAGTTTGGCCCATTAAACCATGTGTTTGCATGAAGAAGTTGTTCCACACTTAAGCCTCTTGATGCCATGTCAGCTGGATTGCTATTTGAGTCGATGAATTTCCACTGAGATGGATAGGAATAGTCTCTAATCAGACGAACTCTATTGGCCACAAATATTGGGAAACGTTTGGTTTCATTGTTGATGTAGTGAAGAACAGTGGATGAGTCGGTGTAATATGAGACTGTATCAATCTTCATGTCAAGCTGGTTCAGTAACTGCTGGCCTAACTGGAGTGAAACAGATGCTGCTGTTAGTTCAAGTCTTGGGATGGTAACGATTTTCACTGGTGCCAACCGTGACTTGCCCATAAGGAAGGAAACATGGATGTTCTTGTTTTCGTCTAGTAGGCGCAAGTATGCTGCACATCCATAACCAAGGGAACTGGCATCTGAAAAAAGATGTAACTGTCTGGATACAATGCTTCCAAAATCAACTGGCCTTACACATCTAGGTATTCTCAACTCGCCAAGTTGTGGCAAATGATTCAACCAGTCTTTCCATCTGTGGTTTAGTTCTGATGGTATATTGTCATCCCATCCCAGCGTTTTGTCCACACAGAGGTCCTGTAAGATCTTCTTTGCAGGCAGAATAACAGGAGATACCATACCGAGTGGATCATATAGAGAAGACACAGTTGACAATATTCCTCTTCTAGTCACTGGCTTGCTGGGTAGATCTGTGGAGAAACCAAACATATCTGAGCTGACATGCCATTGAAGACCTAGTGCTCGGTCTATAGGGATCTCATCATAATCAAGGTCACAAGTTTGGATCTGTTTTGCCCGATCAACTTCAGGAATCGATTTCAGAACGTTTTTGCTGTTTGATACAAACTTTGTTAAACGGAATCCACCTTCCTCACATGCTGCTTGGACATCCTTGACGAGTTTGATGGCTTTATCATCATTTTCTGCAGACTTCAACCAATCATCCACATAGAAGTTTCTTCTGATAGTGTCAGCAACTTCAGTTCCATACTTGTCTTCTGCCTCGTCAGCTGTAGCTTTGAGAGCAAAGTTCGATATACTTGGGGAGGATATGGCACCAAATATATGGACTGACATCCTGTATTCCTCAAGTTCCGATTTCAGATTGCCGTCAGGCCACCATAGGAATCGAAGCTGGTCATGTTGATCAATAGGGACTTTTACCTGATAAAACATTGCCTCTATATCGCCCATAAAGGCCACTGGTTCAGTCCGGAATCTTGTAAGAACACCGATCAGAGAGTTTGTCAGGTCAGGTCCCTGCAACAGTCGATCATTCAATGAAGAACCATTAAAGGTAGCACTAGCATCAAAGACTACTCGAATCTTTTGGGGCTTCTTGGGATGGTAGACACCATGGTGAGGCAAGTACCAAATTTGATCTGGTGAGGCCTGGATTTCATTTGGTGGTATTTTGTAGGCATAGTTGTGAGACAAGAGATTATTCATAAATGCACAGTAATCTTGGTAATACTGATCATTGTCCATCATTTTCTTTGTCTGCCATTTTGCTCGCTTCACTGCTTGTGCTCGGTTATTTTCTGTCTGTGCCTTGTCCTTCAATGGTAAGGGGAGCTCAAAGTGTCCATCTACAAACCTCATGTTATCTTTTGCTATGCTAAGAAATCTTTCATCTTCTCTTGAGTTTCCTTTGTCTCCAGGTACTTTACCTTGATCCTTTTCACTGAAGTCTAGTTGAAACATTTTGAGTATTCTGTCAGGAGTTGGACATTCTGTAACCCTTGTTACCTCATGAAAGCTGGCTGTGTTACAGGTGAGGTTGTTGTTACCTTGGTTGAACTGAACCTGGACTGGGCCGCTGACTGTCCACCCAAGTTGATACAGAACGGCAAAAGGACCTTTTCCATCAGTTGGCACTATACGTTGTGGCTGCAGTGCTACAGGGCAGTTGCTCCCAATAAGGAGGCCGACATCAGTGGATGGGCTAAAGTCCGGCAACACTTCTGCCACCTGTTTCAGATGAGGAAGTTAGGCCAGCAGTTACTGAACCAGCTTGACATGAAGATTGATACAGTCTCATATTACACCGACTCATCCACTGTTCTTCACTACATCAACAATGAAACCAAACGTTTCCCAATATTTGTGGCCAATAGAGTTCGTCTGATTAGAGACTATTCCTATCCATCTCAGTGGAAATTCATCGACTCAAATAGCAATCCAGCTGACATGGCATCAAGAGGCTTAAGTGTGGAACAACTTCTTCATGCAAACACATGGTTTAATGGGCCAAACTTCCTCCACGATAATGAATCAGAATGGCCAAGCTTCTCAATTCCAAATACACCGATGGAAACAGTAGCAACCATGGAATTACAAACAGAGATTACAGATTGTATGGAGAAGTTAATCTCTCACTACTCGACTTGGTATCGTTTGAAACGAGCTGTAGCTGTCTTTATCACACTCAGAGATTTGCTCTACTCACGTATCAAGAAGGACGAACACCTGATGTCAACTGAACATCCCTTCAGTGTAGAGAAATTAGAGGAAGCAGAACGCACTGTTATCAAGTATGTTCAACGTGAAGCATTTCCTGTAGAGTCAGAAAGTCTGTCTGATGTCTCAGGCAAACGAGGCCGAGTGTTGAAAAGCAGTTCAATCTACAAGCTTGATCCCTATATAGAAGATGGAATACTGAGATTGGGTGGCCGCTTAAGGAGAGCAGATATTCAGACAGACATGATGCACCAGATCCTGCTTCCCAGTAAAAGCCATGTGACCAAACTCATCATTCAGGACATACACGTCAGACTAGGTCACAGTGGTCGAAATCATGTTTTGTCGATGCTGAGAGAGAAGTACTGGATCATCAAAGCCAACTCCAGGGTAAGGAATGTTCTCTCACAATGTGTTACATGTCGACGAATGAAAGCTCCTGTAAGCAACCAGAAAATGGCAGACCTACCAGCTTGCAGAGTTAATCCATCACCACCCTTCACCCATACAGGTATAGATTTCTTTGGTCCACATGTGGTTAAAGAGGGAAGGAAATATGCTAAAAGGTATGGAGCGTTGTTTACCTGTTTGGCCTGTAGGGCAATTCATGTTGAAACTGCTATTTCACTTGACACTGATTCCTTTATTTTAGCGCTGAGACGCTTCATTGCAAGGAGAGGACCAATCAAGGAGATCCTGTGTGACAACGGGACAAATTTTGTCGGGGCAGAAAGAGAGCTGCGTGAAGCTGTCATGGAAATGGATCAGGATAGAGTGACAGAATATCTACTGAAACAGGAGATCAAGTGGAAGTTCAATCCGCCTGCTGCAAGTCATATGGGAGGCAGCTGGGAAAGGATGATTGGCTCAGTGCGCAAGGTATTGTCTCCTTTATTGAAAGAGTTTGGTGACAGAATAGATGATGAATCATACCGAACGCTTCTCTGTGAAGTTGAAGCAATTGTCAACTCAAGACCTTTGACCACAGTATCAGATGACCCCGGTGACCTCAATCCTATCTCTCCTAGTCATTTCTTAATGCACAAATCGGATGTGTACTTTCCTCCCCCAGGTCAGTTCCAGAGACATGATGTGTACATGAGACGTAGATGGAGAAGGGTACAATACCTCGCCAGCTTATTCTGGACACGATGGCGCAAAGAATACCTCCCTACCTTACAGGAACGACAGAAATGGATAGTGCCAAAACGTAATCTTCAGATTGATGATGTTGTACTGATCAAAGACGAGAATTTGCACAGGTCTGAATGGGCGATGGGGCGTGTGGTCAGTTGTGAGTCTGGAAAGTCTGGCTTGGTGCGAAGTGTGGAAGTGAAAACCCAGAAGGGTCAGTTGAGAAGGCCAATACACAAGCTTGTCTTGTTGTTAGCAAAAAGTGAGTGAATGAAGGTTTGGTTTGTCAAGTTTTGTTTGCTTGAAAATGATGGATTACAGTGTGAATTAATAAATCTGCATATTTTGTAGGGTTTTTGTTAAACAGAAGGTTACTGTTTAAGAGGCCGAGTATGTGGATGCAGATTTCACTTTATCAAAGTTTTTGGTTACAAAGTATTTCTTTCATATTTTTTCATATCATTTGACAAAGTCAAATTATCAATTATGTTTATCTCCAAAAGTTATCCAAAAACAATGTTTTCATTTTTGCAAAGTCTATTTCTTAGTCTTAAAAGAGCCAGGCTCAAGTCTAGAAGGAACAGTCTGGATGTTTCCCTATATGGTCATGCCATGTCATGTGACTGTAACATGAAAATCTCATGCAGTTTAGAGCACATGGCACAACAGTGAATGATTTGAAAGGACAGGTTGATTTTAGGAACACAGATGTGAGTTTTTACTTTTGTTTGAAATGAATGTATATTTGGAGATATTGAATAGCCAAACAATGTGGATGCAGATTTCACTTTATCAAAGTTTTTGGTTACAAAGTATTTCTTTCATATTTTTTCATATCATTTGACAAAGTCAAATTATCAATTATGTTTATCTCCAAAAGTTATCCAAAAACAATGTTTTCATTTTTGCAAAGTCTATTTCTTAGTCTTAAAAGAGCCAGGCTCAAGTCTAGAAGGAACAGTCTGGATGTTTCCCTATATGGTCATGCCATGTCATGTGACTGTAACATGAAAATCTCATGCAGTTTAGAGCACATGGCACAACAGTGAATGATTTGAAAGGACAGGTTGATTTTAGGAACACAGATGTGAGTTTTTACTTTTGTTTGAAATGAATGTATATTTGGAGATATTGAATAGCCAAACAATA
This sequence comes from Steromphala cineraria, assembly GCA_916613615.1. Taxonomy (NCBI): domain Eukaryota; kingdom Metazoa; phylum Mollusca; class Gastropoda; order Trochida; family Trochidae; genus Steromphala; species Steromphala cineraria. The sequence goes on along the minus strand of OU744734.1, from coordinate 25,849,806 downwards.
TATTTGCAATTTGAATAGTAATTTTGTTTGAAGTAGAATTAAATATTAATTTGTAATTGCAATTCAATACAGTAATGACTTTATCTTTCAAGGTTTTTCATTCAAATATTATAAGCAAAGTTATATTTATCTTGCAGTAGATACTAGAAGCTCTTCAAAATGTAATTTAATTGCTTTTGAGAAACCTTTTTGAGGGTTAATGAAACATGGTTTTTCTAAACATTTTAGTAAGGATTTTTATTTGTTTCTTTTGTAGTTTTGAACCTCGCCATTAACTATCAACGCAATGGAGTTTAATTGACTTATGTTACGCTGGCCAGTTATATCGTCCTTGACCAAATGAATAATGATGTCAATTTAAAGTCAAACTGACCAGTGAAAACACCACAGTTAAGAATGTCATGGATCAACGGAAAACTGATTATAATGAATAAACTGTCATGTCTCCATAATGGTGTGAGTTTTGATTATCTAAAAGTTCTTGCATCAACATTTGTTCAAAAATCTAGGAAATTGAAAAAGGAACTTGTGCTGTTGTAACCATTTGACATTATTGAAGTGTATAATCGAATAACTATCAAGTGGTCATATATGAACTGCATCTCTTATAACTGTTTTCTTGTGGCAACTTGGTTCAAGGTTTGACAAACATGGAAACAAATGATAAAGTTGATGATGTGGCATTTGGTAATATGCAACCTGAGGGTAAGGATCAAGTTTCTGATGAGGAGTTCGAGACCAAAGCTTCACAGGATGGTGACAAAGTCAACGACCCAACCCAAGGCGCAGGATATTTTCCTAATCTTCATCCAGCATCTACTGTCCAGAGTGAAGTGGAGTCGAAGGTTGAAGAGGATCCAGGTCAAGCCGCTGCTGCTGCTGCTGCTGCTGCTGCTGCTGCTGAGATTGTACAGAACACTGAGGGCGGTAAGAATAATGCTGAAGAAACCCTAGGACGAGGTGCACGTAAGAAGACATTGACTGATAAGGGTAAAGCAGAGAAACTGCGTTTGCTGAAGAATAAACAGACGTCTTTGCTGAGTGCTATCACAAAAAAGAAAAATGAACTTTTGAAACTCATACAAAGTGGAACTTGTGACAATTTGCATTTAGTTAAGTTGACTTATGTTGAGTACAATGACTTATGTTCTCAGTATCATGCTCATTTTGAAGTTGTTTTCAGCGAGTTGACGTTTGAGGTCGACCAAGTCCGTGAGCTTGAGCGTTATGAGGACAGACAGGTTGCTTTTGATGAGTTTAGAGTGTATGTTGAAAGTTGGGTTGAGAAGAGTGAGAGAATGTTGGGTGATCAGTTAGAGAGTGCATCTAATTTGTTTGGGTCTAAGGTCTCAAAATCTTCCTCTGCTAGGTCAACAAGGTCTGCATTGGCAAGAGAACGTGCTCGTCTTGCAGAACTTCATGCTCAGAAGTCTATGCAAGATGCAATAATGGAACATCAGAAGAAAACAGAAGAGCTGAGATTAGATATGAAAATTGCTAAGGCTAAAGCTAGAGAATTGGTATTTGCAGAGTTTGAATCTACATCTCTGGCAAATGTTAAGGTTGGAAATCCCATAGGTGAGCTCCCTGTTGACAGTAAACATGAATATCTTATGAAAAGTTTGACAAACTGTAATCTTAGTTCTCAGGAAGCTGATAGGAAGCCGCCTTACCTACCTCAAGACTCTTGGACATCACACCATCCTCCAGCTGTCAACATGACGTCATACCAACCTTCAGCCAGAGTGACATCAGACCATCCTCCAGCTGTCACCGTGACGTCATACCGACCTTCAGCCAGAGTGACATCAGACCATCCTTCAATTGTCAACATGCCTTCATACCAACCTCGAGCTGCAAGGACATCACACCTACCTCCAACTATCATGACTAAACCAAATCTGCAAGGTGCCAACGTGAGTACATCATACCTACCTTCAGTCACTGTGACGTCATACCCACCTCCAACTGCCAACTTGACGTCAGATCCTCCTCCCGGTGCCAATGTGAGTAATTCTTGCCTTCAGTCAACAGCAAATGTTAATATGCCATACTTACCTCCAGCTGCCAACTTGACGTCAGAAATGGATGCTGCTCCAATGATGACGTCACACCTGCCATCTACTGATTCCAGGTTTATGCCTGCATATCAACAGTATCCACCGCCTGGTTTGTTTGTCCCACCTGTTACACCCTCACCTACATCTCTGCCACAACCAGAAGTACCAAAGTTCAAAGGTGACCCTACTGACTTTATCACTTTCATGATGGCTTTTGATGCACGCATTGTTCCCAATACTACTAATGATGTGGATAGGCTCTATTACCTTGATCAGTTGTTGATAGGGGAATGTAAAGATTTGATATCTGGATGTCTGTACATGGAACCAAGTGAAGGGTATCATTCAGCACGCCATCTTCTGAAGAAACATTATGGGGATCCTTATAGAATATCCAATGCTTATGTCAATCAAGTACTCTCTTGGCCATCGTTGAAGTATGATGATCCCAAACTGCTGAAACGATATTCTTTCTTCTTAATCAAGTGTAGTCATGCAATGAGGACCATGTCTCATATGGCTGTCTTAAATCATACCCCAAATCTGAAAGCTGTTATCAGCAAATTGCCCATGCATCTACAGAATAGATGGCGAGACCAGGTGATTACACTTAGGCTGAAAGGAAGAGAGGTAACTTTCAAAGATGTTGTTGACTTTGTCCAATTTGCAGCAGAATCAGCAAATGAACCAGTATTCAGCAGAGAGGAACCCCAGAAGAGCACGACTACTTCAAGAACTCCAGTGCAACCTAGGTCAGGTAGACAGAAGTCCACAAGTTTTGCTACAAACGTAACTTCACCTAGAACATTGTCATGCTATTATTGCCATAAGAACCATGATTTGGATGATTGTTGTGACTTTTTACAGAAATCACTGGAAGACCGAAAGAGTTTCCTGAAAGAAAAACGGATGTGCTTTGGATGTTATGGATCCAGCCACATTGCCAAGGGATGTGCAAGGAAACGACAATGTAAACAGTGTGGAAGGCGTCATCCAACCGCCATGCACGATGACAACTACATGCCATCAGCGAGGAACACGTCACCAAAGGAAAGCCAACGTGACGCAGCCTTAGCCAACACAGTCTCAGCATCATGCAATACAAACTTTGACAATGGAGAACTAGTCCTTCAAGCCGTTCTTCCTGTTCTTGTTTATCAAAAAGGTAAAGACACTTGTATCAAAACCTATGCTTTACTCGACAATGGTAGCACTGGATGTTTTGTCACTGATAACCTTGTTGAAGAGATAAAAGCATCATCAACTGCATCCTTATTGAAACTGAAAACTATGCATGGTGTACAGACAGTAAATACATGCTCAGTATCTAATCTCATTGTGACAAGCTTAGATGGTCAGAACAAGATATGTATACCAAAATGCTTTACCAGGTTAGAGATACCAGTGAGTCAGAATCAGATTCCTAATGCAAATGTTCTTAAACAATTTCCTCATCTGAAACAGGTGGCAGAAGTGTTGCCGGACTTTAGCCCATCCACTGATGTCGGCCTCCTTATTGGGAGCAACTGCCCTGTAGCACTGCAGCCACAACGTATAGTGCCAACTGATGGAAAAGGTCCTTTTGCTGTTCTGTATCAACTTGGGTGGACAGTCAGCGGCCCAGTCCAGGTTCAGTTCAACCAAGGTAACAACAACCTCACCTGTAACACAGCCAGCTTTCATGAGGTAACAAGGGTTACAGAATGTCCAACTCCTGACAGAATACTCAAAATGTTTCAACTAGACTTCAGTGAAAAGGATCAAGGTAAAGTACCTGGAGACAAAGGAAACTCAAGAGAAGATGAAAGATTTCTTAGCATAGCAAAAGATAACATGAGGTTTGTAGATGGACACTTTGAGCTCCCCTTACCATTGAAGGACAAGGCACAGACAGAAAATAACCGAGCACAAGCAGTGAAGCGAGCAAAATGGCAGACAAAGAAAATGATGGACAATGATCAGTATTACCAAGATTACTGTGCATTTATGAATAATCTCTTGTCTCACAACTATGCCTACAAAATACCACCAAATGAAATCCAGGCCTCACCAGATCAAATTTGGTACTTGCCTCACCATGGTGTCTACCATCCCAAGAAGCCCCAAAAGATTCGAGTAGTCTTTGATGCTAGTGCTACCTTTAATGGTTCTTCATTGAATGATCGACTGTTGCAGGGACCTGACCTGACAAACTCTCTGATCGGTGTTCTTACAAGATTCCGGACTGAACCAGTGGCCTTTATGGGCGATATAGAGGCAATGTTTTATCAGGTAAAAGTCCCTATTGATCAACATGACCAGCTTCGATTCCTATGGTGGCCTGACGGCAATCTGAAATCGGAACTTGAGGAATACAGGATGTCAGTCCATATATTTGGTGCCATATCCTCCCCAAGTATATCGAACTTTGCTCTCAAAGCTACAGCTGACGAGGCAGAAGACAAGTATGGAACTGAAGTTGCTGACACTATCAGAAGAAACTTCTATGTGGATGATTGGTTGAAGTCTGCAGAAAATGATGATAAAGCCATCAAACTCGTCAAGGATGTCCAAGCAGCATGTGAGGAAGGTGGATTCCGTTTAACAAAGTTTGTATCAAACAGCAAAAACGTTCTGAAATCGATTCCTGAAGTTGATCGGGCAAAACAGATCCAAACTTGTGACCTTGATTATGATGAGATCCCTATAGACCGAGCACTAGGTCTTCAATGGCATGTCAGCTCAGATATGTTTGGTTTCTCCACAGATCTACCCAGCAAGCCAGTGACTAGAAGAGGAATATTGTCAACTGTGTCTTCTCTATATGATCCACTCGGTATGGTATCTCCTGTTATTCTGCCTGCAAAGAAGATCTTACAGGACCTCTGTGTGGACAAAACGCTGGGATGGGATGACAATATACCATCAGAACTAAACCACAGATGGAAAGACTGGTTGAATCATTTGCCACAACTTGGCGAGTTGAGAATACCTAGATGTGTAAGGCCAGTTGATTTTGGAAGCATTGTATCCAGACAGTTACATCTTTTTTCAGATGCCAGTTCCCTTGGTTATGGATGTGCAGCATACTTGCGCCTACTAGACGAAAACAAGAACATCCATGTTTCCTTCCTTATGGGCAAGTCACGGTTGGCACCAGTGAAAATCGTTACCATCCCAAGACTTGAACTAACAGCAGCATCTGTTTCACTCCAGTTAGGCCAGCAGTTACTGAACCAGCTTGACATGAAGATTGATACAGTCTCATATTACACCGACTCATCCACTGTTCTTCACTACATCAACAATGAAACCAAACGTTTCCCAATATTTGTGGCCAATAGAGTTCGTCTGATTAGAGACTATTCCTATCCATCTCAGTGGAAATTCATCGACTCAAATAGCAATCCAGCTGACATGGCATCAAGAGGCTTAAGTGTGGAACAACTTCTTCATGCAAACACATGGTTTAATGGGCCAAACTTCCTCCACGATAATGAATCAGAATGGCCAAGCTTCTCAATTCCAAATACACCGATGGAAACAGTAGCAACCATGGAATTACAAACAGAGATTACAGATTGTATGGAGAAGTTAATCTCTCACTACTCGACTTGGTATCGTTTGAAACGAGCTGTAGCTGTCTTTATCACACTCAGAGATTTGCTCTACTCACGTATCAAGAAGGACGAACACCTGATGTCAACTGAACATCCCTTCAGTGTAGAGAAATTAGAGGAAGCAGAACGCACTGTTATCAAGTATGTTCAACGTGAAGCATTTCCTGTAGAGTCAGAAAGTCTGTCTGATGTCTCAGGCAAACGAGGCCGAGTGTTGAAAAGCAGTTCAATCTACAAGCTTGATCCCTATATAGAAGATGGAATACTGAGATTGGGTGGCCGCTTAAGGAGAGCAGATATTCAGACAGACATGATGCACCAGATCCTGCTTCCCAGTAAAAGCCATGTGACCAAACTCATCATTCAGGACATACACGTCAGACTAGGTCACAGTGGTCGAAATCATGTTTTGTCGATGCTGAGAGAGAAGTACTGGATCATCAAAGCCAACTCCAGGGTAAGGAATGTTCTCTCACAATGTGTTACATGTCGACGAATGAAAGCTCCTGTAAGCAACCAGAAAATGGCAGACCTACCAGCTTGCAGAGTTAATCCATCACCACCCTTCACCCATACAGGTATAGATTTCTTTGGTCCACATGTGGTTAAAGAGGGAAGGAAATATGCTAAAAGGTATGGAGCGTTGTTTACCTGTTTGGCCTGTAGGGCAATTCATGTTGAAACTGCTATTTCACTTGACACTGATTCCTTTATTTTAGCGCTGAGACGCTTCATTGCAAGGAGAGGACCAATCAAGGAGATCCTGTGTGACAACGGGACAAATTTTGTCGGGGCAGAAAGAGAGCTGCGTGAAGCTGTCATGGAAATGGATCAGGATAGAGTGACAGAATATCTACTGAAACAGGAGATCAAGTGGAAGTTCAATCCGCCTGCTGCAAGTCATATGGGAGGCAGCTGGGAAAGGATGATTGGCTCAGTGCGCAAGGTATTGTCTCCTTTATTGAAAGAGTTTGGTGACAGAATAGATGATGAATCATACCGAACGCTTCTCTGTGAAGTTGAAGCAATTGTCAACTCAAGACCTTTGACCACAGTATCAGATGACCCCGGTGACCTCAATCCTATCACTCCTAGTCATTTCTTAATGCACAAATCGGATGTGTACTTTCCTCCCCCAGGTCAGTTCCAGAGACATGATGTGTACATGAGACGTAGATGGAGAAGGGTACAATACCTCGCCAGCTTATTCTGGACACGATGGCGCAAAGAATACCTCCCTACCTTACAGGAACGACAGAAATGGATAGTGCCAAAACGTAATCTTCAGATTGATGATGTTGTACTGATCAAAGACGAGAATTTGCACAGGTCTGAATGGGCGATGGGGCGTGTGGTCAGTTGTGAGTCTGGAAAGTCTGGCTTGGTGCGAAGTGTGGAAGTGAAAACCCAGAAGGGTCAGTTGAGAAGGCCAATACACAAGCTTGTCTTGTTGTTAGCAAAAAGTGAGTGAATGAAGGTTTGGTTTGTCAAGTTTTGTTTGCTTGAAAATGATGGATTACAGTGTGAATTAATAAATCTGCATATTTTGTAGGGTTTTTGTTAAACAGAAGGTTACTGTTTAAGAGGCCGAGTATGTGGATGCAGATTTCACTTTATCAAAGTTTTTGGTTACAAAGTATTTCTTTCATATTTTTTCATATCATTTGACAAAGTCAAATTATCAATTATGTTTATCTCCAAAAGTTATCATGAAAAGGGTTATCTCAAAGTCCGTTTTATAAATAATAAGCCATTGTAATAGATAGCATAAAACAAAGGTTAAGTTTGTTGAAAATAGTTTTATTCTTTAATCTTATGCATGCGGTGATTTTGGACAAATGCCTGTATCTAACTCTTTGTATATCTATTCCGTCAATTTATATAATGTACAATTGTTTTGTTTAAAAAAATCCTAGTTTGTTCCGAAAAGAATATGTGAGTAAAGTAATGTTTGTATTTCCCCGTTATTCTGTTATATATTTAATCATATTAATCACTGATCTACTTATAGTTTGGGATGATCAAATTCTGAGGCTTAACAGTTAATACTTTTATGACATAAAGGCAAAAGGAACAATTTAGGTTGCATGAATAATTACACTAATGAGTTTTTCTATTTTTCAACGGATATGTTTTCAATGAATGAATAAGCAAGTTGACAAAAAAAATTTTTAAAACGTGATTAAAGTAAACTAGTGTCCACAGGAAACGCTACTAAGTTTTCTACGTCATCCAAAGCAAAATTCCATAGCCTGACGGAGTCGAATATAAGTGTATCTGACAGGCATATGTCTTGTGAAGACGTATGGAGATTTTATTTTTTCTGGAAAACATACTTTTGATTTTATGTCTCTTTATAAGCACATGGGTATATAAATCGCAATTTGAAATTGTTTTTACAAACAATTTTCATTTTAGTTATAATTGGTAAAATAAACAGCTTTCATGGCCCTGTAGGTATGGTCTATATTCAAACAATTTTAAGTTTACACTTTTCCCCGAACGTTGATTGGTCTTGGTTACGGTCATATGATCGAAGTCTCATGGATTCATTTCTCATGAACTCACAAAAAAAACCGTTCATACTTGTGTGAATGTTTTCATGTCTTGTGAACATTCACCGGAATTACTTTAATTCTCAATGCAACATCAAATCAAATGTTATTCAATAAATCCTAACTTACTTACCTAACTTATTAACCAAGAAATATATTTTGATGTGAAAAAGCTTCATTTTATCAATTGCTTTAGATTAGTTGTAAGACTGCAAAATGGATTTGATCGATCAGAACGGAATGAAACTGTTGCTTGAATAAATTTTACATAATGATCAATATTGAGTACGGTATGGCGGAAAAAAGACAACCATATACTCACGATGTATACACAAAAATTAAAGTGTTACGATAGAGCAGTTATTATAATTAAAATATCACTTAACCACAGTTGTTAACATAATTTGACGATAATTCCTGCAAATGGCGGCCAGCATGACACAACGTTATGCATTTGGCAGATAACTCTGATCTCCTGTCCTTGCGCGAAAGGATTTTATCATAGTGTGCGCTTCATTTAGCATATCTTTGTGCAGCATGCTCTCTAGAACACTGTCACAGATCAATTTTGATAAATATTTAGTTTCTTTCTAAATTGGTGCGAAATAATAAGAATTGAATGTCAGTTTGTGTGCTTGCACTAGAAAATGAACGATGTCAAAGCTACATTTAAACTCTCATGTGAACTCGCTCACAAGCTCGTTGGGTTCACACGAGTTTGAATGTAGCTGACATTCAATTCTTAATTAAAACACTGCAGGCTCCAATGTTGTGTGTGTCCCATGATTCAACTGGTTCCGTCGTACCAATAACTGTACGATGTCTTCTATTCATTGCGTGTTTGCTAACTGACCTTCAAACCAAGCGACAAGATTTTTACTTTTACATAAACACAAATCATAGATTATCGATACAAACTCATCATCTTTTTTAAAAACCTAGATGCTCAATATTTTGATAATTGTTTTAAGGACGTACCTGCAACTGTTTCAATAAAGCATAAAACAGCAAATGTCAATCGTTGACCCGCCATTAATAGCTCGAAAATTGCCAAAGCGGCGTTCAGCATTAACTCAATCACTCAATGACCATAGTTGAACGTATTTATCAGTCGAATCATTCAACAGCATATTCAGTTTCAGTTGCAATACGATGAAAATTATCATCTGGTTGATGTCAATCAATATCTTGCTAAAAGAAACAACACTGATAGCAGATTTATTATACTTATTACACTCAGCTAATGAGAAACGAAAATCCTTTATTATATTACACATTAATCAAGGAACACCCATAACTACAGTAGTTATAACCCTCCAGCTCTAGATTGGTTCCTTCCTTGAGATCAAACCAGACATGATCTCCCTTTTCAAACTTCATCAAGTAAGTGATGGTGGCAGTTCCAGGTCTTTGCTCATGTCCAGTATAACCTCTCACAATCTCTTGTCCTTCCTTCATCAGTCTCAAAGCAAAATTATTCTTATTATCCGGTAAGACATTGGCCCAGCAGAGATAGTTTCCAGCACTTGGTACTATGAAAATTCCTGAAGTTGGGTTGTAACCGTCACCTTCGTTAAGTATAACAGTATCGAACTTGAGCGGTTCTTGTTCACCAGGTGTGTAGGGACCTTTACTTTGCTTGACTTGGAAAGCGATTCTTGCTCTTACTGAAACAGAAGATAATAGACAGCTGATTTGGTGAACAAATAAAAAGTCAAATTTAATAGTGGACAGTACCAGCTTTTCAACCATGATTTTATCGAACACGACGAAAAGTCTGGTACATCTATTTGGATGAAAATATTGCCCGTATTCACTTTAACTAAACAACAAATTAGACAAATCATGCCATGTTCGTCAATGTATTCAAACAAAAGTTAACAATTATAGGCATTATTTCCATTGCATAACAATTATAGGCATTATTTCCATTGCATAATAAACGTATGTAGCTAGGGCTTCCACGGGTACTAGAGTACTTCCATTCCAGCTGGAGTCGCATCCATATTTTTGGACTCAAAACAAGTCAAGTCTATTATCATCAGTACTGAGGTCCAATTTTCTAAACCCTTGAATCCCTGTAACAAATCAGTTTTCCCAGTTCAAATTCTAAGTGATAAATTTTAATGTTTACTTAACAATGATTGTTTGTCTAAGCTGTATAGAAAACGAGTTGTTGGCACTTGTCCTTGTTGTTCGTTATGCACTTGATATGTCATCCTTCAATCAACGAATCAAGCAATCAATGCTTGGTCACACGGTCATAAAACGTGGAGAGTGATAAAACCTTGACCAATAGGAGCAGGAAGTTTATAGAATTCGAAGTGCTACTAAAAAATAATTAGTTCAGATTTCAGATCCAATACATTAAACATCGAAATATAATCTACCCCAAAAAGATGAAAGTACAACATACGGTGTGATTAGGTCTGTAGTACACTGTTCCTCTCTTCAGTGACTACATATACAGATTACTGCAAGCTTAAAATATTTATACATACAAGTAGAACATAAAACATCACGGGTCAGTGGTTAACATGCCTGTTAAGGAAAGTAAATCTAACATCTATTTATCTTTTGGGGAGTATCACAGTTACCAATCTTTTATTCTACTTCAATTCTAACGATGATGTTTTTGATGATTATGAAATTTATTTGTTTTGAAGTTTAGATCGTTAAGAAAACTTCCAGTGATGACGTCCAACGAATAGGCAGGTGATAAGAGCGGCTCTCCCAAAATCCCACAACCATCTAATAAAATGTCCGGTAGAAAGCGCCAAAATAAATCTAAACAGGACAAACAAGTATCAAATGACAATTCAGAGCAAAATTTTGATTATTTTATTATTTCTGGAAGTAAGGATGTCTCAAATCAAGACAAGCAGTCAAACATCGGTATAACCAACATGGCGACGGAACAAGTCACTCGAGGACATGAAAATTGTATGGAACAAATGTTGAAGACCCCTAACAAAAGACATTAAACACAAAATACAAACAGTAAAATCAGAGTTTGCCAATATGAGACGTGATTTCAAGGACTTTGACGTTAAATTAAATGACATTATTAAGTCTGAGCAGCAAAATGAGGCGCATATAGCTGATAACAAGATGAATTGAACAGATGAAGTCCGAAATAGAGAAGCTTAGATTAAGGTGGCTTGTAGGAGGTCACAACTTGACTCAATACCTTATCGTGGTGTGATGGCTCGAGTGCTTTGGTCTGAAATAACAGGTCTTATATAATTTTGAGAAGGCTTTTGATTCAGTGGATGGACATTTTATTATGAATGTCCTTCACTTTTTTAAATCTTGGACCCAGTCTAAAAAAATGGATTTCAATTCTACTCCGTGACATAGAATCATGTGTACTGGTAAATGGATTTGAAAGTTCACAACAAGAGGTTGCAGATAAGGAGATCCAATTTTTACCAAATATATTTATTATATGTGTAAAAATATTGGCTTTGTAAGTAAGAAAAGATAAATGGAAAAAGGGGATAAAGATTGTAACACTGAAAGTATTTTGGCTCAATTTGCAGATGGTACTACTTTGACTTAACATAAAACAGATAAAAGCCTCAATGCACTCTTGAATGTTTTAGATTTTAAGCTCATGGGCCAGATGGGCTTATGGCATGACATGGCGTCCGGCATCCATCCATCCGTCTATCCGTAAACTTTGTGGAATTTTTACTTCTTCTCAAGAATCATAAGGTCTAGAAAGCTGAAAGCTTTTTGTACAGACGCCTTGGTTAGTGAGGATTAAAACTTGTAGTTTTAGTGGCCCTGTTGCCCCCAATAAGTGCCACAGGGGCCACCCCCTAAAACATATTTTAATCTTCTTCTCCAGAAGCATTAGACCTAGAAAGCTGACACTGAGTGTACAGACTCCTTGACTAAAAAATTTAAATTGTAACTTCGGTGGCCCTGAGGCCCCCTAAAGGGCAAGAGGGGCCACGCCTTAAATATATTTTTCCGTCTTCTTCTCCAGAAGCTTAAGGTCGAGAAAGCTGTAACTTTGTGAACAGACTCCTTGACTAGTGAGGATTAAAAATTGTAGATTTTGTGACCCTGTGGCCCCTACTACAGGGGGGGACCACATTGGCCAGACCCTAAAGCAAAATCAAATGTACATTGTAAAGCCTGATGAGGTGCAAGGTTTTCTTGAATTAACACTTAAAGATCTAGATTGATATGGATAAGATAAAAAAACGATCCTGATACAAGCTTCTTAAGAGGTAAAATCTTGACTGGATACATTAGACTTTAAGCTTTAAAGTCGATTGATTTACATGTAGAATCAATGATACATTTACATTACTCCGAAAAGTGAGAAAGAATAGAAAAAGATATGAACATTGGGGAACTAAGATTACTGTTGAAATGTTGTGGTGAAATCCTTATTGCTTTTAAAACGTAACAACCGGCAGCAAAACCCCGACTTTTACCCTAGGTGGGAAATTGCGTCCATAGAGTTTCGTTTTGCAGATATTGAACCCCTAAGGTATATACTAAGGGAAACTGAATGATGACACTTTGTCATCATTGAGCATTTTGATTAATTAGTTTTTAAATTGGATAGGGTGAGGTCGGGAATTCAGTAATCCAGTCACATCAGGTAATTGTAGTTTTTTTAGTGTAATAAAGTACAATTCCGATAAAATGCAATTCCTTATCATCATTTTTATGAAAATTGAAATATTTTTGTTGAAAAAACGCCGAAAAGATCAAATTTTTATCATTGTCTGGATAAACGAGGTTTCCTCTCAAGTTACTTTAACATACAGGCGAGTTTAATTTATTGGTGTAGGATAAAACATATTCAATGAATATATCAATAACATATCCTGTTTACGGCACGAGTACAATATATTTAGTATTTTCATAGCGTTAGCGAGGGAGAAACTGATATTATGGCACACGTTTCACAAATATAGTATGCCATTGGCACAGACATGATATTCTGTTGAGTACCCATGTCGCAAACAAGAGGTAGATTACATGACGACAGCGCATGGGTTAGCGGCTAAAACATCCAAATTTTTTATTTCTAAAAGTCATAGGGGGAGGGGTGGTCGGTTAGCGGACGAAAAGGTAATATCTTGTAACTGGCAAGTGACAGTTAAATTTGATATTTATCTCTGTCTGTGATTGAGGTATATGAAGTTATTATGAGGATCGTTAACTTATAATCACAGGAAATAGTGCTTTCAGTAAGTCTTATTGTATTTTCATCTTTTCATCTAATTTTGAAATTGACTTGTCACTTGATTTGAACACTTTTATAAAGCAGCTATGGTACTTTCGTGTAAATAGGTTTTAATGGTATAACTGGTTTTATGTATCAACGTGAATTGGATGTGTGGTTTCTTCACATATTATTTTAGACTTTTATCGAAGACAGTTAGTAATTAATTCCTTGTCAGTTAGGGATGATTTTTTATGGCCAACATTAACGATGTCTTTTTTAAAGAAATGGTCTGAGTATGATCCCGCTAAAATGAGTAGGTTAACATGCTCAAGTTATTAAGAGTCTAATGTAACTCATATGTAGGCCAATGGTAACAAGCTATATTTTCTTTCAAAATTAACAAAGACTCAATTTTGATAATTTCCTCATCAACTGTAAATTAATTATATCCCCACAATTAAATCACAAACGGTAAGTCACTAAATATACTCAAGGTCTATTGTCGAAAGCGTGGATGTTTTTATAAATAAAAAGCTTATTTTTTCACAAAATTGAAAACTGAAAGATTCTGTAGGTTATTTGTTCCTTGCTATTAGAACTTAGGATATTTCACCCTTCTTATTTTCGTGTGATTCAAAAAGATTTAAAATCGGTAATAAAGAAGTTACTACGGTCGGTTGTGTGCCAAATTAAATGGCTAAATATAAACTGAACTGAAAGTCTCGATTTCGTATAAGAAAAATGTTCTGAGGCAATGTTGTCTTGAATTATCACTCATAATAAACGTATTACAATAAGTCTCCAAATCTTAACAAATCTGTCAAATCATCAATATTATTATGCATACATGTACGTATAATACAGTGACTCTTCACAACTTGGTAAAGTGCATTGATATGAGGATTTTGCATATTGTGATGCCTAGGGCCACTACATGTAACTTGGTTCTAGAAGACAAATTGACAAAGAAAATATCTTTTAATACTAACTGAGTTTTCATCTGTCGTCCTCGGCTCGTTTGATTATGAATAAACAATATTAATTATAATCAAAACATATGAAAACAAATTTGATTGTGAGATCGAATTAAACCTGGTTATATTACATCAGCTCCCTCGCTAATGGTCTGAAAATACTAATAATATTGTACTCGTGCGCTCAACATGGTTTGTTATGGATATATTCATTTAATATCTTCTATTTTACTATCAATAGAAAATTGTGACACCAATTAATCAAATTCACCTGTAAGATGATGAAACCTCGTTTATCCAGATAATGATTAAAATGTTGGCTTTTAAGGATTTTCTCCTACAAAAAATGTATATATTTTAATAAAATTGATAGAATGATGATAAGGGATTGCATTTTATCAAAGCTGCTCTTTATTACATTAACAAACTATAATTACCTGATGTGACTGGATAACTGAAATCTCTACCTCGCCCTGTCCAATTAAAACACTAATTACTCAAAATGCTCAATGATGACAAAGTGTCATCATTTTGTTTCCTTCAGTATATTCCTTAAGGGTTCAATATTTGTCAAAATAAATTCTATGGACGCACTTTCCCGGTCATGATGGCTAGCTCGCCGACTATAATCATCTCTTTTCATCTTTACCTAACTCACCTGATGATTTAATTCGATGCTTTGAGTTTGTTGTTTTTAATAGTTTTTGGAAGGATGCTGTAGAGGCATGGTCTGCTTCTCTGATATTATGCTTTCAGAATGAGAACTCACATGTTGAAGTTTTAAACCAATCTGTGTGGCGTAATAACAACATTTTGATTGATGAACAATGGGAATTATTCTTATTTGAGATATATTGTTTATGACGATGAAAAGATATTTACTTTGGAACAATCACATGATAATTATGATATAGATGTTCATTTTGATTTAACATATCAAGGTGTTAAGAGAACTTTGATTCAATATTTGAAAAAGAGAAAAAAATATGCATATTATTTTCCCACATAATATTTCAAAGATTACAAATACACATCACTATGTCAATTGATTTTTTTTAAAATTTAACGGCCATTTGAGATGGGAATATGTATTTACAGGGAAAAATATAAATGTATATAAAATATGTATAGGAAAATATACACTTGATAGCAAAATGTACCCAAAGTGAAAATGTGAAAAGATTTCAATTTAAAACAATTCATGGAATCTTGACAACAAATGTTTTGTTTTAAAAGATTGGGTATATTGATTCACCTTTGTGACCTGACATAACTGTACCAACAAAGAAAAATAATTCATTATATTTTGCTGTGAATCTATCTACATTGAAATCATCTCTGATGTACAGTTTCTGATATGCTTTGTTTTGTGAATATATTTTGTTGCCTTTGTCAATGACTTTGTAATTACATTTATGTTATCTTCGTTTGACGGAGGAAATAAAGACATTCATTCATTCATTTGTTACAAGTTTGCAATTTCATTGCCGTTACAAACAACACCCAGCCAAAAAATTTTGCTATTTGCTATCTCTTGTCGTTGTTTATAAATTCAATATCCAGTTTATAGTTGATAGTTATATAGACTGTAATAATTCCTTGAACTGATATATCATTTTACCTTGCATGCTGTTATAAATATTTCCACCTGCAGCAATATTTGAACATGTGGAAAGATGTACTATAAAACCTATGATATTGTTTCATACGACTATATAACATATAAATTCAAGGTATTAACTAATGGGAAATAAAAATAGTAAAAAATAAGAACACTGCTGCAATGTAATTAGTATAGTACGTGTCCAAAAATCGTGTAGTAAGTCAAATTGATTATCATTATGTTGTTGGATTAACAGTGTCACACAGGATCCCTAAACAAATAATCAAACGTTTTGACCCATAGTACGAGGAGTTGGTTATTGTTTGTACTACGTACCAATATGTTTTATAAGGTCAAACCTAAAATTCGTTTAATGAAAGGATTTCACAAAGGGTAAATCTCCAAATTCATATGCGCTTGCCATAAGTTGCATCCAACTTACCTATGCAGGATTAAATATCCCTTGGGGGCGTTTTTCACAAACTTGAAGTTAATTGTAGTTTGCATTTAAGTTAAATTGTTTATTTTTCTAACCATCATTTCCAATTGTGTATGGATTTTAAGTGATTAGCGACGCACTTTTGTAACATTATACCAGTAATGCAAACTGAAATTATTATGAAGTTGCTGCTTGCACTCACTCAGGCCTCATAGCCACTGGTGTCTACTACGTCATTCCAATCAAACCGTCCCATCCTAACACATTGAACAGGAAGCTTGACATGACAATATTCTATAATCCGTAATATCTTTACTTTTGGGCGATTTGACTGCTTCGTAAGGTGTTTTCTGCATTGGCACATGTGCGAATCGGCAAATAGTAGCGGCATAAAATGAATTGTTTGAAAAAATTGTTTGTTGGGAAAACAACCAGTTGAATATATGTTTGGAAGCTGCAAGTCCCGGCACTGCTTTCAATTTGATTGGTCCACAACACCTTATCAAAAGCCAGAAAAAGGTGTAACTCTCTAGGGTCAAGCAGAATAAATATAACCCTGTGTCCATCTTCCTATATTGGTTTATAATAAAATAATAAACAGCATGAGGGACAAGTCAAAACAATGTTCAAAACAAGTTGTCCATGCCCTGAACATGAAAAAACATCTTACCATTTGTAGTGACTCCATCTTGAGAGGCCAATTTCTTTTCTACAATTGCAAGTGCAGCCTTTGTAGAGATCAGATCAGATTTAGATAACTCCAACTGCCAACTCAAGTTAGTGACCGCCCTCTCCAGTCGGAGGATGTTATCCAGCATGTTACCAGAAGTTACCAGAGCGAATGGTACTTTAATTGCAGAACCAGTTTCTGAAACAGCGGCCTTTGGCACCTGACTCAAACTTTCAGTATTGAAACCATTCATATGTATGACGAGACACATTACAGAGATAAGCACAAACTTCATTTTGATTCGTTTCAAAGAACACTGTTCGTGTGTATCTGTAGCCTATACATATATGTGATAAATGTGTGAAACTTATCAGGTATTACATTTCAACACCTAGACACCATACAAACATTGATTGTGATAGTTGATCACCTTTCATAACAGATGTTCACCGCTGATTTGTAAACTTTACGTATTCAAATCCGGAGCTCCTTTTAGACAATCCCTTTAAAGGGGTAGGCGCACGTTTTCAGGGGAGAAATAGGGTACTGTAAGGAAATTGAAATTAAAATGATATAATGAAAAGACAATGTATTTAAACTAAATGAGGCAATGATGTATCAAATATTTGATGTAAAGGTGTTCATATAGATGTGGCCGCCAATGGACTTTATGTGAACCTTTTTAATTTGTTCTCTGACTATGGATGATACATGTCGATTTGTTTAATGATATCTTTGACATGATCAAAATAAAACATTGAACATTAAGTATTAAGTTCGCAATACAATTTGATACACCTTTTGACACCATGTTTCATCATGTCTTGAGCGTTTCTCAATCAAATAAAGAAACAATGTTAGTTTACAAAGAGACAACTCATCAGCGTAAAATAAATACCATTCTATATCTTTGTTTGAGATAATGTTATTTTAAATTTTAAATATTTGTAAACTTCTAAGGCAAACAACTGCCTGAAATAACAAATATGTATACATATAAGTTTGAATGCACAAAGTTGAGTTTACATATCATGTGACCAAAGCCTACCTTATTGAAGTCACTGTAAACGCAAAATACTCCATCTCATGTGTCTGTACTGAATGTGTTCATCTCAAGACAGATGCAATGCATATGATAAATTCTAAATGTTTAATTTTTGATTGGATCTAGTTTGTCTTATTGTTGACCAATGGATGACTAGTGCTTTGACAACTGGGCGTGTCATAGATGGGCAGACATGCTTGATCTCTATAACAACATCCCCTAAGTCTTGTAACAACATTGTCAAAGAGTGTGAAATATCCCAAGCGCGACTCACTAGGCCTGTAATTACACAATCAGTTACGATGTGCCATAACTGTTTAATTACTACTCTGTTTTATTGCCGGACAGATTAAGCATGTTTATTCTGTTTATTTACCACCATTGTCTGTTATATTTACATTGATTAGGCCCATTTCCGTTCTGTATATGATGTTATAATACACAGTCTGTAAAACTTCTCTCAGCCAATCATAACCTGCCACATCACATCGCCCTTTCTCGCATGTGCAGTAAAGGCAATATTGTCATCCGGTAGAATCCCTTTTCAGACTATCAAATTGAGAAGCCTAAAATTTGCGCACTTTGAAGGGCGATATCTTTGTTATTAGAGGACCGATGAAAACGTTTTTTGGTGTTTTTTTAAGTTGACAATGTTTTCTGTACATATTTACAAATTAACATGGAGAAAATAATGAGGTTTCTTGTTGTTTAACTGGTTTTAAAATTGAGTCATGACTTATTTACTAAGCTGTCTCAATTTCATTAGAATATCAAGATGTTATATAGTTAACATGTACTAATTTTGATCAATATGTTATTGGCTTGTTTGACATCTATCACCCTGCTTGAAAAACATTAATTGTAATTTGTGATCACAAATATAATGACTTGTGCAAGCATAAACAAAACCAAATTGGAACACAAGTTTTAGGCTTAGTTGCCATTGTTTGGATATACAATTATGCAAAAACAGTTTTGGTATTCTACAGTCTTGCACATTAAAGGGGCAGTAGCACGTTTTTTTTAATGTTATATTTTTGATTCACTGATATTTGTAAGTATTGCTAAATGTATTATTTTGTTTGTGTCAAAAATCTCATTACACAAACCAATCAACACTGAAATAATGACTTGTGCAAGCAAATCTGAAACCAAATTGGAACACAAGTTTTAGGCTTAGCTGCCCATGAATTGTGATCTCCATTGTTTGGATTTATAATTATGCACAAACAGTTTTGGTACTCTACAATCTAACATATGAAGAAGTATAGACACTTATGAAACATCTTTATTTTTTGTAAAGGCATAATTCCACATTCGGCAAAGACAATGTTGGTTCAATTAGGTCCCCTAAGCTTTAATACACATACACAAAACATAACATGGGATAATCCAAAGCGGTAACAGTGGGATGTTCTATCTGTCACCCTATTAATATAAAATAAAGTTAAAAAGATAAGTCTTTCAATTAAAGCTATGCAAGTTTTATTTTGATTTTTCAACACAGCATTGTTGTAGGGGTAACCTGTCAAAAGAAGACAAAACTGCGTGCTGTTCATAAAGTATGTTGGATTTATTCTCAAGAGAAAACTCACTCTGTAAAAAAGTTTATGGTTGATAATGGCAATTGTGAAAATACCATATAAAGAACTGATGAGCTTACGTCAACCATTTGAATCATTTTTTCTCCAAAACAATCAATCATAACAATACCAATTGATGCAAGTTAAGAAAGTAAGAAGTTAATATTAAGACTTTATAGAGTTAAGAAAGGGTTACCAATTGTTAACAGAATGAATACAATTTAAATATAAGCATTTATACATTAACTTTACATGGAGTTTAGGCATGTTTTCAGAAATTATATTTAACTAAATATGTTATGAATGACATAATTAACTAACCTGATAAACTATATCTATATGTCTGGTCGTGTTTCTTACAAGTGCAGAATTAGAAAATAGCATGCAAAGGGAGAAAGAAACATAAGGTTACGTAAGCTAGTTAGAAAGAAAGCAGAGACTACTGTCCAGGACAGAGACATATAGCACAAGAATGAATATTACTAAGCTGTCCAACCTTTAGATAATAACAGTGATACTAGGCCAAACACAAACTCACTGAAGCGTAAAGTAGAATATTTGAATACAATAATATATAAACAATGTACAAAATATACAACTGCTACAGAATAAAGAACAAGATATACTCAAGGCTGCTAAATCCCGAAACAATTTTCAAAGATACTAATGGATCGATACAGTCAGACTGTCATTGCCATTGTAAAACCACTTTTAATGCATGTTTGAGCTCATGGTAACACCATTTCGTAACACACTACGAACAATAATTACGATAAATTTTCAAATAATACTACTCATAACTTTTGGGTATTTGAACATTTTTACATAACGCAAATCTTGGAAATTTAGGAGATAAACCTACTGCGTTTTTTAAGTTTCGTGGTCTAACGTAGCTTTGATATCTGTGGATGTACTTCGGAGCCGAACGCGTTACAAATGTCACAACAGCGTTTTAAAATTTATATCTTTTGTACAGCATAACGTCAATTTTGCTTCGGTCAACACTGTGACGTCATAATGTCTTGTGCTTATGACGTCAAAGGTTGACGTCACTGTTGACATGATTCAACCAAAACTGGTTGCGATAGCTACTTGATCTACCCTTAGCCTTTCCCTTAAAATCACAATATTTCCTTGACACAAATATGCATTATATTGATGCTACTCTAGCTATATAAAAGTACGGGTAGTACCATGATAAAAGACTTTTAGTTAGTATTCAGATGAAACCACTCCCGAAGCGTACGCTGACTTTACGGTGTCGACTCGTGTCATGAAGTTCATTTCTATGGCTGTGTGTATCGAACCGCAGTTAATCTTGCTTCACAAAAATCGTGTTCGAACGTAGGTTCGACCATTGATTTAAACCAATGAAATTCTAGCATTTTGTAATGTCATGGTAGAATAAAACAAAGCCCTGTCGAATGTTGGTACAAAGCAAACTGTTTGAAACACTCTTTATGTTCTGTCTGAAGCTCGAAATGAACATGGAACACTGATCTTAAAAACATAATACATTTTTGCGGAAGATGTGAATACAGATGTTTGTCTGTCTCTGTGCTATTTGAATCAGTGAAGTTTTCCCAATCTAATCTGACATTGATCTTCAAACCAGAGGATGCCGTTTGTGTGTGACACTTTGTAGTCAATAAATTCGCAAATCGTACAGTTACATCCCACAGGACTGGAATGCATTAAGTTTTGTACATGATTATTCAACATCAAACGTATTCAAAAGTTATGCAATGGTGGCAGAAGGGTTATTACTTCACATATTTCCTCTATGGAATGAAGTTGAAAAAGATAGGGTTTAATTTTTTGCTCGTATGGGAATATATTAGTGAGTTTAAAAAATTCTGGGTTTTTTTTCAACTGTTTTAATAATTTAATAAGAAAACAAAACCTTATGATGGTCTGCAAAAAATAATCATTAATTTATTTGTCAAATATTTTTATCATATCACAAAACATTTTCCATGGTTTTAGTTGATCACACTAGTTGTTGTGTCACATCTGCGACTAGCTGTGTGTTTCACTGATTGTTGTCAGTTAATACCTGAATAGATCTTTCACAGATAGAGCAGTGTATATCTGCATCTGTGGTACACAAATCAGGACCTAACACTTAGGTGTCAGATATATTGATTGAAATCTGATGTAATCGCTGTTCGGGTTTATTAAGATTGTGACGTGTTTCAAGTTAAAACGTACATTTAAAGTATTTGATAGTTGATATAAACAGATATCAAGATGTATGAACACAAGTCAAAAAGTTAATAACCCCCAATATGCTTAACTCAAATATTTAGATGTAGTAAGGTTAAGAAAATCTTACTTACTCAATCAGTATGTAAAAGCAGATAAAGATGTCAGTCTTATTTGGAAGAATATAAATACTACAATTACAAATATATCTTTAAAGGGGCAGTAGCACGTTTTTAGGGGGAATATAAGGTGATGTCAGGAAAATGAAAATTAATGGTTCCAATTGAAAGACAATGTATTAAAACTAAATGGAGCAGTAATAATTCAAATATTTAATGTAAAGTTTAACCATGCGAGTCGTTTTTCTACAGAAAATGAATTAAAGGTGTTCACAAAAAAATGGCCGCCAATGGATTTTATGTGAATCTTCATACTTTGTCCTCTGACTATGGGTGATTGGCTTGTGTAATGAGATTTCTGACACTTTCAAAATAATACATTTATAATTAACTTACAATTATCAGTGAAACATTTGAAATATAAAATTATCAAAAAACGTGCTACTGCCCCTTTAAGTCTGCAAATATTGAATAATAAGTATAACGATATATTTTTGTTGGATTTAGTCATAGTCACAAATATTAATGTAAAGTAACCTCATATTGGTCTATGTTTATTTGCTAATTTTTTGTAATAAAGTTGATTGGTGAATTGATTGATCGAATGCATGAAACAAATGCTGATAACACTTGATATCAAACCAAATCAAATTGTAAACATTCATTACAAAATAATACTAAAAAGATAACATCCCTTAGATCTCGATTTTAACAAGTTTAATATTGAAATATTTTAACACAATCTTCCAAAGTATAGTTTTGTATATTTTTGGGACGACTCCAAGGATTTGAAGAACACCAGCACTAACACTTCTAACAACTGACCAACTCGCCCACCTGACCTTGTTATTGACTGGGAGTTCATTTAATTTTAGCGTGAGCAAGTTTATTTCCACTTTCTATATGTCAATGCTAGCGGATCTCAAATATTATTATTTTTTAATATTCTACGCAGCTACAATAACCTTCCGTCACTCGTATTCAAACGTTTTCTTTGTACTTTTTATTCATTTAATACACAGTTTGATAAAAACATACAATCAGCAGATGGTTTAGATTACAATCAGCAGTAAATGGTTAGGATCCGTATTGGTTGAAATATGATACAACCACGTTATCTTCATTTGTGAAAGTGTAGCCGACGATAACATCTGAATTGTATACGCCTACCTTGACACAGCTGTTGATTGACTACTGTATCTGCATCAGACTATCATAACCTGACAAATGAGACACGAGAAAAGTAACTCCGAAATGAATAACACATTGATATTGACAGGTAATGACATTTTCAGGGAAGACAGACTTACAAAAGTACAATAATAGTTTCGAATTGTGCTTTTTCAAGATTCAAACCTTTTCCATCTAAAAACCGCCACGCAGAATCAAATCACGTATTGTATGATTGTTTTTTTTTTCATGAGAATAAAAGAAAAGTAAAGTATAATGTTATCTTTGGTAACAAACCTGTCAGAGCACAATGCACCGCAGAACGGTTGTTGTCACTCGCTCTGCTTTACTTGGAAGCTTCACTTCACTGCATGAGGGCTGTAACGATTTGTCCCTTTACCAAACTTGCTAAACATTAACGTTGTGCCTGTAAAGAATAATTTCCAATAGTGAGGTATGTGACGTTGTTGTGAAGGAATGGTGTTAGGAGCATCGATCGGGAATTTATTCAGATGGTTGGTGCTTATGCAAGGGTCAGTTTTTAAATGTAAAACTTTGTTAGAAGAATTGGCAATTATACATATGTGCAGCAAATTACAATAATAATAGACGACTACAATACATTTTGTTGTGAATAAAGTTGGCTTTAATTGCACAACAAGAAAACATGTTTGCAACTGCAGTGTCCTCGCTTTACAAGTCCAGGCCATTTCTAAAATCGTTATCCTTCTTATATGAATAAATGTTAATCTCAACTTGAAAGCACTTCAAAGCAGTCTAAGTCAACCTAGCCTCAATATTATCCGTTTCACTCCAATGCTGAGTCTAGAAAGGCCTAATAGAGGTCGCGTCGGTAATCAAACTTGGTAATTTCATCGGCTGACTTTTTTTTCAAATGCTTTTTGGCCTCGGGATTCTACCGGGATTGGCGAATTCGAGGTTTGTGGAACAGTGGATTGAACGGCATTTAATGAAATGACTTACATGTACCACCTTTGGGAGAGATATGTCATTACATTGTTAAGGATTTCCTTGTTACATACCTCTTAACGCCGAGTCTCGATCTACAGATGTTAAAGTGTGTACACTATTGCTATTGTATATACATAGTATATTGGTGCAAATAACATATAACTTTTGTAGGTTTTTCGTAATGTTACGACACATAGACATTCAAGAAAATAAGTTAAGGAACAGTGGCGTATCTTGAGTTTGTACACCTACTTGTGCACAAATGTGCAAATAACATTCATCTTCTGTAGTGATATTTTTGCAATGCTAGGACAATGACCCAAAGACATACCAAATTTTGTATGATATCTACAACAGGATACTTGGATGAATGAATAAACTTAAAATTTCTGTATTGTAAAAGCTTAGAGTTGTATTTGCCTGGTTGTAATACTGCAATGTCAACGTTTGTCCAGATCTGAAATAAACTAAACGGGTCTATTAATTAAGCTTTAAAATTAAAAACACAAATTGATGTATTTGAAGATCAAATCGTGGGCTTTGACTGACAAGGAGACGTTTAAAATAATAGCTCATAACAATTAGTTCATTTTAAATAAATCAAATCAATTTAATGTGATTAAGTTAATAATTGAATTTGTATTATTTCTGGGATGGGGATTCATAGTATAAGACCAAAAACGTAGGTTGAACGTTTACATTTGGGGGTTGCGAATGACAAAGATTTCCGAAATTTTATAAACGCTACTATTAAGTAATAGTGTTACATGGCCGTTAGTTATCAGAACTTGAAGAGTCAACTATCTTTTTGGGTAGGAACTTCGGACTTTATGACGGCTCCATTCTCATTAGCATGTGAAAATAAATGGTAAATCCGAGCAATGACTTTGCCTGTTAAAGTGTATCTTCATCAAAATAAGTAACATCAGTGGTTGAAGTCATATCATAATCGCCACATCTTAGTCATTTATGTATACATCTTGAGTACAAATATGACTTTCTTACGCCATACAGTACCATATATGTCAACTGATCAAATGTAAAAAAGACCAAGCAACTGTAAATGCATCTCGTTCCGTTTGTTCAGATCCATTTTGCAAATAAAGAAAATGATTAAAATAGTCTTTTGTCACATGAAAATATATTTCCTCGTGTACAAAGAAATGATTAAAGTTCCATTGCTAAAAATATGATTGAATAACATTTGATTTGGCATTAGGTTAAAGCGTGTATAATGCTTTTTGAGTTCATGAGAAATAAACTTATGAAACGTAGATCACGTGAACATGCCCTTGACCAATAAGTAACCCTGATGATCACTTTGTTGTGAAACCGGTTGGTAGTGATCTTATATGAAGATCGATCTTCAGTTTGTAATTCTTAAAGAAAAGATATATATGTATATGTATACGAAAATCCACAAGCATAACTCTCAGGTGTATATAGATGAAATATAATAAAATTACGGCATTGGGAACATAAACACATTCATATTAGCTTACAAACGCTTTCAGCCATGTTGGCTTCTTAAGGTTAGTTTTGAATGTCAGTTGTTACATTGATTATGACGTGACACTCGTTATGACATCATAGTGGTAGGGACGTCATAAACAAGTTCAAGGAAATGTACAATTTAGCATTGAGTAATGGTTTAAATTGTTCGATAAATCGATTCTCCATCAGTTCCAACAGACGCGGATTATCACATTTCGTTTTATATAAGGGAAACACTTTATATTTTCCCCCAGATCACTTTTCTAAGTGACTGCTTAGAGGGATAGTCCTATTTTCGGTATGAAGATTAACATATAAACCACTGGCGGCCATTTTTTGTGAACACCCTTAATTCATTTTGTGTAAGAAAAAGGAATCGCATGGCTAAACTTTACATTATATAGTTGAATTATTACTGCTCCATTTAGTTTAAACATGTTGTCTTTCAAATGGAACCATCAATTTTCATTTTCCTGACATCACCTTATATCCCTCCTAAAAACGTGCTACTGCCCCTTTAACACTGAACTCGGTACCCTCTATGATATTTCTGCAGGTAAAGCATCGTCCGTCTCCACATTTTGAAACTCTAGGTCACCCTGGTCTAAAATGTCAAATCATGACTTTGTGAGAATATGTCTTAAATTTGTTGGTTGCTTACGACTGTTTATAAATCTTGTCTTCTGTAAAATTGACTTCATTTTCGTACTTTGTTTTAAAATCGGGAGCTGGCTATTGATAATTTGAAGAGGGTTGATATGTGACGGGTTGAAGGTGGTCACAAGAAAAATCTCTCTATCAACAGTTTAAAGATGAACCATTGGTTTGTCTCTTCTCAACTCTTCAAAGTTTAAATTCACTGCCTTTTCAATGCAATCCTTAATAAGGGGTTCAGGATAATTCTGCTCTAAAAGATAGTATCTCAATTCCAAAAGTCCCTGTATCCGCCAGTCGTCTCTTGATACTAAATAGTGCTGATTCTTCTTGCAAGGCAATATGGAATATCTCTGTTAGTATTGAAGGGTGGCACGAATGAAGTTCAGGTACTGATGACAATCAGTAGGTTTACAATAAAGATCAGTTTAAATTCTTCCTGCTTCATCTTTAAAAATTATCACATCAAGAGAATTCAGTCTTTTTGGATCCATTTCCATGGTGAACTTCAGCGACGGGTCCAGAGAGTTAAGCATGTCTTTAAGGACGTTGAGATCTTCCTCTTTTCATTTATATATAAGAAAACAGTCATCTAAAAAGCGTTTCCAATCACGTTCAATTTCCTGTCTTTTTTCAATACCCCACTGGTTTTCAATTCTGTCATAATGCTGAAGTTCTAGATATCCTAAGACAAGGGTTGCGTAGGTAGGTGCTACTTTTGTTCCCATGGCAATTCCTTTACCTTGTGAGTAGTACTGTCCATCAAAGTAGAATATATTATTGCTTATCACCAATTCAAGTGATTTGAGAATAAATTCTTCTGAAAATCTATCTTGTATTTCATTACTATAGTTGCTGATACAATATTTCACAGCTTCCAGTCCTACACTGCAAAAATGGTGTTTTAATATTAAACACAAAGCCAAACACATAACTTGTCCTGTTTTTTAAACACATAAATAATCTAAACATGTTAAAATTCTAAACACATAAGTTAAAGTGTTTAATATCAAAACACATTCTGGTTTAGAACATGTTGTGGAAAGTGTTTCAATATAAAACATGTTAGGGAAAGTGTTTTAATCTAAAACATGGTGTGGAAAGTGTTTAAATCTAAAACATGTTGTGAAAAGTAATTCGAGTTTGAACATGTTGTGGTTGTAAACGCCTATTGTAGCACTTTGTTGGTGCATTAAAGGATATAAGGTAAACAATGATATTGTCCAGTAACTTTTGCGCAAATTCATAGAAAAATGTAGGCCACCAAAATACAATGCCATGTGATCATACATCATGCATCATTATGTTTTAAAGGGGCAGTAGTACGTTTAAGGGTGATGTCAGGAAAATGAAGGGATTATAATTTGAGTCACACATCCTGGTCGGCCAAAGTCAATGAATTGATGTATTGCTTGATTGGACACTTGGGTTTCCCACTATTCTTTTACTCCCTCTGGGTGGGGTAGGATTTCACGTCCGACAAATGTCGTTTTTTACTCTAGAAAACACCTCTTCTCTTGGTATTCCCAGAGAAGCATGATGAGTGGTAGCTTTGCTCGTCTCGTTGTGGTACTGATGATTGGGAATTTTCACTTTGTAAGCTTGTGTTCGTCTGGTAAATGTCCTCCAAGTCCTCCAATGACGATAGGTCAATAGAATGGCTTTCCATGTCTATTGGCAAAGATTCATTTAAATGATAATTTTCATTTCGTATTTGCACCAAACAATTGTCTTGAACAATTGCCGGAGGCGCTGTTGTGGTGCGACCGGTCCTTTCTTTTTAAACTCTGTGATTTCGATGATGTTTTAATCCTTGTGTTGTGGTATTTCTTTACATTCTTCTTCTGCACATTTAAATTCGTTGAAGGGAGTTTTAAGAGCCAGTTTTCCCTTTTCATCCACAGATTAACACTTTTATTTTCCGATACAAGTATACAAATTCAAATGTTTATAGACAAGCATCCGTTTTAAATTAATTTGTAAGTTCTTCAGCCAACAAGGTCATGTCCAAGTCAGTTTATTTTATGGCTATCATTATCATTGTTATCTTTGAGTTTTTTGTTTTATAATTGTTTTTATGCTCCATTATATTTTGTTAACAAGATTCAGCAAGACGGCTGAAGATACCAAAGCAAAATTTGACAGGCCGCCATATTGAATTTTCTTTTTCTTTTCAAAAGTTCAATCCTTTATCGCCTTTCAGGCATCACCACTAGGTCACTACTGGCAGTAGAAAGCTGAAACTTACACATAATGTAGCTAAGACACTGGCCTGTCACAAGTGTGTTACAAAAATTCGAGTTATTTTGCAATATTCAATGGCAGATGACTAAAAAATCTGACACACGAATTTGATGATTTTTTCATGAGAACTAGACATTGGCAAAGTCTTAGAAGAATGAAGTCGCTAGCGAACAGTCATTTCCGGTCAAAAGGAGAGGTCAAACTTTGCAATTTTTAAATGTGGTGTTATGGTGAAAATCGTTACTCATCAACGTCAGCCGACAAGTCATTGTTCTATATGTCAGTAGAAAGCCAAACAAATATCAAATATTCAACAATAACATTAAATTCATGATTCAATTTTGTCAACTCTGCTTTCTTTTTAAATGTCTATGATAACTGTATGTTTGGTTAAATCGTAGTTCATCATCAACAGAACTTTAAGCAGTGTTTATTCTGTCATTGAACAGCTAAAAGAATATAGAACTTTGGAAAATTTACATAAAATCTGAAATGGCCTTAACATTAATGAAGTCAATTTAACTTTCGTTTTTTTACTTTATATGATTAAAGTAAGTGATTAGAGTTATCTCACTTAACTCCACTGTTGGTTATAATACAAATACGGTTTCGGACCACTGTTTCTTAAAACAATTTTTGAAATATATATTTTACTGTTTCTTAAAACAATTTTTGAAATATATATTTTAAGTTATATGGCTTTCAGTTTAAGTAAAAGTAGCAAATACAAGTATATGCAAAATGCTTCCACCAGCTTGGTCACGCTAACTTCACGTGTTTCCAAATTAACCCTCACCTTGAGACCGCATTGAGTTACTGAAATTATTATCATACAAGCTTTTAACATTAACTTTATTCTTAATGATATAAATAATCACCATAAGCCTGAATATGTTCGTCGGCGCTTTACACAAAATGTTTTTCAGTTGTTCTTGCTTGAAATACCCATTGCAATATATGGGAAAGTACATTAAATTTCTTTAATTTCTTCCACATTTTCAGGGAGGAAAGGAATTGCCTTCAAGTCAAGCAAGTGAAAGGACGCTACACTCCTAAAGATAAAGAATCTCTGAAGTTCGATACTGTCATACTTAGGTCGAGAGGCTGTACCTGCAACCCCAATGGATAGCAGGTAGAGAGCGGCAATGGTTAAAACAGGGTGGGAAAGCGCATACAGTACTGTATGCGCTGTTTTTGCTATGTTGCGTTACTTTCCCATGTGACAAAAAGGTTCTAATTATGCTCGATCGATTGGAATCCCTTGCAAGAATTGTTTTCACCTATTTTCAATGTTGACAACACTTGCTCTATTTCTTTATCCGCTCGCGAAATCTGCAAGCGTCCGGCCGACTGAAACATCAACAAACGCCGCCATCTTTGTAAGTAGCGGGTGTACCCGTCGACCAATCAGATTGCGTCAAATGATCTAAAAATAGATACAGCGTGGCGCTAATTTATGCATAGTGACCTTGAGTGTTGACATCCAAACACGACGCGACGAACAAGAAAGCCCGCGGCATATTTTAACATGATTGCTTCTTTGAAACAATTGAGACGGAGAAAAGAAATAAATTAAACTTTTTTTACCTTTTGTTAATTTATGTTTCTCATAAATAATTATCATTCACTGTAGATTTCGTAAATTCAATATAATTTTGACAGCAAGATTATATTAAATCGCGTCTCCAGTATCTGCAGTCGATAATTATGCCGACATTTATTACAAAAATAAATTTAAATTGAATGTTTAGAAATGTGTGACGAGTTAAGTTTTGATAGAAATCGTAGTTATAATATTTCGTTAAAATTTATCAGTATCCCGGTATATATTTCGAAATAATTGTTCAGGGAACACAGTCTGACGGACGATTTTCATCAGACTGAACAGCGACATTCAATGTTCAACACCATATTTGAATTACCAAATGATAAGACAGCTTTCATCGTAAAAACTATGTTCAGAATTTAATTATAGAAAGACCTACAGCATCACAATACATACATGTTTCAACGTTTCGGATCCGGTTGTTAATTCTGTACGTTCTGAACAAAAACCATGAGGCATGAACGATATAAAATAGACACAAATTACAGACAAGATTAATTAAAGGACACATTCAGTTTGTGATTTACAAAATAATTAGGCCTCTCGTTATAATAGAGCACCATGAAAGAAAAAAAGCCTATACGCTTATCTTTCGGTCAGATATTTACGGAAACAGACCCTCAAATTCACCCACCAATTGACTAAAATAAACTCTCATTGACGATTTATTTTAGAGGTGTCTTCTTTTTGCCCTCTATTACAAAACATTTTTTGATTAAACATTCCCACGTGTACAATGTTTCATAATCAATATTTTGGAGTAACAATATCCTAAAATTGATAAATGTTACGTCCGAAGACGAATTGGTCAGTATTGTTGTAGTGCCGCGTAGTAGTGGACATTGCGCTATCTGATGTTTTTTTTCAAATGGAGACCGACAATGCCAGGCTTTAATATTTTCTGTTATATTCATTCTCTCAAAGTGAGATTACTGGACAATTTTGAAAAAAAAAACCGGACGATTAGATCATGATTTAAACTATCAACACCGGAATGGTGCGACACTGCAAGTTTTAAACCCGATTTCTGGATAGGTATTTCATTTTTTCAACGTTAATGCAGTATATTATTTGTTCTTATTAATCTAACTGGAAAATAATCGAATTATATATGAATTGGACACATCTATGCGTGAGAAGAAAATGTATGTCCGTACTGGCTGGGGACCAGCTATCGCCGTTTTTCGAGACGTTTTCTTTTATAATTTTAAAACTCATTGTCAAATTGAATAAAATTCTACATCAAACTTGAATAGGACAAGTTCTGTCAGGAAATAAATGTTTCAATCATAATTTGTACATCATTGCTTTATGACCGCTAAGAATAACAAGGTGCCGCGAAAGATTTGTTCGTATAGCACCTAACCGTACCAGTTTATCGCCACCTTGCGGTATTGATCACAACATTTGAATTCACTTCCGAATTCTTGCAAAATGTCTGTGGAACTAAAATTTTATATGTTTTGAACGAAAAATTATCTATATTTATCAATCTGATTTGATTTGTCTTCCCCCGCGAAAGGCCGACTGTCAGTGACAAGCACCCGACTCGATGGGACAGCATCCAAGAGGTTTAGCGGGGAGCAAACGAGTTTGGGTAGACGTGAAATATTGTGTAAATTTTTTTAATGATTGAAAAGAGAACTATCTCATTTTAATTTGAATTCTTAGAGTAATATACCTGCTGTATTTTTGTTTGTTTTTTTATTTTCTTGATTTACAGGCCGTAACACTGTGCGAAAGCTTAAAAACCGCTACCGTAAAGTGGGCCGATTTTGATATGCGATAGTTATATATACACATGCATAATTATTTGATACATACATGTATTGTGCACTGACGTTGAAAACATAACTTAATTGAAAATTACTCAAATAATTTTCATTTGAATGTATTTTAAAACATATAATTTGACCTATGTATTCAAATACCTCTTGAACATAAAAATTAATCAGC
This sequence comes from Steromphala cineraria, assembly GCA_916613615.1. Taxonomy (NCBI): domain Eukaryota; kingdom Metazoa; phylum Mollusca; class Gastropoda; order Trochida; family Trochidae; genus Steromphala; species Steromphala cineraria. The sequence goes on along the minus strand of OU744734.1, from coordinate 25,817,664 downwards.
ATGAAGTCGACCAGAAGACAGTATTTGACTATTTTTTGCCAACTTTCATGTCTTCTCTCCTGTACGATGACAGATGATTCATTACGGTAATAATCATGAAATTGTTCGTAATGCCAGATGAATAAAGTAAGCTAAAATTATATTGTTAAATTCAGAGTGATCCAAGACTATTTGCAATAACAATACCAAGGTGGTCCCGAAAACGACATAATGCTGTCTGTACTGTCGCTAATTATATTCATGGTGACCTCGCTAGTGATCACGGTCGTTTCTGATTGGCTGGCGCTTCCAAGATGGCAGCGGCCGATTCCGTCACCGAATCGTTAATTATATGAACAGGTAATGATTCGCGACAGTTTAAATTGACTGCCACTCCAAAATAAAAAATCAGAAATCCACCCTGTTTTAACCATTCACATCTTTCACTATAAATTTCTTACCGATCGGCGCATGCGCAGACACCTACTGTACAGGATCCGGTCTGTCGCAAGTGTGAGAGAACACAGTAGTGTCGTGTTGAATCAACATAGTAAAACCATCGCAGAGTCGACAATTTCAGCCTAAACTTAGTCATTAAACTACTAAAACGACTGACAGCACCACTTTCCCAAGATAAGATGCATGATGGCATCTGATAACGACGAATAGTTTGGTTTTTGCAGCATCCAAAGCGGCACTGTTTTGACAGATTCGGCAGGAGTGGCGATCGAATTTATTAATCTCATGAAATAAAACGTGTATCTTACTTATTATCATACCTCTTGTATTGTTTTATCAACACAAATATAGAAGAGAATTTGAAGTATGTAAGTGTCACTTTTCTATTTGTTAGAAATAATATTGTGTGATGAAATACATCTTGCATCAAATTTCGCTCATATTAGATCTGTCATGCATATAAATCAACTGGTTAAATAGGACTAATAAGGTTTGTAAAACCTCCTTGAGTTTGTAATAACAATACTTCACATAATTCAAATAAAAGATAATTATTTATTTGAAAAATATTGATTAAAAACCAAGAAAAAAGCAATGCTCGAAGTTTGTTATGCATATATATATATATATAATTATATATAATATATAATATATATAATTATATATGTAATTAATTATATATACACACTCACATTTTTTTTTCTTTAGAAACATTTCAGTTTTACAAAAAAAATTGTGCGTGGTGTCAATTTTGCTCATTCAGATAAAAATAGAATATCAAGGTTAACAATTGATATACTTTGATAGTATAATTGTAAAGATCAAACATTATGGTCTTTGGTCAAATTGTCGATATCTATTACCAGTATATTATTTATATTAATTTATGATGGATGCCCAATCAAAGTTCCTAAAGTTGCAAAGAAAAAGTGTTTTTACATAAACATTATATAAAAGAATGATACTTAACCAATGATATTCTAAATACTAATAATTATTGTACAAGATAAGATATGTAGAATAAAGTTGATTTCATATCTATGTCGCATTTAAATAAGCCTCTGGTTTGTTTGTGTGTCCTAATTCATGTATCATTAACATGAATAAATATGTTAAAACCATATCTATGTCCTAGTGTTTGTAAATATGCAACTATCATACGTAGATTTCTAGACAGGGGGAGACAGTAATCTCGATGATGTGAGCATTTTCAGATTAAAAACATTCAAACTTGCATACATTTCATCATTTCCTATCCCGTTTAAATACTAATTATATACATATTGTACATTATGTATATGCCATGACATTCAATGAGTGTGTACAGTGTTTGATTGCTTAATATGAGATGATTGTACTGAACAAAATGAAGTAAAAAGATTTAGCAAATTTTATATGTTTCAAAAGACATCCCAGAAGGAAATGATATTCTTTGCCAGTCAATATAGTGCAATTATAATATATTAACTAGATAGAAAACCAGTTTATTTCAAGAAATGGGAGGAAAGGGGGATTATATTTCTCTGATATATTATAAAGGAAGATGGAAGTATACTCTCCCTAGAACATCTGAAAGACAACTTCAATATTGATATTAATTTCCTTGAATATCTCAGCATAAAGAATGCAAGGGAAATTTCAAGGGAAAAAATAATAACCCTCTAAATGTAATCTGCCTGATTGTAAAAAAAAACCATCTACAATATGAGCAGAAGAGTTATTAAGCCAAATTTAAATCAAATTAAAAATGAAATAAGAAGATACTACAAATCATGTAGATACATTGCTTACTCAAACAATGAACAAACCAATGTTTTTGGATTCTTGTCATCCCTCCACACCCTATTATCATTATCAGGTATATATAGTGATTTTGTTGATCTCCTAAAATTAATCCTTACACAACCTTGTCTGCAGAAATCAGGGCCATACAGTTGAACACTGTACATTTTGTCTTACATGCAAATTGTCTCATATTCATGCTTGTGAATTTCTTGTGTGATTTTCTATTTAACCATGACATGATGTGTACATGTAATATGTCTTCTTGGGAATAAAAAAATTTAAAAAAAATTGTTTTAATATGTTTTTGTTTTAATTGTACTATATAACTTTGAGAGCGTGGTCAAAATTTATATCTATCAAATTTAAGAATTCGAGAAGGTTATGAGACAATAAAAACAGCTTTTTAAATGTACCTTCATATGTATATACCGGTAATGAAGAAAGCTCATGCTGGATTTATTATTCCTTTCAGAAAATAAGCTGCTATTATATTCCTCATTATTTGCTATGTTTGCATTTCATTTGTTTTCATTTTGAAAGGTTGGTGTTTGTGACAAATTTTATAAGATTCTCTCCTCACTGTATGGTAAGTTATTAGGTTATGGAAGGACATCTACTGGTCTTTTCGGTTAGTTTGATTGCAATATATGTACTAGGCAGGGTTGTGTCCTTAGTCCCCAGTTGTTTATTGTTTTTATATATAAGTTAATGCAAGGTATGGAACAGTTGGGGGCTGTTGTTATTTATTTCTCCTGATGTTGATAATTTATTTGCTCTCATGTTTGTGGATGATGTGTCTTCAGTTGCAGATAGTGCTTTTCAGTGACAGAAGAAAATCTGTGATCTTGAAAATTTTTGTCAACTAACTGGTATGAAATAAAACAAAAATAAGACTAAGGTTACTGTTTTAAGGAATAGTTGTTCAATTAGACAATGTGAAAAGAGGTTTCTTAATGGACAAAGGCTATAGATTGTATCATGTTATAGGTATTTGGGGATAGTGTTCACTCCTCATATTTAAATGTTTTAAGATTGTCAAAGTCTGGTATATATAATAAATTATATTATTTAAGATTTAAGGATATGAGGAATAAATACTTGATAAATATTTAGATCTTCAATTGTCACAGTATGCTTTTGCAAATCCTATGTCCTCAACAAATAAAGAAATTGTCAAAAATGTTGTCTCATTTTACATCAAGTAAGGAACATAAACAGTTCATATGTTATTACGTAAACTCATGCTAATTATCATTTTGTATTATGTATTATGGGCAAGTGGCCTTTAGACTCACCTTTTACTGAATAAAATGTCTGTGTCTGTTAACAAATTGACACTGTTATTAATATCATTGTATGTTTTCATAAGTGATGCTCTTTGTTGAAATAATTTTAGGAATACAATATTACTTTTATATACTTTATATTAACTTTTACTTGTTACAAATCAATCAAAAGGCAAGTGATTCAGCTTTGTCAGATATGAAAAAGAACAAGACACACACATCTCTTTTTGCATATGATTTAAACATATTTTTATTCAGTACCAAAATAAAGACACTACAGTCACTACAATACAGCTGGTTTAAAGAAAAACAAATTTCAAATATTGTTTTTTTTATGATGTCACAGAAATTTCTGTTTATTAGATTTTTTAACAGAAATTCAATTTTATTTTTATCAATGCAAGAATCAAGTAAAATCTACAAGGTATATTTATTTTCAGGTTATAATAAATCAGAGATATCTTTTCAAGGTACATTTTCATAAACAATATATGTAAAATAGAATTAATATTTATAATAAAATAATGATACTAGCTGAAACATTTAGTTCGTGTGTGATCTCACCAAATCTTGAAGAATTTTAGTGTTTTTTTCTTAAAATGAGATTCAGAAAGTTTTCTTCGTTTCATGAACATCAATGTCAACATTCACAAAAGTTAATTCAGGTTATTCAACGCGTCAATCATACATTGTGATATTTTTTAGAAAAATCCTATTTTGATTAGAAACTCGTGTGTCTGTGCATTTAGAAAAGTTGCTTATTGATCTGACGACTGCTTCGGTAAAAAGTTCTGTTACTTGGTCTAATCTGTCGTAATTCTGCTTGAAACTAAAGGGTGTTGATTCAGAAATGTATTGTAAAACCTCGCTAGACACATAAATAATTTGGTCGAGTCAATTGCTTGTTAAAAGAAGAAAGCGCTTGTTGAGTTCCCACGAAAGCCTCAATAATCGACAGACCGGATCGTGGACAGTGGGTGTCTGCGCATGCGCCAATCGGTAAGAAATTTATAGTGAAAGCTGTCAATAGCCTGCTTCTGTCGTTAGTATGCGGCTCGATATGCGAGGATACAGCATTCGGCGACAGAAGTTTCGGTCTATGTCATACTGAACGAAGGTAACGGTTACAACTCAACGTCAGGTATCTTCACAGTACCAAGAACCGGAAACTATCTCTGTTGGGCCAATGTTTTGCTAGATAATAAGAACAGTTTTGCTTTAAGACTGATAGAAGAAGGACAAGAAATTGTGAGAGCTTTTACTGGATACGAACAAAGACCCGGGACCACCACAATCATTTTAACTGATGAAGTTTGAAAAGAGCAATCATGTCTGGTTTAATCTGAGGAAGAATAACACTCTGGAGTTGGAAGGCGGAGGCCAGTGCAGTTATGGTTGTTCTTTAATTATGCTGTAATAAGGAGCTTAATATCTTCTAGCTGAGACTAATGAAGTATCATGATTTGGTGTTTCTTCTGTTGTTTCTTTTTGCACCGACCAATACAGATTGACAGACAAGGCATTAGAGTTTTGTTGATATTTCAATTGCATTTGACCCACACCTTAACGTATGTAATTAGAGAAACTCACCAAAGTGTCTGATATCACATATATCAACACGAGTTGATAAAAGTTATTATTATATGATTGGCAATGAAATAACGAGATTTATCAATGACAATACACCGTGTTATCAGTCACTAGTGACAATAATACTAGAAAGTGTCATCAGTCATTAGTGACTGATAACAACAATGACCTGACGTCATCGAACAATGCTCTGACGCAATGACACGCTCATGACGTCATATTGTTGCTTAGGCAACAGGCTCTCTTTTGAGCGGTCTTAACGTAAAAGAGCTTTTAGTTTGTAAGAAATCCAAGGATTAAATAAAAAAAATAGAAAATGGGTGTTTTCTTGACAAATACCAGGTTCATCTCATCTCGTGAGGCAGAAAAACTTCTGGCGCCACTCGTAAAAATATATACTTTCTTCCTCACTCGATGAGACAAACATGGTATTTGTCAAGAAAACACAAGTATTCTCTAAATATTATCGAAGGCTTGCCGAGAATATTCAAACTTTTAGCAATGAGTGTTGATATATTTGATATCAAAAGACACGAGGGTGAGATTATATATTCTTCTTTAGATTCTAATGAAAAAAAGATCATCTCTGAACACTCGAATTTGTTTTTAGTGCTGTGGTGTCGTAGAATTGTGACGTCATCATGAGTGTTACTTTTGAATCATTTACTCATTATGAATCTTCATCTTTGAAACCTCATGGAAAACATTAAACGTTCAAACTTTTTATCAATTAATTTCATAAAGTTCGAAAGTAAAAAGTCCATGATTATTAACAGATACAAAAACTTCTCTGTTATCTTCAGTGTCAATGAAAACAATAAAACACAAGAAAAAGGTAACATACTTTACACAGTTTGGGACAAGAAGAAATTCTTTTGGTACAGGTGGGGAATCATGACGCTTCCAAGAGTATTTCAATTATATCACAGGTGCTAGTATCATTAGAGCGAAGTTATTGTTGGTATGCATTGCGATGAAACCTGAGAGCATCAGGTTGAACTAGTGAACCATAGGTGGTACTGTGCTGAAATTCAGTGTAGAATTGCACCCAAACTTTACATCGTGTAGAACAGTCCTCGGCTGCGGAACAAAATTCCAGAACCCCTTGCAGGATTCGAACACCGGACCTCTTGCATATCGAAACGAAGATTCACTAGCATATGACGGTCATGCTGACGTGATGTTATGCGTAAGACAGATCACTCTAAACTCTTGTCCTTGTGCAAAAGGGATTTCACTTTGGTGTGCGTTTCATGTAGCACCTCTAATTGCAACTTGTAGTCAACACTTACAGCTCATGGACTATTTGGGAAAAAAACCCAGTTTGTTTCTAAAACGGGATTTTTCTTGTTGCAGTATTACTCGTTCAAATGATAAACAGGAATATAAATTACTCTGATGTTCAATTCCATATACTGTATGATGCCAAATTAAAAGAAGTCAATGTCAGTTTGTGCTGGCAAGCTCGCTTGCTTCAACAAAGTTTGATTATAGCTTTGGTATAGTCAAGCCTACAGTGCAAACACACAAACTCACATTCAATTCTTAAGTCCTCCTAATGTCAAGATAACCACAAATAACGTTATCATGTTCTGATGACTAGTTCCAGCAAGCGTTGACTCCAACGAAATTAGGACATGCTTTTCTCATTTCATATTTCTGAAAATATGTTATTAAACTTCTAACATAAAATGTATTACTAATTTCATTAACTGTTACCCTGCTGTTGTAAAGTAGATACACAAGTTTCACATCTGCACCATATCCCTTGCAGGATTTGACAACATTGTATGTGTGGACTGATGCAACAGATTGTACCTTGAATTTACCTGCTTGGCTCAGCTTGTGATTAGATACATATATGACTTATTTATTAGAATTAACATTTTTAATTGTTTTGCTTAATTATCTCCTTAAATGATACATAATGTGTTGACATCGCTTTCACTATTATATTATGCATGGTGCAATATTATTTACTATTATTTTTTTATTGTCATATTATAGTGTATTTCTGGTAATTAACAATTGAAACAAATAAAAAGTTGATACCTTTTACATTAATATACTGACGGTTAAATAACGGCAGGTGTTGGCTTTATGTTTTATATTTAGGAGTTTTATTTCATCTGAACCAATTTAATTAAAACTAGAACAAATTGTTATATTAAATCCCTCTCCTATTAACATTCTATACACATTTTCTTTTTGTCAAAAGAGTTATACCTATCTGTATTGAATTACATAATTTTGTTTAATATTAAATGACTGAACAACTGCAACGTAATGAAAGTGACTTTTAAATAGGAATTTCTCGCCGCTACATGTGACAAGCCACAATTGCGTTCAAATATACCTTAGATCTGAGACGCTTAATGGAAAAAAGATATAGCCAATGGAATCTGCGCGGCGGCGGCAATCAAACTGCACAACAATTGATAGCAGCTTGGCAACATCTGCTGTATTAATGTTGAGCAGGTGTTTCGATTTCAAATGCAAATGTCCGTCAAGTGTTGAAATAGTCAGCAATTCAAACTGACATAGGTATATAAGCCAATACACACAACTCACTAACATTCAGACGTTCCTGGTAATATCAGAAAAGTACAATCAGAGAGAAATGAAATCCTTATTGCTCATTGTGGTATTGCCTGTCTTCTTGGTAAAAGGCCCCAAGGCAGAAACTGGTGTTGCGAATCAGGCACCAAAATATGAAGGTTCCATGTTAGATAACATCCACCGTCTTGAGAGGACCGTGACTATAATTAGAGGGGAGTTGGATCTTGCGAAGGCTGACTTGCAGACCACAAAGGCCGCCCTGGAATACAATGATCATAAGCTTAAAGAAAGGATAGAGGAAGTAGCCAACCTAACAAAGAAAATAGGTAGGTCCTTTACAAAACCATAGTTTGTGTCTGTCATGAAACGCATCGAATGATTCAGTTGACTGCTCGATGGTAACATAAAAAGTTGAATTGATTACAAATCATTCATTGGTTTTTACCGTCACTTCAATTATCACTAAATGGATACATATTTCATATTTTAAATCTACAGTAATTATCTTTTTATGACATACATGCATTGTATGTGCGTTTGTTTTTAAATTTTTGTGTGTTTGTAAATTTTATGACTCTGTGAATGTGAAAAGAAGTCCCTCTCGGTTAAAAAGTTATGATGTTATCTTTATTCTAATAACATAAATTGATTTACCCAGAACGAAATGAAAACGATATGATTTGTGCACAAACACAGTGTTAGTGTTATTTCTTTCTTTGACACACTGGGTTTGAACTCACACCCTCAGAGTCGCGCAACTTAGTGTGATCATGAAATACAAATTATATAATAGAGAACATCACAACCAACATCAGCAGAAGACAAAGTAAAAAAAAAACACAACCCTATGACAACAACAGCAGTGATAAGGTGTATGGAACACAAGAGAAGGCACAATAATCTTAATCTATCTGGTTTTTTTTGTACACAAGCACTAGAAATGAAATGGATCTAAATGGAATGAGTACGTACATGTATTTATTAATGGGTGATTTTGTAAGAAGGCTGAATTCTGCATTTTTCTGTGCCTAAAATGTGGAAAGAATAAATTTGATAATACATTGATATAAAACATATCAATTGAAAACACAAAGACTGTTGATCTATTTAAATATTCATTCAATGATACTGAGGCATATACATGTACTTAAATAAAAAAGAACAAACTTTAAGCAAAATTCTCTTAATTTTGACGTTTTTAGGATGTCCCAATTGAGCACTGACCAATAACTGTATTGTTTTTGATAATTTCATCTTTTTCATTTAAACATATTTTTATTATTTAGCTAAATCAAATCTACTTCACATTGACAATTTTAATGAATATGTAACTAAAGGGCATTCAATTTTGGAAATATTTGGCTTATATACATGTCCTATAATTTTAACTCAACTCCGTTACACCATAAAAAATTGAAGCCTGGGTAAGTCTCAAACCACATGGTCAGCAAGGAGTAGCATCATAGACTTTCCATGAACGGTTACTCTGTCATCGGAAGAAGAAGAGTTGCATCTGGGTCTTGCAAGCCAACGGTTTCAAGCTTTGAAATGTCTAACAGAGCTCAGTATGTTTAATCGTCCTTAACTCCGTTCATGACATATCCCTGTTCCATTGTTGTGAATTTAATATATCCTTTGAGCAAAAAATAGACCCCAAAAAAAGGAAGCATTTGCAACCTGAATGATTCATTACATCATGCAACTACTAGCGTTACCTCCCATTTAATCTTCGATTTCTCAACTTACATAAACCCGTGACAGTCTAGTTAAGTGAATGATGTTTAATCAATTACTGATTCTTTTTCATTTAATAATTCTGAGAATGGAAAGTTGAGACATTAAATGGCTTTACAACACATACGGAAAATTTATCGTGGGCTGGATAATACCTCAATTACATCAAAATCATACAGAAAATAGGAAAATAGGTCACTCATTTAAAGAATTACTAACATTTTCATTAAGATTCAAAATAAGTATACAAATCATAATGACAATCAAAGTTATTTCTCAAATATTTTAGAATATAAAACTTTCTCATCATATTTACCTCGAGGTGCATGCAATATGCAATATTATAAGGTAGACATCTTGTTAACCTCTAATTCTAAATCCTATGATAAAGGGTTGACAATGACAGTGATTTAAGTCTCAGGCTAATTCAAGATAATCCATTTAAATAACTATTTCATGACACTCATTTAATTATCCAAAAACTTACACATGTCATATTATAACCTTTTAAATTGTTAGAATAACTTAACGAGAATATAATTTTGACCAACGAGAGGTTACCTTCAATTAGCAATATAAAGATAACAATTGACATGAAAACAAGCATGTCTTCACTTGTAAAACAGCACTTTCTTAATTCTGATTTTAAGTAAGATTTTATCTTTCCAAATAACTGATTTTTAAAATTCGCAACTTTGAGAATGATAACTGGTGTCATGATTCAAAATATAAAAGAGGGAAATTATGATAACGAGTTGTAAAAATATGCAGTTTTTAAATAGAAATTCCTGTGGCCAAGTCGACTCTGTTACATGCACGCTATCTGTGTAGTTTCACTAAAGATTCCTGTAACTAACTATAAACTATACCCTATACAATGTCAAATCTCTTCCAAGACGTGTTCATGATGCCAATGTTTATGCCCGTGTCAAACATTGCCGAAGCTAACATCCCGGACATCATACGAATGTCAATAATTTCCATTTTGTCCGACTTCGGCTCTAAATCGGGATGTCCGTGTGACCTACGTGAGCCATCGAATGATTGTCATGGGTTTATTTGAGGGTCCGGGAAATACTTCGTGTATGAGCCAAAAATCTTTTGCATGTCAAAAACTTGGCCGATGGTCACCCAAACTTATCCATTCGTGTACCTTTCGTATTGACATCGTGTAGCCATCACGTAGCATTCGTATAATCGTCGTCTCAAACTCCACGCGACAGATACCCGAAGCTCACGCTAAGACTCCCGATTATCTATGAGATGGCCATACGAGGTCGTTTGACCTTCGAGTTGCCCTCGTGTTCACCATTTTTGCCCTTGTGTTCACCATTTCTGCCCTCGTGTTCACCATTTTTGCCATCGTGATGCCCAGTTTAGCTAACACGGAGTGCACTCGATTCTAACACACGACGACGAACCCAAATCTTTCACAGTAGCTTCCCCTATCTTTTGGACTAATGAGTGTCAATATTTAATCCCTAAACTATTTTTTACATTAATTGACAGGTATTGTTGCATTTTGTAGCAATTAAGTAACATTTTATAACGAGTATTACACAGCTTGGTTACTTGGTACCTAAAGGAGGACAATTTGACAAGTTTAGAATTCTTCTATATATAGTTGTTCTCCATCTTAACATGACGCTAGGTCAGATTACATAGTTTTATATTACCGGATAGGAGGGAATGAGGGTTTGATGTAAATTTAGACACTAGACGGTTAATAATTTTGAGAAAACACTACTTCTGTGTAGACATTATAGCTGGTTCGGCTGGCCTTTGAGTAACGATCGTGTGGCTATACAAATGTCAAACAAGCTTGCGCAACGTCGTGAAGACTTCCTATAACATTCGTGTGATGATGAAGTGCCATTTTCAATAGAAATGTTGCGCTTCGTGTAAGCTTCGTGTTATCATCGTGACCTTTGCGTAGACTTCGTATATAGTCTGAGTATCCTTCGTGACACCGTCGGTTCTTACTTTCTCCGGGATCACAATCGGAACACCTCCGGCGGTAAATTTGAATATTTACATTCGTATGATGTTCGGGATATTGGATCCGGGAATGTTTGACACGGGCATTAACAAGGTGGCCGTAAGTTATTGTAATGTCTACGTAACAATGGTTGAACAACACGTGATCTAATTGAATTGATATGAAAGTTAAAAGTTGTCAGAGTAATTTTTTTATTAAATATATGATAAATGACCTAAATTAAGTTATAGCTGAGTGATTTTTTTTTCTTTTAGGATCTGATCAGGAAATTTCCTTCCAAGTCAAACTGATAAGACGACCCTACACACCTGGTCGATTTGAACCTCTCAAGTTTGATGACGTCACACTGAACAAAGGGGGAGGTTACAACCCCACTTCCGGTATCTTCACTGTTCCAAAAAACGGAACCTATCTTTGTTGGGCAAATGTTGTGTCACATCGACGCGATAGCTTCCCTTTGAGACTGATTGAAGAAGGAAAAGAAATCGCGAGAGGTTGGACAGGAAGCGATCTAGGATCTGGAACTGCCGCCATCACCTATTTGAAGACATTTAAGAAGGGGGAACATGTCTGGTTTGATGTAGAATCCAGTTACGTTAGCATTGCTGGTGAAAACTATTCAAGTTATGGATGCAAGCAGATGTAGATATAAAAGTCATGTAATAAATCAAATCGTGTCACAGATGCCGATCCTACTCTTCATTTAACATGTTATTGTTTTATGATTAACAAATAAAGAGTACATAATGGGTGATTGTTGAATATTAAAATTATTTGAACGAAGTATTTTCAATGATAAGAGAAATTATCAATATCAATATGCCACTCTTTGTGGTCTTTATTCACATACAAAAGAAAATTACTATTCCTTTGGTAAAAAAAAACGCGTATAATAAACTGGTTGAGTAACCAAGTGTTTTAAAAAGATAATGCAAACAAAATGTTCAGCAGTACAATTATCTCATGTCTCTAAAAACTCTTAAATCTTTAAGATTAAACCCTTTATCCATTTATTTCTAATAACTGACCATTGCTTTTTAATTCTCATTTTCATATTTCTCCATGCTTCATTAAGTTTTCATTTAGTATGAAGAGGAACAAGTGATGGTCCTTCTTTCTTTAACTAGAAACGTTCCATATCTTGACAAAATATAGCCCAATTATTGTTAAAATGTACTGTAGTTTTTCATAGCATCATCTCTGAAATTCTGTTTTTATAAGAACATAAGAAATTAAAAAGCTTGTACTCAAAAGGAAATATTTGACAAACTGGGTATACCATATATAAAAGACTGCACAAGGGAAAGCGCAAAAAAATCCAAATGTTTAATTGTGTATAGTGTACAATCGTCTATAAGAAGGATTAGGTAGTCTTGTTACAGAATAAATGTAAATATTTCTTTGAAAAAAACGACTATGACAAAATCGAAAGCTCTTTGAAACAGACCAGCACATGTGTAGTAAATTCAAATATTACATCCGTTGAGATCGCATGCAGGTGCTACACTTGTAGTAAAAAAGTGTCCCAAATCTAGTACTGCTAGATATAGACAATGTAGAGGTGATTTTGGGTTAACACAGTTTTTATTCGAGTATTCCTCCTTTATCACGACTGAAAGTATTATTGCAGGGAAGAAGCCAACAACTTTTGTGTGGTTACGCGTTGAGTTTAAACCCGCGAGCAATGCTTGAACAAGCAAACCATGGGTGGTACTGCACTAAAATTTAATTTAGTATAGCACCCAAACCATACTTCTTGAAGATTAGTTTTCTACTGCAAACAAAAGGTTACGAAACCTGGGACCAAACAGCCTACAAATATCGTTACTAAGGAATCACATGGATGGTGAGGAAGCAAGGAGACCAACCGCAAAGAAAATATATAATAATGTTGGAATCGCTTCAAAGAAACAAATCAACCAAAATTTCCTATGTATTGATTTATGTGTGAGAAAGACATACAGGTGCTATATATTCAAATACATTTTTATCACAAACCAAAACAGTATTGGAAGCAAAGAATAAGGTCATTACTAATAAAATACTAGATCTAGAAAGTTTCTTTTTCTTAAGAAACCTAACCAAAGAGACAACAGGCAAGGTATATGGAACAAAAATAATAAAACAAAGAAATACTGGACAAAGGAGTTCGGTAGGCGGTCAAAAAATTCAGCGAGATATAGAGGATATTATATGAGTGTCCATGACATACTATGTTTACGAGACGAGTGCCTAAATATTGGTATTTCCCGAGCGAGAGCGAGGGATATACTGATATTTAGGCACGAGTGTCGTAAACATAGTATGTCATGGGCGCAAAAATAATTTTCTGTTTATTACCGAAGTCCCAAAATTAACGAAAACACTCATGATCAAAAACTACATCTCAGCATGGGCCGACAAGCCCCTGTCGACCCGTATAGGTTGTGACGTTATACTTGAACCGTGACGTCAAAGCACTGTTTAAAACATGACGTCACAATGAAAAAGTGATATTTTGCCCTAGGGCAACATATGAAAAATATGAACCTTGATATGATTGCCCTCGTAGGCAATGTGGCAAAATTCATTCAGTAATTATTTTAAAGTTAGATGAGTATGATGTGTTTATCAGCGACTATCCGAAAAAGTAATAGTTGTCTAATCGTATCAGTTTAAGTGATTAGTTATCGATGCCAGCTTCTTTAAACCTGATAAGGAGTGCACATACCAAGATGGTGACGGGAACAGATCAACAAAGTTTGGGGTCTTCTTTCAGTGCTCCTTTCTCGTAATCGCCGATGAATTGACGATTGTCTTTAATTGTGATAATTAAGAAATGTTTCCTGAATACATCCCTGTTAAGTTTGGGTGCACAAATTGGAAGAAATTTGCGTAATTACAATTCCATTTTCAAAGCAGAGAGAAGACTATAATTTGCTATTTTCTTGCCCTGAACGAGCTTAAAATTCAAAGAAATTTAGCGCATATTCGTGGTTCGTTTTGAAAAAGACTTATGTTGTAGTTACTCAAACAAAGACAATCAAACACGGTTCAAATCAGTGACAATGACAATGGAAAATGATTTGATGAAACTGCAACTTGTTGTTTCATATTGTGCAAGATAGTCTTTTCATCTTTTAGTTTAAGTATTACTTGTTTTAACAGTGGGTCAAACGGACCAACATAAGTAGCAACCGTCCTTAATCTTGGATCGATGTTAAATAAACCCAGTTAATCTGTATAATAATATGGTTGATTAATTAGAAAATGTACACAATGCCTTGGAAATTTAGGCAATGTGTATAACTACTATGCGCGTTAGGCAATGTGTTTATTGTTTATTTCAGTCATTGTACACACTACCTGATTGTAGATTTCGGCTGTAACATATATCAATTCTTAAGCACTCGATAATATTACAAAAGCTGATATTGAAATGTTGTCATTCCATAACTGATTCGGGGTATGAAAGTCTACAGCCCTGGGTCCCCTTTCACAAAGCACTTAGGTGATCGTATGGCCTTAATGTAGCCTTAATGCAATGTTAAAGAATGGGAGTAAAGGCCAACCTTAGTTAAGGTTGTTTTGTGCAACCAGTACAGGCACGGGCGAGCAACATGCAGTCTCTATCATTGGTCAGGATAAAACAATTATGACTTGATTACTGCTGAATTTCAACAGAGGATATACACCGATAATATGCATCTTACGGGTACCTTTAGACAAATTGACACGCGTTACTGCTTATTTACCTGAAAGCCTCACCAATCTGAAACTCATCTTTTGTGATAAAATTCATGTCTGTAATATTTTGTTATGTCAATAGAATTTTGCTGATTAAGACATAGTCTTGCTCATTAAACAAAGTTCCCTTCATGTTTTAATTGCGTAAGTTCAACCATGGTTCAAACCAAGGGAGCAATGGTCTAA
Source organism: Steromphala cineraria (assembly GCA_916613615.1). NCBI lineage: Eukaryota > Metazoa > Mollusca > Gastropoda > Trochida > Trochidae > Steromphala > Steromphala cineraria. The sequence continues at coordinate 25,802,361 of OU744734.1, read as the reverse complement.
CAACAAATACAACTTAGTGTACATTACAATTTCTGCAAAACTTGAATATAAATCTATGAAAACAAAGGTCTTAACAGTCTGAAGTGGCCTAGTCAAAAACTGTTAAACTTCCTTTAAGTAAGATAGAAATGAATTGATTTTTTGTGATGTACACACATGTAGGGCTGAATTTCATATATATGTAAAATTTACAAACTCTATACACGTTTGGTCCAAACTTCAACAAAATATTTGTTTTTGTTACCTATTGGTCCAAGCTACCAGGACGTGTTTGCGTTTGGAATATCAATTTACTTCTAGACTGATTGATATCAGCTTTTGACATAATGATTTCAAGTGTATAGTTCTTAAATATTTGGTGTTTGAATAAGAAAATTTAAAAATCTTGAAATTGGCGTATTAGTCATACAGAACTAAAAATAATCACTCTTGCTTTATCTATATTCAATCTATCTTACAGTTACAATAACGTTTATCGCTATATGTTTTTATTAGGATATTTTCCTGTGGGTCCTGTGTAACCTGTGATGCGATAATTGTGGAATTTATTTGGTTATTGTTTTACATTCTATTGATACTTTTCAACTTAATTATAAATGTCTGTACTTTATAACGTAGGTTCTACAATTTCATTAAATATGTATCCATGAATATAATTGAAATGCACTTACAATAATAAACTCAAACTAAAAATCGACAGTCAATAATTAAAGGTCTTATTTGTACTTAACGTCTTCACCACGGCTTCACTTTCAGTTCATAAGGAATATTGGATTTAGGTTCTTGTCTTCTGTTTTCAACTGATTTAACCATTTCATTAAGAAGAAAACAACTCATGATTTACAACACAAAAGTAGTGATTTTGTCAAGTTTTTTTTAATTTTACAAACTTTTAGAACAGCTTCTTTGTGTTAGTTTATCACACGAGTTGTTGTGCCAATTTACACCTGCCACTATCTGTGTGTTTCACTGATTTTTGTCAGCTGTTACCTGGATAAATCTTTCACAGGTAGAAGTATTGTATATCTTTATCAGTGGTACAGAAATCAGGACCTAACACTTGTATTGGTGTCACATGTATTGATTGAAATCTGATGAAATCGCTGTTCTGGTTTATTAAGCTTTGATGTGTATGCAGTGTAAACCTACCTTTTAAGTTAAATTACTGGATAGTTGATAAAGAATTACATATAAATTACATACTTAAAACAACGCTTTTGCTCAAACGTCTGGATAAACATAAGCCTCATAAGACTACAATAATATTGCTATATTATTGATGTTCAAAGATAAATTAAATCTTTACTTTTTGATGTGAAAAAATTTAAGCAGATAAAGAGGTTCAATACATTATAACTGCAAACAAGTGAGATCCTTTTATTCTATTAGGCTTTAATTCAGTACCTTAATACCAAGATTTAACGTTTTTGAAAATATAACTTATTCTTATGAAATTGCATATTCATGCATATGAAATATACTATTTATAAAGTGTATTATAATTATGTTTTTGACCCTTTGTTAGATTAAAAAGTTAATGCAGCGAATATACAATATATATTACAAGTACAATATATTGTTGCATCATAAACTGCCACTTCATTTATTCTCACCTCCACTGCTTCAGTTACAGGATCTGACACTTCATCCATTTGGACAAATGCAACACATGTGCCTCTGGTTGAGGTGCTAGATTTAGAGTGGTGAAAACTTTGCAGATTTTGTGCTGAATCAATTAACTGTTTTGATATATGGTTTCAAATATGACAGTCCGTTTTATGAACAATTAACAATAGAAATAGATGGCGTGAACACATCATTCATTCTTCAATTCTTAAATCTTATGATTGTTGTAATGTTAGAGAAAATCCATTATTTATGTCTATTATATATTTATATATATATATATATATATATAAAAAGTTCGAAGTGTTGTTTGAGTAAGGAAGTTATTTTCCTTTTAATGCGATTCTCTTCTGTTTGACCTGAGGTGTTGTAATAATCATGATTTTCTGACATATCCGCAATCCTCTTCTGGTAAAACTCTCTATTCATTAACACAACTGCTCCAACTTTATCAGCTTCTTTGATCACAAGGTCAGAATTATTCTTGAGTTGTATTAAAGCTTTCTTTTCCCCGGCAGACAAATTATTTCTTATTTGTTGGGTTTGAACAGGTGTTGATTCAACAGCTTGAATAAAGTCATCAATATATTTGTTCATTCCTGACAACGTTATTATCCGTTATGTAATGGCCTGAAGAGGCTTGTAAAGCTGAAAGCGCTAGCCATTAAAAATAATGGATCCTTGCTTCTAACTTCGAACTTTTTTATATATTTCAATACCTGAGAGTTGGACCTGACAATCTATGATTGTGAACTTTGTGTATATATATATATATATAGACAAATAGCGCAAACCAAAGTGGTTTTGTGTTGTTTAGCCTTGTAGGAGTTTGGAAGAGTGCTCGACATTTGTGAATGGAGCAAGATAAATGTAGTAATGCACTCAGCACTCAGCATGAAACAGAGCTGTAGTGATAGAAAATATTGATAATGTAGAAAACATCGACTTGTATACTACATTTATATATATATATATATATGTTTAAAAGAGAGTTGGTTTCTCACGTGAAGAAAGGTTGTATATGGGAATGAGTAAACATCCGATGGTTTGGAATGGATCAATCTTCTTTAATACGATGAATTCATTTCGACCATTATGTGGGTCTTGTCAAGTATGATTACAAATAGAAGGTTAGATAAAAGGGATTGTGAATATTAAGGTTGAATAAATAATGATAATGAGATACATTTTTCTAGTTTTGCAAACATTTTTCAACAACTATGATTTAAAGGTATCGTGCTGATCATGAAGATGTCTGCTGTCATACCTTCAAGAGAAGGCAATTTGACCGAAAAACGTGTTTATATCTCTCATATTGAGACTTTTCCAAATCTGAAAATGTTGGATGCAACGTTGTTTTTTTTACTGAAAGAAGATTTTGAGAACTAGTGAAATGGGAATTAAGATAAATTGGGAAACAGTACGCGTTGTGCTTTGGTTTAGGGATTTCCTGTTTACAGAATTCAGGACACTTAAAACAAAATTTAATGCCCCGCAATCCAACAGGATTTAATATATAAAGTAGGGTAGAAGGCATATGCAAAATTTGACAATAACCTGATTAATAGTTTTTCAATAAAAGGTCGGACAATTTCTGATATTGAAAATGGACCAAGCTCAAAACGTGGAAGTTTAGAAAAAAATCAAATATTAACAAAATGTGTTGTTTTTTCGCACTGCATCCCTCCAAGTAGAATAGTAGTAATGTGTCCATGATTATTGATAACCAAGATCCCTGCTAGGCATTTTATTGACATTGTGAGATTTCGTTAAGAGTGATACAGAGATACATTATCAATACAATATAAAAATCGAAACGGATTACCATGTATTTTTATATACTCATATGAAATCAAATACTGTAATGTGAAATTGTGCAGTTCCTTTCAATGATACGATGGCTCTGTATAGCTAGAACAGTTTGAGGTATCATCTCTAATGAAATTTAAACTGAAAGCAGCGTATACAGTTTTTCAGTTATATTTTGTTTGTGTATAGCCTAATTAACAAGTTAATCAATTATCAATCTGATCAAAGCTATAACGAATTGTACCAGTGTGAGTTGACTTCTTACCTTTAAACAGACAGGTGATTAGGTTTCCAAAGAAACACTATTTTGCTCACTTTTTAAAAGATATTATTGTTTTTATTATTTGCTATTTCCTGTAACAGCATTGAATAAAATTCTGATTACATCCATCACGTAATTATCAAACTCTGCAAATTCTTTGACACACCTCAACTTAGATCGATTTTTTAAGAATGATGTCATCTATTTTATTAAATCATTAAGTGGGTTTGAGTATGAGATACAGGTAAAACGTGATTGAACACAATATTATTGTATTTAAAAAAAGAACACAAATTATATAATTTACAATCTACATGATTTTTCAAGCATCTTAAAAAATATTGTTCAACAAAACGAGGACAACTATTCATTCAAAGCCCATCAGTTTAAAAAAAATATTGGTTTAACAAAAAGGTACAGAAAATAAAAAGAAGATATTTCTTAAATTGACTTTCTAATGATACTATATGGTCTTAATGGTCTGATGTCTATGTAAACGTATTTGAAAATAAAACTGCTGTGCAGAGTTAATTATTTTACAACCAAGACCACAGAACAATAGGTAATAAAATCAATTCATATAAGCACCTGCCAGTCATAAATAATGAAAACTTTTATATCATTGGCTTTTCTACGGAAGTCTCACATTTAATTCGACAATGAAAGGTCCAGGTTCGTTTAAGTGACTATTCAGTTTTTATTTTATGTCCGAACATGTATTGCATGGTCGTTTGCGCTTTCGGTCAGACTGTAGACACAAGCACTTGGGGCATGGATATTGCTCATATACTATATATAACAAGGCTTTCCAACCGGTATTTTGAACCCGAAATATAAACATAATTACAAAGTATTCTTTTAGTGATATTGGACACATATCCCCTGTAACGTGTTCCCAAATGCCTTATCTTTCATTCGACATTGAACTTGCATATATGTCACCCTCCTAATTAGAACTAATAATGGTTTGATTATGTCAGGCGAGTTCTACTGCGTTATCACAATTTATTCAATTTTTGCAAATTGATTTTACTTTTTATTAATAAAGTATAAAACCTCAAAAGTTTTATAAAACTTGAACAAGAAACCATACATATATACACAGCACACATATACTTTTGGTTACCTTTTCAAATTACCATTACATCATTTTAATATTTGTATATTCAAATTTCTTAACCGTTTTGTAAATATTAATATATAGAAACGGTTCTTTAGAATGTCCTGATGTGTGATTTTGATATAAAAAAACTTCTTTTTGGTTTTTCTCTCCTTAATCTAGATTGCATATGTTTGCATACATATATACTGTGAATTTTTTTCTAAGTGCACTCATATCACCCTACCAAAATTTAGGTATCAATATCTGACATTAGTTGTTTTTAAACTTAACTTTCATTAAAGATTTAATTTAATTTGAAAACATCAATATTTTAATATTGTGGAAAATCGTGCAAAATTTGTTATCCTTTGTCTTTTTATGATGTTTTGAAATATGGCATCAATTTAAAGTTATAAACATGAACTACCTTAGACACTAAGCTGATGTGAATCGGTGTCTGAATATCTGAAATATTGGGTACAGGGTGCTTCCACAAACAATAAAATCTTGGACACACGCAGAGCAAGTGTTTTTTCTGTATACTCTGAATGTTTATTTCTTTTTAGGGGCCAACGAAGATGTTTCCTTCCAAGTCAAGCAAATTAAGCACCCCTACATCCCTGGTATTAACGAACCTCTAAAGTGTGATGACGTCACATTGAACAAAGGTGGATGTTACAACCCCACTTCCGGTATCTTCACAGTGCCAAAGACAGGAACCTATCTCTGCTGGTCCAATATTTTGCCAGTTGTTAAAGCAAAATTTTATGTAAGATTAATGAAGGAAGGACACAGGATCGTGGAAAGTCACACTGGATTTAACCAAAGACCTGGGATCACCACAATTACGTACTTGATGAGCTGCAGAAAGGGAAATCATATCTGGTTAGTTCTCAGCGGATCAACCGTGGGAATGGACGGGTATGGCCGATCAAGTTATGGATGTTATATGACATATATCTAATCTGTTAATAAATGGTTCTCATTTCACGTGAGTCTCAACTCGAATACACTTTTACATGTACTTCTTTATTCGTAAATGACATCCTTCTTGATTCTACAATAATCATTAAATATGATATAATCTTCTAGACCTATATTTTGTAAGCTCTTAAAAAGATGCCTTTGTCACATCAATTTGAAATCTCTTTTAGCAGAGATTGCAGGATTCAAATGTTTTCGGTTGTCCTACAGTAGAGATACGTAAAAGGTTAATCACCATTAGGGCTATTTGTATTTATAAATTCATAAATTTATGAATGTTCTACATTTTATATATTTAGATTTCAAATCCAAACATTCTTGTAAAAATAGGTTGAAATGCCGTCATGCAAACAGTACATGAAGAGGCAAAACAATAAAACTATCAATGAAAATAAATATATACTCTCCCAAAAAAAGGCATAAGTAATTTTTCAAATAATGTAATTCTTCACCTTCCGAAACAAAAATGTCAAGAAAAAGAATTCTTGCTTGAAACCATTGGTTAAATGGATGAACAAATTGACGCAGTCTCTTTAATGCAATTCTTCCTCATTTTTTCTACATGCAGTGACCAGTCGTTATTGTGTCTCGGATGTTTACGTATAGGTTGATTTAATTCATACAGTTGATTGTTTTATTTGGCTTGAAATCTAGTGTTTGAGATGGCCTTAACAACTCATTGTCTTTGAAAATCCAGGGTATGAGCAATCTGACAGTCTGCAAGTGAATTCAAGTTATGTTCGGAACAACCCCTTGGTCGGTCAATAAGCTGATGCAAGTGACGTTCTTGGACGTTGTTGGAGTTGTGTTTGCTTCTCAAATTCTTCAGATCCACCAATTAACCAGATTAAAGATGTCTCATACGACTACTAGCATAAATTATGAGAAAGATCTCCTATTCCAACCGTAAACAATCCAAAGTCAATTTTATTTGTTAATTGACAAATGTTTGAGATTTTTATGTAACCAAAGTCTTATGGGGGTTCTAAGGTTAAGATCTTGAATCGAAACCCCAATTATATTGTATACGGCTAGTTCTGTCAAGAATACAGGTACCTTTTGTGAAGAGTGTAAGACATGATGAAACATTTTGATTTTAAGACAATTGATACTTTAATTTGCTATATTCATATTAAAATTCGCATTAAGTGACACATGATTCAGTTTTTGACAGATATGTCGATCTTTACAAATCTATTATCCAAAATATTATTGAATTAAGAAGATTTTTGTATTTACAAAAGACTACTTCATTTTTCACTATCATTTCCCTTTTTAATATTTGGCTCCCGCTTCCAAATTTACATGAACATCAAGTTACTTGATTCCAAATCCAATCAAATAATTGGTGGATGGGGGGATATAATCGTTGACTCGTCTTTCCGTCCGTCTGTCCGTCTGTCGGTCCGTCTGTCCGTTATCACATTGTTTCTGGAGCAGAAATTGTAAACCGGTACAGCTAGCTCAATGACACTTGGTATATTGACTCATCATCGCATGTACTTGTGACATTTGGGCTTTTCAACTTACTGGAAATGTTGTGTCTGGTAACTTATATATGTTTCTGGAGCAGATCACGAAAATAAATTTGGCCTAACTTACTGAAACTTGGTATGCTAACTAATCATCACATGTAGTGGTGCCGTTTAGGGTTCTCAACTTTCTGGATTTTAAAAAGAATTGCAGGTTCCATCGAAATGCAATTTAGAAATGTGTTTCTGGGGCAGAATTCGAAAACAGTTAAGCCTAGCTTAATGATTTATCATCACATGTACTTATGCCTTTTGGGGTTTTCAACTTTCTAGAATGTTTTATTTTTGTTGTTTGCCATGGACACGCAAATTAGAATGGCGTTTCCAGAGCAGAATTTAAAAACTATTAAAGCTAGGTCAATGAAACTTAGTATATTGACTAATCATGACATGTAGTTGTGCCTTTTGGGGATTTCAACTTTCTAGAATGTTTTATTTTTGTGGTTTGCCATGGACACGCAAATTAGAATGGTGTTTCCAAAGCAGAATTTAAAAACTATTAAAGCTAGGTCAATGAAACTTAGTATATTGACTAATCATGACATGTAGTTGTGCCTTTTGGGGATTTCAATTTTCTGGTTTTTAAAAATTGTTGTGGTTTCCATGGAAACGCAACTTAGAAATGTGTTTCTGGGGCAGAACTCGAAAACAGTTTGGCCTAGCTTAGTGAAACTCGTATTGTTGATTTATCATCACATGTAGTTGTGCTTTTTGGGGTTTTAAATTTTCTTAAAACAATTAGTTTTGTGGTTGCCATGGAAATGTGCCTGTTGGTGTTTTCAAATTGCAAGGACTAAATGACATTCTTTATTCAAACATTAATTATTTTTTTCTAAACTGTGTCTCACCAAGGAATGAAGATGTTTTAATCAAACAGCATATGCAATTGAATAGGATAGTTGTTTTCCTCTCTCTTCACATTCACATGAGGTGATATGTGAGGCGATATTGGGTTTATCGCCGCTTTCAAGAGTATTTCACTTATAACGCGGATGCTAGTATTATTGCGGGAAGAAAGCCCGCAACACTGTTACGGATATTTATTGCGGTAAAACGGCGATGCGAGCATCGGCTCGCACGCACTACGCTGAAATTCAGTGTAGCATTGCACCTAAACCTGACTGCGTGTAGAACAGTTCTCTACTGCAGACAAAATTGCCGAGCCCCTGGCGGGATTCGAACCACGGACCTCCTGATCCGAAGCTGTACCCCCCCCCCCCACCCCCCCATTCACACGAGGAAGTTGACGATGACTTTATTCACACTATGAGTATATCAAAATATATGCTTAAACTGATCATTTAACTTCGGTGGGGCCGGGGGGAAAAGTCATCTCTTCTGATGGCTCTTGTTACAACTTGCAATAATCTTAAAGTCAAAACATATGTTTCTGATGCAAGCTTTAATATGTCAATGAGCTGTTATCTAAATATGGCCATGTAACATTTCATATATAAAATCGATAGTGTCTCCTATCATTAAACGAGACTATCCTTGCATTTTCTCCGTAGACCTGGATAAAAATGTTTGTCTGTCTCACTGTTATTTGGAGTCAATGAGGTTTTCCCAATTCATCCCGATTTTAGACATTGATCTTAAACTTTTGAAGATACTGTAAAAATCGATACTGGTGCCTGTGACTTTGTAGATAATACAATTTCAAATCGTACTGTAAATTTCGACATGACCAAAAAGGCATCTAATACCCTACATGAATTCGCATTCATCATCGAATATGCCAGGATGGAAGAATTGTTTTACTTCAATTCACCAATTTCCTTTATAGTATGATTAAAGAGAGAGGCTTTTACTATCTGTTTATTTGTTAAAGGTATGTCCATCTAGTTTTAATAATTCTGTTTTGTTCCAAGCTGCTTTAATCATTTTAAAAGAAAACAAACTCTTATAACATACAACACCAATGTAGTGATTTACCTTTTTGTCAAGTATTTTGTTTCATTTCAAATAAGTTTAAACACAGTTTCCATTGTGTTTGTTAATCACACTAGTTTTGTCGTTTCGCACCTGTGTATAGGTGAGTGTTTCCCTGATTGTTATCAGTTGTAACCTGAATAGATCTTTCACAGGTTAGAGTATTGTCTATCTCCATCTGTGGTATACAAAACAGGACCTAACACTTAGGTGTAACATGTATTGATTGGAACATGATGAAATCGCTGTTCTGGTTTTAAAGCTGTGACGTGTTTCCAGCGTACCTTGAGGTTGAATTTCTTGATAGTAAAATATCAAGACATTTAAAGACACAAAAAAGGTTAATGATCCCCTATATGCAAAACTAAAATATAGTATTGTAGGAAGATTAGGATGATCTGACTAATATAATCAATATGTAAATTGTACTTTGCAGTACATCTCTTTTGCCAATAATACGTGATAAACTATATCTTTCATAAATCTGAATAAGAAATGTTGATATATTGTTGATGTTCATAGATACAAATACAATCTCTACTTTTGATGTGAACATTTTAAGCAGATAAAGTTAGTTCAATACAACATGAATGTGATACTCATCACTTTAATATGCCTTTATTCTATTTTCTCTTTAATTATGTATATTAACACCGAGATTTTACGTTTATGAAAATAGAATTTATTTAAATAAATATATTCTTTATAAACTTATGGTATGTATGTTACCGATCTTTTAAGACTTTGTGGTGGTTCATACAGTTAATGCGGCGAATCTACAATAAATAATGTTTCATCGTACTATAGTTACTATAAACTTGATATATTTACACTTCTATTGTTACAGTTACACGATCTGACACTTCACCCTTTAGTACAAATGTAACACCTTTTCTTCTCGTTGAGGTGCTAGATTCACAGTAGCAAATATTTTGCTCTTTTTGTGCCTGATTGATAATTGGTCTTGACATATTAAACAATATCCAACAAGTTTTATTCGAAAGTCTGTTTCATTTAAATTTGAGTCCTTCTAAAACCTGCTTTCTATCTCTTACTATGCCTTTCTTTCCGTCTTTTCCCTCATCCTTTCGATCCCTTTCTGCCTTATCTGTCTACTCTCTTTTGGATGGCAAGATCCACGTGTTTAATAACTGAAATATTGTACAAAACACGTTAAACACCACCTCACTCACTCACTCACTATTAGCCATTGTAATATATGCAATACAGTTTTAGTTTGTACAATTATTGTATCCTTCAATCTTATGCATGTTGTGATTTTGCACATATGCAATTATTTGTTTCTACTATATTTCTATACATCTATATCTATTCCGTCAATTTATTTTACCCCCGACCAACGATTCCGTCCGTCCGTCTGTCTGAGGACATTTTTTGTCCGACCTATTTCGGAAAAACTATTCATCCGATTGTTTTCAAATTTTGTACATGTCTTCTATCCTACTAGGAAGGGTGCAGTGCGAAGTTACAGCAATTATTCTTAATATTTGATTTTTTTTTACCAATATCCATGTTTTTAACTTAGTCATTTTCCAATATCAGATTTGTCCGACCTATTACGGGAAAACTATTCATCCGATTGATTTCAAATTTTGCACATGTCTTTCTACCCTACTCTGAGGGGTGCAGTGCGAAGTGACGGCAAATTTTGTTAATATTTGATTTTTTTTTACCAATATCCATGTTTTCAAGTTAGTCATTTTCCAATATCAGATTTGTCCATGCTATTACGGAGAAAACTATTCATCTGACTCATTCTTCTCAATCCCTCTTTTGGGGTCAAGTGCTTTGCAAGAGATGTCTACATGGAAAGTGAAAAATAATAAAGTTAGTCAGGGATGCACGGTCGGGGGTATAAGTGAGCCACGCTCACTTTTTACTTGTTCAATTATTATATTGTACACTTGTTATTAATAAAAACAAACCTGTTTTGAAGAATATTTGGGTGAAATTATCTTTGTATTTTCTGTTTATTCTAATATATTAATCACTGATCTATCTTCATTTTGGGATGATTAAATCCTGATGGTTAACAGCCCATAGTTTTATGACATAACGGTGAAAGGGATTATTTAGGTTGCATTAATAATGCCACACATGAGATACATTTTGAGGTTTTAATAACAGTTTTCAACAAATATGATTTAAATGAAATATCTGATCATGAAGATGTCTGCTGTCACACTTAATAAAAGAAAAAGAATATCTTTTATTCTCATATCGAGCCTTTTACCAAATCTAAAAACGCTAAATGGTGGGCTGAAAGAAGATTTTTAGAAGAAGTGAAATGGTAATTGTGATAAATTTGGAAGCCGTTATTCAGAACTTAAGCTGAATACAAATGTCCCCAAATCCGACGGAATTTGATAATAAAGATTTAAATACTATAATATAAAAAAAACTTTCATAAACTAGCCATGGATAGTTTGTTTACTTCAAATTTTGAAAAAAAAGCGTTATATCAGGAACATTACAATATTTTATTACATTACAGAAATCAGTTTTAGGCGTATATAACATAATTTTTATCTAAGGCAGTGAAACTTTGCAACACATATAACAAAATAACAAAACATTTTTTTTGGCGCACAAATTCACTATTTCTTTCAAATTCAGCATACGTTTTGAAAGGAGTAGACGACTTCTTTTCTTGTTATGACAACCTATTGTTCGGAACTATTTTTACAAAGAACTGAAATGCAACATTTTGAAATACTCACTTCTTTATACTTATATTTTACCATCAATCAAATAGTTAAACCTCTTTGAAATTTGAACATTGTTACATTGTTAAATGGAAAAACAAAATCTGCAATAGATTCTCGCACGTGTTTAACAAGATTCGAATAGCATCACTAATAACAACTGACCAACTCGCCCGTCAGGCATTTTGATTGACTGGGAGTTTATTTTATCTTAGCGTGAGCAAGATGATAACAGTTCCCGATAGGTCAATTTAAAACGTCAGACATTTCTCGATAAACTTAATATAAAACCTGTCAGAAAGACAGATTTTAATGGTATATATGGCCCTGAGACCAGAGATCTAGACTTTTAAGATTGTATCATCATAATAGCTTAAAAATGGGAAATCACCAGGCGAAGATGGCATTCCCGTAGAAGTTTTTAAAGAAATAAGTTCATTGCTTTTGCCTTTTATAAGTTTTGGAGAGTGGTGTTTTCCCAGATTCTTTGATTATTGACTGTACCATAACATAAAATTGGTGATAAGAAGGATCCAACTAACAGGAGAATTTAAAAAAATATTTCGTCTATTGAAAATTATACTGCAGAGAAATATATGATTACAACTTCTTTGTTCAATGTTTGCGACGTTTCGATAGAAATTCTCGTGTTGTTCTCAAGCAGAGGAAGAGTAATGAGATAGGAGAATGTATATAAGTAAATAGTACAGTACAAAGTAAAACAAGTCGATGAAAAAGGTAATTGTAATTAAACAGAGATAGATAGTAAGAAGCCAGTAATGTACAAATCAGATTGGATCACTTCGCACGTTTCTGGAGACATAAGGTAAATGTAGTGAAGACTAGTATTTGATGACTGAGACTGTAATTATGCCCCAAGTAGAAGCTAAATCTGGATCAATATTATGTTACACCTTTAGAAATTCACTTTAGTGTAGACCTTGATGATATGAATAACGTTAAAAAGCTCTTGAAATGTCAAACATGTGAACCAAAAACTTATGGTACGTCAGATACCTTATTTCCCTCTGTAGAAACACTGTCAAAATCACTTACTCTTCATAACTCAATCACTTCTCCTCGACAATTGCTTCCTACCCACCTTCAATGGCATCAATCACTCCACAAACACCTTTAAAAATTTCAATGATAAATGTTCTGTTTTTACAGCCAACCCTTGCCTCCATGTTTGTAAGAAAAACATACGTGTTCTTGTTTTGATCGTTCCTCTTCAATTTTAGTACAAAGGCTTCAAAAAGGGTTAAAGACTGCAAAATTCACGAATTTTCATATTCAGATGATTGTACTCAGTAAAGTTTGTCAATCTAAATAACACATGCCTATGTCTAACTTTTGTTTGTGTAAACATGGACGATATAAAAATATATTTTACTGCTGCTTAAATGAATCAATTAAATTTTATCTCCAGCAACTGTAGAGAATAAACCAACCAAAATAGTTTAAAACAAGCAAAAAAAATAGCGTGGCTCACTAATACCCCCGACCGTGCATCCCTGACTAACTGAATTATTTTTTACTTTCAATGTAGTCATCTCTTGCACAGCGTTTGACCCCCAAAGAGGAATTGAGAAAAATGACTAATCAAAAAAATAGAGCCATGGGCTCTGTAGCTCATCAGACTTTTGATGGAAATAGTTTTTTAAGGTTTTGAGCCATGTGACCCCAATTGGGGTCTAGGGGTAACCAAATGTAAACTTTTGAATCTTGATTGGCCAAAGAGTCTACACACAACTTTTCAGCTCTCTAAACCTTTTGGAACTGGAGAAGAAGATGAAAATAGGTTTTTAAGGTTTTGACTCCTGTGACCCATTTGGGGTCACGGGGTCACGAAATCTATAATTTAGAATCCTTATTGGCCATAGAGTCTACTCACTACTTTTCAGCTCTCTAGACCTTTTGGAACTGGAGAAGAAGATGAAAATAGGTTTTTAAGGTTTTGACCCCTGTGACACCATTTGGGGTCATGGGGTCAAGGGGTCACGAAATCTACAATTTAGAATCCCTATTGGCCAAGGAGTCTACTCACAACTTTTCAGCTCTCTAGACCTTTTGGAAGAGGAGAAGAAGATGAAAATAGGTTTTTAAAGTTTTGACCCCTGTGACCCCATTTGGGGTCATGGGGTCACGAAATCTACAATTTAGAATCCCCATTGGCCAAGGATTCTGCACACCAAATTTCAACTCTCTAGACCTTATGGAACTGGAGAAGATGAAAATAGGTTTTTAAGGATTTGACCCCTGTGACCCCATTTGCGGTCATGGGGTCACGATATCGACAATTTAGAATCCCCATTGGCCAAGGAGTCTGCACACCAAATGTCAGCTCTCTAGATCTTACGGAACTGGAGAAGAAGATGAAAATAGGTTTATAAGGTTTTGACCCCTGTGACCCAATTTGGGGTCATGGGGTCACGAAATCTACAATTTAGAATTCCCATTGGCCAAGGAGTATGCACATCAAATTTCAGCTCTCTAGACCTTATGGAACTGGAGAAGAAGATGAAAATAGGTTTTTTAAGGTTTTGACCCCTGTGACCCAATTTGGGGTCATGGGGTAAGGAAATCTACAATTTAGAATCCCCATTTGCCAAGGAGTCTGCACATCAAAGTTCAGCTCTCTAGACCTTTTGGAACTGGAGAAGAAGATGAAAATAGGTTTTTAAGGTTTTGACCCCTGTGACACCATTTGGGGTCATGGGGTCAAGGGGTCACGAAATCTACAATTTAGAATCCCTATTGGCCAAGGAGTCTACTCACAACTTTTCAGCTCTCTAGACCTTTTGGAAGAGGAGAAGAAGATGAAAATAGGTTTTTAAAGTTTTGACCCCTGTGACCCCATTTGGGGTCATGGGGTCACGAAATCTACAATTTAGAATCCCCATTGGCCAAGGATTCTGCACACCAAATTTCAACTCTCTAGACCTTATGGAACTGGAGAAGATGAAAATAGGTTTTTAAGGATTTGACCCCTGTGACCCCATTTGCGGTCATGGGGTCACGATATCGACAATTTAGAATCCCCATTGGCCAAGGAGTCTGCACACCAAATGTCAGCTCTCTAGATCTTACGGAACTGGAGAAGAAGATGAAAATAGGTTTATAAGGTTTTGACCCCTGTGACCCAATTTGGGGTCATGGGGTCACGAAATCTACAATTTAGAATTCCCATTGGCCAAGGAGTATGCACATCAAATTTCAGCTCTCTAGACCTTATGGAACTGGAGAAGAAGATGAAAATAGGTTTTTTAAGGTTTTGACCCCTGTGACCCAATTTGGGGTCATGGGGTAAGGAAATCTACAATTTAGAATCCCCATTTGCCAAGGAGTCTGCACATCAAAGTTCAGCTCTCTAGACCTTTTGGAACTGGAGAAGAAGATGAAAATAGGTTTTAAAGGTTTTGACCCCTGTGACCCCATTTGGGGTCATGGGGTAAGGAAATCTACAATTTAGAATCCCCATTGGCCAAGGAGTCTGCACATCAAAGTTCAGCTCTCTAGACCTTTTGGAACTGGAGAAGAAGATGAAAATAGGTTTTAAAGGTTTTGACCCCTGTGACCCCATTTTGGGTCATGGGGTCACAAAATCTACAATTTAGAATCCCCATTGGCCAAGGAGTCTGCACATCAAATGTCAGCTCTCTAGAGTCATTGGTTCTGGAGAAGAAGTCGAAAATGTGAAAAGTTTACGGATGGACGGACGGACGGACGGACGGACGGACGCCTTGCCATGCCATAAGACCATCGGGTCTTTCAGACCTGATGAGCTAAAAATTGAACTTTGAATAAAACAAACCCACACAAAAAACTCTTATCAATTTTAGTTTTGATTTTGCACTGCACCCCTCCTAGTAGGGAAGAAGACACATCCAAAATGTGAAAAGAATCAGATGAAAAGTTTTTCCCGTAATAGCTTGGACAAATCTGATATTGGAAAATGACTAAGTTCAAAATTTCGAAATTTGTAAAAATTTCAAATATTAAAGAAATTTTTCGTAAATTCGTAATGCACCCCTCCTAGTAGGGTAGAAGACATGTGCAAAATTTTAAAATAAATCGGATGAGTAGTTTTCACGTAATAGGTTGGACAAATCTGATATTGGAAAATGACTAAGTTCAAAACAAGGAAATTTGTAAAAAATCAAAATATTAACAAAATTTGCTGTTACTTCGCACTGCACCCCTCCTAATAGGGTAGAAAACATTTGCAAAAATTTGAAATTAATCGGATAAATAGTTTTCCTGTAATAGGTCGGACAAATCTGATATTGGAAAATGACTATCTTCAAAACATGGAAATTTGTAAAAAATTCAAATATTAAAGAAATTTGTTGTAACTTCGCACTGCACCCCTCCTAGTAGGGTAGAAGACATGTGCAAAATTTGAAATAAATCGGATGAATAGTTTTCACGTAATAGGTTGAACAAATCTGATATTGGAAAATTACTAAGTTCAAAACACTGAAATTTGTACAATATTCAAATATTAACAAAATTTGCTGTTACTTCGCACTGCACCCCTCCTACATATAGTAGGGTAGAAAACATGTGCAAAATTTGAAATTAATTGGATAAATAGTTTTCCTGTAATAGGTCAGAAAAAATCTGATATCGGAAATTGACTAAGTTCAAAACATAGAAATTTGTAAAAATTTCAAATATTAAAGAAATTTGTTGTTACTTCGAACTGCACCCCTCCTTGTAGGGTAGAAGACATGTGCACAATTTGAAATAAATCGGATGAATAGTTTTCACGTTATAGGTCGGACAAATCTGATATTGGAAAATGACTATGTTCAAAACATGGAAATTTGGTATGAATGTATTTGGTCTACATCTTCCCGCTGTCTTGCTTGCTGACGATACTACTCTAGTTAGTACAACACCTAAAAATCTACAAACATCATTATATATTGTTTCTACTTATGCCTCTAAATGGCAACTTACCTTTAACCCAACTAAAAGTTCAACTGTTGTATTTCACAAAGGAAAATTATCCTGCAAACCCAAATGTAACCTTGGTGATGTTACAATTCCTAATTCTGATTCTGTTGTCTACGGGGGCATTCTCCTTACCGATACACTCTCAACTAAATCCTGTGTAGAGAAATATTGTTAGAAGGCAAGACAGAATATTAATTCCTTAAACAACAAGAAACCTCATAATTTTTCCCATGTTAATTGGTAAATATGTACAGAAAACATTGTCAACTTCAAAAAACACCAAAAACGTTTTCATCGGTCCTCTAATAACAAAGATATCGCCCTTCAAAGTGCGAAAATTTTAGGCTTCTCAATTTGACAGTCTGAAAAGGGATTCTACCGGGTGAACGATATTGCCTTTACTGCGCATGCGAGAAAGGGCGATGTGAAGTGGCAGGTTATGATAGGCTGAGAGAAGTTTTACAGATTGTGTATTATTACATCATATACAGAACGGAAATGGGCCTAATCAATGTAAATATAACAGACAATGGTGGTAAATAAACAGAATAAACATCTTTTAGCACGATTTAGAAGCTTCATCTGTCCGGCAATAAAACAGAGTAGTAATTAAACAGTTATGGCACATCGTAACTGATTATGTAATTACAGGCCTAGGGAGTCGCGCTTGGGATATTTCACACTCTTTGACAATGTTGTTACAAGAATTAGGGGATGTTGTTTTAGAGATCAAGCATGTCTGCCCATCTATGACACGCCCAGTTGTCAAAGCACTAGTCATCCATTGATCAACAATAAGACGAACTAGATCCAATCAAAAATTAAACATTTAGAATTTATCATATGCATTGTTTCTGTCTTAAAATGAACACATACAGTACACATGAGATGGAGTATTTTGCGTTTACAGTGACTTCAATAAGGTAGGCTTTGGTCACATGATATGTAAACTAAACTTTGTGCATTTAAACTTATATGTATACATATTTGTTATTTCAGGCAGTTGTTTGCGTTAGAAGTTTACAAATATTTAAAATTTAAAATAACATTATCTCAAACAAAGATATAGAAGGGTATTTATTTTACGCTGATGAGTTGTCTCTTTGTAAACTAACATTGTTTCTTTATTTGATTGAGAAACGCTCAAGACATGATGAAACATGGTGTCAAAAGGTGTATATCCTGAATATCCTTGTATTGCGAACTTAATACAATTTCATGACATGATGCCTCAATGACTCTCTTTCCGAATATTTCGTAGTTTGTATATAGGAAAACCTCATTCAGATTATATAAAATTACTTCAGGATTATTCATAAGTTCCTTAAAACATTTCACTAACTTGTTTAATTTGTCTTCAATTTTATCTGGCCACTCATCACAAAATGTAAACTTAGAACTACTAAATTCAAAACATAACTATACCGTAATATCTAAGAGATTTTCAAAACATGATTGAATATTAAGATTTTGCCTTGATGAAATATCCTAATGTTTATACCATAAATGAAGATATAACCTTAGCATTTAATTGCTTTGTTGTATGTTTACGAAAATCGTTGTTTCAATACTGTCACTGTATATGATATGTGTACTGATCTGTCCATGTTTACGTTACGTCACTATTTTGTTTCTTTTTTAAAAATAGATATGCGAAACATAGTTCTATGACAGGGCTATGACATACCATGTAGTCTCATTGATGAATTGACTTTAGATCCCTCTGTAGAAGCCGTGATTAAGCTATCAACAGTCAAAAAGATTCAAGCAAAATTAGTAAATGTCTTCATTATATGTCTCACTAACTAACCATCATACTGGAAAGTTGTTTTCTTTGTTTGTATAGTAATTATACGCCAAGTAAGTAAGTGACCGCTTGACTCAATACTGTAAACAATAGCAATAGCCTGACCAGTTTGGCGAGAAAGGGCGATGTGATGTGGCAGGTTATGATTGGCTGAGAGAAGTTTTACAGACTGAAAATATGATGTTTGTTTTCAAAGTCATTAAATGACTATTTTGCGCATGTTTTTGAACAAACAACATCTCGATGTTATCTCAAGATATCTTTATGTATCCATTTCTGCATTGTGTACCCCCTCGGGGTTACATGTTGTTTAAGAGCAGTTGGACTCAATAATAATGAACTCCATCCACTTACATCTGCCAAGATTTGGTTGAGAATGATACTCAAAACAAGTCTTTATGGCTGTGAAGTACTACCTAACATTTCTGGTCAATTTGAAAGCTTGTTAGAAATTACACAACGTTACTTCGCTCGTCTTGTTCAAGGGCTTGATAATAGATCATCGACACTCTCCACTATTTCAAACTTAGGACTTTGGACACTCACCGGTTACATAGATAAATGTAAACTTATATTCTTTGGACGCTTATGCAATTTATACTGTAACAACATAGCAAAAAACATTTTCTGTGCAACAATCTCACTTCCTAACAATCCCAACTCAATCTGCGATGATCTAATATCAATCCTTTCCAAATACAATTTATATGGTTTCTTTGTACTTATATTCAAAAGGGTTATTTTCCAACAAAAGCTGAATGGCGAAAAATTGTGAATACAAGTGCACATACAGTAGGGTAGAAGAACAAACATGGCTTTTTAAAGTATCTTTTGATAACAATATGTCCCGGTATGCAAATGTTCACAATACACTTGACTATCACATTCTCTGGCAACTGGCTTATGTAAAACCAGAATACAGAAACGCTCTTAAGCTATGTATTAAATTATCATCTAGAGGAAAAATATCAAAATAATGTACTTTATGCAAAAAACATACTTATGACTATGATTTCCACATATTATTACACTGTGAAAGCCTTACTTGTGATAGAAAGGACTTTTTTAGCTCACTTATAGATTCGCTTGATGTTGAAACGTATGTTTTATTTGAAATGCAAGAAGACCTTGATATGCTAACTTTTCTATTCGGAGGTACAACAGATTTTTCGAAATATGTAAATCATACTACATGGGAATTTATTATTCTTAAGTTTACACTTTTTGTATATAAGCTCAGATCGTATCTTACAAATGTTTACTGTTTTATTGTATATACTGTAAA
The DNA here is from genome assembly GCA_916613615.1 of Steromphala cineraria. NCBI lineage: Eukaryota > Metazoa > Mollusca > Gastropoda > Trochida > Trochidae > Steromphala > Steromphala cineraria. The sequence continues at coordinate 25,782,334 of OU744734.1, read as the reverse complement.
TGCTCTTGTCCATTCATCCTACGTTTTATAATATTGTCTTTTTTTTTATGTTTGGATATTATCTAATTAATATAACAATGTAACAATCTTCAAATTATTGGAGGAAATATAGATTCTCTCTCTCTCTCTCCCTGCAGCAATATTTGAATATGTGAAAAGATGTATTAAACAACTTATGATATTATTACATAATTCATATGTAACATATAAATTCTCTTAAAAGGATTTCACAAAGTTGATTGCATCCAACTTAACTATGCATGACAAAATATCCATTGTGAACATTTTCCACTAACATGGAAGTTAATTGTAGTTTGTGTTTGCAGTTAATTATTATTTTTCATTTGAGGTTGTGTATGGATTTTAAGTGATAAGCGACATAACAAAATATAGTCGGCACAAACTGCGTTGCTGCTGGCACTCAGGCCTCATAGCCGCTGGTGTCTATTACGTCATTTCAATCAAAACGTCAGAAAGCTTGACATGACAACAAAGTTATTCAATAATCCTTAATATCTTTACTTTTGGGCGATTTTACTGATGTTTTTTGCATTGGCACATGTGCGGATTGACAAATAGCAACGACATGAAATGAATTGTTTGAATTAGGAATTCGGGAAAACAACCAGTTGAATATATATTTGAAAGGTGCGTGATAATGTCCTGGCACAGATTTCAATTTGATTGGTCCACAACAACTTATCAAAAGCCAGGAAAAGGTGTAACTTCCTAGGGTCAAGCAGGAAAACATTACCCTGTGTCCATCTTCCTATATTGGTAATACAATATAATAATATGTCAACAACCTGATGGACAAGTCAAAACAATATTGAACCTAAATTCTTCCATGCCCTGAACATAAAAAAATATCTTACCCTTTGTAGTGACTCCATCTTGAGAGGCCAATTTCTTTTCTACAGTTGCAAGTGCAGCCTTTGTAGAGATCAGATCAGATTTAGATAACTCCAACTGCCAACTCAATTTAGTGACCGCCCTCTCCAGCCGGAGGATGTTATCCAGCATGTTAACAGACGTTACCAGAACGAATGGTACTTTAATCGCAGAACCAGTTTCTGAAACAGCGGCCTTTGGCACCTGACTCAAACTTTCAGTATTGAAACCACTCATATGTATGACGAGACACATTACAGAGATAAGCACAAACTTCATTTTGATTCGTTTCAAAGAACACAGTACGTGTGTATCTCTCTGCGGGTATCTGTAGCCTATATATATATGTGGTGAATGTGTGAAACTAATCAGGTATTACATTTGGTTGAAACATATTATTATTTCTCAAAAAGAAATTTGGATTGGCGAACAAGCCTCAAGGCTTATTTGAACGACTATCCAATACAACACACATACAGCTGGTTACAAAATAGAAATAACAATTTAATGTGAATATACCAAACAACTAGGTAACTGATATACATACATGTAGTCCTGACAATGTCATCTATACATTTGGATGTTGAGCGTGCCAATTTTAATGTATTGCTGCGGTTTAGAGAAACGAATTTATTTACTTCTTTGAGGGGCATTTAGAAGTTGGTTGATGAAGAAGAACAAGTCGTTATGGATAGCCAACCCCTCCACCGCATGAAACGCGACGCCCCGGTGCAGACACCAACAATGCTATCAAGCAATTGATGAGCGGTGCTAGTATCTATGTAACGTGCAATCTAGGAATGATCACAATCTGCAGATTGTGAGCTCACAATCTGCAGATTGTTCGAACAATCTAGGAATATTTTTCATTCTTAGATTGTTTAAACAATCTGCAGATTGTGAGGCCTGCACAATATGGGAATGATCACAATCTAGGAATGATTTGTGTCAAACTGACTGAGTAGCGTAGTCCATTCCCAGATTGTGAAGGGCTATACGTGGTAATCTATCTTCATTTTATGGAGTATAGAGATCGATTCCTAGATTGTGAGGTGCTCTTAGCTGGTCTTGGTGATCCTCTGGTGGGGCAGTGTGGTCTATTCCTAGATTGTAAAGGTCTTTGTACGCGACTTTGAATTTTAATGAACAACTTTAAGGGACGATTCCCAGATTGTGAAGAGCTTTTAACCCGACTTTGAGTCCTACTGGTCGACTATGAGAGACGATTCCCAGATTGTGAGGGGCTTTGAACGCGACTTTGAGATTTAATGAATAACTGTAAGGGACGATTCCCAGATTGTGAGGGGCTATTAACGCGACTTTGAGATTTAATGAATAACTGTAAGGGACGATTCCCAGATTGTGAAGGGCTATGTGTGCGTCTTTGAGTCTTTATTAACAATTTTGAGAGACGATTCCTAGATTGTGAGTGGCGTTGTACGCGACTTTGAGATTTAATGAATAACTGTAAGGGACGATTCCCAGATTGCGAGGGGCTATTAACGCGACGTTGAGTCCTACTGATCGACTTTCAGAGACGATTCCCAGATTGTGAGGGACATTGTACTCGACTTTGAGACTTAATGAATAACTGTAAGGGACGATTCCCAGATTGTGAGGGGCTATGTATGGGTCTTTGAGTCTTTATTAACAATTTTGTGAGACGATTCCTAGATTGTGAGGGGCTTTGTACTCGACTTTGAGACTTAATGAATAACTGTAAGGGACGATTCCCAGATTGTGAGGGACTTTGTACGCGACTTTGAGACTTAATGAATAACTGTAAGGGACGATTCCCAGATTGTGAGGGGCTATGTGTGGGTCTTTGAGTCTTTATTAACAATTTTGAGAGACGATTCCCAGATTGTTAGGGGCTTTGTACTCGACTTTGAGATTTAATGAATAACTATAAGGGACGATACCCAGATTGTGAGGGGCTATTAACGCGACTTTGAGATTTAATGAATAACTGTAAGGGACGATTCCCAGATTGTGAGGGGCTATGTGTGGGTCTTTGAGTCTTTATTAACAATTTTGAGAGACGATTCCCAGATTGTGAGGGGCTTTGTACTCGACTTTGAGATTTAATGAATAACTGTAAGGGACGATTCCCAGATTGTGAGGGACTTTGTACGCGACTTTGAGACTTAATGAATAACTGTAAGGGACGATTCCAAGATTGTGAGGGGCTATGTGTGGGTCTTTGAGTCTTTATTAACAATTTTGAGAGACGATTCCCAGATTGTTAGGGGCTTTGTACTCGACTTTGAGATTTAATGAATAACTGTAAGGGACGATTCCCAGATTGTGAGGGGCTATTAACGCGACTTTGAGATTTAATGAATAACTGTAAGGGACGATTCCAAGATTGTGAGGGGCTATGTGTGGGTCTTTGAGTCTTTATTAACAATTTTGAGAGACGATTCCCAGATTGTGAGGGGCTTTGTACTCGACTTCGAGATTTAATGAATAACTGTAAGGGACGATTCCCAGATTGTGAGGGGCTTTTTACCCGACTTTGAGACTTAATGAATAACTGTAAGGGACGATTCCCAGATTGTGAGGGACTTTATACTCGACTTTGAGACTTAATGAATAACTGTAAGGGACGATTTCCAGATTGTGAGGGGCTTTTTACGCGACTTTTAGTCCTACTGATCGACTTTGAGAGACGATTCCCAGATTGTGAGGGACTTTGTACGCGACTTTGAGACTTAATGAATAACTGTAAGGGACGATTCCCAGATTGTGAGGGGCTTTTTACGCGACTTTGAGACTTAATGAATAACTGTAAGGGACGATTCCCAGATTGTGAGGGGCTATGTGTGGGTCTTTGAGTCTTTATTAACAATTTTGTGAGACGATTCCTAGATTGTGAGGGGCTTTGTACTCGACTTTGAGACTTAATGAATAACTGTAAGGGACGATTCCCAATACACCATTTCGTGAACATAGCTCACAGTCCTTCACAATATTGAAATGGACAACACCTCTCCGTCAGTTGGACATCATGACAAGCTAAGAGCCCTTCACAATCTAGGAGTTTACCCCTATATTGCTTGAACTGAAGATAGATAATCGCTCATAGTTCTTCATAATCTGGGAATGGACCATACTAACCCGTCAATTGGACACAAAGACCAGCTATGAGCCCTTCACAAGCTAAGAATCGTTCTCTATATTACATAAATTGAAGAAAGAAAATCGCTTACATCCCTTCACAATCTGGGAATGGACTACACTAACCCCTCAATTGGACACTAAGACCAGCTATGAGCCCTTCACAATCTAAGAATCGTTCTCTATATTACATAAATTGAAGATAGAAAACCGCTCACAGCCCTTCACAATCTGGGAATGGACTACACTAACCCGTCAATTGGACACTAAGACAAGCTATGAGCACTTCACAATCTAAGAATCGTTCTCTATATTACATAAATTGAAGAGAGAAACCCGCTCATAGTCCTTCACAATCTGGGAATGGACCATACTAACCCGTCAATTGGACACTAAGACCAGCTATGAGCCCTTCACAATCTAAGAATCGTTCTCTATATAACATAAATTGAAGATAGAAAACCGCTCACAGTCCTTCACAATCTGGGAATGGACCATACTAACCCGTCAATTGGACACTAAGACCAGCTATGAGCCCTTCACAATCTGGGAATGGACCATACTTACTCGTCAATTTGACACTAAGACTAGCTATGAGCCCTTCATCATCTAATAATCGTTCTCTATATAACATAAATTGAAGATAGAAAACCGCTCACAGCCCTTCACAATCTGGGAATGGACTACACTAACCCGTCAATTGGACACAAAGACCAGCTATGAGCCCTTCACAATCTAAGAATCGTTCTCTATATTACATAAATTGAAGATAGAAACCCGCTCATAGTCCTTCACAATCTGGGAATGGACCATACTAACCCCTCAATTGGACACTACGACCAGCTATGAGCCCTTCACAATCTAAGAATCGTTCTCTATATTACATAAATTGAAGAGAGAAACCCGCTCATAGTCCATCACAATCTGGGAATGGACCATACTAACCCCTCAATTGGACACTAAGACCAGCTATGAGCCCTTCACAATCTAAGAATCGTTCTCTATATTACATAAACTGAAGATTGAAAACCGCTCACAGCCCTTCACAATCTGGGAATGGACCATACTTACTCGTCAATTTGACACTAAGACTAGCTATGAGCCCTTCACCATCTAATAATCGTTCTCTATATAACATAAATTGAAGATAGAAAACCGCTCACAGCCCTTCACAATCTGGGAATGGACTACACTAACCCGTCAATTGGACACAAAGACCAACTATGAGCCCTTCACAAGCTAAGAATCGTTCTCTATATTACATAAATTGAAGATAGATAATCGCTCACAGCCCTTCACAATCTGGGAATGGACTACACTAACCCGTCAATTGGACACTAAGACCAGCTATGAGCCCTTCACAAGCTAAGAATCGTTCTCTATATTACATAAATTGAAGATAGAAAATCGCTCACATCCCTTCACAATCTGGGAATGGACTACACTAACCCCTCAATTGGACACTAAGACCAGCTATGAGCCCTTCACAATCTAAGAATCGTTCTCTATATTACATAAATTGAAGATAGAAACCCGCTCATAGTCCTTCACAATCTGGGAATGGACCATACTAACCCGTCAATTGGACACTAAGACCAGCTATGAGCCCTTCACAATCTAAGAATCGTTCTCTATATTACATAAATTGAAGATAGAAAATCGCTCACATCCCTTCACAATCTGGGAATGGACTACACTAACCCCTCAATTGGACACTAAGACCAGCTATGAGCCCTTCACAATCTAAGAATCGTTCTCTATATTACATAAATTGAAGATAGAAACCCGCTCATAGTCCTTCACAATCTGGGAATGGACCATACTAACCCGTCAATTGGACACTAAGACCAGCTATGAGCCCTTCACAATCTAAGAATCGTTCTCTATATTACATAAATTGAAGATAGAAAATCGCTCACATCCCTTCACAATCTGGGAATGGACTACACTAACCCCTCAATTGGACACTAAGACCAGCTATGAGCCCTTCACAATCTAAGAATCGTTCTCTATATTACATAAATTGAAGATAGAAAATCGCTCACATCCCTTCACAATCTGGGAATGGACTACACTAACCCCTCAATTGGACACTAAGACCAGCTATGAGCCCTTCACAATCTAAGAATCGTTCTTTATATTATTTAAATTGAAGATAGAAAACCGCCTATATCCAATCACAATCTGGGAATAGACCACACTGCCCCGCCAGAGGGACCCAAAGACTAAGTAAGAGCCGCTCACAATCTAGGAATGTAACCATATACTCCATAGAATGAAGATAGAAAGTCGCTTAGAGTCCATCACAATCTGGGAATAGACCATACTGCCCCGTCAGAGGGACCTCAAGACTAGGTAAGAGCCCCTCACAATCTAGGAATGTACTCCTATGCTCAATAGATTAAAGATAGAAAGTCACTAAGAGTCCATCACAATCTGGGAATAGACCATACTGCCCCGTCAGAGGGACCTCAAGACTAGGTACATGTAAGAGCCCCTCACAATCTAGGAATGTACTCCTATGCTCAATAGATTAAAGATAGAAAGTCACTAAGAGTCCATCACAATCTGGGAATAGACTACACTGCCCTGTCAGAGGGACCCAAAGACCACGTAAGAGCCCTTCACAATCTAGGAATGTACTCCTATGCTCAATAGATTTAAGATAGAAAGTCACTAAGAGTCCATAACAATCTGGGAATAGACTACACTGCCCCGTCAGAGGGACCCCAAGACTAGGTAAGAGCCCCTCACAATCTAGGAATGTACCCCTATACTCCATAGACTGAAGATAGAAAGTCACTAAGAGTCCATCACAATCTGGGAATAGACTACACTGCCCCGTCACAGGGACCCCAAGACTAGGTAAGAGCCCCTCACAATCTAGGAATATACCCCTATGCACCATAGACTGAAGATAGAAAGTCACTAAGAGTCCATTTCAATCTGGGAATAGACTACACTGCTCCGTCAGAGGGACACCAAGACTAGGTAAGAACCCTTCACAATCTAGGAGTATACCCCAATGCACCATAGACTGAAGATAGAAAGTCACTAAGAGTCTATCACAATCTGGGAATAGACTACACTGCCCCGTCAGAGGGACCCCAAGACTAGGTAAGAGCCCCTCACAATCTAGGAATGTACCCCTATACTCCATAGACTTAAGATAGAAAGTCACTAAGAGTCCATCACAATCTGGGAATAGACTACACTGCCCCGTCAGAGGGACCCAAAGACCACGTAAGAGCCCTTCACAATCTAGTAATCGTCCCCTATATTCCATTCCATACACATTTGCTTATAGCCATTCACAATTTGGGAATTGACAACACTACTCCGTTAGTTGGACCAAAAATATTCCTAGATTGTGATCATTCCCAGATTGTGCAGGTCTCACAATCTGCAGATTGTTTAAACAATCTAGGAATATTGACATATTCCTAGATTGTGAGCTCACAATCTGCAGATTGTTCGAACAATCTGCAGATTGTGATATACCCCAGATGGTTCGTAACATCTACACCGAAACGCCGAACCCCACGCAATAAAGAAGTCGATCATCCACAACAACCCGCTCCACAACGAATTTATTGTTTAGAGAAACGTTTGCTCTTCATGATAAACTGATGTAGAGAATTTAGGATACGAATATTCGTTGATTTACTCAGGGAACTATTTCCATACAAAACTGTTTGCAGTTGGAAACTATTTACATAAAAATACATATTTGACCTAAGGAGATGATAGTGTTTGCAACTGAATAAGAAGTGGACTACATCTTCATTATAATGATCGCATGTGCAGGTAGTTGTGTCTGACATATGTCGATTATATAGGTCGGCGTATAGATCACTACAGCCGAGTTTGAGGCGACAATGGATCATTTGACAAAATCTGTTACCTATGTTCAAGTCGTAATGGTTTTGGGTTTCAGTTGTGCTTAACAAAGATTTGAACTTAGAAACGGAAGTTGCGTTGGTGTTCTCATTTGGTAGTGAATTCCACAGCGTTCTTGTATTTGGAAGGAAAGATTGAGCATATCTTTGTGTTTTACAGTTTATTCTTTGAATAGAAGCGTTGTTTCTCAAATTATAGTTGCTAAGTTCAGATACATTTTCACGTATGAGATCATTTAAGTAGTCTGGTGTAAGTTTGTGATACATCTTATAAAAAGTAGTGAGCTTATAGCGATAACGTCTATCTTTCAAATTACTATAATGTGTTTCTTTGTAAATCTTCTCATTATTTGTACTGCGAAGCGCACCACAAATAGTTCTTAACACGTCCAAATGTAGGTTTTCTAACAACGTAGCCTGTTCAGTTGTACAGTTATCCCATATATGGCAGCAACAATCAAAGGTGAAAAGGTGAATATTACTTTCAATGCCATCTACGATATCATTGATAAATATAATGAACAGTAACGGTCCCAAAACTGATCCTTGTGGGACTCCTGCTTCCACAGATTTGTAACTTGAACTATAACCGTTTATAATAACTTTTTGTAATCTGTTATCAAGATAACTATGGAACCAATTTAAAAGGTCTCCGCAAATGCCACACGCACGTAATTTATGAATGATGCCTTTGTGCCAGACTCTGTCAAAAGCCTTGCTTATGTCGCAAAAAACGGCTCTAATTTCCTTTCCTTGGTCGACCGCCCCCGCAATGAAGTTATAAAGATAGGTTAATTGATTTACAGTAGAATCGTCTGGAATAAACCCTGATTGTAAATTTGACAGAATGTTATTATCTCCGAGGAAATTGAATACATATTTAAAGACACATTTTTCAAACACTTTTGATACGCAACAGGTTAACGCAACAGGTCTATAATTAGAACAATCATGTTCATTTCCTTTTTATACAGAGGAATTACTGACGCTTGCTTCCATAGCGAGGGAAATGTTTTGCTGCAAAGGGAAGTATTAAATAATTGAACCAGCAAGGGAGTTAATGTTACCGATACTATTTTTAGAACATTATTACCAATACTGTCGGGTCCCGAGGCCTTCGATGTGTTTAAACTTAAAAGGATATCCCGTACATCGTTATCACTTACCGTGATACATGACAAAAAAGAATTGTATACTCGTGATTTTATAACGGGTAAATCAGCATTTGGATCAGCGACTTGAGACTGTTCTGTGAAGAACGTGTTTAGTACTTCTGCGTTGTCCTGTGGGTTATCATATACCACATCTTTGGCAACAATAGTATTACGCAACAATCTAAACTTAGTCCAATCACCAGGACGATTGCGAGTTTTTGCAATCTTATGTACACGATTTCTTTTTCTAATCATACTTCTGATTTCGTTATTTATCCAAGCGGGATCTTTAGTTCTTATTGTAACAATTTTGTTTGGGATATATTTAGCCATTATATCGATTTAGGTATTTGTCAAGTTTTCGGTCATAATGTCTACGTTTGTCATAGTGGAAAAATCTGAATGAATCTGTCTTATACTCTAATTCATTCCAGTCACATTTGCTAAAGAGTAATCATAAATTTTCCTTTTGTAAGTATTATTATTATATACTGGTTCTGATAAGTTAACAAACACAGGACAATGATCGCTACAAATAGGGTCTAAAACACCAGAGTCCTTAACGTCAATTTCATAAGATACAAATATTAGATCAATCAGAGTTCTACAAGTTGGAGTTTTCTAGTTGCATCTGTGATTAAATGTTGTAAGACGTATATAGTTTGTATGTAATCTAACTTCTGGTTATTTCCTTTCAGGATATCAATATTAAAATCGCCAGTTATAACCATTGGCAAATCTAAATCATTCGCATTGCCTATAGATTTATCAATCAAGTTCCAGTACTCTGAGCTCTTGTCAGCCCAACAAAAATTTCCGATTAAATATTTCTTAGATCTACATTTGATTTGTATCCATAATGCCTCTAGCCCATCTATATCTAACTCATTCATAAAGCCCCTGTCACAACCCGTCACGCGTGCTGTTTACCGACAAAAACGTGGGGTAAATTGGGGAATTCGTGCGTCGTCGGTACCGACGCCGTACCGATTTTGGACAAATTTGGAGCACGCAGACTCGTCGTAGAACTTTTAGTGCATGCATAACTTTCACTGCGTGCAGTCTACGAACGGGCTGCGAATTTTCGACGTGCGTGCCCTGTACGACAACCGCACGCACAACGCACCAACATCGTGCATTTTTTCAAGCTTTCCCACTCACACTTTCTCTACGAACGATGAACGTTGCACGTGCGTTGTACGTGCATAGTTCGTGCTTACTCGGCACGTCCAAAGTTTAACTATCAATAATTAAAAAAAACTCACGTCGATCGTACCGATTAAGCACGTACAACGTCCCGAGTAAGCACGTACACAGCACGTTTTGAGCACCTTTTTTTAGGATATAAGCCGAGCCGACGGACGATTGCCATCATTTGAAGAGAACATGTCGCCAAAGAAGTCGCAAAGAAAGTGCTCCTCATCTGCAGGTAAAAAGGCAGCAGCCCAACGAGCCGCGGATGAGAGGGCCAGAGAGGACGAGGAGAGGGTAAGAGAGGACACAGACAATGACGCCAGAGAGTCAGATCCAGAGGAGGGTGCTGCTGGGGGATCGGAGTCTCATGAAGAAGGGGTGTGTCAAAGACCACGTGTTCGTTTTCATTACAAACCTCATTGCACTCGCACACACTTACAATGTGCGTGGTGTAAGGACACTGTACGTGAGACGCACGGTCCCCATACGACAATGTGACAATCGCACATCACACGCACGTTGTACGCACATTGTACGCACGCCACACGCACGTACCACGTGCACGCAGCTCCTCACTGCCAGACGTGTCGACGGGCCACGTACGTACGACGTGCGTGTGACGTGCGTTGGCAAACCCCCTCTCTGTTCTTGATAAATCCACCCTACGTTTTCAGAAAAACGTAGCGACCGTGGCCTCCCCAAAAAACGTACGAACGAATTGCACGCACGATGGGTTGTGACAGGGGCTTAAGGGACGGGTTTTTCTTATTTTACGGAAAGGGGCATGAAAACCTGGGATTTTAATATCGAAACTTTGTATATCTGATGTTAACCACGTCTCAGTTAGGCAAATTACATCAAATGCTCCTAGTTCAATTGATAAACTATCTAATTTATTGTTGATGCTGCGGACATTTAAATGAACAATCTTTAAACCTTTCAGACTATTAATAGGACCAGGGTTTTTATGAATGTCTCCACAGCATAAGATCAGAAGCGAGAGAAATATTGAAACACTCATGCTATAAAGACAAATTTACCGGAATGTTTACAGTAAAGAACCGCAGCAAAGACACCCACTGCCTGTCTATATTGAGATAATTCAATCGACATCAGACTTAAAAAACAAATAATCCAATAAACAGGCAGTGGGCAATGAAATCACATTACGGAATGGGCACATAACAACAAACTTTACATGACGAGATTGTTCTTCAATTGTCTTGTAGTACTTCTCAAAGAAAATAAATACTTCATTATTCATGAAAACAAATAACCAAAAGAATAAAACAAAGGTAGAAAAACCCTTCATAATGTTGTAATGAAGGATATACAAATAAAACTGTTGGAAGTATATACTGACACAAACTTTTATACTGATAGCAGGAGTAAGTGAATGAAAGCAAACAAAATGTAAACTGATTTGTATAACGAAAGGTAACTAAAAACTCTGTTTTAAGGCTATTGTTGCATAATCTGTCGCGCTGAGCACGTGCATGCACGGGCCTCATTGACTGTGTTGTGTGTGCGAGTACATGTATGATGAAGCTTGATTACTGTGTTGGATTTTGATAGCTTGCCAGAGAGATTGGATTTATGTAAGTAAAGTTACTAGTTTTTAATTGTTTGAGTTAATATGTTTGATGTACATGTCCATAGAGTACACGTTTTAATATGTAAAAACGTTGTGTTAGGATAACCGTCAAGGTTGGTTACTTCAATTTAGTTAGAGACTTGAATATTGTTTTTCTATGACCTTGCCTTGAAAAAGCTCTCTAAGATATAAATAATAGATGAATTCCAAATATATAAAAGTAAATGAAGAAAATAAAGTAGTTACATCGTTTGGTTAAATTATCCTCATTAAAGAAAAGAATAACGGTAAAGAAAGACATTTGCATCTACTCATTTCGATGCATTCTAAGATGTAAATAAAATAAATACCGGGCCTCATTGACTGTGTGTGTGTGTGCGAGTATGATGAGGTTTGATTACTGTGTTGGATTTGGATACCTTGCCAAAGAGATTGGATTTATGTAAGTAAAGTTACTAGTTTTTAACTGTAACTGTTTAACTATGGGGTAATATGTTTGATGTTCATGTCTATAGAGTACACGTAATAATATGTAAAAAAGGTTTTATTAGGATAACCGTCATGGTTGGTTATTTCAATTTAGGTAGAGACTTGAATATAGTTTTTCTATGACCTTGCCTTGAAAAAGCCATCTAAGATATAAATAATAGATGAATTCCAAATATATTCAAGTAAATGAAGAAAATAAAGTAGTTACATCGTTTGGTTAAATTATCCTCATAAAAGAAAAGAATAACGGTAAAGAAAGACATTTGCATCTACTCATTTCGATGCTTTCTTAGATGTAAATAAAATAAATACCGGGCCTCATTGACTGTGTGTGTGTGTGCGAGTATGATGAGGTTTGATTACTGTGTTGGATTTGGATACCTTGCCAAAGAGATTGGATTTATGTAAGTAAAGTTACTAGTTTTTAACTGTAACTGTTTAACTATGGGGTAATATGTTTGATGTTCATGTCTATAGAGTACACATAATAATATGTAAAAAAGGTTTTATTAGGATAACCGTCATGGTTGGTTATTTCAATTTAGGTAGAGACTTGAATATTGCTTTTCTATGACCTTGCCTTGAAAAAGCCATCTAAGATATGAATAATAGATGAATTCCAAATATATTCAAGTAGATGAAGAAAATGAAGTAGTTACATCGTTTGGTTAAATTATCCTCATAAAAGAAAAGAATAACGGTAAAGAAAGACATTTGCATCTACTCATTTCGATGCATTCTAAGATATAAATAAAAATAAATACCATTATCTCAAAAAAATTAGAATGAATTGATACAACGTCTGAGTAAATCATACTCTGATTATAAACGAATACTCGAATAAAGAAATAGTCTGCACTTAGGTGCAATGGTAGCAATAATAAGAGCCTTATATTAGAGTAAATTGATAGCTCATCATTAAGAGAAGTGACACATTTAGTGTTGAACGGAATGCTCCAGATTATTGAGTCATCCTTGAGGATCAATTAACTCCATTGGAATTTATGTAAACAAAAGATGAATCACAATAACTGACTCAGTCACACACGTATATTGTCTGATTTTGTTAAGTATTGCATTAACTGGTCTCGTCGCACACTTCCTTAAGTAGATTGCAGTTTGATATCTTCTGCAATTCTCCACCCTTCAGCTTGATTAGAATCACTCCTCTGTTACCCAGGAGGACTCTACTCTGTTTTCCTTGACAAGACTCCTCGCTTGTTTGGCTAAGTTGGCTCTGATTCTTGTGAGATCTTCGTTTATGTAGACCTTCGAGGATGTAGAATTGATCTGTTTGAGTTGAGACCTTTTACTGAGAAGTTCTCGTTTGCAGGCGTTACTAACGAACATCACGATGATGGGTCATGCCTGGGACTGTGGGGTTGGGGGTTAACGCGGTACCCTGTTGCTTATGTCAGTATCTCTCGGAGACAGTGTAACACCGATCTGAGCGGCAAGTTTAATGATAATATCATCCGTAACTTCCCCTTGAAATTCCTGGATCCCTGATACTCTCACATTGTTCCTTCTTGAGTACTGTTCACTCCTATCCTGCTTGATAGAAAGGTCATGAATGATATTATCTTTCTCAGCAAGTCTAGATTTGAGCGATTGAACTTCTTTTGTTAGTGTCTCATTTTTTCAACAAGCTAAGTAATTTCCTCATGAATGGTAGGTTTGATCGATTCACATACAGCCTCTCCAATCATTGATAAAATGTCATTGCTTTTGAGTGCAGTCATTAGTTGCTTTATGAAGCGGTAAATATCAGGCTCAGCCTGAGGACTGATCAGATCAAGTTCACTCATGTTTGATTAATTAGAGTCAGCACTGGTAGACAAAAAACAGTGACGTTTGTTCTCAACCTCAGAATCAGAAGGTGGTGTGAAAACGTCTTCGTGATAGCGTTTATTCTGGGGTGTACTCTCCATGAATTATAGAAATGCAGAGAATACACAACAGTTTGTGATATATATATGAGATATACTATGCAAATTGTCGCGATATCAGACATGCACGTTGCTGGCAGAAAGTTTGGGATTTTTCAATCAGTCAACATCGACACAGTATGGTGACATTTTATATGCAATAATCAAGTATTAGTTGTATCAGTGGTAAAATTTGGTTGGATTACTCCATGTTTTCTTTGTAAATTGCTTGAAATTCACATCTGGTCGCGGAGCGATGAAAACCGACGTCCAGCCATTGTGACGTCACCGTGCTAAAAAGTAAGTTTACATTTCATCACCTGGACACCATACAAACATTGATTTTGATAGTTGATCACTTTTCATAGCAGGGGTAGTAGCACGGGGTAAAATAGGGTGATGTCAGGAAAATGAAATGAAATTTTCTTATGAAAAGACAATGTATTTAAACTAAATGAAGCTGTGATGTATCAAAGAATTGTTTTAGGGACAACTTGTCAATAGAAGACAAAACTGCGTGTTTCTCATAAAGGTTGTTGGATTTTTTTCTCAAAAGAAAACACACCCTGTAAAACAGTGATTAAATAAAAATTTCTAGATAACAATAAAATATTCCTCAAATTATGAAACAACAATAGCTCATACCTTTTAATGAAAGAGAACGATGTATATGTACAAAATCGATACAAAGATACTCTACATGCGATTTTATCTAAAACCTGCACATGACCATTTCAGTTAAAAGTTTCAGCCTAAATACATGTTTTTATAAGATATGTTAAACAAACGGTAGATAATTATTTCGATACATAGTGCTGTTTGATATGACACAAATTATGAAATATATTGATAGTTTGAGGGAGAACGGTTATTTTTAAGATTAAAATTGCCTTGCCCAGGGACACAACACAGAATAAGACCCAAGTCACAAATTGTAGGTGTCTCCAGCGGGATTCGAACCCGGTCTCTGGCGTGAGAGGCCAGCATGCTAACCACTACACCACTTAAGGCTAATAAATCCTGAAACAAATTTCAAGTGGGTACTTATGAATTGATACAGTCACCCTTTCATTTTGATTGTAGAACGACTTTTCATATAAGCTCACGGAACAACCATTTCATTACACACTAAATTAAAACATTAATAATATAAATGTTTAAAATATACTACACAAAACTTTTTAAGGGGCAATTTAAGGGGATATTAGGAAACTGAAAATAAATGGTTCCAATTGAAAGATAATGTATTTAAATTAAATGAAGCAGTAATATTTCAAATATATAATGTAAAGTTCAACCATGCAATTTTACTCAGAAGGTGTTCACACAAAAATGTTCGCCAATGGACTTTATGTGAAATTTGACTTTTGACACTAATAAATAATACTAATAAAATAATACATTTAGCCATAACGTATAATGACATGTATCAGGGAAATTTTTGAAATATAAAATTTTCAAAAAACGTGTTTTAGGCCTTTGAAAGTGTTCTTGTCCCAATTTTCCCCCGAAGACCTGAGTACAGATATATATCTGTCTCTGTGTTATTTGGGGATCGAGTGAAGTTTTCCCAATCTAATCTGACATTAATTTTCGAACCAGAAGATGCCGTAACGAATCGATACTTATGCCTGTGACACTTTGTAGTCAATAAATTCGCAAATCGTACAGTAACATCCCACAGTAGCAGAAGGGCATTAAGTATCGAACGTGATTATTCAACATCATGTATGTTACAAAGTGTTACTTTTACTACACGAGTTTCCTCTGTAATATGCAGTTGAGAGAGAAAGGGTTGCACTATCTGTTCATAAGTGAAACGAATAATTCAAATATTTCATGTTTTTTTTACTTCTTTAATAATTCTAAAAGAAAACAAAACCTTATAATGAAAACAAAATTGTAAGCACTGTTTCAATGGTGTTAGTTAATCACACAAGTTGTTCTGTCAATCCACACCTGCGACTAGCTGCTTGTTTCACTGATTGTTATCAGATGTTACCAGAATATACTTTCACAGGTAAAAGTATTGTATATCACATTCGGGTGTACACACAAAAGGACCTAACGCTTAGGTGTAAAATGTATTGATTGAAATCTGATGAAATCGCTGTTTGAGTTTATTTTGGCTGTGACGTGTGTAAATGTTACACTTTAAAGGGGCAGTAGCACGTTTTAGGGGGAATGTAAGGTGATGTTAAGAAAATGAAAATAAATGGTTCCGATTGAAAGACAAAGTATTTAAACTAAATGAAACAGTAAAAGATCAAATATATAATGTAAAGTTTAGCAATGCGATTCTTTTTCTTACACAAAATGAATTAAAGGTGTTCACACAAAAATGGCTGCCAATGGATTTTATGTGAATCTTTATAATTTGTTCTCTGATTATGGGTGATTGGTTTGTGTAATGAGATTGTTGACACTATCAAAGTTATACATTTAGCTGTAACGTAAAATTATCAGCGAAAAATTGAAAATATAAAATTGTCCAAAAACGTGCTACTGCCCCGTTAAGGTTAAAGTACTTGATAATTAATATAAAGATATCAAGATATATAACCACAAAACAAAAAGTTTATAATCCCCTTTATGCAAAACTAAAATATTATGATGTAGGAATGTTAAGATAATCAGACTCAATCAATCATTATGTAAAATGTAGATTCTGTGGATATTATTTACAAAGACAATGTTCATGTTGAAACTATAGCGGCTTAACTTGTAACTAGTTTTCTTGTCTTAATTAAAACAACTCAAACTACATGTTAAAATTTAAAATCTCAAGTTTAAAACAAACATTGCTATATTGTTGATGTTCATACCTATTTACTTTTAAAGTGAACATTTTCAGCAGATAATGTTAGCTAAATATAAGATTTGTAAACAAAGTGATATCCCGTTATTCTTTTTTCTCTTTAATTCGGAATATCAATACCAAAATTTTATGTTTATGAAAAATGTAATGTCTCATGAAAATGTATGATCAAACATAAAGAAATATACTTTTTATAAAGTGGAATCATACAGTAAATGCGACGAATCTACAATAAATATTGCTTCACCATAAACTGCCACTTCTAACTTGATGTACTCTCACCTTAACTGCTTCAGTTACAGGATCTGACACTTCCCTTATTTGGACATATGTAACACATGGGCTTCTCGTTGAAGGGTGATATATGAAACAAAATCATGAAAAGGGTTATCTCAAAGTCCGTTTTATAAATAATAAGCCATTGTAATAGATAGCATAAAACAAAGTTTAAGTTTGTTGAAAATAGTTTTATTCTTTAATCTTATGCATGCGGTGATTTTGGACAAATGCCTGTATCTAACTCTATTGTATATCTATTCCGTCAATTTATATAATGTACAATTGTTTTGTTTTAAAAAATCCTAGTTTGTTCCGAAAAGAATATGTGAGTAAACTAATGTTTGTATTTCCCCGTTATTCTGTTATATATTTAATCATATTATTGACTGATCTTCTTTAATTTTGGACTGATCAAATCCTGAGGCTTAACAGTCAATATTTTTGTGATATAAAGGCAAAAGGAAAATTTAGGTTGCATGAATAATTACGCTAATGAGTTTTTCTATTTTTCAACGGATATGTTTTCAATGAATGAATAAGCAAGTTGAAATTTTTTTTTTTAAAACGTGATTAAAGTAAACTAGTGTCCACAGGAAACGCTAGCAAGTTTTCTACGTCATCCAAAGCAAAATTCCATAACCTGACGGAGTCGAATATAAGTGTATCTGACAGGCATATGTCTTGTGAAGAAGTATGGACATTTTCTTTTTTCTGGAAAACATACTTTTGATTTTATGTCTCTTTATAAGCACATGGGTACATACATCGCAATTTGAAATTGTTTTTACATACAATTTTCATTTTAGTTATAATTGGTAAAATATACAGCTTTCATGGCCCTGTAAGTATGGTCTATATTCAAATAATTTCAAGTTTACACATTTCCCCGAACGTTGATTGGTCTTGGTTACGGTCATATGATCGAAGTCTCATGGATTCATTTCTCATGAACTCACAAAAAAAACGTTCATACTTGTGTGAATGTTTTCATGTCTTGTGAACATTCACCGGAATTAATTTAATTCTCAATGCAACATCAAATGTTATTCAATAAATCCTAACTTACTTACCTAAGAAACTTTAATCATATTTCTATTAACCAAGAAATATATTTTGATGTGAAAAAGCTTCATTTTATCAATTGCTTTAGATTAGTTGTAAGACTGCAAAATGGATTTGATCGATCAGAACGGAATGAAACTGTTGCTTGAATAAATTTTACATAATGATCAATATTGAGTACGGTATGGCGGAAAAAAGACAACCATAGACTTACGATGTATACACAAAAATTAAAGTGTTACGATAGAGCAGTTATTATAATTAAAATATCACTTAACCACAGTTGTTAACATAATTTGACGATAATTCCTGCAAATGGCGGCCAGCATGACACAACGTTATGCATTTGGCAGATAACTCTGATCTCCTGTCCTTGTGCGAAAGGATTTTATCATTGTGTGCGCTTCATTTAGCATATCTTTGTGCAGCATGCTCTCTAGAACACTGTCACAGATCAATTTTGATAAATATTTAGTTTCTTTCTAAATTTGTGCGAAATTATAAGAATTGAATGTCAGTTTGTGTGCTTGCACTAGAATTCTTCAATTCTTAATTAAAAAACTGCAGGCTCCAATGTTGTGTGTGTCCTATGATTCAACTGGTTCCGTCGTACCAATAACTGTACGATGTCTTCTATTCATTGCGTGT
The DNA here is from genome assembly GCA_916613615.1 of Steromphala cineraria. Lineage (NCBI taxonomy): Eukaryota > Metazoa > Mollusca > Gastropoda > Trochida > Trochidae > Steromphala > Steromphala cineraria. The sequence goes on along the minus strand of OU744734.1, from coordinate 25,763,258 downwards.
TTGCTAACTGACCTTCAAACCAAGCGACAAGATTTTTACTTTTACATAAACACAAATCATAGATTATCGATACAAACTCATCATCTTTTTTAAAAACCTAGATGCTCAATATTTTGATAATTTTTTTAAGGACGTACATGCAACTGATTCAATAAAGCATAAAACAGCAAATGTCCATCGTTGACCCGCCACTAATAGCTCAAAAATTGCCAAAGCGGCGTTCAGCATTAACTCAATCACTCAATGACCATAGTTGAACGTATTTATCAGTCAAATCATTCAACAGCATATTCAGTTTAAGTTGCAATACGATGAAAATTATCATCTGGTTGATGTCAATCAATATCTTGCTAAAAGAAACAACACTGATAGCAGATTTATTATACTTTATTACTCTCAGCTAATGATAAACGAAAATCCTTTATTATATTACACATTAATCAAGGAACACCCATAATTACAGTAGTTATAACCCTCCAGCTCTAGAGTGGTTTGTTTCTTGAGATCAAACCAGACATGATCTCCCTTTTCAAACTTCATCAAGCAAGTGATGGTGGCGGTTCCAGGTCTTTGTTCGTATCCAGTAAAACCAGTCACAATCACTTGTCCTTCTTTCATCAGTCTCACAGCAAAACTGTTCTTATAATCCGGTAAGACATTGGCCCAGCAGAGATAGTTTCCAGCACTTGGTACTGTGAAAATTCCTGAAGTTGGGTTGTAACAATCACCATCGTTTAGTATAACAGTATCGAATTTGAGAGGTTCTTGTTCACCAGGTGTGTAGGGACCTTTACTTTGCTTGACTTGGAAAGCGATTCCTCGTCTTCCTGAAACAGAAGTTAATCTAAAGCTGATTTGATGAACCAAAAATAGAGCCATTGGCTCTGTAGCTCATCAGGCTTTCCATTGATTTTGCTTTAGGGTGTGGCCAATGTGGATCCCACTATAGTAGGGGTGCAGGGTCACAAAATTTACAATTATTAATCCTGACTAGTCATGGAATCTGTACACAAAGTTTCAGCTTTCTAGGCCTTATGGTTCTGGAGAAGAAGATGCAAATAGGTTTTAAAGGCGTCGCCCCTGTGACCCTTATTAGGGGCCACAGGACCACCAAAGCTACCCTTCAAAATTCTCACTAGCCAAGGAGAATGTACACACCGTTTCAGCTTTCTAGGCCTTATGGTTCTGGAGAAGATGATAAAAAGTGGTTTTAAGGGAGTGGCCCCTGTGACCCTTATTAGGGGCCTAGGCCTAGGCCTTATGGTTCTGGAGAAGTCGAAATTCAACAAAGTTTACGGACGAATGGACGGAGGGACGGAGGGACGGACGGACGCCGGACACTATGCCATGCCATAATCCAATCAGGCCTTACAGGCCAGAGGAGCTTATAAAAAGTCAGATATAATAGTGGACAGTACCATCTTTTCAACCAAGCTTTTATCGAACACGACGAAAAGTCTGGTAAATCTATTTGTATTCAATTTAACTCAAGACCAAATTAGACAAATCATGCCATTTTCGTTGATGTATTCAAACAAAAGTTATCAATTATAGGCATTATTTCCAATGCATGTTAAACATCTGCAACTAGGGCTTCCACGGGTACACGATACCTCCCATTCCATCTGGATTCAAATCCATGTTTCGGGACTGGATGACTCGAAAAGGACAGTTAATTCTTACTTAATTGATATACTTTAGACCAATTGTCGGGAATGTATGAAGTATAATGATTAATATGATTATTTCAGGTAATTGATGATAGCAATTGAACTTATATATGATTATTTCGACAGGTGCGTGTATAACATCAAGGAGGAACAACAATTGCATGTTCTGTTGGGTACATATTTAGACAATTACTTGATAATCTGTCATTCCCAGTCACGAGTTGGTTATTGTTCATATTACCCATATAATTTTATAAAGAAAAAACTGAAATTCTTTTAAAAATAGTTTTCTCTATAAAGGATTTTTGTAAAGAGTAAAGGATTTCTCAAGGAGTCAACCTCTAAATTCATACGCTATAGCCATTGCTTTACTCCCGATATGCCTACGCACGGCAAAATATCCCTTGCGAAGTGTTATAGAAAATGTTAATTTAATGTAGTTGGTGTTTGAAGGTAGTTTTTCTTTATTATCTAGCCGTCATTTCAAGTTGTGTATTGATTTGAAGTGACTTGCGACGTCCTACGGTAACACATTACAGATCGGCACAAACTGCAAGTCTATGACGTCATTACAATCGAACGAAACTCGTCGCATTCTAGTCAACCAAAAGCTTTACGTGACGACAAAGTTATTTGTTGATCGATAATTTTTTATGCTTTCGGACAATTTGACTGACTCATTAAACATCATTTGCATCGGCACATGTGCAAATTGGCAGATTGCAAATCATGGAATAAATTGAACTTGTTTAGATTTGGAATCAGGGAAACAACTTCTCAGTCGAAAAAAAATACGAAAGATGAATGAAATAGTCCCGACACAACGTTGAATTTGATTGGTTGCCAACAACCAATCAATAGACAGGAAAAGGTGTAACTCCCAAGGGACTTACAGGGAAAATAACTACCCTGTATCTGTCCTCCCTTATGGGTAATATAACAATTTCTATGAACCGGGAACAAGTCAAGTCTGAAATCTCCAGTACTGGGGTCCAATTTTATAAACCATTGAATCTCTAATTCAGTTTTCCCAAATCAGTTTTCCCAGTTCAAATTTCTAAGTGGTAAATTATAATGTTTACTTAACAATGATGGTTGGTTTAAGGTGTATAGAAAAAGAGATGTAGGCACTGGTCCTTGTTCGTTTTAGACTTGATATGGCAACCTTCAATCAATCAATGCTTGGTCACTCGGTCATGAAACGTGCAGAGTGATAAAACCTTGACCAATAGGAGCAGGAAGTTTATAGAAGTTCAACTGAAAAATAATTAGTTCAGATTTCAAATCCAATACATTATAATAACCAGACACCGAAATATATTCTGTAAAAGAAGATGAAAGTACTACATATGGTGTGATTATGTCTTTTGTACACTGTTCCTCTCTCTACAGATGACCCCAAGCTTTAATGATTTATACATACAAGTGGAACATAAAACATAAAGGTTAAGTGGTTAACATGCCTGTTAAGGAAAGTAAATCTGACGTCTAATTTATCTTTTGGTGAGTATCACATTTACCAATCTTTTATTCTACTTCAATTCTAACAATGATGATTTTAATGATTAGGAATTATTTTTGGTTTTGAAGTCCATCTAATGAAATGTAGTATCAACTGACAATTCAGAGCAATATTTGGATTATTATGATATTTCTGGAAGTAAGGATATCAAAAATCAAGACAAGCAGTCGAACATCGAGATAACCAACATGGTGACGGAACAAGTCGAGTCACTCGACCACATGAGGAAGTGTTTGGAACAAATGTTGAATACCCTAACAAAAGACAATAAACACAAAATACAAACTGTAAAAGCTGAATTTGCTAATATGAGACGTGACTTCAAGGACTTTGATAGCAAATGAGAGAAGTTATCAAGCCTGAGCAGCAAAAGGTGGCAGATATTACTGATAACAAGACGAATTGAACAGTTGAAGTCCGAAATACAGAAGCTTAGACGAAGGTTGCTTGTAGGAGGTCACCACTTGACACATTACTTATCGTGGTGTGGTGGTTCGAGTGCTATTCAAGTTCAATTGTATTTGATTCCATTGACAATGAACTTTCAACATTTGGCAATCACTTTTTTATATTCCATGTGCTCAAATGCACAAAAGTTTACTGCTTTTATTCTGTTATTCCTCCATAGGAGATTACAAGGAAATTTAAGAGAAAGTTAGATCATGCGCAGATTATTACTCGCGTAAGTTAAGAGTCAATAGAGTGGCAGAGGCTATAGAACCCCTGGATCATCACAGTCTGGTACAGCTGGAGGTCGTCTTCCTGCAGCGTGACAGGAGGCTGGCAGGACAGGATGCAGGATACCAGGTCTGCATCAGATCTGGTGTGGAGACTGACACTCAGCTCCATGGGGTTGATACATGCGATGTCGCACCACAATGTGTCTCTAGTAGATTGTTTAGCAGCACAATTACAAACGATGTGTGTTAGCTGATCACCATGTAGGCTGCCACAGTCAGGGCACGTACCAGGAGCTTTGTTTGGACGCCAGGCAGCACACATTTCAGGTCTGGATCTGAAGACATCCCTTGCAGCCACTCTCTTTGCATAATCTCCTGAATGGCCTTTTTTACAGTTTTCTTTCATGATGATTGAAGTTCGAACATATGTGTGTATGCAGGAAGGAATGTCCGTGTTGATCTTGGTAAGCCCTGACACACTTTTAAACAGAAACGTTGGGCTCGTTCGAGAGTTATTAGTTCACCCTTTGCTAGGTTATGCCATAGCTCTGCTCCGAATAATGCCCGAGGAATGCTTACAGTTCTTATGAGGTTTGAACTAGTGATGGGATTTAAACCTTTGTAGTGGCATCCTGATTTCAACAGCATCATCGTCGAAGATTTCATTTTGGAGCTTGCAGTAAGTGTCCTGTCCCACGAATTGAAGTGGGAGTTTGGGGTTACACCAACATTTTTGACGGAGTCTATGACTGGTATATCCTTTCCATAGAGCAATATACTGCAGCCAGTCTTTTTTGTGTTACCGAACACCACGAGGTTACTCTTAACAGGGGAGAAGGTGAATCTCCATTTTTTGCTGAAAGTTTCACAGAGAGTTACCATATCCTGGACGTAAGATGTGACTGGACTTATGTGGCAGATGTCGTCAGCTTGTGTCGGTGCTGCAATATGGAGGTCCATCACCATTGCTCCCTTTTTTTCCCCGAGTCCAGGGCTTCCAGCAGATCGTTGATGTAAACGAGTTATAGCTTTGCGGAGAGTACTCTCCCTTGTCTGACTCCTCTTTCCCGGATAAACCAATCTGACAGAGCTCCGTTGACCTTAACACTGCTGGTCATGTCAGTGTATGTGTTGTCAAATATCTTCCATACTGGTCCCGGTAATTGAAGCTGGTTAAGTTTCCAAAGAAGTCCTTCATGCCAGACAATGTCAAAGGCTTTGGAACTGTCAAGGAACACAACCTTAACGTTATCATTCCTCTCCAGATAGTGATGACCTGTTTCCTGTACTATGGAGGAGGTATGTATTGAGGATAGTCCCTTTTGGAACCCACATTGTTGGTGATCTGGGAATGATTTGCAGAAGTTGAACTGTGGAATTCTCTTTGAAATGAGAGTTTCAAATAGTTTTGATATGACTGGCAGCAAGGTTACGCCTCTATAAGAGTCCGGATCTGTTCTTTCTTTGTTGTTGCCTTAATAGATAGGAACAATAATCCCCCTCGTCCATACCTGTGGTAGATATGCTGTTTTGATAATCTTGTTGAATAGCTCTGACAAATACATATATAAGTAAGGTCCCCCATATTTCAGGTGTTCATAAAAAATTCCATCGATGCCTGCAGCTTTGTTGTTTTTTAATTGTTTGCATATGCTTTCTATCTCTTTGCTTGAAGTCATGAGATCTTTCGCATTCAGATGACTGGATGTCTACTCTGAGTTTTCACACCTTCATTGTAATTTCTTCTTTGAAAGCATTGTCAAAGCTTTTATGTGATCAGCCATGGCTTTACAGACATCTTCCGGTGTATTGAGAATCTTATCTCCCTTAGCAATAGCTCCCACTTGCATTTTCCTGTTATTTGAACGTAGGAGTGACCAGATTGCTCGTTGGTCTACATCATAGAGTCTATCTAGGGCTTCAAAGTGTTGGTTTTCGAACTTTGCATTTCTGAAAATATCCTTGCTTTTCTTGTAGTTAGAGAAGGTAAGATGTTCCATCCCTCTGGGGCGACCAGCAGCAATCCATTCTCTCCTTGCTTCCATCATGGAGCGGTGTAGTTTTTCACTTCACCTTTCCAATATGGCTTGATGTACGGCCCCCATAGTGTATGCAAGACTTGTGAGGTGTAATTTTTGATAGATTCATCTCGAAGTGCTTTGTCCCAGGCTGGCTTTGAGAGACTGTTTTGAGGGGAATCCTGGTCCCTGTACGTAGCTTTGAAAGAGCAGATAACTGGGTGGTGATCGGAGATATTAAAGGCATTATCTCCTGCAGCCATCAGTTCCCTTGGTACTAATATGTGGTCAATGGGCGATTGTGGACCTCCCTCATATGCGTAGAAGGTGTTGACAGGACATGTACAAATACAGTTCATATTCACTGACAGCAGGCACGTCGAGTTCACAAACTTCTCTAGATGTAAGCTTCGTTTGTTGGAGTTTACTCGATATCTTGGCCCATTCATCAGGAACACCACATTTCCTTGTGAAGAGAAGGCTTCATACAGTTCGTATAAGTGTTCTAGATAGTGCTGGAAGAGTTGAAATGATCTGTTTAATGGAGGCATATATGGACTGAAGAGGAAATATTTGTCGTAACCTGGAAGAGCGAGTTCCATTCCCGCGACCCTCCTGTAGTCAAGTTCGAGATCTTTTGTATATGATTGAATTCGTTTGTAGCATAGTAGTGAAGTGCTTCCAGACTTGAGAGAATGATTTCTGGTTTGATATCCAGTGGACTGGAGGCCACATCAAAGTAGTCTTGGTTGAGGGAATCCAGGAATGAGATGTTTTGGGCGCCAAGTTGGTGGTCAGCTAGTGCACAGATCTCAATCTCGTTTTCTTGAAGCAATGTGTTGAGGTAGGATACACTTGTCATAACCCTGTGGCAGTTTCACGCCATGAATGTCAACTGTGAAAGCTCTTTGTTGTGCGAGTTCATAACAGGTGTCTATGAGAAGGGTTCTTCATCAAGCTCATCACTGTGAGTATTATTTTCGAATTGTCCCCAGAATTTTTGTCTACTGAGCCATGGTTTTACAATTATGTTATTTGGCCAAAAATCGGGGTTCTCCACTTGAATTTTGTCGTCAGCCAACACGTTCAATTGTGCTGAAGCAAGGTGTCTATCTGGTTTGTTAAAGTATCTGAAATAAGTCACAGTCACTCCCCTCTGAGTGATATAGTTTCTTATTGTTTCTTCTGAGCATGTTCTGTTAATACGACCAATGTAGTACCTGCTTGTTCTGAGCTGAGATGGAGCTGCACTGAATTCCTCAACTGGAGACGTCCTCGTTGCTGAGCATCGATCTGTTCCAACAACTACTTTTATGGGATGATTTGAGGGTGAGTTTTGAGATTTAATATTCACTGTATGTGTAACTTGATCTCTCATGTGGTTATTGGAACAATAAGATTGGTCTATTATTGCTCCTTCTGTCTCAATCAAGGTTGATCTGTTGTGAGTAATATTTATGTTATGATCGTTCATCCTGGATGCTTGCAGGTTTGGTGATCTCATGACTGTTGGGTCCTGTGTTGGATGGAGCACTTGACACGCAGGTGACAAGCCTCTCTACAGCAGGGGATGCCTTCTTCTTTTCAGTATTGTAAGTATGTTGTTTGTCCGCTGTCATCTGATGTTTAGAGTTGATGTCCACGACGGTAATGACGTCACCGGGTCCGGGAATGTCATGTGCTTGTGCCGAGTTGATTAATTGTGGTTGACTGGAACAGTCTTCCATAGGTTTGGAAGAGGTTTCAGTGTTCTTCTTTTCTGTAGTCTGTTTCGTGATATCAGCGTACGTGGTCTGCTTTAGCTTCTTCCGTATCTCCTTCTCTACTGAGTTAATATTCTTCTTTATTTCAGTAGTAGAGTCTGAGCAGGATACACACTTGTCATCTAGTGGTTTAAAATCCTCTTCTACAGAGGTAAGTCTTTGATTGGCTAGTGCCACTGTTGATTTCATGACGCCAATTCCGAGTTGGCGCTCATCTGAGATTCTTGAAATGTTTAAACATCAATCGTCGATCTTGCTGCTTAATTCACTGACATTGTTTCTCATTTCACTGAAACGTTTTTCCAGTTTTCCATTTTCTCTAGTTATTTTGTCGAACTTTTGATCTTGCAAGGTTGTTACCTCAATCAGGAGAGCAGCAAAGTGTTCTCTGCATCCCTTTAAATTCAGATTTTCTTTCTCTATCTCTGCAGTGCATACTTGTAACAGCTCCGAGTTTTTCTTGATTTCACACTGTAATTGCTCGACTCTCTCGTTCACCTTCCGTTTCATTGTGTTTATTGTTTCCTTAACTGCGTGCTGACAACAGTTCGTTTTTCATGACCTCGCGTGACCTCTCAAGATCAATTATCTTCTTATGTAAGCACTCCACGTCTTGTGTGTACTCTCCTTTCAATGTAGCAAGATCCCTATCCAAGCGCGCTATTGTCTCACTGATTAGATGTGTTGTCATACGACTCGGCGAGTCATTCAAGTTGTTGTATATTTGTGTTGTCTTTTTTTAGCACAAATTCAAAACATCAAAATTTTTAATCACTATTATCACCAATATAAGTTCTATTAAGTGTAAAGCAGTCTTTTGCAAGTTTGATCAACCTTTCTCCTTGCTTTGAGCGTCTATCCTGTCTTCTATTTAAAACACTGTCTTGATAAGGGAATGATGGATTGTGTTTACAAAGCTGCAGTAAGGTATGTCTCAGTTCATCTAGAATGTTTGGATGTCTATTTGTTTTATCAAGCAGTCTCGAAATGAATGTGTCTTTAGCACAGATACCAATGTCAACTTTGATGAATTCTAAAAGTTTGCTGATCACAGTACCTTCATGTGTTTGTTGATATTCTTCCGGTGACATGTCGCCATTACACTCAACATTCATTTGTGCTTAACATTCTTCTTTTCTGTAATTTTCTGTAATCTCGGCTCGGGAGGATAGATCTGTTGCCTGGAGCACATTGCTGATGTCAATGCCTTCTTCTGATGTGCGAAAGGGACCCGTAGCCACCGGGGAACCATTCACAATTATGTTAGATTCGGAGAGCAGTGAACACACGTCCACATCTGTCGCCATCTTTGATGCTTTAAGAGAAAAGAATAAAATGCAGTTTATTCGATTGAAAGCAATATTGATAGAAAATGGGGAAACCAAGCAAATATTTTTTGCACATAACACATACAAATACCTAATACATCTATTAAACAACTTGTAAGAAGGCTGGCACTGACATAGAACAACAGAAAGATATTCTAGAAGAAACTAGGCTATCAAAAATTTAGAGGATTGCGCCCAAATTGATCTTTAATATTTGTTCTCTGATGCAAAGATCCCTTGAATAAGTAACAAATAATTATAGAAATTAGAAGGAAAGATAACGTATGAAATTGGCTGCAGACTGTGAACATAAAAGAAAAAAGAACAATCACATAGCGCTGATGGTTTTACAACTGAATTTCTGAATTAAGGATGATTGATTTGAAAAACTAGTTGATTCACTCTCTAAATTATGCATATGATCACGGAGCCTTATCAATTAGTCCAAAACAGGGATTGATCACATTTTTAGTAATCCAAAACAGTTTCTTAAGATCCTGGCGTCCCATAAGTTTATTTAATACATCATATAAAATTAAATACATCATATACAATTTCATCTGCAGTAATTGCCAATAGAATGAAACATGTACTGGCTACTGCCCCTTTAAAGAAAGGAATACCAGTCCATTGAACATCATCTGCTTAATAGTGAGCACTATGACTAGAAAGGGGGGGGGGGGGACTAACTTTGAATATATTCCTAAAAAGAAACATTAAAACATTACCATGTTTGTAATTTCATTGCCATTACAAACAATACCCAGCAAAAATTCTTTGCCTTTTGCACATATCTTCTCGCATTGTTTATAGATTTAATGTCCAGTTTATAGTTGGACTGTAAAAATTCCTGGAATTTATGTATTATTAAACCTTGCACGTTGTTATAAATATTTTCACCTGCAGCAATACTTGAACATATGAAAAGATGTATTAAACGACTTATGATATTGTTTCATAATTCATATGTAACAAATAAATTCAATTTAACAACTGATTGGAAAATGTAATTATCAAAGTATGTGTCTGATAAGTCAAATTGATTATCATTATGTTATCGGATTAACAGTGTCACAAAGCATCCCTAAATAAACAATCAAAGGTTAAGTAACTTAGAACGAGGAGTTGGTTATTGTTTATATTACCAATATGTTTTATAAGATCAAACCTCTTTTAATGGAAGTTTCTCTAAAAAGGATTTCACAAAGGGTAAATCTCCAAATTCATATGAGCTTGCCTTTAATTGCATCCAACTTACCTATGCATGACTAAATATCCCTTGTGAACATTTTCCACAAACAAGGAAGTTAATTGTAGTTTGTGTTTGAAGTTAATTATTATTTTTCTAGCCGTCATTTCAAGTTGTGTATGGATTAAGTGATAAACGACGTAACAAAATACCAGTCAGTAGTTTAACAATAACGGTATATCAAACAAAAGAATTACGTAATATTACGTAATCCTATTGTTCGCCGGTGGACAGTCCCATGAAACCCTGACCACTGGTTGACCGCCGATTGATCCTTGCGATTTCTCTTTTATCACACGTCAATTATATGGTCTACTGATCATATCTGTGTTTAATGCTCTTTAACAGTGTCTATAATTACCGCCACGACTAATGTACCTTTTATTTTCAACGCGAGTATAAATGTAAAATTTACATTAAGGGAAAAAAATTTTTTTTATTTTTTATTCAAAACTTTATTATACATCAGGGGTAAATTCATGCCATTTTAATGTGATGAAACATTCTAAACGAGATCTGATTTTTAAAAAACACACTCTTTACAAACGGCAGATAAACCAATAATGTATCCTTTCTTTTTTAACGCGTGTATACATTACATTTAAGAAACAGTAAATGCTGTTTTTCCAATACTAGATAATTCATAGAGTAAATTCGTGCCATTGAAATGACATGAAATATTCTAGACGAGACCAGATGTATAAACTTGCTCTATACAAAGAAATGTGTGTGTGTGTGACTGTGTTCCTTAAAACGGCAGACAAACCATATTTCAGAAAAGGCACCAAATCTATTTCACTTGGCAGTGATATTATGCTTAAAACAATATCAATATGATTTGTCCATCATGAACTTATTTCCTCACGCTATCATTGAGAATTGACGGCATACACAAAACTGTATAGAACGTGCTACTGACCCTCTAACGGTCGACAGACCACATTGATAAGACAGAGAATGTATAGTCGTCATACTAGCATGCGCTAGTGTGTGCTCCTCATAACGAATGACAAATTGAATTAATAAAACATAAACAAATATATTCTGTACGAGAAATATTCTAAATTTTTCTGAATGTTATTTATACATGGTGCATTAGTTTCTTCACTTTTTCATTACGCATAACCAAAGGCGGAGGGTGTGTGTATACGGCTTATACAGAAAAGAAACAAATGTATAAACAATACAATACAATTTTAAGAAAAATGAAAAACATTTTATTTACACATTTGTTTTCTCACTCGCTGACGTCAATCGTCAGCGACTGTGAGCCGGACGGGATAGCCTGTCCGTGTTCCTCCCATGTAGGGTCCGGCAATTCTTCAGATTGCCCACACGGCTCTTCATCCCCATCACTCTCACTAAACAGGCGTTTGAGTCTCATTCGCCTGTACACTCTAGACGAGATGCAGGTCCTCGACGTCTGGGTCCCCTTGTCGGCATACTTGGGGATTTCCCCCTCTACATTTTCTTCTTTTTTTTGTGGTGGGACAGGGAGAGGCTTCCCGGTCCGTGTCGGGCACACGTAGGACGAGTGTCCTTCATCGGAGCAAATCCGGCATCTCTCTGTACACTGTCCCGAGAAGTGACCCGTGCCATAACAGTTGTAACAGGTTTTAGACGTAGACGGGGACGGGGACGTCGAAGTAGCCCGAGGTGTACAGCTCACCGGGGACCCTGACGGACTCGCGGCTAGCGAGAGAAAAAAATAACATGATTTACTTATGTATTCCTTATCAAATATTCAACATACAGAAAAGTTGCGGTATGTACACCTTATTTTATGTAATAAGTAATATGTGTTAAATGCGTACACATTGCAATGCAATAAATATTCATGTATTATAACGGGTTTATGACAGACAATGCAAAGTAATAAATATTCATGCATTAAAGACTGACAAGTCAGAAAACGAAAACACTAATCAAACAAGCCATACAGTAATAAAGGTAAATTACTTACGATTGAAACCCCGGTACGAGGGACAAGTCCTCAGGTAATGGTCCGTACCCTTACACAGAGTGCAAGGGTGGGGACAGGCCGTCCCCCAGTGTCCTGTCGGTGTTGGACATCTATTCCCGCACCGTGCCTGAGGACAGTCCTTAAAGTCGTGTTCGCTTGAAGGACATTTAAAACAATACATGGTTGGTAGATTGGGGGAAAAAAAGTAGAGACAGCAACTCAAATATACAGACAATTCGTACTGAAATGAGAAACTTGTCGCAAAGTGAATGTTAAACGCAACGTATGGGGGTATTTATGGTAAACACGGGTAGTGAATCAAACTGGTGAAATAGTCAGAAAGATCAGACAAATCAAAGTTCAAATCGGTCAAATTGTGACATCGTTTTAAAAACCGTGTAATTACTGTATAGATAAGGGAGGTAATATGTGTGAACGAGCAGTTAACGAGGAGTTCAGCGCAATTATTGTCAGTTATGGCAGCATGTGTTATAATTATGAGGTAGCAGCCCGGTCACTCCTATTCAAATTTTGCAACGAGTATGAACTCGTGCAGTGTACAATCTTGATTATATCAGACTCAAGCTGCCACCAAGGCCTGTATTTTGTTCTTTAAAAACTCGTCGGAAGAATCGGATTATGTAGGTAGAATTTTTCTATCATGGAAGCAACACCGCTAACGGCGAGTCAAGAATTAGATATTTTAGCAAATTTTGGGCATCTAAGTGATGATGATGATGAGGTGTCAGTAAATCTTATCTTAAGCAGCGAGGATGAAATACTTTCAGATTCAGAAGACGATTATTTGGTGAGTAGACGTATAAAAATACAATTAAAACTTTTTAATCCTAAGCCTGTACGTGTAAGATTTCCAAATACATATATTCAAAGTCTATGACGTCGTAGTCCAAACAAGTCCAGCCAAAGAACGCCTTAAAGGGTTTTTGATTTATCATTTTGACTAAAAATATTATTTTAAAAATTCTTTTGATAAACATTCGGATGTATTTTCGATTCGTAGTATCTATTGTTATAAACATTGCGGTATAACATAGCAATGTACCCTAATTCGACCGGTTAGGTTAGTTTTTAATGAGATATACGATATTGAAAATCCTTAAAACGGTACAACAGAATGGTGTTTTTTGTGTATATCACAGATATGCGTTGATACCGATGAAGAAGAAGAAGAATTAGAGACAGAAGGAAACCAGGGGGGTGGTAGTGCCATTCGCGAAAAAACAGTTTCAAATGATAACGGCGAAAAGGAACCTTTCACAATCAGGTGTATCGGACATCAGGATGCTCCTCGTTTTGGAACAACGCAGACCTCATACACGGTCAATTTTGACCAGGAATATTTGGACAACGCTCATCAAAGTGCTAACCCTGATCAAGCTTTAGCCCATGGCATGGATTTGATGATACGACGTATCGGGATCATGCAAGGTATGTACTGTCAGACCTATACCTCTTTTTTTTTTCAATAAATAAGGTTATTATCGCTACGTATGACAAATCTGTCAGCAAGGTTATATTCATACACGTTTTATGCTACTCCGTGTTATCAAAACATACAGGGGTCATAAATGATTTCGAAAAGAGAGAAATATTTCTACATTATCCGTATTCTATGCGAAATAAATTTTTAGAATATCACTATTTAAGTAAGGGTCTTTGTAAGAGAGTAAAAAAAGGGTTATTTTTGTTATCTTTCAGATCTGGCACCAGGAGATAGAATATCTATCACGATTAGTCATCCAGAACTGGACGTTGATGTCAGAATACCCTTTGTTAGATTCGAACACATGGTATCAAATTTGTTGCTCTCAGCCGTGGATCATGTCGCTCAATCCAAAACTAACTTCTGTTTCGATATGGGTATTAAGATAAAGGTAACTGTGGTTAGGAACCCGGATAACGTCGGTAGCGGGAGAGGCGTGGGGCGGACTACACGCAGAAATACTAAAACTGTTAGAGAGTTTTTGAAGAATAGACGTTCACTTCTACTCATTCAGAATAAAGATGACTTATGTTTAGGCAGGGCTATCGCTACAGCCCTTTTCATAGTACAAGAGAAGCCAGACCGCTCAAAACGTAGACAATTTGTAAATGATGGGTACGAAAGACAGAGAGACGCGGCGTTAGAGCTGTATCGTGCAGCCGGTGTTCAACCCAGAGCGTGTGACGAGGGTAGAGCTACACTGGATAAATTTCAGACACATTTACTCAACACAGCAGTATTACACGTGCATAGCCTTACACCGGGTGGGGGGCCTACATTGATTTACAAGGGTTGTAACGTAGACCGTACGGACTTGCCTTCTATTCACGTACTTTGTCACGAGGGACATTACGATGTCAACAATTCTGTAAAGGGCTTTTACGGTACTCTTTACTACTGTACACAGTGCGACAAGGGATTAAGCGATCTAAAAACACACCCGTGCACTAGGGAATACAGCTGTTCAAAATGTCACCAGACAGGTGTAGCGTGTACACCGGGGGATTGTAATGACGCGGGCACTGCTTGTCACAGTTGCGATGTATGGTTTCCTTCTCGAGAATGCTTCAATCGGCACCTAGCTAAAGATATCTGTAAAACTTTCAAAATGTGTCAAATATGCAAGAAACCTCGTAAAAAGGATCATAATTGTTCAAATGAGGATAGGAAGTGCAAAAGGTGTGGGGATATGCTAGGCGAAGAGCATAGGTGTTACATCCCAGTAGCTACCGACGATAAGCAATACGACTACAGGCTAGCAAAGTACGTGTACTATGACTTTGAGACCATGACCGACCAGGATGGCAAGCACATTCCAAATTTATGCGTCATACAACTAGCTTGTGGAGTATGCGGGGGTGATAAATCTTCTTTCTTATGCGAACACTGTCCATGGAAACATGAAATGTATTCACAATTCATCCCTCGTGATTGTAAGAGAGAAATAGTATTTTCGGGCCCAGACACTCTTTCTCAGCTCGGGGGATTTTTGTCTAAATTAATACCCCCAACCCCGAAATTTGGAACTCGCGACTATAAAAAAAAGAAACGCTCCACCAGCACCCCTCAAGACGGCGAACAACCCCCCGACATTTTATTAATCGCCCATTACGCCAAAGGTTTCGACAATCATTTCATTCTTAAAACCCTGTTGGACCAGCTCGTAGAAAAGCCCAATGTAACCATGGTAGGAGGCAAAATACTGGATATGACTGTAGAACCCCTAAAGTTTAGAGATTCGCACAATTATATCCCTACCCCCCTTAAAAAATTCTCCGCAACTTTTGAATTAGAGGATGGGGAAAAAGGATACTTCCCTCACCTGTTTAATACAGTTCAAAATCAAGGGGTTAAGCTCGCGACACTCCCCCCGCCGACGTACTACGATCCTGACAGTATGAGTACGAAGGACAGACAGGCCTTTATGGATTGGTATGGGGTACACAAAACATATCCTTTCGATTTACAGCAACAGCTATTGACTTATTGCATACAGGACGTTTCAATTTTACGCAGAGGGTGTTCATCGTTCATCAACTCCTTTCTAGAACTGACAGACATAAACCCGTTTTACGAGTGTTTAACTCTCCCAATGGCGTGTATGACTACATACCGCAGACACTTTATGCAGCCTCAGACACTCGCTATAGTCCCCCCTCAGGGGTACGAAAACACCCAAAGCCGTAGGTCTAAAATTGCTGACGAGTGGTTAGCTAGTCTGGAAAGAATAAACCAGTTCAATTTGGAAAGAGAAACAGCAATAAAATGCGGTAGCCACACGTACAAAGTTGACGCTCTAGACCCAATCACAAAGGTTGTTTACGAATTCTTAGGTTGCTGGTACCACGGCTGTAAGCGTTGCTACCCCAGCAAACGCGACAGGTTAGTACACTACGGTTCGGGAACCACGATAGCGGACCGATTTGAGAAGACAATGTTCAGACTAGCTTCCTTGCAAGAGAGCCCTAAGGTTACGAGGATAGTTATAAAGTGGGAATGCGAGTATAAGTCTGATAGGGACCCCCAAGACTTTATTCCTGAGGGAATACAACCGTTGAAGGCGAGAGACGCGTTCTACGGGGGGCGTACCAATGGCATACAATTACACAAGAAGTGTAGTACGGAAGAGAAAATACGGTACGTCGATGTATGCTCGCTGTATCCTTTCATTTGTAAATACGGTAAATTTCCCGTAGGTCACCCTCGCGTGATACACAACCCCGCAATCGACAGAGTTTTTGAATTTGATGGCATCATTCAATGCGAGGTCCTACCTCCCACGCGTTTATTCCATCCCTTATTGCCCTACCGAACAAATCAAAAGCTGTACTTTCCCTTGTGTAAAACATGCGCTGATAGAAATCTAAATGACGAGTGTACTCATAGCGATGGCGAGCGGGCCTGGGTTGGTACATTTACGACGATAGAAGTACAACGGGCGGTTAAAGAATTTGGATATACTCTCAGAAGCATTTACGACGTCTGGCATTACGACAAATTTGAACAGTACGACCGGGAGACAAATCGAGAAGGGCTGTTTTCACGCTATGTTGACTCGTTTTATAAGCTCAAGCAAGAGGCTAGTGGGTACCCCGTAAAATGCGATACACCCGAAAAGCGAGCAGATTTCGTGCGCGAGGTATTTCTTAAAGAGGGAGTGTCTCTGGATTCAGAAAAGATTGTAAATAATCCGGGCAAGCGAAGTCTTGCGAAGAATATGTTAAATTCCCATTGGGGAAAACTAGGGCAGACAAACGATAAACGCGCAACTGTTTTTCTAGACCGCGAGTATCAGTTGTATAATTTGTTCTATGACCAGTGCGTAGTAATCCACGATTTGGAAATAATAAATGAAAACATCTTGCTGGTTAGCAAATCCCTGATTGAGCAACACGAAACACCTCACACGGCTAGTAATCCGGTCATAGCGGCCTGGGTAACGGCTCAGGCACGTCTGAAACTGTACGAGGTACTCAATCTGTTGGACATCAAGTGTTTGTATTTTGACACGGACAGCGTAATATTCTTGGACGACGATAACACTCCTCATCTTCCTCTCGGCGACTCGCTAGGACAATGGACTGACGAAATAGAGGAGGGTAATTGGATAGAGGAATTCGCCACGTGTGGACCGAAAAATTACGCGTACAAGCTACACCACCAGCCTAAAGAGGGGTCGCGAGAAATTTGTAAAATCAGAGGTTTTACTTTGAATAGTAGAACCTCAGCCGCTTTAAATTTCGACGCTCTAGTACAGACGGCAACGCAACACAAAACCGACCCGGTAACAATCGATGTACAATTTCCGAATCAGCTCAAAAGAGCCGGTCTCAAACGAAAATTAGATATTCACACCGTTCACCAGACAAAGACATACAAATTTTGTTACAACAAAAGACGCATTGTCGCGCACCCTATTACGGGTGAGCTGGTATACACGGTCCCGTACGGTTTTAAAACATCACGCGGATAGGTCAGTCAGTCGCCTAACCCTCCCAGAGAACAAATTTTTTTGCTGGGCGACCACTTACAACAGCGCTCGTTCACGGGCATCATCCAATGCGAGGGCCGACGCGTTTATTCCATCCCTTATTGCCCTTATAACCTCATCGCGCGGATAAGGTCAGTCAGCCGCCTAACCCTCACCCCGACCACAGCCACCTTATTATCGCGAGTACCATGTCGGTCAATAATTGGGACGTTATCAACGCGGCCTTAATGGCCGGGAATTCGCTAGTACAATTTTCGCATACCATGATGTTATACGAACAAAGGGGGTTCTCTCGACAACAAAACAACCATCAGCGTAAAGAACATTTCCTCAACGGCGTGCAATCGCTACACGAGTTGGAAAGCTGGGCGACCATTAATAACAGCGTTAACGACCCCGACGTGAAAGCGAAGCGTTTCCAGCTCATGTCAACGGAGATGATGGCCGCCCCAAACTGCGCGGGATATCCGTACAACGTCGAGAACACCCATCAGCAGTTGCGCGCATCAAACATCGCATCAGCACCACCAGCAACACAAGACAACATCGCAACCAGACCGGGCCCCAGCATAAACAACCTCGAGCATTGGACAGCACAACAACAGAAACAGCAACACAGCACCGTCAACCGTATCGACAGCGAAGAGTACGCCAGCCCTAAATCGTGTACGGAACAGTCTATCGGTGTCGGCGCGACAGCTGTCGACAGTGAGACGTCAGTTGAGCAGCAGCGACAGCCTATTCAGTTGACGATACGTAAAACGTCAAAGAAACGTAAACGCGACCCGAGAAATAAGAACATGGACAATGTGAGTTGCGAACTGGATAAATTAGTTAGAGAAATATTTAATGAATGAAAAAATGATTGAGAATAAACAAATCGATTAAACGGGCGCGTGGTTTCACGCGCCGAAAATATAATTCATCGCTCGTGTTGTCTGTCTTATATTTTCACGATTATCAAAAAATTAGCGATAAGAGAAGGGTACGAGCTGTTTTATCGTCAGTACGACGCCAGCATGGATAGGACTGATATACTACTACCAGCAATATTTAGAATACTGATTGGAGGCCCGAGCCAAAGCGGTAAATCATCCTTCGTTAAAAAGCTAATGGAAAACGACATAAAAGGAAAATGGCCTCTACTTTCTCGCTTACCGGCCAATATAGTATGGACGTTTACCGAATGGCAACCCCTTTACTCGGAGGTTGCCTTAATGTGTCACGAAGCCGGTATAAACATTAGCTTCGTTAAGAATATAATCGAAGCCGAAACCCTGATATGCCCCGAAAATGTAAACTGGCTGGTTGTAGACGATGCATCGGGTGATTTAACCGGGGAGGAAGAAAGGGAATTGCTAAAGTGGTTCGTTAAACGTTCACACCATAGGCAGACGTGCGTTTTATATCTACAGCAAAACATATTCGCTAAAACACCGTTCCATCGTACTATCAGTCTCAATTGCACGCATTTAGTTGTTTTCAAGAATCCTAGAGATAAAACTCAAATAGAAAATTTAGCTAAACAAATGTTCCCGGGAAAAGGGGGTGTAACGTTTATTAGAGACGCGTATCAAAAAGCCACTGCCGAACCGCACACGTATTTAATGCTAGATACGACTCCAAACACGCCAGATGATCTTAGAGTTCGAGCTAACCTGTTTGACAGACCGCTGGGAGAGATAGACGTATACGTACCAAAAAGATGAATCCCATTTCCGATATGAAATGTATGGCGGGTCGTGATTGTTATATTTATGTCGATAGTTCGTCCGACGAGGGATACAGTACCGATTCTACAGACGGTAGTAGTAGCTCAGAAGAAGACGAAGACGATGAATATGTAGAAAGACCTCTTTACAAAACTGAAACGTATCCGGATATCGCCTCATTCCCGTGCCTACCATTGGTGAGAACGCGCGCAAAATCGCTATGACGTGCAGGAATAGAGTGAAAAGTAATGCCGACATTTTACACTATTTATGTAGGGCAACACCGAAGGTGAGGTCAAAAGTAATCTCCTGCTTACCAAAAGATGTGTTAGACGCGTTTAGCGAGGCTGCTGTAAATATATACGCCGGTAACATAGCTCTGACCCCTCATCAGAGAAAGAAATTAAACGCGCGTCGAGGTAAGTTACAGGCCCTGTGTCAAAAATCTTCAGTTTCATCCTCCGCGAAAAAGAAAGTTTTAACCCAAAAGGGGGGTTTATTACCGTTACTGCTTCCACTCTTACCACCATTAGTGACTAACCTCGTGTCGAAGGTGGTTGGATAGCGCAATGTCTACTAAGTTAGTGCTCGTTCCCGAATCGTCTTACTCGAGGCTGCTAGATGCGGGTAGTAAAGTTGACGTCATGTCTCGCGATGCCCTGCTAAAACGTAGACGCTTAGACAATTTGAAGAATATTACGGACTTGACCTATGTTAACACACACCGAGACGGGGGGAGTTTAGATAGAAAGCTTAAAGAGTATGACCAGTTACTCGAGGAGTCGCTACGATTACAAGAGCAGGCGAGAAAAGTCGAGGATCGCCCGATCCACGCTAAAATAATGAATAATACGTCACAACAAAAACTGCCCGAGTCGATTAAGAGTCGCGTAGAGCAAGAAGAAGAAGACGGCGAAAGTTTTGGTTCCGCAGTGTCTTCTCTACATTCGGACGAGGAAAATTTAGACCAGGTTTTACATAAAGCAGTAATGAATTTACCAAAAACGTACAGAACAAAGGCTAGACGTATAACGAGGTATATGAGAGAACACCCCGATCTTTTAATACGATCCGACGGTACGGTTAAATTCAAAACAGCAGAGGTGAATATGGAGCCACTGTCTTCTATACTAAAAGCTCTAGTCAAACCAGCCAGTAAATACGATGTAGTCGTACCCGCAGCCAGGGAAATAAGCAATTTAATGGATAAAGATGGCCTACCGTCAACATTAGTGAGAAACCTACGGTACAGAGTTAATCCGCCTCACGTGCAGACGAGAGGCTCCCCCGTCTCACTCCGAGGTACGTGGTCGTCCGGCGATGATGAAGAAGAAGAAGAAATCCGGACCGAAAGGTCGCCTTCAAAACGACATAGAGGTAGTAAAAAGAAAACTAACTGGCAGTCGCTGTAAAATTAAACCTTTCTGGGGTAAATGGCTAAACAGGATATATTATGATACGAGGAGAGGTTTCGGGTCTGAACGTGCGCTACTGGACTCTTTACTGAAAGCTAAGTCTAAAAGGGGTTCCACTAAGCCGTCTAAGGAACAGGTGAATTATTGGTTACAAGCACAACCTTGTTATACGTTACATAGACCCGCACGAGCGAGAGCAATACGTAGAACTCCCTATAGCTCGACCGTGTGCCGTAAAGATCAGCTCTGGCAGGCCGATTTGTCGGTGTTATCGCATCTAAGTAAATACAACGGAGGCTATAAGTACATCTTATGCGTTATCGACGTATTTAGCAAATTTGCGTGGGTAGAGCCCTTGAAAAATAAAACTGCTCAGGCGGTAACCGATGGATTGAAAAGTATAGTTGAGAGGGCCAGCCCTCGCTTGTTCGATAGCATAATGACTGACAAGGGTGGAGAGTTTCTAAACAGCGTGTTTAAAAATTATATAACAAAATCTTTAGGAAGGCACTTTTACACGAGTCAGAATGACGACACTAAATGCGGTGTAGTAGAAAGGTTTCAGAGAACTCTCAAAACAAAGTTATGGCGGTATTTGACCACCGTTTCAAATAAGCATTATGTAAGTGTGTTACCTAACATAGTTCACGCTTACAATCACGCGTACCACACCTCTATCGGAGCTACCCCGAGCAGCGTGACCACCGCCAGAGATGAAATACGCGTTTGGGAATTTGTCCGCAGAAAGGGTAGATACGAAGAAGCGAAAAGGATAAGCGATGTAGCAATTCCCCCTAAAACACCCGTGAGGATAAGATCTAATAAAGGTTTCTTCGGGAAAGGTTACGAACCTAACTGGAGTAGAGAAATATTTTACGTGATTTCGCGTGTAAAGCATAGACACCCTTCAGCCTATAAGATAACCGACTACGGGGGTAATCCAATAAAAGGAACGTTTTACGGAGAAGAGCTCCAGATCGTAAGAGAGCCCGAGACGTATGACATTGAAAAAGAATTAAACCATAGACGGAATAAAGCCACGGGGGCGAGAGAGGTTTTAGTGAGATGGAAAGGGTACCCCAAGGCGTTCGACCAGTGGATACCCTCCGAGAACGTTGTCAAAGGTTATTGACAAATATTCCGGCGCAAATAGTATACGTTTTACTAACTATATCACTCTACATCGGTATTTTAATAGTCACACCGCAATCGAGCTCGTCCGTTATAAAAGAATTCGAAAAACCTTTAAAACAGCTATTCTTGTCAACCATCGAGCAGGGCTCGAAAAATCCCTTAAACTTGACATATGGAAGTAACATCGGATTTTTACATTACGCTGCCGAGTGATGCCAGTCCTCATACGAGACCCGATAATGTCCAACACTCGTTTACAGTCGATTTACCACACCCTTTAAAATTGGACAGAAGTTCTTGGCAGGTAGGGGTTAGTTCGCTGCAAATACCGGTAACCTGGAAAAATGTTACTTCCCCTCATAATTCTCTAATTTTAACAATCGTCGCTCCTTACCGCGAAGTTTCACGTAGAAATAAAAAAGTATTACACGAGCGGTATTCCTTTGAAACGAAAACCGCCGGTCCTCTCGTTATACTCGAGCTTAATTACACTCTGAACAGATTGATTAGACAGCTGAATAATATGATAAATGAGCAAATTTCCTTATGGGAAAGCGACATGGCCGTTAGCGAGGAATTAGGTAACGGGGATACGGTAGAGAAAACGCTGATAGTTCCGAGAGATGGCGAATATATTTATTGCGTTAACGATATCGTACACATTAGAAACGTCTATTTGGAAGAAGCTAAAATAGAGGGTTATAAAGATAAGGCCATGATATGTTTATTTCCATCCCGTCACGTGGCTGAAATGTTAGGCTTTTCAACCCTCCCATCAGTAGCTGGGCTCGTAATTTTAGACCCAAAGGCTAATCCAGCGGCCGATACGTGCGTCAATTATTTGAAAACACACGCCTTTCACAATTTATACGTGTACTCGGACGTCGTTGAAGATCAAATAGTGGGGCATACCACAGCTCCTTTACTGACTCATATCCCCGTGAGTAGATCGATGTTGTCGGACAATGTCTACGCCAGAGACAAGAACCCAATACATTATCTCAATTTAAAATTCGGGGATATCAGATCCGTAACCGTATTGATAAGAGATGACACTGGCAACCCCGTACCATTCGTCGGGGGAAGATCGGTGGTAGTACTACATTTCAGGAAAAAAATATGAGCGCGTACGATCATATATTTCGGGGGAAAAACCGCTAAGGAGTTTAAAGAGACGCGGTATAGGTGCTTTTAAAAATACGGCTAGTAATATGCTAGATTCATTTGGAGTCGGGAGGGAAAAGGGTGTAGACGTTGCAAAACGCCGCAAAAGAAAAAGATCGGGTAAACGAAGAAGATTATTCTAGAAAATGATGATGTCCGAGCATGTCCAATGTACCAAGAGCGAGCTAGACTTGTTTAGCATGCCTGGCATGGTGGGGACTTTTAGCGAAAGCGCCTGGGTCAAATACACCCCAGTGGCTGGAATGGGAACTCTAGATAACACAATACGTTTCGATATCACAAACCCCTTAAACAGCTATGTCGATTTAACCGAATGCTACATGCGCGTTGTTTATCGCGTGAAAAGAGCTGACGGGTCAAATACCATTGCCGATAACAGATTGGATGGCGCTAATCAGATTGTTGAACGCCGAGATGTTGTTGCACCCGTGAATAATGCTCTCCATTCTTTATTCAGGGAAGTTCGAGTAATAGCCGGGGCGAATCAAGTCGAGTTGACAGATTCGCTAGGCAATTATGCTTATCGCGCTTACATTGAAAATATCTTAAGCTGCGATAAATCCCAGCTCGCTACCACGTTACAGCCCGAGGGTTTTAAGAAAGATGCCGCTGGTAAATTTAATTCAACCGATAGAGATCGTGCTACGGGTAATTCAGGGTTTATAGACAGGCGTAACATGATAGTGCCCACGAAACCTGTAGAATTGGTAGGCAGATTACACAGCGATCTGTTTTTACAGCATAGATATTTATTAGACGGTGTTCCTTTAAAATTAGAGCTGATTCGAACTCCACCCGAATTTTACTTTATGCACGCAACAAACGCCGATAATAGACAGTATAGAGCGCATATCGATACGGCAGAATTTTACGTGCGCCAGGTAACAATAGCACCTTCGATCAGAGAACAACATATACGTGCCCTATCAAAGGGTGCCACAGCCCGTTATCCTATCTGTCAGGTTCGGTGTACCGCGCACGATATTCCCCAGGGCGTTAGAGATTTCCATACCGAGCACTTGGTTAGCGGCGACATCCCTAAAAGGCTGGTACTGGGGTTAGTTGATAATAATGCATATGCAGGGGTCGTAAATAGAAATCCTCTCGAATTCAAACATAAGCATATAACGCAGTTGACTGTCAAAGTAAACGGACGTGAAGTGAATAAAACATCTTACTATATGAATTTTGAAGAGAACTCTGGACAACTGGCGGAAACATACCTGGATTTATTTAGACATACAGGGGGTGTGAATAGAAACAGCGTACATAGCATAACACCTGCTGAATTTAAGGCTGGTTATACTTTATTTGTGTGCGATCTAACACCTGATCTCGGTGCTGATGAATCACATGTGTATAGAAAAAGCAAAGGGAAAGTAGGATTAGAATTGAAATTTAGCGAACCCACAGACGTGGCGGTCACTTTAATATGTTATCAAGAAATGGATAGCGTAATTCATATTGACCAGTTTAGAAATGTTAGCATGACGTGAATACAGTTTTAAAGCAGGAACAATGCTGTACGGTAGAGATTTAGAATACTTTGCAAATAAGGATTCGATACTACGTCGGCATTATGGTGGTACTGCTAGTAGAGATACATTAGTGTCGACCCACTTAACCCTTACGATGCGGCTATATATTTTTGCTCAACTAGCCCCCGTGGCGACATTGTTTTGTCCGGTGCCAGCCACCGTTATATCCTGATTGCACCGCCCACTGAATATGTTTATGTAGCGAGTCCCGGGTCTTTTACAACAATTGGTGTATCTATTTCGCGGATCCCGGATTTTTATTTAGAGCCTTGTAAAATGTTTATTTTTGCACACAGAATAATTCTTTTTACATGGACTTCTAGATACACTGTGCCTCTTTATAAATATATAAAAAAACATTACGATGCGCCTCATATTTTTTTTCCCACAGTCATCAAAAGAAAGTCTTTAATTCCGCTTGCCGCTTCTTTATTTTTGTGCGTGCATAGACATATGATACATGGAAAAAAAGACAATTCTTTTATCTACAAGTTGATATAAAAATTATAAAAATATCTCTAATGGTTCGTGAGATATGAGTGCCGCAAGATGCGCGAGTTAAATACAAGTTCAATTAGCGAACGCCGGCGCGCAAGTAGCGCGTGTGAACGATCACTTATCTTTCGCTTGCCGCTTCTTTATTCCTGTCCGCGCATAGACATATGATACATGGAAAAAAAGACAATTCTTTTCTCTACAAGTTGATATAAAAATTATAAAAATATCTCTAATGGTTCGTGAGATATGAGTGCCGCAAGGTGCGGGAGTTAAATACAAGTTTAATTAGCGAACGCCGGAGCGCAAGTAGAGCGCGCACCGCTTCTTCATTGCGCGCATAGACATATGATACATGGAAAAAAAGACAATTCTTTTCTCTACAAGTTGATATAAAAATTATAAAAATATCTCTAATGGTTCGTGAGATATGAGTGCCGCAAGGTGCGCGAGTTAACACAAGTTCAATTAGCGAACGCCGGAGCGCAAGTAGCGCGTGTGAACGATCACTTATCTTTCGCTTGCCGCTTCTTTATTTTTGTGCGCGCATAGACATATGATACATGGAAAAAAAGACAATTCTTTTCTCTACAAGTTGATATAAAAATTATAAAAATATCTCTAATGGTTCGTGAGATATGAGTGCCGCAAGGTGCGGGAGTTAAATACAAGTTCAATTAGCGAACGCCGGAGCGGAAGTAGCGCGTGTGAACGATCACTTATCTTTCGCTTGCCGCTTCTTTATTTTTGTGCGCGCATAGACATATGATACATGGAAAAAAAGACAATTCTTTTCTCTACAAGTTGATATAAAAATACTAAAAATATCTCTAATGGTTCGTGAGATATGAGTGCCGCAAGGTGCGGGAGTTAAATACAAGTTCAATTAGCGAACGCCGGAGCGCAAGTAGAGCGCGCACCGCTTCTTCATTGCGCGCATAGACATATGATACATGGAAAAAAAGACAATTCTTTTCTCTACAAGTTGATATAAAAATTATAAAAATATCTCTAATGGTTCGTGAGATATGAGTGCCACAAGGTGCGGGAGTTAAATACAAGTTCAATTAGCGAACGCCGGAGCGGAAGTAGCGCGTGTGAACGATCACTTATCTTTCGCTTGCCGCTTCTTTATTTTTGTGCGCGCATAGACATATGATACATGGAAAAAAAGACAATTCTTTTCTCTACAAGTTGATATAAAAATTATAAAAATATCTCTAATGGTTCGTGAGATATGAGTGCCGCAAGGTGCGGGAGTTAAATACAAGTTCAATTAGCGAACGCCGGAGCGCAAGTAGAGCGCGCACCGCTTCTTCATTGCGCGCATAGACATATGATACATGGAAAAAAAGACAATTCTTTTCTCTACAAGTTGATATAAAAATTATAAAAATATCTCTAATGGTTCGTGAGATATGAGTGCCGCAAGGTGCGCGAGTTAACACAAGTTCAATTAGCGAACGCCGGAGCGCAAGTAGCGCGTGTGAACGATCACTTGTCTTTCGCTTGCCGCTTCTTTATTCCTGTCCGCGCATAGACATATGATACATGGAAATGAAGACAATTCTTTTCTCTACAAGTTGATATAAAAATTATAAAAATATCTCTAATGGTTCGTGAGATATGAGTGCCACAAGGTGCGGGAGTTAAATACAAGTTCAATTAGCGAACGCCGGCGCGCAAGTAGCGCGGGTGGACGATGTCATTTATTCCGTGCATCGCTGCCGCTTCTTTATCATTGTGCGCGCATAGACAAATGATACATTGAAATGAAGACAATTTACTCCTCTACAAAATGGAGAAAAAAATTTGAAATTATCTCAAACGTTCCGTGAGATATGAATGCCGCAAGGTGGGTAACCCCAATCATTTTTGAGAAAAGGTTTGATATTTCCGACAGATAGCTTGCAGTTTCTTTAGTTTTTCGTGCGCATTTACAAATGACACATTGGACTGAAGCTCGTTCTTCGCTCTTTACAATCATGTAAATGATTTGATCCCCACCCCCTTCCAAAATTGTATATAGTGCCAAAGAAGGGGTGGGGGTTCATGATGCGGCTTCAGTTGAACTTCCACGGACAGCTCACATTGACTTTCTCTGTCTCTGTTACGAAATAAAAAAAGAAAAATTTATTTTTATAAATGCTTGTACAATATAATCAACAAATATATAAGTATAACAATAATCACCTTCAAAGGTGCGAATAACAGCTTTATAGAACCTAACAAGGTCTAGAGTTCAGTCCACACTTCTACTTCTTTTTTCTTTCTTCAATTATCTTCATCCCCATCTTCCTCTTCCCTCTCTATCATACTGATATAGGCTTTACAGAAATCTTGTGATGTGTGGTATAGGCGGAAACATGGTTCTACACACAAAGCAACATTGCAGTCTAGACACTCGAAACAAGACTCTCTTCCTACTCTTTTCTTCTTTCTTGCTGGCTGGTTGGCAGCTGCCGCTCCACGCCGCAAGAGTTCACGTCTGGCTTTAGAACATACAACACAGGTGCGTGACAAATTCTTCTTTCTTCCTACAGGCTCGATCTTTGAAGGAAAGTGACGGCCATGCAGGCGTACAATACTGTCGTCGGTCGTACATCGCCGACCCCGGGGACGTCTGCCGAGAGATGCAACCTTATCTCTGTCGGCAAATGTTATGATGTGTTGAACTATTTCTTTTCTAAATTCTCTGTTTGTCTTTAGTGTTTTATCTTTGGAGAGTTCTTTGTACAGAACGTAGGCATTCAAAAGAGCAACGTTGAGGATATGAAACCACACACGCTTCCACCACTTTAGAGTTTTCATCTTGAACGGTGTGTACGACAACATCTGACCGGCCCGGTCGACGCCACCCATGTACTTGTTGTATTCATGAACGATCCGAGGTTTTGTAATTGGTTCTCCAGTCACCCTGTTCTTCCTTCCCGACTCGACATCTTCCGTGTCCTCAACAGTGGACATAAGCAAGACTGACTTTCTGTCCTCATACCTGACGATCAGAAGTTCTTTGTTGTGTTGCTGCAACATAGAACCTTTCACTGGTTTCTTCGTTTTTCTCTTCAGTTTGACTGGGATTCCGCTCCTATTTCCTCGCAAAGTCCCCGTCGCACCGAAACCACACTTCCACAGATTGATGTACAATGTCACAGATGAATAGAAATTGTCCATGTAAACATGATATCCCTTCCGAGAGTAATCTTTGACCAAATCCATGACCAAATCATACGTTTTCCCTCCAATAGAAACTTCGTTGGTTCTTCCAGTGTAGAGTTTGAATTTACAGACGTATCCATTGTGCGAGTCACACAACATGTAAGCCTTGATGCCATACTTCTTAGGTTTGTCAGGGTTGTAAACCTTGAAGCTGAGGTTGCCTTTCCAAGGCACCAATCCCTCATCAACTGAGATATGTTGATGCGGTATATAAACTCTTGAGAACCGATGTATGATGCGGTTATACAATATTCCAAGTTTATTGAGTGGGGAAAACTGTGGTGTGTTTCGTCCTGGCATTGTACTGTTATCAGATAAGTGAAGAAACGTGAGCAACAACCAAAACCTGTCTCTAGGCATACACTTTGGGAAGAAAGGCGTCGAGGTAACATCACTAGTCGACCAATACTCTGAAAAGTTCCTCTGTACAACTAAGGACATGGCGATAGTCATCGCTACGAATACTTTCATTTCCTCAGCATTCGTATCCTTCCACTGGCGCATTCTTGACTTGGGCGGGAGGACCTCGTCGTCGCATTCTTGGTGAAAGTATCTATTGGTTTCCGTTGCCATTAATCCGTAATCATCTTCTTGTAAGAACATTTCGAAATAGTCAATAGGTTTTGGTTGCTCAGGCAATTCTTTGAACTGTCCCAGCCCAGTCTGTCCCGTAAAAGGCAGATCAACACGTCCACGTGGCCTCGGCCCGTCCTTCCAGTTTGCCGCAAAATCCCCCTCCCCTGTATCAGAGGTGTCACTGTCTTGATCATCCAAGTCAACGAACTCGTCAGTGGAAGAACCAGCAGAAGCTGCGCTCGCCGTAGCAGCTAGTATACGTCTTGCAATGTTCCTTATGTCTGGATCACTGTCCATGTCCGATACCAATCCATCACTATCACTATTCACATCACTATCATCAGTAGTTTCCATATCAGAAGTTTCATCAGCATGGACTTCGGAAGAGAACTCGTCGTCTGAAGCATACGGCCCCCCATAGTTCCGAGTCCTCGGTCTCCTTCCTCTAAATCTTGGCATCTTCTATATCATCTGTAATAGATTGAAACAGATTTAGACATGTGCAAGTAAGAACAACTCAGGAGCATTTTACAGAGAAAATCAGTGTGAGCCTCATGGACATTCATTTGCCGTCATTCCAAAGTATTTGAAACAATCACACCATCGGCGCCGACGGCACCAAAGGCAATGGTAAAATTCACATATTTGGACGTTTCATGACTGTCCCGGCTAACCCCGGTTCTTTTATTCATACGACTCCCCAAAAGTCGAAAACCTGGGCTTTCTTCTGACTTCCTAGGCGACGAGTTGGCGAGTCGCGAACGAAACAACCATCTACGTCAGGGAAGCTCTGATTGTCAGTTGTGGATTACAAAAGTTTTGCAACTTTTGATAGGTTCCACGGACCTAACCGCCGCAGCGTCGCGGCGAAACCCAAACAAAATTGCCGATGTCAAAAAAAGGACATCAACACATTTTGCGGGGCTTCTTGCATCTTTATTTCTCTTTGCGCATATACATATGATATACCAAAATGATGGCACTTTTATTCTCTTTCCAACGATATATCGTGTGTTAGAGCGCGCCGCTTGGTTAGTGAAATATCAAGCGCGAAAGTACATACTTTTGCGGCCTTTATAGTATAATTATTTGCATGGGCGGACATACAAATGATATGCCAAAATGAAGGCAATTTCATCCTCTTTCCAACGATATCTCATGTGTTAGAGCGCGCCGCTTGGTTAGTGAAATATCAAGCGCGAAAGCAATCTCTCGGACTTTGTGTTCTGAAATCCGAGGCACTGGGCAACGTTGCCCATGAAATTGGTTGTTCTCGAATGGAAGGACCTCGCCCGACATATAAGGAAAATGTTTCAGACCTCGGAATAACACCGAAAATAGTTTTTGAATTTCACTAAACATGATATTGATTTTGAAAGTTTGGGTGCTAAGGGTCAATTTTTCCCATGGTTTGCGGCGAGGCCCGCACTAGAAATAGTGAAAATTCTCGAATGAATGTTCCGAGCACCCTCGATTTTTCATGGGAAAAATTCCCACAAACGTTCCGTCCCTCTCGGGAGAAAATTCTCGGTCTCCGAAAAAGTTGAATAAGTCAAAAACCGATTGCTTCGCGTCAACAACATTTATACCGCAGATAGAGCCCCGACTTTTCCACCTCTCCAATAAGTCACTTTTCACAAATAAATTTTTTTTATTTTGTTATTGACGAAAACGGTTTTATGTAAATATTTCAATAATTAGTAACTTCTCCTTTCTTCCAGGGACGTGAAAGGGTAGACATTGACACTCAAAGTTTGGACATGTGCAGTTTCAGCAAATGGCATCACAAACAAAAATGTTCACGCAGTTCTAAAAAACCCGAGTGCAGCCGAAATTTAGTGGGAAATTTTTCTCACGAAAACGACTACAGTCGGAAAAAGCGTCTCGATCATGACAATATTTCTGTTTCCGAGTTATAACTTTTTAGGCAGAACTGGAAGCAAACTTTCGCTTCGACAGTTTTTAGCTTTGGGGGCTAAGGGTAAATTTGTACCATGTCTCGTGGCGAGGCCCGCACTAAAAATATTGAAAATCCTCGAAAGAAAACTCCGAGTACGCTCGATTTTTCATGGGAAAAAAGTCCATACCTCACGGCGAAGCTCGGAAGTGGTCAAAATCTCCGGCCTTCGTCATAACCCGAGAGTGAAAGTGGCCCAAAAAAAGCCCATACCGCCGGGTGGTCTCGGAAAAGTAGAACAAAAGCACGATCGTGCTCAAAACCCGATAGTGTGAATGTGGTCATGGGACAACTTTCCCATTACATCATGGCGAGACCCGGGACAAAATTTCCGATGGCCGGAAGTGGTCAGAACACTCGGACGTCCCTTTCGTCATGGGAAAACGTTCCCATTACCTCATGCCGAGACCCGGAAAAAAATTTCGATGCCCGGAAGTGGTTCGGAACCTCTGACGTCATCGCAACCCGATCATGTAAGTTTGGTAATGGGACAAGTTTCCCATTACGTCATGACTAAAAACCGGAAAAAATGTTTTATGTCAAAAAGACCTACACACATTTTGCGGGGCTTCTTGCATCTTTATTTCTCTTTGCGCATATACATATCATATACCAAAATGATGGCACTTTTATTCTCTTTCCATCGATATATCTTGCTTTATAGCGCGCCACTTGGTTAGTAAAATATCAAGCGCAAAAGCTTTTTTTTTGCGGCCTTCATAGTACAATTATTTGCAACTGCGCATATACAAATTATACACCAAATTGAAGACAATTTTATTCTCTTTCCATCGATATATCATGTTTTATAGCGCGCCAATTTGTTATTGAAATATCATGCACGAAAGTCGAAAACTTTTAAATATTTTTAGTACAATTATTTGCAACTGCGCATATACAAATTATACACCAAATTGAAGACAATTTTATTCTCTTTCCATCGATATATCATGTGGTAGAGCGCGCCACTTGGTTAGTGAAATATCGAGCGCGAAAGAACACATTTTGTTTGCTTTTGCGGCTTTTTGCGGCCTTTATAGTGCAATTATTTGCAACTGCGCATATACAAATTATACACCAAATTGAAGACAATTTTATTCTCTTTCCATCGATATATCATGTGGTAGAGCGCGCCACTTGGTTAGTGAAATATCGAGCGTGAAACAACACATTTTGTCTGCTTTTGCGGCCTTTTGCGGCCTTTTGTGGCCTTTATAGTGCAATTATTTGAAACTGCGCATATGCAAATTATACACCAAATTGAAGACAATTTTATTCTCTTTCCATCGATATATCATGTGGTAGAGCGCGCCACTTGGTTAGTGAAATATCAAGCGCGAAAGAACACATTTTGAAATATTTTTTAGTACAATTATTTGAAAACTGCGCATATACAAATTATACACCAAATTGAAGACAATTTTATTCTCTTTCCATCGATATATCATGTGGTAGAGCGCGCCACTTGGTTAGTGAAATATCAAGCGCGAAAGAACACATTTTGTCTGCTTTTGCGGCCTTTTACGGCCTTTATAGTACAATTATTTGCAACTGCGCATATACAAATTATACACCAAATTGAAGACAATTTTATTCTCTTTCCATCGATATATCATGTGGTAGAGCGCGCCACTTGGTTAGTGAAATATCAAGCGCGAAAGAACACATTTTGGCTGTTTTTGCGGCCTTTTGCGGCATTTTGCGGCCTTTATAGTGCAATTATTTGAAACTGCGCATATGCAAATTATACACCAAATTGAAGACAATTTTATTCTCTTTCCATCGATATATCATGTGGTAGAGCGCGCCACTTGGTTAGTGAAATATCAAGC
Organism: Steromphala cineraria; assembly: GCA_916613615.1. Taxonomy (NCBI): domain Eukaryota; kingdom Metazoa; phylum Mollusca; class Gastropoda; order Trochida; family Trochidae; genus Steromphala; species Steromphala cineraria. The sequence goes on along the minus strand of OU744734.1, from coordinate 25,730,507 downwards.
GCGAAAGAACACATTTTGAAATATTTTTTAGTACAATTATTTGAAAACTGCGCATATACAAATTATACACCAAATTGAAGACAATTTTATTCTCTTTCCATCGATATATCATGTGGTAGAGCGCGCCACTTGGTTAGTGAAATATCAAGCGCGAAAGAACACATTTTGTCTGCTTTTGCGGCCTTTTACGGCCTTTATAGTACAATTATTTGCAACTGCGCATATACAAATTATACACCAAATTGAAGACAATTTTATTCTCTTTCCATCGATATATCATGTGTTAGAGCGCGCCACTTGGTTAGTGAAATATCAAGCGCGAAAGAACACATTTTGTCTGCTTTTTGTCAACAATTCAACAGAGAAAATACATGTTTTCACGGGGCTCGCTGTCTGCGCCAGTTAAACCAATTTTCATAAAACAACGGCGTTTAGCGAGGCGCGGAAAATAATTACGAGCAATCCGGGAGCCGCCAAAACTGCTTGCAGTAAATTTTTGCCTTCTCGTGAAAGTTAGAGTCCGGACTCCGGATTTCGCCTAGAGGGCTTGCGCGCCAGTTTATATTTGGCACGGAAATATACCGCTCCCCGCATCGTAAGGGTTAAAGAGTAGTAAACCGTTTCCCCGTATATATGTATGCAATACAGACAAATTACATCAGCCTGGTTCGCATTGGTTTGCTGTCGTAGTTTTAGAACGTGGATATGTAGAAGTATTTGATTCCTACGCTATTAATCCAGCATTGTACTGGTCTGACATCAGGGTTTTCATAAGACGATTCGGGAATGTGAAATATGTTCGTAATAGACAGAGGCTACAAGGCTTATTCAGTACCACGTGCGGCATGTATTGTCTTTATTATGCTTATCATAGGGTGCGGGGTATTGAAATGAAGAAAATATTGAAACACTTTACTAGTAAATACAACGTGAATGATAGACTTGTGACATCGTGGTATAATAGGTGGTCAAAAGTTCAGCGAAAGTGAAGGTCGGCAGAATTCCATAATATTTTGCCCATCGCTGCTCTTTACCACGGCGTGCGTGAGCTCTAGAGAGAGAGAGACATGATCGAGTACAAGTGTACCCTGTGCTTCGCGGAAAGGATATAAAAAGGTGTGACGGACTGTACCCAGTGCGTCATTCGCGATATCGCTATGGCTTACGGTGGACGTGTGTACAAGGACTGTTGCGGCTATGACCTGCAACACGACGCCGCAGTTGACAGCAGAGATCCCTTGCTGGGTGTTAAAGTCGCGCTGCCGCGATATAGAAATGCATGCACGCGCAATGACACTTTTAAAAACTGGCCCCGTCAGATGATTCAGAAATCTCACGACCTTGCCGTGAAAGGATTCATATATACCGGCCAACACGATAAAGTGGAATGTTTTTGCTGCGGTATATGTCTGAGTGACTGGCTATCGGATGATGACATTGCCGTGGAACATAAACGCTTGTCCCCGGAATGCGCATTTGTAAAAATGACTTCACTACTGGACGATTATATGTGATTTCCACCTGTTTGAAAAAAATAACAAAAATGAATTACTGTCCATTCAATAAAGTATAATATTGTGCTGTAATCTTTCTTTTTCAATAGTTTATAGAAATAAATTCGAGTTGAGCGAAAATTCATGATGTCTGTTGTTTTTTTTTCAGTTTTATGTATGCCGTTAATTCTCAATGATAGCGTGAGGAAAAAAGTTCAGGATAGACAAATCATATTGATAATGTTTTAAGCATAAAATCACTACCAAGTGAAATAGATTTGATGTCTTTTCTGAAATATGGTTTGTCTGTCGCGCGCACACACACACATAGATTTCTTTGTATAGAGTAAGTTTATACATCTGGTCTCGTCTAGAATATTTCATGTCATTTAAATGGCACGTATTTACTCGATGAATAATCTAGTATTGGAAAAACAGCATTTTTTGTTCCTTCAAGTTAATGTATACACGCGTTAAAAAAGAAAGGATACATTATGGTTTATCTGCCGTTTGTAAAGAGTAAGTTTTTAAAATCAGATCTCGTTTAGAATGTTTCATCACATTTAAATGACATGAATTTCCCCGATGTATAATAAAGTTTTGAATAAAAAATAAAAAATTTTTTTTTCCCTTAATGTAAATTTTACATTTATACTCACGTTGAAAATAAAAGGTACATTAGTCGTGGCGGTAATTATAGACACTGTTGAAGAGCATTAAACACAGATATGATCAGTAGACCATATAATTGACGTGTGATAAAAGAGAAATCGCAGGGATCAATCGGCGGTCAACCAGTGGTCAGGGTTTCACGGGACTGTCCACCGGCGAACAATAGGATTACGTAATATTACGTAATTCTTTTGTTTGATATACCGTTATTGTTAAACTACTCCAGTCAGCGCTAACTGAAATGTTTATGAGGTTGCTGCTGGCACTCCGGCCTCATAGCCGCTGGTGTCTATTACGTCATCTCAATCAAACCGTCCCATTCTAACAAACTGAGCAGGAAGCTTGACATGTGAACATACCTGTAGTTACTAAATAATCGGTAATATATTTAGTTTTTGGCGATTTGACTAATTCGTAAGGTGCATTGGCACATGTGCAAATTGACAAATAGCATGAACTGAATTGAGCTTGATTGAATTAAGAATACGGGAAAACAACCAGTTGAATATATGTTTGAAAGGTGCATGATAAAGTCCCGGCACAGCTGTCAATTTGATTGGTCCACAACAACTTATCAAAAGCCAGAAAAAGGTGTAACTCCCTAGGGTCAAGCAGGAAAACATAACACTGTGTCCATCTTCCTATATTGGTAATACGATAAAATAATAAACAGCCTGATGGACAAGTCAAAACAGTATTAAACCTATATCGTTCATTCCCTGAACATAAACATCTTACCATTCGTAGTGACTCTCTCTTGAGATGCAAACTTCTTTTCTACAGTTGCAAGTGCAGCCTTTGAAGAGATCAGATCAGATTTAGATAACTCCAACTGCCAACTCAAGTTAGTAACCGCCCTCTCGAGTCGGAGGATGTCATCCAGCATGTTACCAGACGTTACCAGAGCAAATGGTACTTTAATCGCAGAACCACTTTCTGAAACAGTGGCCTTTGGCACCTGACTCAAAGTTTCAGTATTGAAACCATTCATATGTATGACGAGACACATTCCAGTGATAAGAAGCAAACTTCATTTTGATTCGTTTCAAAGAACACTGTACGTGTGTATCTCTCTGCGTGTATCTGTAGCCTATACATATATGTGATAAAAGTGTGAAACTAATCAGGTATTACATTTCATCACCTAGACATCATACAAACATTGATTTCGAAAGTTGATCATCCTTCATATCAGATGTTCACCACTGATTTTTAAACTTTGTGTATTCAAATTAAGAAACTCCTTTTAGACGTTCCCTAACGGGCCTATAGCACGGGGGGAAATAGGGTAATGTCAGGAAAATTAAATTAAACGGTTCTTATGAAAAAAAATGTATTTAAACTAAATGAAGCTGTGATGTATCAAATAATTTTTTTAGGGACAACTTGTCAATAGAAGACAAAACTGCGTGTTTTTCGTAAAGAACGTTTGATTTTTTCTCAAAAGAAAACACACCCTTTAGAACAGTGATTAAATAAAAAGTTCTAGATAACAATAAAATATTCATCAAATTATGAAAAAACAATAGCTTATACCTTTTAATTAAAGCGAACGATGTATTACTAATACAAGATCGATACAAAGATACTCTACATGCGATTTTGCTAAAATCTGCACATGACCATTTCAGTTAGCCTAAATACATGTATATATAAGATATGATAAACAAACCGTAGATAATTATTTCGATATATAGTGCTGTTTGATATGATACAAATTATGAAATATATTGATAGTTTGAGTGAGCACTGTTTATTTTAAAATCATCACATTTTCCATATGTGCACAATGCATTAGTAAAATATGATAAATACAAATCAAATACATAATAAATACCTTGAAAGTGACACTCAGCTGCTACATATAGGACATAATGGACCCAAGGAGTGCTAACATATACTACTAAATGTTGTCTTATTATCTTGTAACGAATGACAAGATATAGCCTAACTTAATAATAATGTGCATACTTATATTGCGCCTTTTCCACGTCCTAAGACATGCTCAAAGCGCTACATTATTACCCCGAAGGAGTGTAATTTCACAGCTGCTACTAAGCACTAATCACGACCACAAAGGTCAGTACATCTAATTTTCAGGTACCCATTCTAACAGCTGGGTTGACTGATTGCAATGTGGATGAAGTGCTTTCCCAGGGACACAGCACAGAATGAGATTCAAGTCACACATTTTAGGTGTCTCAACCGGGATTCGAACCCGGGTCTCTGGCGTGAGAGGCCAACATGATAACCACTACACCACTGTGCTCCAACTTAAGGCTAATAAATCCAAAAACAAATTTCCAGGGTACTTATGAATCGATACAGTCACACTTTCATTTTGATTGTAGAACCACTTTACATATAAGCTCACGGATCAACCATTTCATAACACACTAAATTAAAACATACATAAAATGTTTAAAATATACTACACAAAACTTATTGGGATATTTCAACATTTTGAAATGATGAATATCTTTGAACTTACAACACAGCCTTGTCGAATGTTGCTACAAACCAACCTGTTTGAAATACTTTTGAAGGGGCAGTGGCACGTTTAAAGGGGCAATTTAAGGTGATGTTAGGAAACTGAAAATGAATGGTTCAAAATGGAAGACAATGTATTTAAACAAAAGAAGCAGTCATAATTCAAATATAAAATGTAAAGTTCAACCATGCAATTCTTTTTATTTTACTCAGAAGGTGTTCACACAAAAATGTTCGCCAATGGGCTTTATGTGAATCTTTCTAATTTGTTCTCTGACTATGGATGATTGCTTTGTGTAATGGGAACTTTGACACTAATAAATAATACTAATAAAATAATGCATTTAGCCATAGCGTACAATGACATGTATCAGGGAAATTTTTGAAATATAAAATTTTCAAAAAACGTGTTTTAGCCCTTTGAAAGTGTTTCTGTCCCAATTTTCCCCTGAAGACATGAAAACAGATGTATGTCTGTCTCTGTGATATTTGGGGATCGAGTGAAGTTTTCCCAATCTAATCTGACATTGATTATCAAACCAGAAGATGCCGTAACGAACCGATACTTATGCCTGTGACACTTTGTAGTCAATAAATTCGCAAATCGTACAGTTACATCCCACAGTAGCAGAAAGGCATTAAGTATCGAACCTGATTATTCAACAGCAAGTATAATTCAAATAATTCTTGGTGTTCCACTTCTTTAACCATTCTAAAAGAAAACAAAACCCTATAATTTAAAAAAAAGAAGTCACATTTTTGCAAACTGTAAGCACTGTTTCAATGGTGTTAGTGTCAATCCACACCTGCGACTAGCTGCGTGTTTTCCTGATTGTTGTCAGATGTTACCAGAATATACTTTCACAGGTAGAAGTATTGTATATCACTTTCGGGTGTACACAAACTAAGACCTATCACTTAGGTGTAAAATGTATTGATTGATATCTGATGAAATCGCTGTTCGGGTTTATTTAAGCTGTGACGTATGTAAACGTTACAGTTTAAGGTTAAAGTACTTGATAATTAATATAAAGATATCAAGATATATAACCACAAAACAAAAAGTTTATAATCCTCTTTATGCAAAACTAAAATATAATGATGTACTGTAGGAATGCTTAGATAATCAGATTCAATCAATCATTATGTAAAATGTAGATTCTGTGGATAATATTTTCAAAGAAAATGTACATGTTGAAACTATAACGGCTTAACTTGTAACTAGTTTTCTTGTCTAAACTAAAACAACTCTTTTGCCCAAACTACATGTTAAAATTTAGCTTATGCAAGTCTAAAAAAAACATTGCTATATTGTTGATCTTCATAAATACATTAAATATCTACATGTACTTTTGACGTGAACATTTTCAGCAGATAATGTTAGTTAAATGCATAAGATTTATAAACAAAGTGATATCCAATTATTCTATTTTCTCTTTAATTCGATATATCAATACCGAAAGTTTACGTTTATGAAAAACAAATTGTCTCATGAAATTAGATTATCAAACATAAAGAAATATATTTTTTTATAAAGTTTCTTTGTGTGTATTATTGATATCTTAAAATCTGTGTGGAATTATACAGTTAATGCGGCGAATCTACAATAAATGTTTTTGCATCATAAACTGCCACTATAAAGTTGATATATTCTCACCTCCACTGGTTCAGTTACAGGATCTGACACTTCACTTATTTGGACAAATGTAACACATGGGCTTTTCGTTGAAGAGCTAGTTTTAGAGGAGCAAACATTTTTCTGGGTTTTGTTTTGATATATGAAACAAAATCATAAAAAGGGTTCTCTCAGATACCGTTTTTTATAACTTAGCCATTGAAATAGATGGCATAAAACAAAGTTTTAGTTTGTTGAAATTAGTTTTAGTTTAATCTTATGCATGTTGTGAGTTTGGACAAATGCCTGTATCTATCTCTACTATATATCTATAATTATATTGTACAATTGTTTTGAAAATTCCGAATTTGTTCCGAAAATAATATTTGAGTGAAATAATGTTTGTATTTCCTCGTTACTCTGTTATATATTTAATCATATTAATCACTGATCTACTTTCATTTTGGGATTATCAAATCCTGAGGCTTAACAGTCAATCTTTTATGACATAAAGGAGAAATGAACTATTTGGGTTGCATAAATAATAACACTAATGAGATTTTCTAGTTTTTGATAACATTTTTCAACAGACCTGTTTGTGATGAGTGAATCAGCAAGTTGAGAAAAACCAGTTTTAAACGTGATTTAAGTAAACTAGTCTCCAAAGGAGACGCTATCAAGTATTCTACGTCGTCCAAAACAAAATTCCATAACCTGACAGAGTTGAATATAAGTGTATCTGACAGGCGGAAGTCTTTTGAAAAGTATGGACATTTTTTTTCTTTCTTGAAAACATACTTTTGATTGTACGTCTCTTTAAACGCACATGGGGTACATAAATCGCAATTTAAAATTGTTAATGCACACAATTTTCATTTCAGTTTAAAATTGGTAAATTATGGATGTTATTGTAAAAAAACAATGTTGTCGATAAAATGCACCTTAATTGACATAATTTGGTGACGCATCATTGCTCTAGAACGTTTTAAAACAAGAACAAGGGTTCTATTTCCCTCTAATAGCTCGCCTAGTTAAGGCTATTCCTAATTGATGACTTTTTAAAATGCTTGTTTCTAGCAAACGTAAAAAGATAATGTTTCCAAATTTTGCATTGAAGTAGGTAGACTTCTAGAGAAACAATATAACTATCGTTCAGTCTTAACAACGATTTGTACTGAAGCGTTTCGTTTGAACACTAGTTTATCTTCTATTCTCATATCGAGCCTTTTATCAAAATTGAAAACGTTGGGTGCAACGTTTGTTTACACTGTAAGAACATGGTGTGAGTTAGTGAAATAGTGATTGTGATCAGTTTTAAGCCATGATGTGCTTCAGTACATGGACTTTTCTTGATTACAAGATTCAGGACTTAAGCTGAATAAAAATGTCCACTCTTCCCCCGACAGGATTTGAAAATAAAGAGTTTGTTTAATTTGGAAAAAACAATTGCTTTAAATCAGGAACATTACAATAGTCTATTACATAACAAAAAGCGGCGTATATGTATATAACATATCATCTAAGGTAGTGAAATCTGGAAAAACATATAACAAAATAACAAAAACACATTCGAAGACTAATTCACTATTAGAATATTTAAAAAAGAACTTACTTATTCTGAAATACTTACTACTTAATACTTACTTTGTATTATCAGTCAAATCGATATTACCCCTTGAATTGTGGACATTGTAACATCGTTGAATTGAAAAACAAAATCTGTAATAGTTTTAACAGGATTTGGCAATCAGGCCTAATTGACTGGGAGTTCATTTAATTTAAACGTGAGCGAGATGATAACCACTGTCTTTATGTCAATTTAAAATGTCCGATATGTCAAAAAAATATAGAAACATTTCATGACTTAATGAAATATTCCAAAAGGCACAGTTAAAAAACTAAAACTGAAAAATAATACATTTTTTCTTCTGTAATTCTTATACAATCATATTTATTTTGCTCACTTTCATTTAATTGTTATAATTTATATTTGAAACATTTTATTATATATTCTAAACAACACAGTTTAAAATTAAAAATAAAAGACAATTTCACCTTGTCATTCTTATTCATATTTGTTTTGCTCACTTTCATTTAATAGTTGTAATTGATATGAAACCTCATATTTAATGTAACAGAATTTAATGCACTTCCTCATTACATGTACCTTCATTACATACTCATTATACTCTATAAATTCTCTATGAAACGTTGGCTTCCTTCACTTCTTTAAAGTTAACGTCATTAATTCTCATAACCTTATTAAGTAGGATTGAGTTCGAGGCACAAGTGAAACGTGCATTTACAAAGTGAACATAATTCTCACTGTATTTCACAATGGAATGCTCTCATCATTTACCTACGACATGAATATATTCAAAAGGTATTTTATCAAAGTAGCTTGTTCAACAAGACAAACATTGTTTCAAAGTCTGTCACTTTTTAAGCAATATTTTTTAAAAAGGGTTAAGTGAAATAGACATTTCTGAACATGTTTTTCAAATGATAGAATATGAATTTGGCCTTAATTGCTGTTCAACGACAACCAAAGAACAATAGATAGTAAAAGCGATATGTCTGGTTACTGATTAATGATATGCTTGTAAAATTCAAGCAATAAGAGCCCTTCACATAAATTATGCTCCATAAAACACTTACAAGGAAAGTGATGATAAGATTAAACAGGAAGTCTATTGTTCAGATGAACACCTGTTTCCTGTCTTTGAAAGTTGTCAATACTTTTATCCCATTGGCTAACTGTGGAACACATATATGTCTGTGTAGCTATAAAAAGTCGAGGACGGGTTCCGAGAGCATTCAGTTCACCCTTTCTGAAATATATTGTTGACTGACTTGAAGAACATGTTTTGCTTCCTAGTTTTCACTGTATTTCAAGCTGCAGTATCTTCAGAAACAGAAGTTAGTCAAGTATCAAAGCCAGGGACATCATGTGGTCCAATGATCGAGAATATCCTACGCCTTGAGAGAGCAGTCACAAACATGAGTTGGGAGTTGAAGCTCACTAAGATTAACTCAGAAACCACTAAAACTGACCTGGCCTACACGAAGACGGCTTTGAAATCAACCGAACAGAAGCTGGACTCTGCCATGTCAAAGTTATCCAATTTGACAGAGCAACAAGGTAGGTCTGGTTTTCAACTAATTTATTACCTTAATAAGGATGCTTTTCTAAAACATTGCTGTTTTAATTCTGCATATCACAAAAATCTCCGTCACATTTTGATCAAATCAAATTTTAATCAGTTTGCACAAATATTATCAACGGTGAACATATTGTTGGTAACAGTTTCCTTCATATCCTTGTAAAAGTATGTGTTTTTTGTCTGACATACCGTTATGAACCTGCAATATGAGAAATGGAAATTTCCATGTTTAACCTGAGTTATCACTCCCAAGCTTCACTCAGCTATTCAGGTCTGATTGGTGAATTCGCTCACTCTATCAATCAAGCAATAAGCTGAACTTCAATTGTCTGCTTTTAACCCAACCAAACCATTTTATCTTTCAACAAGGTTTACATATATTTCAAGAAATTATTGTTTACAAATAAATGTATTTTATGATAACAAATATCATTGGTAATATACTAATTTGTACATTGTTGTTGAAGATCCAATAAATACAACAAGAATTTTAAAAACTGATTTAAATCGTATTTCTGACTGGGCTGATGTGTGGCAAGTAAATTTTAATCCAACAAAAACTGAAACTATTTTGTTTTCCCGTATAGTTAATCCTACCGTGTCTCCACCTATAGAAATGAAAGGATATACAGTAAATGAAGTAAGCTTCCGCAAACATTTAGGTGTTTATCTGCAAAAAAAGATTGCTTTTGGAAAAGACAAATTGAAGAAATAATAAAAAAATGTCTATGGTTAATTGTTTAAGAAGTTTTAAATATAGATTAACAAGAAGAACACTTGAATGTATGTATACCTATTGGTAGTACCCCAAAACCCCTACAACTCATTTCCCCTACAGCTTATAACAACAAAGTTATGGTCCATTGCACTGCTAATCTCAAGCCTGATACCTCTGACAATAATGGACTGGCCCAGAACATAACATGAACATGACAGTTGGCAGTTTGATGTTTTAATGACATATACATAGCAATAGAGAGACATATATTTTTTCATATCATTATCATTAAATATCTTCAGTCTTTCACATGAAATCACATACATTCATTTTATACTTTATACTATATTACTATATATACATTCTTACATTTAAATATCTTCATTCTTTCATATGTTGTACTTAAACATTAAATATAATTATTTTTACAAATTAACATTTTGGCCGAAAGAGAATTGATACAGTTTTGCTTGTGGATATATTGAAATCCCCAGTTGCGGGTCCATTCATTTACTTTGATTAAGTTTTTTTGTAATATTTCTGCAGCTACCTGTTTATGTTTGTGACTGACCCAAATGGCCCCGTCGTCAGCGAATTGTGAGGTGTTCACCTGTTTGGGTAGTTTGTGAAATAGATCATCTATCATAATATTGAACAAGGTTGGTTATATGATACTTCCTTGTGGGGTTCCATTTTCTAAATTATAGTTGTCTGATATTTGATCTGTAAGACGAAAAGTTCTGTCTGACTAGACATAAAGTCGTTTATAAAGTTTAACATTTCCCCTGGTATGTCCTTTTTCTTAAGTTTTTGTATCAAGCCTCTTTTCCAGAGCATGCCAAATGCTTTATTAAAGTCTAGGAAGACTGCTGTAGTGAATTTATTATTTTGTTGAGCTTGTCTGATAGAGTGTCAGTTTTTTTTCTAAATTAACTAAACTAAAATAAACTAAAGTGTTGTTTCTGTGTTTGAAAAATCTTCTTCTCACCAGATAAGTTTTCTATCTTTAATTCATCTTTAATTTAATCCCTTCTGCTCAACCACTCGCACAAACAAATATACTCCATACTTAATATATATGCTTTTATATATGCTTTTATTCCTCCATAGGAGAGTACAAGGGAAATAGAGAAATGAGTAAGAATGTTTAAGATATTTACATAGTCAGTTCACAGTTTTCATTTTGACCACTGCTGATCAAATGAATGTGTCTCTTCTGCTCAACAACTCGCACAAACAAATATACTCCATACTTATTCACTTGTTAGGGCGAGTCTATCATAGAAAAGAAGAAGAAGAAGAAAGAAGAAAAATAATTTATTAAAGTGTCAAGCGATACAGTTGTAAAAGACAGTAAAACACATAACTTAAAACATCGCCCGGCCAACTTGGGCGTATTTGACACTAAGTTACTAAAATGTATACAAGTAAAAGCACTATGGTGTTAAAATATTATTGCATATATACATAGGTTTGTTACATAGGTGTAGAATACATATTTATGAGGTATTTTGTGAGAGTCTAAATCTAAACATTTATTTCATTAATGCGGCAACTGAGTAATTTAGTTTATGATGATTCATTAGAAATACGAGTTGATCGTTCGCCGAAAAATTGGTAAAAATTCTGATCTATGAGGAGTAATTCCAGAGAGGAGTTCGTATATCTGAATATAAAGTGCAAGTAGTTAGAAAATGAACCTCGTCTTCAAATACATTAGAGTTACAAAATTTACATAGATGATTTTCAAGTGGAGTTTTAGGTTTTGTAAAACGACCAGTCTCGATCTCTAAAGGGAGGGTGCCGCTTCTAAATTTAGCTAAATAGCCACGGAGTACTCTATCATTACAACATTTAATATAATCAGAAGTACAAAAATCACTCTTAAAACTACGATATGTCCTTAATTTATTTCCATTGACTTGCCCCCTATCATTCCATAATTGTGAACACCAACTGTTAATATCTATTTCTAAACGTTTATTAATTTGACCATGAAATCTGCACACAAAGGTAGATTAAGACTTTCAAATAACTTAACTACTGTACAATCCCAGGATTTAGGTACTGACAATGACCATTTATGTATACAATAAGGTAATCTATTTTCATTCACAAACCATATTCTTTTTCAAAAACGAGCAATTTCAATACCCTGATTAACTAAATTAGAAACCCATCCCATATCACCTCTCACTGCTAAATTTGGAGTCTTATTGACTACACCTAGGAAAATTCTACATGCGCGATGTAGAATAGCATTTATGCAGCTGAATTCCCTTGTACCCCAAATAGCTGCTCCAAAAGATAAAATTGGTTTTACAAGATTGTCGTATAAAGTTGTATATACCTCGTAATTCATACCCCCTACAGATTTGAATTTACTAATGATAACCCCCATTGCCCTGCTGGCTGACTCAGCAATAGCTTTAGCAGTGTAGTTCAGGTCCAAATGTTCTTCTAACCAAATACCCAAATATTTATAAGATTTAGCTACTTCAATACAATCCAATGTAAAACTAAAACTTGATTGTGTCATCGACTTATTACGATAATGTACAACTTTTGTCTTAGAAACATTTATCTGGATGCGCCATTTTTTACACCATTCACTTACACAATCCAGCATACGTTGGAGTGAATATTCATCAGGCGCTAACAGTGCAATGTCATCAGCATTACAAAAGAAGACTAATCATATTGGTGTCTATATTTATACCACATCTTAATTCGTTAATTTCACTAAGTCAAACTAAGTCATTAATAAACACCGAGAATAGTGATGGCGACAAAACGCAGCCTTATTTTACACCGCCATGAACCTCAAAACCGTCGGACATATATCCGTTAGCAAAAACGCGTGATTGGTTGTTTTCATATAAGGATTTTACGGCCGAGAAAAATTTACCATTTATTCCTAATTTAAGCCGCTTGTACCAAAGGCAATGTCGGTTTACGCGGTCGAATGCTTTCAACGCGTCGCTATAGCAGACATACGTAGGGAGATTTACAGACTTGCGGTTTTTTATGATCGAGAAAAGAGTGTAAATATGGTCGGTCGTGCTACGTTTACTTCTGAAACCGTTTTGCTCCTCTGCTAATAAATTGTTAGATTCTAGCCACGTCGAGAATCGCGTATTTAATATATCCGCGTAAATTTTGCAGGGAATAGATAAAAGTGAGATTTTGCTATAACCCATGTGGTCGCGAGCATCCGTGTCGGGTTTTTTAATAGGATAAATTAAACTTTGTCGCCAAGCACTAGGACATGTGCTGTTCTCAAAACAATGTGATAAATACGTAATAATATATCAATACAATGAGTGTTTTTCAAAGCCTCTGCTGGGATTAAATCTAAACCAGCTGATTTGCCACATTTTGCTTTATTAATGGAAGTTATAACCTCACTACGAGATATAGGGATATTTAATAACTCAGAGTCTACATCATTTTCAAAAGACACTAAATTGTTTGAGACACTGTCTGTTACGCGTTGCAAGTGATTATCATCAAATTGATTGCTAACGTCACCATTATATAATTTACAAAAATCGGTCTTCCATTTTTCCACAACAGCAATGTTATCAGAGACAACAGCCCCGTCTTCAACAACCTCCAAGGGAATAGAATTATGCCTATCATCAGCAATACCTATTTTCCCAATAGCCTTCCAAAAATGCCTCGAGTCCTTATCTCTATATTTATCCAACAATTTCTGCTGCTGTTGTTTCTGATAAGATCTTTTTTTGACCGTAGCATTTTATCAAACGCTTTAAGTGCCGAAGTGTAATCATATTTCCATTGTCTTTTCGAAATGGTGACTTACATTTTAACCATTCACGTTCACATTTAGAGACAGTGTCCAATTTATCTTGTAGACTATCACACCAGTAAGGTTTATATCTAGACTTACATTTAACACCATTTACAGTACATTTATTACGAGATACTATACCAACTTTATCAAGCTCAACATACATACAGTTCAAGAACTCACCATAAGCTGTATTAATAGCATTTTGTGCACTCAAAATACTTTCGATCTTACAGATCGTTTCATTTAAACGGGAAACACACTCTTCATTTTCCAGAAAATCACCTTGAATCTTATTTTGGTTATAGCGTTGATGTTCATTATTCAGATCGTTAGAATGAGAAATGCCAGTTTCGCCCTATGCATGGATACAGGTAAAGAGAGTCCACAGAGTAAAACCGAGTGATCAGGCACCACGTCAGGAACGATAGATCCATCGATTTGAATAGACATCTTAATCACTTTAAAGTCAGTAAAACGGGATATATCCTCATGTGAGGTTACCATATAGTCCACAACTGAGCACCCGTTTTTATATAAGTGTAGTCTTGTTGACCAACCCGACCATTGATCATACATAGATTTGAGTCTACAAGAAAATCAATAAATGAAGCACCGTGACCATTTAGTGTTGTGTCGATCACCTCACGGTCAGTTATAATGTCCACTCCTTCGATGAAATCCTGTTCGCTACCCACACATGCATTGAAATATCAACATATACACGGTATGCCGTGGTTTTGGAACATAAAATACTTCTCATTAAGTTCGTTGAAGAAAGTGTCCACATCCGTACTTATTCACTTGTTAGGGCGAGTCTATTATACCAGAAGGGTAACTGGCTGTGTTGATTTAGCAACCTGTAGGGGAACTGGGCTGTAGGGGTAATATGTTGTAGGTGTTTTGGGATATAATCTACCTATTACATACTCCACATTTTGACTATTATTGCCATATATGGGATAATTGTACAAAGGAACAATCTACATTACTTGAAACTTTACAATTAGATGCACTACGAACAATTTGTGGAGCAGTGAGAGGGACTAGTCATGATACAATATACAAAGAAACTGATTTTATACCATTAACAAAACATACAGATAACAAAAAATTTACGCTATACTACAAAATGATAAATATAACTCCAAAATACTAATCGGATCTTATTCCAGAAAATGTTTCAGATATAAGCTCATACAATCTTAGAAATACTCAAAGTGTACGTACAATACGTTGTCATACGGAGACGTATGCCCGCTCCTTTTTACCAGACACCATACGTTTATGGAATAATCTACCAACGGAAATACGGAACTCTCAAACAATAAACTCATTCAAAAATCAATTACAGACCAAGCAAACTAATGTTTTCTTTGACAAGAATTTCGGAACCAGATCTTGCCAAATTATCCATACCCGGCTCAGATTGGGTTTGGTGACTTAAACTCCGATAAATTTAACAGGTATATTTCAAACAATTCAACTTGTTCTTGCGGACATCTATGGGAAGATTCTCTCACTATTTCCTTTTCTGCTCTAATTTCAATCTATTACGATCAGATACATATTCTTACAAACATGATTTTGATGTATATACCATTCTATACCCTTCAAAAAAAGAAACGCATAGTATATTTTGAAATTTTAGACTTCTGTAAAAACGAATATAACACTTACACTGTCATATTTCTTCTCTGAACGTAATCCTTACATGATTATTTACCACTTTTGTGTAAAAACGGATTCGATTTCGATCTTTAAAGAAGCAATTGAAAACTTTTTTTTAAAACCTCTGCTTAGGAAAATCTATAAAGCAAACACGCCATTTGGAAGTAATTACTAACAATAGGTAAATATGATTTCAATGTATTTATTCTTTTAACATGAAATAAGGATAAAATTAAACAATGTCAAAGTGGAGAAAATAGGAAACATCGCCGTACTTCAAATTAAAACTTCAGTTTCAAAATCTGCTCTCATTTTATATATAGAGAATACTAAACGACGTTCAGTTTAATACCATATTTATGAAACGAGTGGATGGTATTTGTATTTAACGAGCGAAAGCGAGTTAAATGCCAATACTATCCACGAGTTTCATAAATATGGTATTAAACTGGACGGAGTTTAGTATTTTATTTATTACACTCTTTAAATTAATGATAAAAAATTAAAATTATGTCAATTCTCGTAGTTGTGCGTAGGAATACAATTCTTACAATGGAGGCATATATGAACAAATAGGTCATGAGTAAGTCCGTTAATAACAGCTTTCATTTTGAACAATACAAATGGAAAACTCTCATTCAATTATCTTTGTGTTATAGTTCATACAAACGAAAATTGTGGAGTTTAAAAAAAACATATCTCGCTGAATTGTGCGAATGAACGTTATATTAGATTGTTTGAATGAATGTCAAGTGATTGTGACGTCATCGGAATGTGCGTCTTCAAGCGCTAAGTTTGAGCGTTAGTGCCAGTGGGAGGAACACTGTCCTTGTTTGCGATCCACAGTGAGGATAAATTTGGTAATACCCTCTTCAATCAAAATTTCATCTTAATTCTAAAACAAAAAGGACCGTTGCGTTGAACGGTGAGCTCGTCATTGAGTTGCCAAACGCTGCTAGGAGCTTGGGGTTGCAAGGGAGATAACTCTAAAAAAAATAGCGTTTCGACGAATTTGAACTTGTTGCCGATAGAGATAACATTGCTAATGTTAACGGTATCACCAAACATTGGGCTGCTTTATCGAAATTTCTGAAGTACTGTCGCTGACATTTCAAGAATCGACCGTAATCGGAAGGGATGGCCTTGCCAGATCTACTATCGAATGCCGATTTGATTCCGAGGTCGTGTTTACATTTGTAGACGAATGTTGTGGTGGTATCTCTGATTCTTTGCATTGTTTCTCGGACATTGTAATCATTATTTATTTAACAAATAAACACGTTGTTAAAAATAATTTTACTTTTATCTCGTATATTTTTCGTTCGGACTGAGAACCATATTCTTAAGTCGCAATTTTGATTGACATCATCAACCAATATCTCGGCAGGAAAGTAGTTCCGGATGCGATCGCTTTCACGTGCAATGTTTCACAACAGTGTTGAAAAACATGTCATTGTTTCACAACTGCAGTATCTTCAACGAGAGTGTAATAAAAGAGTGATCATTAGGGCACAATATTTAGTCATATTTAGTCGTTTTCTCCAGGCCCATTTTCGACAAAATGAAGCCAATATTTGTCAGACAAAGAGTGCTATCAAAGCCAAAATTATCTCCATCCGGGTCATGCACTTGCGTCATCGTCTCCCCTCAGCAATACAGATTACATAAAAGATACATGTTTTGTGAAAGAAAAGTCGACAAAACTTTAGGGAGCAGTTTCCCTGACGTGGATATTCGACCAAGAGAGCTAGTTATCGGTCCTGTTTTAAGAAACTTCAAAATGTTCAATCGCCGTCAAAGGTATTTTAAAACTCGGAGGATTAATTTTGTAATCTTTAGTAAAGTCTGGTTTGGTGATCAACCTCACTATCATCCAAAATTGTGAAATGAAAAACAGCGTTTCGCAGTATTGTTTACTTTCTGAAAATTAAAATTTGGCCTATAATTTTATTTGAAAGGTCAACAGAGTTGGTTGAGAGGGTGTTGTAAAGTATCTTTCTATAATAACCACGCAAGGTCTGCTTAATTCGTTGTTTTAAGAGATTTTGACTGATAGTCTTAACATCAACAACATTCACGAACGTCAAATGCAATAAGTCTTTGGTCTGATAGGGGGAGTTTTCAAGCATGAGAGGGTTTAAAACATACAGAACTCCGCTTGGTCTACGTCTATGTCAAGATCAAGGTCAAAATCCTGCACTTACTCCCTCAAACACAAGATCAAAACCCCTTTATAACGTAAATGTTATGAACTTTATAAACGTGCATGTCAACGTCATATTACGTTTTGGACTCTTCAGCATCGGTCGATCACAATACGGGAAGGGTGAAGATGAACTTTGTAAAGGAGACATTTTTACCTTTTGCATTTATTGCCAGAAATATGTCAATCAAGAATTGCTCTATATTATAACAAAACAATAAACTGACTTTAGCGCCAAATTTTTGATAAATAACACACAAGAACACATCAAAAACTGATGTCAACTTGTGTGCCAATACTTTGTCTACAGCCTTGTTAAATTTCACATTCTTACCATTGAAATTATGTGATATTTTTGCTCTCAACTAAATCTTAATATATTCTAAGAAAAATGATTCATGCGTTTCTATTTTTGAAGAGTATATATGGTGATCAATATTTAAGCGAAATAATAAATCAGAATATTCTTGAATCTGTCCATACATTTATACAAGACTCACAACGTTTAAAGTAATTGTAAACGCCTAACTTTAAATATTATAGAACTCCTATATGTTATATATCTTGTTGATTATAAACCACTTATTATTGTGCCTTTTGTCGGCCTATGAATGAATGAATGAATGAATGTCTTTATTTCCTCCAGGATTAATCGAAGATTACAAAGATAAAACATCAATTATTTACATACATGCACAGAGAATAGTTACATAGAATATTTAAGACATTGCAACACAGATTACACAATCAAAAATAGGTCGTCAAAGCATCCTTCATTTCAAATACATAGTTGGAAAATGCACGTATAATAATTTCCCATGAATTGTCATTTAAGCCTGGGATGTCTAGTTTGGCTCCACAAAACAGTGCAAGAGCATCATCATCATGTAACATTTCAATATTTACAAAAGTATCTACGTCAAGTTGGTCAAGTAATGCCATATAGAAAGTGTTTCGTTTATACATAAAGAATTCACAATGTAAAATGATATGGGAATCATGGTCAAAACAGTGCTTTGAACAAAATGTACATTCCTTTGAAAATTTTGCTTTTGAACCTATTTGAATAATAAGTTGTAGTTGGGCTTTACATTCTGGAAAGAGATCTATTAAACGATAAAGTCTATGAATACACAGTGTTTGGTGAATTACAGCATATCTGGACATATCTTCTCTTATGGAGAGTCTCAATTTCCACTGATACTCTTCATAAGAGAAGATATGTTTAACAACTATTCTGCGCCACACTTCCTTTGATGGAAAGATTCCAGTTTGTACATAATGTTGTATATATTTAAGCAGATCATATTTTTGTGCTGTACATAATAGCGTGTTGCAGATACTGCGTGAGTTTGTACATACATTTATGTGGGTTGTTAAAAATGCACAAAACAAGGTTTTCGTTGATGAATAGCAACAATTATTACACAGTCTTCCAAGGAATAATAGCCTACATTTATCAATGTATCCGACCATTGTCCAGAGACCGAGGTTGGCACAAGCTGAATCTGTGAACATACGTCTGTTAAATCCTTGAATACAACAGGCAAAAAATCGTTGGGTATTTTCCACTAAATATAAGTCTTTACCAAACAGCGTTGGCAACGTTTCACAGCCATAGAAGCTGGTAGGTAAAATCATTCGCTTCCATATATTAACACATGTAATTGGATGCAAATCATTGTTGTTAAGGCCCAGAGAACGTAGGGAATTTATGGTTTGCCTTGCCTTTTGACAGCTAGCAGTTACTCTATCTTTACAAGATAGATTTGATGATAGTAGAATACCGCCATATTTTACTGATGGACTTATAGGTATAAATGTGTTACAAAATGAGAACGAGAGCTCGGGATAGGTTTGCCTCCCTTTTCGAAAAACTAAAACAGTGCTTTTAGATGCGTTATATGTTAACCGCCATCGGGAAGCATATTCTGAAACAATGTTTAGTGAGTTTTGAAGGCCAGATGGGGTGGTACTTAGAAGTGTGGTATCATCTGCTAGCAGGACTGATGGTACATCGATTCCATATACACATAAACCACTGTTGGCATATCTTAATTCAGTTAACAAATCATTTATAAAGACTAGGAAAAACCATGAAGACAGGACTCTACCCTGTCCTACCCCTTGTTTTACTTCAAACGTATCAGAGCTATTTCCATTGTACATAACAAAGGAAGAACTACAAGTGTAACTATGGTGTAGAAGATTCCACATTTTACCCCTTATACCTAGTTTGTAAAGTTTTAGGAATAAACCGTTTTGCCAAATGCGATCAAAGGCTTTCTCGTTATCAAGAAAAGCTGTAAACACTTGTGAGCCACGCTCAACATAGTATGTAACGCAATCATTAAGCATAAAAGCTGACATAACTGCACCATGTTCTTTTCTAAATCCAAATTGTAGAGGGTCTGGAAAACCGGGGTTGATACTGTTAATATAACATTCAAGACGTGAATAACTTTTCAAACAACTTCCCTATACAGGAAGTGAGAGTGATACCTCTGTAGTTTTTTTGATCACATTTTGGACCTTTTCCTTTGTAAAGTGGAACAATCATACCCAATCTAAAGACATTGGGAGAGTACACAGCCTTCATAATTGCATTATATAAAATGCAGAGTTTAACAGCTAGCGCATCGCCTCCGTGAATTAGATGTTCATTGTTTATCTGATCCGGTCCTGGTGATTTATTACGATTTAGTTTGACGATATGTTGTTCAATGGTGATCAATATTTAAGCGAAATAATAAATCAGAATATTCTTGAATCTGTCCATACATTTATACAAGACTCACAACGTTTAAAGTTATTGTAAACGCCTAACTTTAAATATTATAGAACTCCTATATGTTATATATCTTGTTGATTATAAACCACTTATTATTGTGCCTTTTGTCGGCCTATGTGGAATTACTACTTTACTTACTTATACTTACTGTATTTTGTAATATTTAATGGAGCGGCACTTATATAAGCTTAAAGCTTGTTGTGCCAATCCATATTCATGTAAATGCTTTAATTTCATGAATAAAATATGTTTAAATCATACTAATTTTGTTTTAGGCAGTAAGGCAATAAGCAGAATTCACCCCAAAATATCTAGGCAGTAAGCTTATTACCTGGAATTTTTAGGCAATATGTTACTGCCTAGGCAGTAGCTTAATGCCTAGGAAATAACGTTACTGCCTGATTCCCCTTATTGCCGCTAACATACCCATGGAACAAAACCCATGCTCTGATACTTTTGTGTTTACGGATATTCAACTTGTATGTATATGTAACTTATCAAACTTAATGTTTAAAAAACAACAAAGGACTGTTCTTTAGAAAACAAAAGAAAACATTGCTATAACTTGATAAAACACCTGACATTTTGATTTGTTAAACGGGCAGTATAACATTTTTTGAAAAAATTTCACCTATAATTGTACATAAATATAGCGTCAACAATCTCATAACACAAACCAATCATCCATAGACAGAAAACAAATTATAAAGATTCACATAAAGCTTATTTGCGCCAATTTTTGTGTGGACACCTTCAATTTATTTCGTGTGAGAAAAGGAATCACATGGCTGAATTTTAAATGATATGTTTGATTTATTACTGCTTCATTTAGTCTACATGCATTGTCTTTTAATTGTAACCATGTATTTGCATTTTCCAGACTTCCCCCTTAATCTTGCTACTGCCGCTTTAACGTGTAGTTCAATTAGTTAAATTTATCTTCTAAGGTTATGATTAACAAAGGCTGACTAGTTCCAATTTGGGGGGAGAAGAAAAACAAGATGATTTGGAGTTAAGCCCTGCATTTAGCGGACAAGTTTATCAACATAACAATGAACATAAATGTCTTATTCTAAATTGATAGGTGGGGACCATAATAGCCCCTTATCATGTACAATGATATCTTGATCAAAACCAAAGAAGACCCAGCAAACAAATCTACGTTGTAATAACGTTGTCACAACGTCCACTTTTCCTTGTCATTAATACTTTCTGACGTTGTACATGGTTGTAGGCTAATTAACTAATCAGGGTTAGGAAGTTCCCGATAAACTAAAAAGATCTACAACTGAAATAGGAAAGATTTATATTGATTGACTATTTGCCCGGCGTTTATATATAAATAGTTTCGAATGGTTGCCTTGCAAAACTGAGACCAGGAGAGCCATTTCGTGGATTGTGTCGGGTCACATGTATATGATCAATCTTATAAATAGTGTCATTTGATCAAGAAGTATCGAGTGTCGAAAGAAAGTCACTAAAGCTAAGCGACGTTGTAAAGCAACAATAAGAGGTTTTAGTTGCGATTGTGATCGAAAACAGGACATTGATGCGAGTCAATCAGTCAAACTTAATATATTTTAAACTTGTCGAAAGCGATCAGAATGACATTAAGGAGTTGATACTGATCGATTAGTTATATAACTAGTATCTATTTAAATTTTATTGTGCCTATAAAGAGACGGAACGGCGGATGAATATCCAACCACGTCACAGCATCAAATATTATAACATCACAACGTTAAATATTCACATTTCTAAATTCTACTCTACGTTAATTCATAGTGTGTGGTGAAATGTAAGTAATAAGCGCTTTAGTCATGAACGAAGCATAAGTGAAAATAAAATCCCTCTGCACGAGAACAGGTCAAAGTTATCTTTCTTTGATAAACCACAATGTCATGGCGCCCGCTATTTGACTGTATCTTTTCGTCAACATGTGTAAACAACCGCCTTAAAAGTAAGTTATCATTGTTCAAACGCTTCTCTTTTTTATTTTAATTGTTGTTTAAAGAATATTCAGTTGCCTTTATATTATGTAGATAACAAGCAATGCCTTTTTGTATCATTTTGGAGCGACACGGATCAAATTCATGAAATTCGGTGAGCAATTTCTGCTGAATTAAAACCCTTTTGTGTTTTTATAAGAGCCTTGAGATATCAGAAAGATAGTAAATCTTTTGTCCTCCGATTCCTTATCAATTCGGTAAGCACAGATTCAAAAGATAAACTGAAAGTTTGAAGAATGACTCCGACTCACTTAGTGCCATTTGAAATTTTAGAATGAAAACATGTTCGTTTTAAGAATGAATTAAGTAGTCCGGACAATGTCAAAGTTCACCGCAAGCCAATCAAATCATTTAAAGGTGTTATGACCCATATGTGTCATAACAAATTGTTATGAAACACCTCTACGAAGTACCACTTGGTTAATAAAGCCGTTTATACATGCAAAATATTTACTTGTTACAACACAATGAACATCAAAGTCTCCTAATTCATTAGTGCTTTCCAAAGAGCAATTTAATGTCTATTAAAACATTGTTTTAATGCATAATGTTTTATTAAAATCAATTAATTATGAACTTAGGAAAATTGGTATATGGCTATATATAGTGGGGGAGTCGTGTCTTTGAAACTTTTTTCTGCTTCAGAATTAAATTTATAGTGACCTCCAGGAAAACAAAGCTTAGAATACCATATCAAGAGTAGAATTTAAAAACTATTAAACCTTTCTCAATTAACGTTGATAGTTTAATCATTCAACATGTGTAAATTTGCTTTTTCAGATTTTCACTTTCTTTGGGTCTTTATTATCGCGTTTTTGTGACCTGTGATTTATTGGGGAGGGCTACATGTACTTATTATTTTGGTCTATATTCTGATAAAAAATAACTTTTGGATTGTCTCTGGTTTAATTGACAAATGAGATTAAGATGATGAGGTTTGATTAACAGTTCGGGGAGGGCACATTTTAGTGCATCTAACAACATATTTCTAGTTTGAAACTGATCCATATGACTGGAAACATGATATTATGAACACGTTTCAGCATCAATCAGTTAAAATTGGTCATTATTATGATTTAACTTATTAATTTTACAAAATATTCAAAATTACAATGTTGTTAGATAATATAAACAAATTAAGTTATTATAGTTCGGACTACAGCGTTGAATAAATCCTTTCCAAATGTGTATTTTAAGTAATAAAAGCATGACTGTGATGAGGAAATTATTTCTATTCAATTAAAGAAATTGTATAATAGTTCATGAAACCATCGGTTTACTAGATGTATGAATGTCAAAGGTGCCAAAATGATATATTGATAAACTAATTTTATTGTATTTGTAACCTGTGAACGGACTGAAAAAAGTGATAATGTTGTATCTATTGTTTTGAAACCCATTTGGATACAGAAGTAGGTAGAACAAATCCACATATCCTGATTGTTATGATTTGTGACAGTCTGTATAACTTTATAATTAACAAAAAACAATGTTTTTTTTAAATTTTGGTAGGTTGAAAAGATGGGTTATACTTCTTTTGCCTTGGTAGTTTATTAAAAATTGAACAAAATGATGAAACATTTTTATACACGTACATTTGTATGTGAACAACGTTGTTGCTGTCTTAACATATTCCTGTGACTCACTTGATTATTCTTTACTTTTTTTAATTGTTGAATTTTAACTTCACCAGCCTAACTATAACTGTCTGTGTATTTGAAATAATGTTTGATACAACATTGTCCATTTTGCCTTGAAAACGTGTGGACAAATGTTGTGATACAAATTCTGTAATATCATGCCACGGACTTATTTATGTGTAAAGAGTAGAACGAATACAAATAATGATTTGTAAATTTTGCTTATCGCCAATGACATGGATTTTCGAGAACTGTATCATATTTCTGTTGTGAAGGATATTGAAAGTAGAATACTGTCAATTGCTAAAAAAGTATTATTGGAAAATACAAATCTTATTGATTTTTAGCTCATCAGACCTGTAAGGCCCGATAAGCTTATGCTAGGGCATGGTGTCTGCCGCCGATCCGTCCGTCCATCCAAAAACTTTCAACTTCTTCTCCAGATACATTTGTCTCAGAAAGTGAAACTTTATGTAGAAGAGTATAATGTATAGCTTTGGTTGCTCTCTGGTCCCTCATAAGGCCCCAAGGGGCCACGCTCTTAAAATTTATTTCATCTTCCTTTCCAGATGCAAACGAAGCTGAACCTTGTGTACATACTCCTTGACTAGTCAGAACTATAATTTATAGCTTTGGTGACCCTGTTGCCCCTAAGAAGGGCCACAAGGGCAACACCCTCAAAACCTTTTTTCATCTTCCTCTCCAGAAACATAAGGCGACCAAAGCTGAAACCTTTTGTACAGACTCCTTGACCAGTGAGGATTAGAATGTATAGCTTCGAAGGCCCTGTGACCCCTAATGAGGGTCAGGGGGGCCACGCCCTGGATTCCAATTTTCATCTCCCTATCCTGAAGAATAATGCTTTCAAAGCTGACAACTTGTGTACAGACTCTTTGAATAGTGTGTATTATAACTTATTGCTTTGTGAACCCTAATAAGGACCACAGGGGCCACGTTAAAAAAATATTTTGTGTACAGACTGTTTGAATAGTGAGGATTATTTCAGTTGACCCTATGACCCCTTAAAGGGCCTATCAAACCTTTGGATCCTAAACCCAAAATTATCAATTGCAGAGTAGGCAGCCTTCTTACTCAATTTAGGTTTGGTCGTGTGTGATGACCCTGTGGCCCTTACTAAGAGGGGAACCACATCGACCACACTCTAAGGCAAAATCGAATATGAAGCTTGATGAGCTTTAGAGCGAATGACTATTTTTTAGTATTTTATCAATGTTGGCACACCTCATATATGGCCAGTGAATAACAATACCGTTATCAGATATCGAATGTACTCATACCCAATGAGTTACACAACTAATGCTTTTTAACATTCGTTCCAGGACAGGGCAGGGAAATACTCTTCACACTTCGGCAAGTTAAAAGTTCATATTGTGTTGGTCAGGGCGCTCCTCTCAAATTTGATGACCTCATGCTGAACAAAGGGAATGGTTACAACCCAACTTCAGGCATCTTCACTGTTCCAAGAGCCGGAACGTACCTTTGCTGGGCCAACATCATGCCATATACCAGCAGCTACTATTTCTACGTGAGACTGTTGAAGGAAGGGAAATTAATGAACCAAGTTTATACAGGGCGTCATACAAGTCCAGTAAATACCGCCATCACCACTCTGATCACATGTAAAAAGGGGGATCATATTTGGTTTGCACTTCGTGGCAGTTCTCTCTGCACTTCCGGACATTACCAGTCAAGTTATGGCTGTTATCTGATGAACCCGTAAACCAATTAATAAATGGTTCTTGTCATAAAATCTGACAAAGATACGAGGAGATATTAACAGTTGTTGTTTTGTTGATTACTTGTTATGTCACTTTTAATTCCGTTCTTATGCCCTGGGAAAAAGTCCACTGGGGCAAGTATGCATCAATACCACCCGTTTTCTTAAATGTGTAAGTTTGTCTCTTGGCCCTTACACAATGCACTTTAACACAGTGATCTAACTGACTTACCACCATATGGAAAAGGGTGTGTTATCTGCCAGTTAGAACTGTCAAGTATATTCAAACAAATCTGAAGGGATGTTTGTCATTGATATAACCAAAACGCTAGGTAACATAGAAATCTAGGGCGAGAGGAAAACCAATTCTAAGGTTCTCATTTCCCAATTCTCATGTAGGTGATGTGATTTCAGTAACGTTTGATCTATCCAGAAATGGAATTTGCTCAAACGTTCCAAACCTGAAATTGAGAAAGAAAGCTAAACAATCTGCAATTAATAATTTAGGGCTTAGGATCGCCAATGTTCCCCAAGCCCATATTAGGGTCCACGGAGTCAAAAAAGCTAAGAACCATAATCATCTTTAGTCAAGGAGTCTCTATACTAGCACTCAGCCTCCGTGGCCTTATGCTTCTGGAGAAGAAGACGAAAATAAATGTTTAGGACGTGGCCGCTGTGGCTCTTGTTAGGTGCTGCTACCAAAGCTGTAAATCATACTCTTTGTTATAAGTTATAATCCTCACTAGTAAAGGAGTATTTACACAAGTTGACATTTATACTTCTGAAGAAGAAGAAGATATAATTTATGGATTGACAGACACACTGATGCCATGCCATAAGCCCAAGAGTGTCAAAAATAATAGTACCAAGTTTTGAATAATGTCAAAGGAAAATCGATTTACTTAATTCAGTGATTTATATAAATACTTCATTAGCAATTGTGAAGACAAATACAAAAAAAAATTCTAAGATAGAGATACTTTTGATTTTGGGGCAGTAAACACTCACATACAAACCCTACACTTATTGAAATTATACCTACAGCGTCATATACGGAATAAACCATTTTACAATTATGTATTGAAGTGTCAACAGTCAAATAATACGTAAAATATGGTGCCCTATTGGTTGATACTTTCAGAAGTTGCCCTATTAGTTGATACTTTCAGAAGTTGCCACATTGGTTGATACTTTCAGAAGTTGCCACATTGGTTGATACTTTCAGAAGTTGCCTTAAGATCCCAGTAGTATATATTCAACAATATAACCGCCCTTGTGCATAATCACGATGCATACTTCATCGGAAAGACATCTTTTATTTGGTTGGCTTTAAAAGGTGATTCAAAATGCTCTTGTTACTCGGACGTTTTTTTATCTAACAAATCAACGAATGCGACACAAATGTACAACCTTGTTAGGTGTTTATTCAATTCCTGTTTGCGCATGACATACCTGAATGTGATTTTTGTCAATTTGAGTATACTCAACAGAATAGGCGATGCTAGATTTTTTGGTAGCTTTTTGAAGTTGGAATACAATAAGATTTTCCTTTCGACAAAATTTTATGAATGCCTCAATATATTTATCCTTGGGTACGATGGTTAATGTTTTTTATTTATTTTAGTACACTCACATGGTTATCCAAACATTCCTAAGTGCTCTCTGATGTCATTTCTTAAACTAAATGCATGTTACTTTCTTCGTCTTACATCAATAACGGTTTGACTGATTTAATGCTAGATAAAACTACCCCCTTGATTGTTACTAGTAGTGTGATCAATAGATGTCATGGTATCTTCAGAAATAGTTTTTAAATTATATAAAACATGCAGTATGATTTGTTTAAGCTTAACCCTAATACATGCCTCATTTAAAACAAAGTTTATAGTCTCGCCTCGATAACATGGTTGTTGTTAAAGCAAGTCTGAACGCAACTAACATAAATGCCATCTAGTAAAGACTTTTGTCATTTACAGAACGACTGGCTCTATGAAATTCACGTTACATGCCTTATTTTATAGACAACAGCATTTCCATTCAAATAATTATACTTATAAGCTTTCGGCAAACACTCCACAGAGGCTTCGAAGTTCCTACGCCAACAATCAGAAACAAGTCTTTTCTATATTTAACCGCAAAAGAAACGCCAAGTATTTTATTTCAGTGGCCTAAATACATATATATATATATATATAAGAAAGAGTTAACATCAGATGGTTACAATGAAACTAGTAGGAGTCTATTGGTGTTGTGTGTTTTTTAGCTTTTGAATATATTTAACTGTATACCAGACCAACTCAAATGTTTCTGATATATATATCATACCTGTGTTACGTCATCACTATTGTGACAATCTAACGTCACAACTGTTTTGTACTCCCTGAAGATTACAATGAAACTAGTAGGAGTCTATTGGTGTTGTGTGTTTTTTAACTTTTGAATATATATATATATATATGATAAAAAACTAGATATATGATACCCTTTTAATATAACAACTATGGACAGTAATGTTCTACCAGTGAATTGTTTGAATTGACAAAACATTTATTTAACCATTTTTACAGATGTCTGCAGCTCGGTGTAATGTACAGCCTGGTTCAGATGTTGAAAAAACTTGTATTATCAAATAAAATAAAATAATAAATACTTATGGCATAGCATGACGTCTTTCGCCGTCCATACTTTCATAATCTTTCCAAGTTTATACTTCTTTCTTAGACGATATGCCTCTAAAGAACTTAAATATAATGTTCATGTAGCTAAGTAATTAAGAAGTTTCATTGTAGACACATTTGAAAAGGTTGCTTTCTGCGGAACAGCCATTTCCGCCCAACAGAGTCAGATCAAGTCATGAAAGTCATGAGTATTGAGTCTTTGTTTTAATTAGTGAGTTTGTGGGGTAGAAAGGGAGATGCCTGTTTGGTTGCAATCAAAGTAAGTTGTTCAATCCAAAATAATAATTATTGCTTCTTAATCATGGCAAACACATTGTGATATGATCCACCCTTCCCATGCAAGAAACGTTATTTGCTTTAAAAATCAAATGTGTTTTGGTGCAGTTTTTTTATCAAGGGGAAACTGCTAGAACCCACTTAGTTGGTCTAATAGGAACAAAGGATCGATCAACATTTCATGGCTTTTTCTGCTATCACAAAAAGAATCTTTGATATACTCTAAAGTGATTGTAATTTTTTCATCAATAAGTTTGAAGATTATGTTGCGAATTCCTTTTAGAAACATAGGTTATTAACTAAGATTATTCGTTATTTTTTTATTAATTTTATCTATATCAGTAGGTGTTTCACATATGTAATACATTTGAAATACACATGTTCCAATACGAGGTAGTGAATTTACTAATAACTAGTGTCTGCCATTATAAACTTGATGTTTTCGCAGTTCAATCGTTTCACTTACAGGATATATCACTTCAACAGTGTAGACACATGCAACATGTGGTACTTTGTCTGCAATCAAAGTGCTAGTTAAACAATGTTGAAACCGTGTAGAAACACTATTTTACTGATAAGCAGCCGTCAGGATCTATGTCAGTATTTTGCCTAGTTAGGAATCGGCTTTGTTATATACTAACGTTTGGCTGTGAGCCAAAAAGTGCTGTATTGTTTCACAGGACGGCTTGTCAACTATTTTTTTCAATTTTAGACTGTATTCAAAGTCTTCTTTTTTTCACCCATAGCAACTTTTACTAAAACACGAAGTGATAACATAAAGATATTATTACATGTTGATATACCCAACTTGGTTGAAGAAGAGATAGCAGATGTTTCTTTGACAGATATCATGTTTATCTCACCGATTGAGTTACAAATCATGGTATTTGTGAAGAAAATTTTTTTTTTCTATTTATTCCATGATTTAATCGTATTTCTTATGAATTTGAAGTGCATTAACTTTGAGTAGGCTCCAAAGAGAGCCCGTCGCCTAAGAACATGACGTCATTAGCGTGTCGTTGCGTAAGAGCATCGTTCGATGACGTCAGGTTCAGTTGTTATTATTAGTGACTGAAAACATGGTTTATTTTCATTGTTATATTTCGGTATTTCTTTATTAAGCATAAACAGGAATGGTCATACTGTATGTGTGTTTCTAATAAACTATGGTTATCCAAAGGTTAAACAGGATGATTTGGATTGGTTGATACCAGACATTTCCATTAGTCCTTATTGAGTAACGAGTGATAACATCAGGGAAACATTTACCTACCTTATACATTGTGTTTTACACAATCCTTACTTTACAGATCCTGATTAAATCATGCATTATGAATGGTAAAAAAACACTTCAAAATAATTTGATTCAACACATTGGAATTATGAACAATGCCAAATGATTTTCAAACTTTATGAGAATTATTACGAATAAGATCAATGCAAAAACTAATTAAAACAAAGTTTATCTGACAATCAGATATTTCATTTATGATCTATTGAACATATGTTTGCAACCATTGACATATGATGTCCATGTTGATAAAACCATATTTATTGTCAATGACACATACTGCTTGAATCTCATTAGTTCAAGCCAAACGTTTATGTGAAGCTTTAAAAGTCGACGTCAATGTTAGGATGCATTACGTTTCTCTTCAGGTTTGAAACTGACATGATGATAAAGCTTTGTTTCTTCATCCCTTGTGCTCTCATTCAGTCAGTGTTATGTTCTGAAACTGGTGAAGTCGGCCAACTATCTAAGACCATGGCTACATGTGGTCCTATGCTTGATACCATCCTACGTCTTGAGAGGACTGTTAACAACCTGACATGGAAGTTGGACAGCACTAACACAGAAGTGAGAAACATAAAGACAGAACTCAAAATCACAAAGATTAATTTGCAGAAGACCCAGAACGCCTTGAAAGGAAAGATTGACGAAATTGCAAACGTGACTAAAGAACTAGGTAAGACATAACTGTATGATTAAATATCGATCTTAATGCATTAACATTTTAAATATATGATTGATATCCCATACCTTTATTCACAGAAATGTTAGGCTTCGGAAAAGGTTGATTGCATTCGCTTAATGAAGTTTATGAAAATGTTTCGATAAAGACATTAACCTTTTCACTAAAGCACTTACCCATCTATCAAAGAGAATAGGTTATTAATTAGTTTCGATATTCATATTTTGTGTGCATTTGTCACTAAGGAAAGTCAAACAGTTGCTAAGGATGGTAAAAGTATTTAATGTAAGATGGATGTTGAAACATGGAAGTAAGTTTTATGTCAAATCAATTGATTAGTGATTAGTGGTTTCCCTGATTCAGTTGACTTGCACTTTATATCTTCCATTTCAACCCTTTCTTGTTAAATATATGTCTTTCGATTGGCTTTTCTTTATCATATTAAGTATCGTTCATGCTAAAGAAGTGCCATTACTGTGAAGTGTAACTAAGGCTGTCAGGTTATCTTGTGAAGAAATTAACCTTGCCAACAACTTCTTCATAATTTAAAGCGGTAATTGTGGAATTGTTTTACAAACAGTTCCATGTACGTCTTCAATGTTATTCCAAACCATATATATACTAGAGGGCAAAGAACAGAAATGATTTGAATTTAAATATATGCATATTCTTGCAGGATACATTTAAATGGTAGGTTTTTTTCAAGTTAATTGTGTAAACGTATTAAATACACGAGGGAGTATACGTTTGTACATTTGTAGTAAACATAAAGGTATAGGAATGTGTACCGTTTATGCAGTGGAACTTGATTATAGGTATTAAATATCAAAGTGCGTGAGCAGTGTTAGAAGAAAATAAGAGAATGGAGAATTGAATAACAGAATATAATGCTATGTAAATTTCTTTCTGAAAACATAACTGTTTTCTGTTATATATGGATTCATGATAATACATGTAATATCGAATATTTTAAATATTAATAATATATTTAATTTGAATTGACTGTCAAGAGTGTGTCATTTTTATTCTTAACTAACTTTGTTGAAAGTGGAAACACATTATTTCATAACATATAGATAGTACATTGAAGGTGTGGAAGCGCATAAGAGCCAAGTTAAGCAGCATTGTAATCAAATATCCCTTTGATAGGATCAAGAATTTAAAATCATCTCCTTATGATCAAGCATTCAATATCTCGATCACCTACAAACAAATGAAAGCCGATTTTAGATTATTATAGCAGTCATGAAGGACAATGAACAAACACAATTTCATACAATTATGAATGGACTCAATACAAACAAATAACCTCTGGTCATACATATTGCTTTATTCTGAGTAAAGAGGGAAAGTGGTTAGGCCTTTGTAAACATTAACTCATAGATAAGATATACTACAGGAGTGTTTCCTCTAGGCATATTAAGCAGGGCGCAACGTCCTGTCCTTCCCAGAAAATCCTGATTCTTTTCCGGCCTGCGCTTTTTTGCAGATATGATTAGATTTTTTACAAAACTGCAGTACTTTTAAATGCATAATTTAAGAAGAATATATTGAAGGTAAGATTGGACCCTTTCTTTCAACAGGACACATGGTCTGCTGATCACATGTTAACTGTCAACCTTTTAAAACCATGCCCTTTATGCAACCAATAAATTTAATATATTACTGTATACTGATACATATCTTTCGCAAACTTGATGAACATGTTCAAAATGTATTAATTGTTGGCAATATCTCTCATGTATGCCCTTTTGATTTATTTATCTTTATGTACAAGTGTTGATTTATCTATGCTCATGTACCACCGTTGATGGAATTGAGTAAATAAAAACCTTGACCCTTGAATTGTTAAACTAGGTACAGTGAGTCAGTGAGGTTGTGATAATTGTACGCGGCTTGGGCAATATTGCAGCCATTAGCGGCAACTTGGTACTTGAACAATAGGGGAATAGTTACCGAGTGCTGGGTGATTGATACATCTTAACCCTTACGATGCGGGGCGCGTGATATTTAAGGGCCAAATATAAAATGGCACGTAAGCCCTCTTGGCGAAATCCGTAACTTTCAGGAGAAGGCTATATATTGACTGCAAGCAGTCTTGGCTGCTCCCGGATATAAAATATCAAACCTTTTCTCAAAAATGATTGAGGGTACCCACCTTGCGGCATTCATATCTCACGAACCATTTGAGATAATTCTATACTTTTTACATCATCGTGTAGAAGAAAGAATTGTCTTTGTTTCCATGTATCATATGTATATGCGCGCACAAAAACACAGAAACGGCAAGCGTTGCGACAAGTGCCGCAAATTTTATTTTTTACCTCAAAATGATTGAGGGTACCCACCTTGCGGCATTTATATCTCACGAACCATTAGAGATAATTTTATAATTTTTACAAAATCGTATAGAAGAGAGAATTGTCTTTATTTCCATGTATCATATGTATATCCGCGCACAAAAATAAAGAAGCGGTCAATCAGGATATAACGGTGGCTGGCACCGGACAAAACAATTCCGCCACGTGGGCTTGTAGTGCAAAAATATATACCCGCATCGTAAGGGTTAAAGATATCATTATAAGTTTATTATATCAATGTTAAAAAACAAGGTAAAACATCACATTGAAATGGTGACTACAAAACAATAATAAAATTAGTAGTATATTTCTGTGCTAAATGCAAGTGAAAGAAGTTATACTTGAATATGTTTATATTTCATCATGCATTACCAATTTCAATGGAAAAGCGATTTAGAATTAACTCATATGTAAATGCCCTTTTCTGAGAAGTTGTGCCATTTTCAAAAAGTATTTTCCTGCCCTTTTTCCAACCTGGGGGAACAGCGTAGCGCCAGACGTAGGAAATACTGAGTCCTAAGTGCAGATATCTATACCTAGAAAA
This sequence comes from Steromphala cineraria, assembly GCA_916613615.1. Taxonomy (NCBI): domain Eukaryota; kingdom Metazoa; phylum Mollusca; class Gastropoda; order Trochida; family Trochidae; genus Steromphala; species Steromphala cineraria. The sequence continues at coordinate 25,696,658 of OU744734.1, read as the reverse complement.
TATTAAGTCTAACTAGGAACATACTAAGTCTTGCAAAATAGAAACTAAATGCAATATTGGAGATAGTATCTCATTGGAAGGAGTTTAAGACACTATGTTTAAGTAGGTTATATCACATCCTGAGATACTACATGTATGTAAAACGAAGTCCCTTCAGTAAATCCTACCTATCTTACCTGGCGTCCTACATGTCCGTTTCTGGAACCATCTCCACCCTAAGGGATATCTCTTACCAAGGAAATAGTTAGTGCTACATAGGAAATACTCAGTTATTAGTAAGAGAAACTAAATTCAACTCTCGAAATACTTTTTGTAAGAATGAATTCATCATATCCTACATAATTTGTACTATATGATTGCTAGGAGATTTCTTTCCTCATGTATGAAAGGGTTATATCCCTTAGCAAGAAAATACTTGCTGTACACAGGAGATACTATATTATTTGTAAGAGAAATTTAAATTCAACGCTGGATATACCATCTCTAAGAAAGGAGAAGATATCAAATCCTACGTAATTGGTACTCCTACATACCTAGGAGATACCGAGCCCTACGTACTTATACTATCTCTTACAAAGGTGATATTAAGTCATACCAAAGAGAGATTCTAATTCCTATGTTGATCCTGTTGATCCTATTAGATCAAATGAACATATATACCCTACGCGTGAATTAATAAACTTAGGTATATGATATTAACTTTAGTAAACGTTCCATTCTCTTATTCAATATCAACTCCAAAGAGTGTACCAGTGTGCTATTTTATCACAATGCCTTCAACCAGGTAACAAACGGCTGGGTTTATAGAGACACGTTTTTTATAAAGTCATTTTATTGAGTCTCAATTCTAGTTTAAGTTTATCTAATAAGTGAGTTGTCGCTGGACAAGACCACGTACCATTTATCACTGCCTTTTATGGCACTTTGAACGGGAACGTGCAAATTAAATCTACATAGATTCCCACTTTTTAATGTCTCTTTGGTTTAAACGATACAGTAAACCCCTGTCACATTTCAGCATATAATCATTTGTAAACCCCTGTCACCCTTCAGCATATAATAAATGTACGAGTAGTTCGTCTTTCACAAATATGATATTTGGAGACATTTATCAACATGAAATGAAAATGCATTTCCATGTAAACAAAATAATAAAATAGTACAAAACAAGTTGAGAAAAAATACATCTATAAACTTCTCAGTGACGAACCGATTTCAGACTACCAAATAGACTAACATAAGAAATATTCAGAATTATCATCAAACTAAGTGTCTAAGTATTGTACATGGGAGTGTTTACCTCAATTATAGAAAATACCAGGGAAGATCATGATCAAAACTGTTTTAATGTTGTCGATGCTACTTTTCAATATTGGCATGGCATAATGTTTAAGCCTATCTCTTCCTCCCACCATTATATTACGATGATACTATGAATGAAAGAAATATATGTTATTTTGAAAAGTAGGTAGGCCTACCGATTTGTCTATAGATAGATACTATTTGTATTTCTTGTAATCTCAATTCACATGTTGTTGTTCTTACTCACAAAGGAACGTGAGTGATCTTCTGGTTTTGTGCTTCAATGCATAATGTATGTTATATATCAATCGAAAACAACATTAGAGGCCATTTATAAAATTTTGCCATTGAAGAAGCAAATCATCATCCTTAACTCTCCTCTCATCAGGAAGGAATTTTCTATCAAGCAATGAACATAATCAAGCAACATAAAAAGATTTCATATGTGAGTTTGTCAACCAAAGTAATATTGAACTTAAGTCAACGTCTGTGCTGCATACAATATCAAAGATTGTTTTCAAATTGATGGGTATATGTGATATGTCATTGACTATTCAACAAAAATTCATTCAAATTTAAGGTTTTCAGAACTTTCCCTTTCAGGTTTCGACAGGGAGAATTCATTCCAAGTCAAGCTGATAAAACGACCGTACACACCTGGTCAATATGAACCTCTCAAGTTTGATGACGTCACACTCAACAAAGGTGGAGGTTACAACCCTACTTCACTGTTCCAGGAACCGGAACCTATCTTTGCTGGGCGAATATTGTCAGTCATACGAACAATTATTTCATTCTGAGATTGATGAAAGAAGGGAAAGAGATTGTTAGAGGATATACAGGTTTCGATCAAGGTGCTGGAACCGCCGTCATCACCTACTTGAAGACCTTTAAGAAGGGGGAGCATGTCTGGTTTGATGTCTATTATGGTTCTCTGAGCATTGCTGGAGAAAACTTTTCAAGTTATGGATGTCATCTGATGTAGATGTAACATTTCTGTAATAAATGTTGGCCGTCTTTATGATGTCTAGTCACTATCATTTAATTTTAAAGTTTTTTGCTAATAGAAAAGGATGTTTACTAAATGATTAAATATCCTCAAAAGAAAATAATACAATTCATATTGAAGACAAGAGTAATTCTATGGATGAACAACTTCTTTATTGGATGGTGGCGACGTTTCGGTATAGATTCTTATACCGTTATCAAGCATATGGTGAAAAATGAGGAATACAGCAATTTATACAGTTTGGTATGATAATGAGAAAACAATAACAGTAACAAATTCATATTGTGTTTGCAGGACTTTAAAAGATCATGTCATCTTATTGTTTAATGTTCTCTTGATATGAGAAATATATGTCATTAGGCATATATTAAACTAAATATACCGTAATTAACTTATCAAAATTTATGTTGGCCCCTTGGTATGGACAGTAACAAGTAGATTGTAACTTATGTTCTACTAGGAATGTCATTTTAATTTACAAAAATATTTTGTAACAAAAGAACAAGAAACAACATATTTACGAGAGGCATTATTGAATTCGATATAGAAACTTGTTATCATGTTGGATACCCGGAAACAGTACAGAACTTGTTATCTTGTTGGATATCCGGAAACCTCGCTCTTCGGACGATTTTTGAGTGAAAGGAATGTATCCTATAGACCCTTTTTCGCGGGAAATTCCACGCGACGGCTAGCTCATGAATATTTAGTGGAGGCAGAAAAAACGGAAGATCCATAGCATGCCTCCAGTCGCCTCAACATTTCGAGAGCGTAGTTTTCAAATACTCAAAGTAATTCAACCGCACAATAAGAATTATGTGCTTGTATTTATTGTAACTAGGTCATGTTTAAAGGAACATTTGACTTGAAGGGTTTACAAAACAATTTTTTTGGACCGGGTGCATGTTGACATGTGACGACACCTTCGATGTTTGTTAACAAACAGACATCGAAGCATGCTGACATGTAGATGATCTTCTGCCGTAGAAATACATGATTTAAATATAATACTTAACCCTGTATCGATCCCTTATTTTAATAAAAAACGATCTACTAAGCATAAACAGGTTCTCCGGTAGTCAAATATTAAAGTGAGTCCAGACCCGAGAAATTTACTTGCATGTTATCAGGCGGTTAGAATATTTTACATTAATTGAGTTATGGTCAAATTGTAGCCGAATATGTATAGATAATATTAGAAATCACCTCTACAAATACATAATTTTCTTTTAAAAATCAGATAAATATTAAGACAACTGGAGCTATTTAAACATCATATATATAGAGTATACAGCAAATCCAACATGGAGGTCAATGGAACAGTCGTCAAATATGTTGTATATTTGTCGCTTTAAAAAAATCAGTTGTCATTGAAGAACTAATCAATTGGAAAGGGAAAGGAAATTACGTAACCTTAGCTGAGATTACTTCCTTGCTTTGTGCAATTAAAATCTATTAAATAATGTCTTCTTTACAATGAATGAAAATTATCTTGCAACAGGCATTAAACATTTACGTCTATGGACGTTTTTTTAAACCCTCATTCGACATTTTCCAAATATATACATTGAATACTGAATCATATCGTCATCTCGTCAAAGAGGCATATTTATTTACGCAGCACAAGAAATAAACTTACAAATCTTCACTTACATATAGAGGCACTGAAACAACTTTGTTTTGTTAAAAATCATTATTCAAAAGAGAAAAATATTTAGAAAATTTCAATCGCAAATGGAACCCTCTCATTCCAGTACTTACTTGACCAATATGATTCTTACTTGCTTCCATGAAATATTCTCAAATTTGGTTTAAATAAATTGTTATGTAACTGTAATCACAACTGTAACCTTATACCCTTCTGTCTATGGTTAAGAAATGACAACTTTATGTAAATGTTATATTTTGAACCAATTATAATAATTTTAAAAAAAACTTCAATAGTTTTAGATTTAATATCACAACTGTAATCATGGCATATGTATATGATTTTTTTGTGATTATTTTTTCTACATTTTCATTGAGACTGATTAAGACATAATTTATTCATAGTAATCATGTGTACTCAAAACATGATATCGGAGAAAATATTTAAAGATTCATGATATGGTATGATAGAATTAATTAAAGGGGCAGTAGCACGTTTTTTGATAATTTTATATTTTAAATTTTTCACTGATAATTGTAAGTTAATGTTAAATGTATTATGTTGACAGTGTCAACAATCTCATTACACAAGCCAATCATCCGTAGTCAGAGGACAAAGTATGAAGATTCATGTAAAATTCATTGGCGGCCATTTTTGTGTGAACACCTTTAATTCATTTTGTGTAAGAAAAAGGAATCGCAAGGCTAAACTTTCCATTATGTATTTGAATTATTACTGTTCCATTTAGTTTAATTATAGTGTCTTTCAATTGGAACCATTAATTTTCATTCTCCTGACATCACCTTATATTCCCCCAAAAATCGTGCTACTGCCCCTTTAAGGTAGCTAAATTATAAAACTGAAATTTGTCAAAATTGTAAACAAAATTTGTTTATGTGTAATTCACATGTGTAGGGCCTGTTCTTACAATGATATCATTTCATTAAAAAAAATCTTGTACTAGTTTGCTTTGAGTGATTAATTAAGATAATCAAACAATATGTTAAAGTTTGTCGTAGAAATGTAAAGGGATTGAATTTTGTCCCTTGTCACTAATATTGTTTTTACAATCAAAAGATATAAAATCATGGAGTCTGAGAGTCTAAATTTGACTAATTTTAGATAACCTGAATTTTAATACATATTCAAATATTTCCTATTACATCTACAAACAATTTAAGGATGAAAACTGTGAGCTTCAGTAATAGATGTTTGTTCCAAATACTTTAATAAATCATTGCTGAAATTCAGTTTTTTCAGGTCTAAATATAAACATGCAAATTGTTTAATATATAAAGCAAATTAATAATACCATATATAAATTTCATCTTTATTTTAATTTTTTGGACTTGATGTGTAATGTTGAAACATGTCCTTGATGTCCAGACTACAGTGGTATTTTATCTGTCATTCTGGTATTATTTTTTAATCCTTGATAACAAAATCCTGTTAATGGAACAGTTAGCTAATTATATGAGATCTAAGTGCCAAATTTGCATTAATATACATCTTATAATTTTGTTTGAAATTAAGATGTTATATATCTGAAGGCTCTTCTCCAAAATGAACAAACTATATCACGAATATTCTTATCATAATATTCTATCATATCCACCATTTAAATCTAATGATGTTGATACATACATTGGCTATCACAATATCAGTTTTAAGAAGTGATGGGATGTATTATTTAAGCCAATGAATGAAGATATAGCAGTGCAGATTATTTATTCTCCAAATAGTACTATTTCTTTGGCTTTTGTCATTAAGATGACAAAATATACCTTAACATAGATCTGCCTATTCCGATTCCCAATCAGTATTTTGAATCTCAGATAGAATATTATTTAAAAATCATGTTGACAAATGGACACTGTCTTGATAATATATATATTTTTAAAACTATCCAATTTTCAAAAACTGGCAAAGTAACAATGCCTCGTTCTGTATTATTTGACAATTTTGAAATTCAGAACAAGTAATCACTATTTAGAAACTGGAGGCTTGGTAATTATTAAAATATCATCTATCAGGCCATTTTAGGAAATTCAGTGTTGCTCCTTTATAACTTAACTTTATGTCTTATAATTCATATTTATCAGTAGAAGGCCTCCAGCCCACATAGAAAACATATGCAGAGAGCAAGACATATTTACCCTTAAGAAACTTTGTCTTATTTGAAAAATACAGTTAACCAGGAAATGTAACTTTGTGATATTCTAGAGTATTATCTGATAGTTAAACAAGCAAATTTAGATAACCGTCACAAGTTCATCAGGCCTGAAGAGCCCAAATGTTTATTGTATGGTATGGCATCCGTCGTCCGTCCATCCATCTATAATTTACCAGGTTTTTACTTCTTCAGATTCTACAGCTCTAGAGAACTAATAGAATTTAGCTTACACTAAATGGCAAGTACAAATTGTAAACACACTTCAAAAATATGAATATGAATAAAGAAGTTGTCATCCATAAATAGCGTCATTATATTACACTTCAAAAAGCTGTCTTCTGTGGAAAAGCTATCACAAAAAAAATATCTAATTAAACTCAAAAGTAAATACAAAAATTGTCAACTTAAATATAATGTCGCGAGGTCCTTTCAGAAACTTCATTCATTCAGATGTTTATTGTTAAGGTTTATGAAATCATTTGAAAACAAAAAATTACGTGGTTACGTAATTGCCTAATATAAAATTTACAAATACATTTTATAAAACCTCAATACTTTATATAGAATTGGCCAAATTTATTTATTTGTCAGGTCATAACGTATGTTAAATTTTGTTTAATTCTAACAAAATATCCCTTTCGAGGAACAAACATTCCAAATTGTTGCAAACTAAAAAAAATTATCATTATATTCTTCTGATTAGCATATAACTAGCGATAACATCAAGAAACATTTAAATTACTAATGTCTATTTTAGAGCTTTTTAGCCCAGGCATGTGTGAATCACACAATCGTAACTCTGTACACAGATCCTGGCTATGTAACCCATTCATGAATACCCAAAACACATTGAGAACTTTCACGAATTGATAATGCAACAATAATCATAATAACATTTTTGTGACAATCAAATATTTTTGGGATCTATTGATCATAAATGGAAACATTGACACATGATCTTTAACTCAACATAAATGCTACTACTTGTCGAGTATAAATGGCATGTATTATTGAGTACTATATACCATCAGTGAAAATATATGATATAAAGCAGATGTTAGCAAAAACAATGCTTCAGAGTAGCTTATAAAGTAATAAATCTTTCACAGTTTCTACATTTTACACGTTGTTACAGAGTGTTCCATAAACTTGTCAATGACACGTATTGCTTTGATATCATTGGTTCAAATGAAACGGATGTGTGCAGCTATAAAGGTCGAGGTCCTTGATAGGGAGCAGTACGTTTCTTATCAGGTCTGAAGCTCGTTTAAAACTGACATGATGATAATGCTTTGTTTCTTCATCCTTTGTGCTCTCCTTCAGTCAGTGTTATGCAGTGACACAGCTGAAGTTGGTCAAGTATCTAAGACCATGACTACATGTGGTCCTATGCTTGATAACATTCTACGTCTTGAGAGGGCTGTTAACAACCTGACTTGGAGGTTGGACCAAACTAACACAGAAGTGAGGAATAATTTGGAGACCACAGAGACTGAACTCAAGATCACAAAGATTAATTTGCAGAACACCCAGAACGCTCTGAAAGGGAAGATTGACAAAATTGCAAACATGACTAAAGAACTAGGTAAGACGTCACCGCATGATAAAATAGTGATCTTAATGTTAAGACAAAGAAAAATATTTTTGTAAATTTATGCAGTTAACTTTTATCAACGAGAATAGGTTATGGATTCTTTTGATACTTTATTTCATGCATTTGTCACTGAAGGAAGTCTTACAGTTGCTAAGATTGGTAAAACTATTTTCTGTAAGAGGCTTGTCGAGACATTACTGACTAAATGAATCACTAGGTTAATTGAGGTGAAATGTTGTTAGTGTTACATTAAATCAATTGAGTAGTAACAATGATATTTCTGTTCCCTTCATCCAGTTACGTAGTAAATAATAACCCGGTACCGAGGGGTTATGGAAAATAGCCTCACGAGGGCGAAGCTTGAGCAGAGGTTTTATCAATAACCCCAGGCAAACGATTATTATTTGACTTACACTCCCGCGGAAAACTCCTGTAATGGTTTCAACTTAATTTGTTTATATACAATTAAGTTAAACGTTATACTGATATCATTCGCGGGTTAACGGGTCTTGAAAACAAATATTTAAAAAATACCACCAGATTACAGTTTTAGAAATAAACGCTTGATTTTATACAATAAAATCATTTTATTACGGTGTTTCAACTAAATTGGTTTACGTACAAATAATTGAAAAACGTTTTAGTTATTCATTTTGCTGGTTTGGTATGTTTTGATGAGAAAACTACTTAAAATACCCCCTGCTTAGGGTTTTAAAAAACACCCATAAGAGGGTAGTTATGAGTTAAACCAATTGAAAAAAGAAGGGATATAACCGCCCAACTAACTAAACATTATGTATATTTCAGGTCAATCCATTCTAGTTGCAAATTTATGTTTTTGTTAGCCTTTCCTTATCTCATTTACTATCATTCATACTCTTGAAGTGCTATAAGTTTGCAGTGTAATTAATGCCTGTGAAGAATACTTCGTTAACCGTGCATGAACTTTTTTAAAGTTAAAAGTGAAATATCGTGTAATTTTTCAACAAGAGGAACATGTACAACATTGACTCATTTTAAATAAAATCTCAACCCTTTACAATCTTAGTTTATTAAGAATTGAGTGAGCCTAATCCATTGTTGCTTGTCAGGACCATGTGCCATCTACTATGTACGACGTCATATCATTGCATTTTAAGGCATTGTGAATGGGAAATTGCATATTGAATCTACAGAGATTTCTACCTTTTAAACGTCTGTGCCCTTTAAGCAATACTGTAAACTCCTGTCACAATTCAGCGTAAACTAAAATTGGGTATAGCCATTTCTCCCATCAAAACTATTCACAGCTATATCAAATACTTGCAACTCATACACACCATGATTTAATTAAAGGACGTTTCGTATTGCCATTTGAACATGTCCATACCTTTGATCCTGCTAATGGCTAAAAGGAACTCTAACGCAACTGCATTGGTTAAACAGTTGTTCAGGGAATTTACGTTAGGTCATCTTGATCTGTATGCATTTCATATGCAGTGTGAGTTCGTGTGTTGATTTTTAGGATAAATTAATCAACATAAAATGACCATGCATTTCAATGTAAATAAAATGATAAAATAGAAGCAAATAAATGTTTACATACGATAGTAATTGATTATGAAAAGAAGTTGAAAAAAATAGCACGTTTTTGTGTAAACGTAATTATTTGTACTTATTCACATGGCCCTTAATTGCCTGTCAATTAACTCTCGACCAGATTACACTGATTAAAGAACAACACTGGAGTTACCTGCCTTCCCGGCACCCCCTCCCTCACGTGACCCAATCATCATTCGGACTTCCTGGAGAGAACGGGCGCTGGAGCGACCCGACTCACAGGCGGGGGGCAGGGTCGGAAATAACGACTGTGAGTCGTCAACGGTAAGTACAAATAATTACGTTTACTCAAAAACGTGCTATTATATAACATACTCTACTGTCTCCGACTCACAATAGCCTAGAATACCACGGAGGTGCAGGGCTGCGAAGTCGAAGCCGGGAGCCAAGGCCAGTAACTCACCTCAGACCAAAAGTCATAAGTCTAAGGATTAGGAGAAAAAACACCAAAACAACCAGACGGTGTGATGCGAAGTTTATTGTGACAAACAGACAACAAAACACAAGCAAAAGCTAACGGTGAGCTGCAAACCCTCTCGTGGGCGCAGGACCCGCCGTCCGTTGCTGGGCGAACACCTGAGACCCAAACCTGGCTACGCCCGCCATATCCTCCGACGATACCTCCCGGAGGTAATGGTTGGCGAACACCATGCCGGACTTCCAGAAGCAGCCGGACATGATGTCCGCCACCGCAATGTTGCTGTGGAACGCCATCGTTGCCTAAACTGCCCGAATCTCGTGAGGGTTCGAGCGAGCTGTGGCCGCCAGCCCTTCAGCCTTGTACGCTTCGAGAATGGCCGAATGCAAATAGACAGCCAGGGCTCGTCTGTCAATCTCCTTGTCACTTCGTTGCAAGTGTGGCAGAAAGAGCTGCGCCTTCCCTGACAAAAGGGATCAAGTGCGTTCCACATACATGCGGAGGGCCCGTACCGGACAGAGGAGTCTGCTCTCCTCATCCAAAGGGCTAGAGGACCCGGCGAGTGCCGGAATGTTTAAGACCCTTCCCCGCTCGTCGGACCCCTGGTTCTTGCACACAAAATCTGGCGCAAGACCCAACGTGGCATACCCTCCATCCCCCGCGTCAAAGGGGAGCAGGTCCGCCTGAAGGGCATGCAGCTCAGAAATCCCAGCGGCGGAGGCCATCGCCACTAGGAAGGCGGTTTTCATGGTCAGTTGAAGGACAATAGTATCCGTTAGCGGCTCGTAAAAGTCAGAGCACAGATGCTTGAGGATAACTGCCAGGTCCCACTCCGGGGGTCTGGGCTTGACCCGACCGTCTACCTGCCAATACGTCCTGATCACCTCCTTCAGCACGGAGATATCCGCAGCTGGGTCCAGCTTACGCAGGACAGACATGACTGCAGACAAATGAGTATCCATAGAGGAGGCCTTCAACCCCCTCTCCTCTCGAAGGTGTACGAGATACTCGGCCACCTGCGGAATGGATACCCCATGAACATCCAGTCCCCTGTCCTCACAGATGGTGACGAAAGTACCCCACTGCACATCGTACACTCCCGGGTCGGGAACGGGAGACACATAAGCGGCCAGCTGGTAATTCAGCTGTGTCACGAACAGGTCTATGTGAGGCCTTCCGAAGTGTTGACACAACTGATGAAACACTCGGGGGAGAAGCATCCACTCCGTTGACGGGGGGCTGTCCGGCCTGGACAGAGCGTCAGCCAGTACGTTCTTTACCCCGGGAATGTGCACGGCCCTCACTGTCATGTCCAGACTGTCTGTCAGACGAAAGAGCTCCATCACCAGAGAATGGAGTCCGCCCTGGTTGAGCCCTGTTTGTTGATCGCCCAGGCGGCTGTCGAGCTGTCCGTGTGTATCAGTAGCACCTGTCCCGACAGCTGGTCGGACCAATGACAGGCGGCCAGCCTGATTGCGTCCACCTCCAAGGCATTGATGTGTCTCTCGCCCTGCTCGGGGGACCAGACCCCCAACGTCTGACTTGCCCCCAGATGGGCTCCCCAGCCCTGAGTGGACGCATCCACGAATAGGTGGGAGGTCGCAAGAGGCGGACGTAGCGGAACGCCTTTAAATACATTCCCTTCCTTCCTCCACTAAGCCAGGTGAGGCACGAGTGAAGGAGGGAGAGGGAAGACGTGTCGACACATATCCTCCCTGATGTGACAGTTCAGGAAGACCTGGAGCGACCTCAGCTGTAACCGACTACTCTCCGTTAGATCCTGGGCGGATGAGAGCAGCCCCATGATCAGCTGCCACAGGTAGAGCGGGAGAGCTCCGGTGAGCCCACGCCCCAACAGACAGTCTATCCTCTCCATCCGTTCTCGGGGGACGAACGCTCTGTATTGAACCGTGTCCAGAATGGCGCCCAGGAAGGTGAGTGACTGGGTTGGTTGTAAGTCTGACTTGGACAAATTTATCAGCCATCCCAGCCTCTGGAACAGAGCTATCACGAAGTCTTGTTGTCCCCTGAGAACCGACGGCGGCCGTACAAGGAAGGACCGGTTGAACTCGGACATATCGTGGATCAACCGCCACTTCCCCGGGTCCTTCTTGGGTCGTATGAACACGGGGGAGTAGAAACCCGGAGTGAGATCCCGGAGCGGGAGTTCCTCCACTGCCCCCTTGGAGATAAGAATCTCCACCTGTCCCATCGTGAGAGTGAGCCTGTCTGCTTCCAGCGGTCGCTCCGATGGGTTGCAGGTGAGAGGGGGTAAGGAGGAGACACACAAAGGGGTCTAAGTCCAGCTGTCGCCAGTTTGCCGCGAGCGACAGACGTGGAGGCGGGGGGAGCTCGGGTGGACACCACGAGTCACTGCTTCTTAGGGGTATTGGAACCTCTCCCACTGCTGTTTCACAGCGTACACTTTAGTTGAGAGCTACAGGCTCTCTGGCTGCCATGAGAAGGCGCCTACTGATAACATCTAGCTTGGAAAGCTGGGCGAGCTGTACATTCCAGGCTTGAAATTAGGTCGCATGTCTTGTGATAAACTGATTATTTGCCGAACACTGATTAACCTCAATCAACATTTTGTGTATTACTTACATCAAACATACATCTAAAAATATAAATTCTAAATTATCATGAGATTGAAGAATAATCAAAACAAGATATTTACAGTTATGTGTCTACATTCCAGAGATATCAAAAAGTCTAAAACTTAGGAAAAAGTATTATTTGGATACGATGCTGCTACTAACAGAAATTTTTAACAACGTTTTTAAAGGGATAATTGTATCAAAGAGTACCTCCTCGAATGGGTCCATAGTTCATATTGTCTCGTCACAGTCTTATTATCCAAATATTATGCATAGTATCCCACCTACCTTCCTGTGATCTGCTACATCCAACACCAATTAAAGAAGTAATCCAGTACAGTTTTTTTGAAAGTCTAACTTCACAATGTATCACAAAACAACAAATGTGTAGTAGTAAACATCAGTAGTATTTTCACGTCAGGAACAAGAGACTTTTGATAATCATCTTCTTTCGAATCTTCAAATTCATAATGTTTTTTTACTCACAAATTATAAATAGACGTTTGTTAGGATTCTCCTTTTTCAATTAGGTAAATTCCACAGGCATTATGTTTATATTCAAAATGATTTTCCTTCATAAACAATGACAATTCTATTGCATAGATGTCTATGACTGTTTCCGCAATGTCATGGTTTGTTGAGAATATATTCCATCTGCGCTTCCCATGTAAATAGGTCTACAGTTCAATTATAGAGGCAATCAACTATAGAAAGTCAAGTATTACTGTCTCCCCAAGTACTAAAAGTTAATTGCACTTGGAAAATTTTCATGATAAAAACCTACCTTTTAAGATTTCTTATGTGTGATTTGATGCCTTTATCATTTAAAATTGTATTCATTTATGAAATGTGTTAGAGTTTAACCATAAAACTAAACATGATCCGATGAAAACTAAAGAACAAGCCTATTTTTCCAATTCAGAAACATCACCTCATGTAAATGTTTTCATACAGTAACACAGATACCTGGCACGATTGTTGCTACACACTGAATGTCCAAACAATGCCATAAGTGTATTTTTATACTAGTTCTCTAATTCACTCCTCTCATTTTGCTTTTGTATAGAAATCCATGGGAATTTAATCTAATTGCTTTACCATTATGTAGATTTCATATTGATAGAATCCACATCGTGACACCTTCATCCCATTGTTTTCACTAGCACAAACACACACAATCATCCATAATAAGTTTGTGATGATCAAATTATACATTCATCCTCATGAGTTAAATACATCACATTTATCCCTAAAAGTTATCAACACAGACAGAAGGGGAATGGCCCTTTTCTCCGATTCACTCCTACAGTAACACTGGCTATCAAGGCCCACTTTTACAGGGCTTGTGGTAGGAACGTGTGAGTGTGACGAGTGATGGAATTTATTTCACCCAGACTCGGTAGAGAGTTGAGTGAACCGCCTGAAGGGGTGAACGAACCCGTCAGAGTGAAAGGACGAACGGAGAACGAACCGTCGGAGGGAACGAACCGTCGTAGCGTCCTATCGTCGGAGCGAACAAATCTTTGGAGCGTCGGAGGGTCGAAGCGTCGGAGCTACCAACCATCGGAAGGTCGGAGTGAACGAACCGTCGGAGCGTCCGACCCTGCGACAGTCCAATCCATCAGCTAAGATGAGCGAGACAACAGCCAAGTGCTGCCAGTCACGTGACCCCCGAGAAGCACGTGCAGCGCGCACCAGGCAAAAGCAGGTCAGAAATCTGACAATGTGGTAGACAAAAAGAACTAAGCAGTTCCCAACTACACACAGCCCTCATTGTCCCTGGACTACCGAGGAAGCAAACAAGACAACAAGCACAATCTGAAATCGTAATTACCGAGAGAACTTAAATGAACCCGCAAAGGAATCCAGGAGCTCAGAAAAACTTTGATATATATAAATAATTGTATTAACATAAAAGTATTCAAGAAGCTGAACATTGAACAAATACTATATTGTCAAACTGAAAACATTGCTTTCATTGGTAAACATTTTTTTTTTCTATTATTTACCTTAGAAACATTCTACTACCCCTATAAAACAGAAAGGATAAAAATTGATGTGAATGCCATAAAAAAGGATCATCCTGTGTTGTGTCCCTGGGCAAGGAACTTCATTTTCATTGCACTCCATCCAGCTGTTAAATGGGTACCTAAAAATTGGATGTGCTGACCTTCATGGTCGTGATTAGTGAGCAGCAGCTGTTGTGAAAGTACACTCCTTCGGAGTAATAATGCAGCGCTTTAAGCATATATAAGTACACATTATTGTTATTATTATTATTATTACTAAAGTGTGGTATGGTGTTCTCATTGATATAATGGCCAATGGCGAAATAAAAATTATCACAAGTACATGCGATAGCATATCTTAATCAATCGATTGCAATAATTACAAATTATTCGGCATTAATACGACCGTAAATGACATACTTCATGATATCAATTCATGATAATTCATACATTCATTCCCCTAATGGCGATTATTTGATAAAAACTTATTTTCAATGAAAATGTTTAAAAAGTCATATAGATTTCCCTGAGGTCTTATTCACACTTAAAATTAAAATTTTTAACTGCTCAAGAAAACTTGCAAGTTACGTTTGACTGAATAACGGGTGTCTTTTCCTCGTTTTTGGTCATTAATAAAAGAGCCTAGACAAGTCACGATGTCATTAAATAAAATACCACAATTATATTTTGATTATCCCATGAATGAAAGATTTTAGCTGTTTTGTTGTTAAGTCAATTCTGACAACACTTGGCGATTTCAAATAAAACCTACAAAACATCTTACAATGAATGTTTTTGTCTTGTTGCTGCAATACATGATGTATGTTTTATTTCAATCGAAAGCAAAAAAGTAATAAGGTCACTAATTAAGATAATGAAATAGGAAATTGACTCCCTTAATACTCAGCTAACTCTTGTTTCGTTCAGCAAATATCGCTAATTTGAGTAATCAACATAATCATGGAAATTTAAAAGACCTTGTTTGCTGGGTATTTAGGAAAGTTGATCATATAGGAGCCATGTTCAAGTTAAAAATAGTTTTGTGCAATTGTTGCTTTCAGGAATTAACCAGGGAATTTCCTTCCAAGTAAAGCAGATAAAACGACCCTACACACCTGGTCAACTAGAACCTCTCAAGTTTGATGACGTCACACTGAACAAAGGTGGAGGATACAACCCCACTTCCGGTATATTCACTGTTCCAAGAACCGGCACGTATCTTTGCTGGGCAAATATTATGACTCATACGAATAATTATTTCAGAGTAAGACTGATGGAAGAAGGAAAAGAGATTGTTAGAGGATATACAGGAAACCAACAGGCATACGGAACTGCCGTCATCACTTATCTGAAGACCTTTAAGAAGGGGGAGCATGTCTGGTTTGATGTCTATGCTGGTACTTTGAGCATTGCTGGAGAAAAGTATTCAAGTTATGGATGTAATCTGATGTACCTGTAACATTCCAGTAATAAATGGAAGCAGACAAATATATTTGTCAGTTATTATTTTCATATCAGCAAAAGATATAGATTGAATAATTAGTAAGTTTTGAATATTGTTATTTTCCCCACTGACATATTAAACAACTGGAAGTCATATGTAAGAAGACGAGCTAAAACATATTTGTAAGTTCATATGTTATTGTCTATATGGTAAATAGATAGAGATGACAAACCAAGTGATCATTTCAACAAAATATTATTACTGAGAAAATATTAAGTTTGTAATATTTTCAACATTCCAAACTAAAAGTTTGAAGAACTTTATAGTTCATACAAAAGGAAATTGCTGGATAACAAAAACTACATTTCTGCGTAGTGATGCACTGGTTCGGTAACACAAAATTAGGACACTAACTTACGTTTAAAATGACAACAGTAAAAGTTTCTAATGGCTTTCACAAAAAGCTGTTTTTATTTGAAATCTAAATATATTTATTTCTGGTAACTGGCTTTTGCTTTTACATCCTTCTTCTGATATGTTTCCTTTGCTTTAATCAAGCTCTAAATCCAGAAGAAGGAAGCCAAATCAATGAGTTTATACACTGCCACTCTTCAAAGCATTCCCACTAAACGTTAACCAAAACAGAGGAAGAAGTATAGGAGGTCGTCTTGCACTGCCACTTTTCAAAGCATTCCCACTAAACATAACCAAAACAGAGGAAGAAGTATAGGAGGTCGTCTTGCACTGCCACTTTTCAAAGCATTGCCACTAAACGTTAACCAAAACAGAGGAAGAAGTACTGGAGGTCATCTTGCAATATTGTCAAACAATAACCATATAGGTAGTATAAAGCAATTCTTTAAAAAGAAAATGCTTATAATTATACACGTTTGTCATATGCGACAAAACTCCTGAAACGTTGATTTGGAAGGATTAGAATATGTTGATAATGATATTTTTTTCTGAATTTGGACCCACACCCTTAAGTCAAGCAACACTGCCACAATGACCATACCAGCAACTAACCCACCCATTTCAAAAATGGAGGTCCATCATGCGATGGTTAAACTTTTGTTACATTCATGACTCCTCTGAATTGATCCCCGCCACACAGGATATAGTATTCAGCTCATTACGTCTGTTGGTCCCGGTTCTTGTTAGCGCAATATCTCATAAACCCTTCCACTAGAACCTTCAAACTGGTTATCCGTCTTCATTGGGTGGATACGCAGCAGCCAGTCAGTTGTGGTGACCTTGACCTAGTTTTGAAGCCACGACAAGACTGTGTTTTTAGTCTGTAAATCCTTGTTAGAATGCATAATATTTCACAAACCCTAGTAACTAGATCCTTCAAACTTGGTATCGGTCTTCATTGGGTGGATACGCAAACACCAGTCAGTTTGGGTAACCTTCACCTAATTTCAAGGTTACGAGAGGACTTTGCCTTGTACTGTAAGCCCTGTTAACTCAATATCTCACACTTGCACCTAGTGGCTACTCGGTATAAGTCTGTATTGGGTGGATATGCAGACACCAGTTGTGTTCGTGATATTGATCTAATTTTCACGACTGGTACATGTAAACATAGTTATCCTGATATCTCACAAACATTTGCACCTAGATCCTTCAAACTTGGTATCAGTCTTCATCAGGTGGATTCGGAAACACCAGTTGATTTTTGGTTATGGTGACCTTGACATAATTTTCAAGATCACGACAAGACTTTGACCATAAAACGTGTTTAGCACGATGTCTAAAAAAAACCTTTTTTACACCTTAGTGACACCTACTTGTTTGTTTTACAAATGAATTTGATTTGTGAGTTCCAACTCTCTTTTAAAAACTTATTTTCTATACATGTATATCACAAAATCGTACAGCTTTTATAGATTTAATTTATCTATTTTATCTTATTTTCAAAATTTATTTTAGAATTTCAACAATTATGAGCCTTTTTTTGCTCTGGTCTGGTCTACCATTTTAAATGAAACACATATTATCCGATCATCGTCTTCAACAGTGGCATAATTCAGTAAAAATATTTCGACAAGAAAGTAGGTTTTGTTTATATACATCATTGTAAGCATGATGGCAGAGCGTTTATCGCCGTCAGGGTGAAATAAACGCTCCAAATTGTGTTGCAGAGGTCCAGGCGCAAAGATACATTGATCAAGTTTTTCGTCCTGTTGTGTTGCCATTTTTTCAGAATCACTCGGGAACTTTGTTTTAACATGATAACGAGTGCACATTCAGCAAGAGCAGTGTCAACATTCCTGGACAACAATAACGTCAACGTCTTACCGTGGCCGTCACGTTCTCCTGATCTCTATCCAATTTAACACATGTGGGACTGTCTAAGGAGGCGAATCAGGAATAGAGCAAACCCTCCAGTCAACCTGAGGCAGCTGGAACAAGCCCTACAGGATGAATGGGGGAACATTACTAACGTCACCGTCAGATGTCTCACGACATCAATGAGACGTCAAGTGTTTGCCTGCATAACAGCTGAAGGTGGACATACGAAGTATTGATAACTATGGACTCCATATTTCATAAATTCATTAACAAATGATCAGAAACTTCGATTTCTAAAAAATGGTAATTAACATTTCACACCAGTGTTAATAAAACGTTTCCTATCTGTACGATAAACGAGTTATTGCAAAACAAATGAAGTTAGATGATGTGCAAATGATTCAGTATTAGATAAAATGTTGTTAGGATAGAAAACCGTGTCTTGTTATTTTTCAATGAAAATTTGAATGAGTGAATAATTTCTTTTGGGTTTTAGTGTACATCTTATCCATTTTATGTTACTCGCTATATTTTTTCAACTTGAAGCTTTTCTTTTAAAAATGTCATGATGAGATACCAGAACGTTATAGTAAACTAACAGTTGATCCTTTGTCACTTAAAAGTTTTATTTCATATTTTTCAGTAGGAGACTCTTCGTCCACATAAAAAAACATTACAAAACTACGTTTGAGAAACTGGAAATGTAACAGTGTGATATCATAGAAGTAATATGTGATAGTCTTTTTAAAAACATTCAATACTATGTTAATCCATCAGGTCTGAGGAGCTTCTGCCAATCTATCCATAAACCTTTATTTAATTTTTAAATTTTTCTTGTACCCAAGAACAACTATATAATGTGCATGTTTATTAGGTAATACCAAGTACTATTGTAGACACATTTGAAATAGTTATGTTATCCGGAACAGCTATCTGTATTAAGTAGAGTATAGGAAAGGGTTAAATTACCAGCAAAAGTCAAAATGATCTCAGATCCAATAGGAATATACAAATTGTGTCAATACGTATGAATAAAGTTCCTTTCAGAAACATTGTTCATTTCTTAAAAATCCTTCGTTGAATTATTATTTTTTTATCTATGTTATTGAAGTGTTTCACATTTTTAATAAATATCAAATACATATGTAACAATACAATATGGTAAATTTACAATAACTAGTGTCTCATCATAAACTGCTGTTAGAAATTTTCTGTATTCACAGTTCGACCGTTTAAGTTGCAGGATATAACATTTCACAAGTGTAGATATGCAACATGTGGTACTTTGCCTGGGCATGAGAAGTGCTTGTTTTATGATGTTGAATAAGTTTTATGATTTGTTAAAGTTGGACATGGACTTCAATTGTGCAATGTTTTCTAAGTTTGGATAGTAACAAGAAAAATAACCATTTGTCCTAAAACGTTGCAGAGATAAAGAAATCATAGGACAAAAACATGTTACTTGCTTACGTAATTACCTACTATGAAATTGCTAAATATATCATCTTAAACCTAAATAATTTATAAAGAATTGGCCAATTTTATTGTTTTGAAAGTGAAAACATTTTTTTCAATTTTGTTTTAATTTAATGTCTGTTGTTCTAAGGTCTTCAAGTTGTAAAATCGCAGTAGGAAGTTTGCTTTTACATAAGAATGGTGAGATTTCCATGTTAACATATTTACATTCAAAGTATATTTTGTCCTTGTGTCCTTTTGTGCACCGCCTCCGCCGCACTCGTTCAAATTGCTATAACTTTTTTCCACTAAGCTTTCCAGAACTCATATATGTAACTATCTACCTATACCTCGGGGGAACCATTTGACATATTTACTTCCAAAGTCAAAAGTCAAGTCCACGAGTTATGTAATCATTGCAAGAAATCCTTGTAAACACGATAACTTGACAAAACTTTGTGCTATGAAGTTCTAACTTAGTATATATCATCTTTCGAGAAGTAATTCTTTTTATAGGTTTCAACTACAATCCATCAAAAGTCAAGGTCACAGCAAGGTCATAACTTCAGCATGGTTTATCGAACACGCTATATTTTTTAGTAATAACACTTTAAGTCATTACATAATTGTTATACCTAATGAAAATTGTTCTTTAAATGTGTAACCTTGAATGTCAAAGGTCAATGTCACCAGAAATGTGATATTACAATGTACACCAAATAATAGCATTATCCAGTTAAGCTTTCCAAAACTCATGAACATGTGTTACTGTTTAATCTCTAGGGAAATATTCACATTGAAGTTCAAAAGGTCAAGGTCACTAATAAAAATAAAATATAATAAAATCACAAGTTCTGAAAACACGATAATTTGAAAATACTTGGTATGAAGCTTTATTTATGTCTTAATAATCTTTTAAGAAGTACAAAATATTAAAGTGTCTGTTACAATCAATCAAAGGTGAAGGTCACCGCATGGACATAACTTTTCATCACCATAAATTGTTTTTCCCAAACAAAAGTGATCATTGAGTGTTGACCTTCAAGGTCCCCAGATAAGGATTTAGTTCACCTTTAATTAGATTTTGAAATCAGAAGATTTTGAGTTTTAGAAATAACGAGTATAATCCCCCAGGGAATTCTTTTGACAAGATCAAAGTTCAAGTTAATTTATTTTGTTATATACACTGTATTTATTAGGTAATTCCCATTTTACTGAGGTTTTGTACATGGCGGAAGAGGGTAATGGGAAACCATCAGTTCGGGATTGCTCTGCTTTTGCGGTGTCCTACAAACACTTATCTAGTTTAATTCATGTCTATCAGCGTATGTCTTGAATTATCTGCGATATGGCTTTGTGAAAGTTGGTCCAGTGACCTTATATGTTTTCATCTTGTTTCCTAGTTGCATTCCATTGATCAGTAATCTACCTCCATATTTGCTAAGATACACTCCTGTGATTTTCCTCACATATTTTTATATCAAAAGTTGACTAACATCCATACATACAACCTTTAATTGGCATAACTGACAAGAAAAATCTTCTCCTTTATAAGTTATGTTAAACCCAATGTTAATTTTAAAATATATTTTGGAAGAGTTTTCATACCTGTTCAAACACACATTTTGGTGTATCATCTCATGAGATCTGCACATAGCTCGAACACTGCCTCTCCTTGTTCCATTTGTTAATTATACTAGACATATCAATTGCTGTGCACTTCAAACCATATTTACAGGCCTCAGAATCTTCAATTGTTAAAATGTGATGTTACAGATAAAAAGTTTTACCATTATTAGCATGTTAAAACTGAAAGTAATTTAGTTTAAAGAACATAGCCGAAGCTCGCAATCCCTAAGACCTCATGTGAAACTCTTTTAATTGTTTTCGTGCATTTACACGATAAATGAATACACTTGTTGTTATAGATAAAACATGAGGGTGATACTAAATTGTATGCGTGTTTGATTTGGTTTTGATAATACAAGATATAATCACATAATGTGTATCATTGCATACTGGTATAAATAATTTTTATATTTGTATATAGTCCTTATAATGTTATATGTCATCGAGCATGGTTGACATTTTTGTTGTAACTAAATGAACACTATCTTACCGTCATTGGTAATACATTACTGAATGCAATGCTGTTTATGTTATTGTCTTTGATGTGATAGGCACTGTTGAAGGTCTAAAATGAAAATCACATGATGTCAATCGTCAAGTTCAAAATGATGCAGCCTTGATTTTGCTTGGAAATGATATAACTTGTCATGTTTAGAACCTGGTGACCTTGACTTTGGCGTAGGAAGCATCGTTTGAAAACTGTAACTTTAGTAATAACTTGTGATTGGATAGAGTTAGATCTTTGATATTTCACATGTGCATCTATCAAGATAAGACCTCCCAGATGAGGTCATAATTTTTGACCTGGTGACCTTGACTTGGTCAACAATATCATACAAGAGTCATCAGAAGATGACATATCCCACCGGTTCCACATGATCGTAAGGTGTAAATCTTTGAAAGATAATTTTAATTTTTTCAAGCAATGTTCATAATAGTACAGTAGTGTGCATAAGTAAGTGGTCGAAAAACGCGTAACTCACGCGTTGCTCACGCGTTAGTTACGAGTGAGCAACGCGTGAGCAACGGCTAGCCACGCGTCAGCCACCCGTTGCTCACGCGTGGCTGACGGGTGGCCAACGCGTGTCATACATGGCTGGATAATCGAGGTTTCAAAAGTGCCAAAAGCGTTCATAAAATCATGTTTACCGATCTTTTACTTTATGACATACGACAACAGTTGAAAATGAATTTGAAACTTATTTTTTTCTTTATGAATTATACTTATTCAGGATTACATATTTCACATTGTTGCAACTTAATCCCGATTCTATTCATATTCTCAAGACAATCTAAAATTAAAAGGCTAGCATAAATTTGTTTGAAGTTAAGAATAACGGGATTAAATGTATTTAATTCAAACCCAACACTTTAATCTCTTTCATTAGCCAACTATGTGTTCATTGATGAGTCTCCGTAATATAACTTTCATGAGTAGATATACAAAAGAGTGTTTGGAACAAATATCTGCTTCTTAAGCATTAGAGATTTTACTTTCTGGTCTATTTGACAGTCATTTATGTAACTATTGATGAAATGTAAAATCCATTATATTTGATGATGTTGTTATGAAATGAAAATTTTTTTTTTGATTTACAAGTCAGATTGTTTATGAAAACAACCTCATATTTTCGTTCAGTGGTATATAAAAACAAAACCTCTCTGTTAGAGGAAGATAGTTTTAATGGAATCACATAACTGCAGCAATTTCATTCATTCATCTTTTATGCATAACATTTGTTATGCATGACATGTACGTTAAAGGCACACTCTAAGAATTGTTTGGGGTCACATACACCAAAACATTATCAATAGTGTTACTCTATCGGGAGGTATCGACTAATGTATGAAATAATAATTTAGAGCTAAAGTATAGTAACAGTAAGAAGGTTCAAAGTTGTGACTATGATCGAAAACCGGACAATGGTGCGCTTCAATCAGCCAAACGTTATTTAGGTGACTTATCTAAAGCAGTCAGAATGACAGATATGAGTTTAAAATGTTGCTAGCCTAAAGTAATATTATCCGTGTCAATTTCACGTGTGTTACAAGAGTTTAATGACAACGAGATCATCATATATTCAGCATTAATTAAGTATGAGTAGGTGAGATGTTTTGAATTCCTATAATTATTTATGCAATCATTTTCTTTTCAAAACAAGACATCATTTGCTGAAAATTATAAGGCTTTGTAAAGAGCCAATGTTTTTAAGATTAAGAATTTAACATTATTGACACTTTGAGTTGAAGAGGAAACTTATGGTCAATCATTTTATTTCCTACGTTTCAAGTGACCAAGTGAGAAGGTTATTGAGTAGTGCATAATATGCACCATGTTTTCTTGTTCAACGTTTTAACCCTGGAGAAGTAACATAAAGTTCATATTGCTTTAGAGTTTCATGGAGAAAAAAAAAGTTATTCCTTTTTGCTATATAAAGAGGTAATATGTGCCGAGATTTATATGCGTTGCTTGAAAGCACCTCTTATTCAACGAAAGTCAAATATATGCGTTGCGTCTATTTGTATTGCAATAAAGTCATTTGTAGACATAATTTGGCAACTATCAACAAGAATGTATATACTCTATGCACGATATGTCATTTAGTGTTCATAACTGACAGTAATTAAAGTGCTTTGATAGAAATGAATGGTCGAATTTTGAGTATGATAGTCCGTTTGGAGAATAAACAAATCTTTAGATAATGGGTTGTTAGAAGTTTACACATGTATATTATAACATACACCTCGCTCATATATAACAAGGTACTCATGTCACTTAACAGTAATGTCCTTGTAGTTTGGTGTAATTATCACATCATCATTAAATGCATTCTGTGTCTTTTGACCAATCATCAAGATAAGCCGAATCTAGATTTTACATTTTGGATCTCCACGTAAATAAACATTCAATCAGACTCTAGAAATCACCATCAAATAGACTGGCCTTGAAATAACACTCTCTCGGGATGCACATGTACATACGCATTCGATTGAAGCATAGCAATTGTAGAACAGACGCGTGCATTTGCTTCCATTGGACAATATTCTTCATGTACAGAACAGAATTATATTCTCGTGAATCATACAAAATGATATAGAGAACATACAACATGTAGCCACATCCTTCATCGTCACCTATTGAAACACCGGCTATTTCATGCCCCTCGCTTGCGTTTTAATCATATTTGCATGTTTTGCATAATATCTCTGCATGTGTTCTTCATGTTATGTGAAGTTTAAATGCTAATAAAACTTTTGCACTCTAAAACTTTTATTCAAAGTAGAGATTACGTAAGTACGTAAAACATTATAATAATGGTTAATGTTAAAGTTGCGTATGTAATAATGTTTACATTAATGACATATTCACTGTTTAGTTTTAAATAGGGTTGATTTACTTGTTAAAACAATGTTTGTATGTTCAGTCCCATAACTGGTCAAAGAGAATTACATTTTGTTTTCATGTTTTGTTTAATGCTTCATATTGTTTGGGAACCTACAGTTATAATACAAAATACATATTTTACATCATAATCAGAATTAATACAGGGCCAAAATGATATAGATTTAACTACAATAAGTCAATCTGATTAAGTTGTGAAGTTACGGGACTTGCTCATCAGAAATGTAGACCACTCCCATCACGTGTACACAGATTTAAGATCTATTTACTAGTGAATGTTTATTCAGACGTCAGTATACTATAGATGAACAAGTCACCTTCAATTAACAACATCAATGGTGCAAATTTACTCGATGATGTCTCTGTTCTCTGTTTAATATCCTTATTCACACCTGTCTGTTTCCCGACTGATCTCCAAGAAACAATAAAACAATCAGAACTTATGGTATAGACTAGACAGCTTCCTTTCATCCCGTCTCGGGAGATGAGGGGTACTGTGAGCTGATTAGCGTCGCGACAGCGGGCAGTATTTTGACAAGGCGTTGAGCCGCGAAGCATGTCGAAGGGGTAATGAGTTGGCTACGTATGTGCACCATGCTAATAAGTTCAGAAGTCGCCTCTTGCTTACTGTATGATCAATTGTATCATAGGCCGGTGGCCTAGATACACCTGAATAAAGTTAATGAGACTGAGATTGTACCAAAAATTGCTTTTTTAAGTCCGACCGTTTCTTGACAAACCCTGATTAAATGTGTCCGCAAATTCATGAGAAACGTAAATAATAACTTATACTGCCTTTATCCTACATTGATCCTGAGACATTTCGTCGATAAGAAAACTGACACTGGATAGGGTGGGTATTACAACATGTGAAAAAAAATCAACATTTATTGTTTATTTCATTCTTTAAAGAGCGACCTCACAATGCACTTAAGATAACCATAATAATTTTTACCTATAGTAATTAATCATAATACGACGTAAATTAATTTTAAAGTTGCTTTGTCATTTTCAACGTAACAACAACCATACCACCTTGCATATCAACGTCAAGGTTAATTGGGCGCTTATAAACTAGTGTCCAAAAGAAACGATACCAAGTTTTCAACGTCCTCCCAAACAAAATTCTATTACCTGACAGAGTCGAATTTAAGCGTGCCTAACAGGCATATGTCTTGTAAAGAAGTATGCACATTTTCATTCTTCAGAAAAGGTACTTTTGATAGTGTGTCTCTTCAAACGCACATGGGGTGCATAAATCGAAATTTCAAGTTGTTTTATGCACAGAACTTTTGTCATTTCACTATAAAATTGATAAAGTATTGACTTTAGGTAAGAATACAATCTTGTTGATACAAGGTTGACATAAATTCGGTGACGCGCCACTGCTCTAGAACGTTTTAAAACAAGCAAAAGTGTCCAATTTCTCTCTGCTATCTCGCAGAGATTCCGAATCGATGTTTATTTTAAATGGGTGGTTCTCGCAAACATGAAAAGATAATGTTTTGAAATTTTGCATAGAAGTGAGTTGACTACTGAAGAAATGATAAAACTATGTTTTACTCGTATCAATCTGCAGTGGGTTGAGTTATCTTGCCATTTGTATGGTAACGTTTCTTTTGGACATTAGTTTATTATTATTGTTACTAGGAACCCCTTTAAAATGAGATAGTCTGAAAAAAGGAAATGATCAATTCAGTTATAGGTTATACTTTAAAACTTCCATGTACCACGGTAAGTGGTTGTAATGAAATAAAGTAGATTGATTGATTGTATAACTGTCTTGCTATCTTCTTCCCCGATGTCATTTATACTGTTATGAAAATCCAATAATTAAAATAATCACTATAACATTTTTAAGCAAACAATCAGCACAAATACATTGTGTTAGTGCAAAGGATTAAAAAGCTGTTGATGAGGTATGAAGTATTTTGTAGAGAAAAAAATTGTTTTCGAAATTTTGACCCCTTGTCACTTCAATGCCCTACTTAATTTGATACGGTTATCTGTTAGGTATTACATTCCTACCGGTATATGTTAACGCAACCTGCATATTTACTTATTTGCAACAATATCCGTTTCGTTTTTGCACTGCTAGGAGGCATCAAAGACTTTCAAAATTACAAGCCAGTCAATAGTATATTTCCGTGTCATTTATGCACATACTTATATCTATATTCAGAACTGTATAAACAATATAAATCACGTGAAATGTACACAATTAATCGCCAAGCGATTTATGAGAGATACAGGATACTTGCACTACAATACGAAGGTAAGTGGACAAAAGTAAGGAACGCAGCTGTATATATATCATATTTATATTCTTCTTCTTCTTCTTCTTCTTCTTCTATAATCATCTACAAATCATGTCTTGAAGTAGGCTTAATGAGCGTCTACAATGTCGCATTCTCTACAAAAATCCAATCTTCCTAATCTATCTAGACAATTTCTGAATGCATCTTAAAGAAGTCAATCCAATCGGTTACGGATGTACATTCAGACTACACACCACATCTCTGTATGAGCGTAACCTTAAGTTAGACCTTTGATGTTTTGAGACAAAGGCGGCGGCTTTGATCAACTCGCCGCCACACTCGGGTGGATAATTGTCACTGAGCGGTCATGCAACCAATATACTCCCTTGTTCACTTGGAAAAATAATGATGTAAGTAACTATAATAGATAGATGCACAGACAAATCTTTATTCAAGTCTCGACTAAGCACGTTACATCACGTGACGTCACTCTAAAACTATACTTTGTTGAAGAATAAAGGGTTGGCGGCGCCTTTTATATTTACGGAAACCATATTAGTAATATAAATAATTGTGATCGTTTGTAACTGAATAACATACGAATTCGAATTGATGTACACCTTCCTCTCCGCAAAAAATGCAACATCACATATGATTATCGGTACACGTTCATTTGTATATTTGTTTCCACTCTTGTTGATTCAATAGATACCAGTAACTGAGATCTAAGTCTTACCGTGATCTGGATTTATTGGGACGTTGATTGCTTAAAATGAAGACAGTTATATGCCATTAATAGGGTTCTTATCGATGATTATGTAAGATATTTTACGTATATATACGTTAAGTTGCTCGGAGAAAGGGTAAATAAAACGCAATAGTTATCAGAGTTTTTTTTACCTATCGGCATTAATAATCCAATGTAAACACAACATGACGTATTCAGGGTCATATGGTTATTTGAGCGTTATTTATTTGCTCTAAAAAGGCGATAATTGCGCAAAACATAATTTGCATGGATGCACTCATGTATGCATGTAGTTTGCCTAAAAAAACTTCACTATTTAGATTAACCTCATCCGATAGCCAGAAAAAAAGAAAAGTGTATATGTGAACAATCTTAACGATTGACCGAAGATGACATCCAGATACACGCATACTGTTTAATCATTGAATCAATCTTCATTTCGTAATAAACACTCAGCATCATCCGTGAAATATTAAACATTAAATTCTTGACGTAACGATGCAACGTGTACATTTGACAGTTCAGGTTTTGAAAGTATTACAAGTGAATGAAATATTCTCAGTTTCAACTTATATGGAAAAATTACATATAGAGAATATGTTATCATAGAATATTTTATCATATAACAGACATTCATTTGGTTTATATTGGTGTGAAGGTTAGATCTGTATTTAATCATTGGAATTTTGATATTATTTGTAGAAATGTATGAAATCCCATGGAGAATGAAGGAAGGTGTGCCTTTGGGTAGTTTCAGAACTTATTTCATAAAGATCTATGAATATTTTCTAACAAATTAATCAATATTAGCAACACCCAACACCTCATGTCTATCGATGGGAATAATATACTGTAGGAGTGTGGACATTTCCGGCACACGTTTGTCTTTGCCTGAATGAATGAATGAATGAATGAATGAGGTCACATTTATCGCCATTATAGATATTCCGTGGTGCTTGTCAACTTGTTTATGACTCAACGACAGCCCTTATTTGTTCTAACATACACGTAACGAATACACACATAGACAAGTAGCTTACTCCATCAGCAGTGTTTCTGTCACTTAATGATTCAACTGATAACCACTCAAGCGTGGCGTTTGGATATTTCATCGGATTAGGCCGTAATCTGAACAATCAACATAATCTTGTGATCAGTTAATCAGCTACCTCATTTGTGTATTCTTAGCAATTAACAGACAGTCCGGCTGCCGTGCGATGATATCTTTATTGCCTTAGAATCCCCGGTCTCTTCGTTTTAACTGTATGAGATGATTTAGTTATAGTAGCAAAAATACAGAACCTTAAAATATAAGACTTATATTTAATATCTAAACGCATAGTTAGTGGTTAAATGGACATGTCACAGTTTCCAAGCAGAATAGCCAGTTTTCGATTTATGACATTTACTTGTCGATTACTTTACTTCACATATTTCAATAATAACTGATTTGTTAAAAACACACATGGTTTACGGTTTACATATCTATAGCTATTATATATAATATTTTAACAACGTTTTCCGAGATGAAATACATGAAATTGTAAGTTATTGAACAAATAAAAGCCTTTAACGAACTATGGTAAACATAAAACACTGATCTAAGATATGATAATTATAATGTAGAGGGAGAATGCATATAATAAAAATGCTAACAACGTCCTACGTGTCGTGTTATTTGGAAAAGGGACAAAACGTATTTTGTAGGTTAGCTAAGCATGAACAATGGTTTCTAAATGATCAGAAGATTACCGTTGTAAACAGTTATAAATACCTAGGTATATTATTTTCTTCAACTCATAAAATGGGATGCTGTATTACTGATTTAGCCGCGAGAGGCAAACGTGCACTAATGGAGGTTATTGTTAATTTAAGCAAAGTCGGAATGGTAAATTGTAATGTTTTCTTTAGATTTTTGACACTCAAATACAACCAATAGTATTGTATGGTGCAGAGATATGAGGTATGCACACATTTGAGCTAGAGAGAATTCATTTAATAGCATGTAAACGATTTTTAAATGTGAGTCCTCAAACCCCAAACGCCATAGTATATGGAGAATGTGGTCGATATCCTCTTTATATATATGCAATGTGTAAAACATTAAGATACTGGCTAAGAGTAATGGAAATGCATGAAAACCGAATCCCACTTAAAGTATACTAAATGCAATTATATTATTCAAACTGTGGTTATACTACTTTTGCATCATATGTTCGTAATATTCTGTCCTCACACGGCTTTGGTTATGTATGGCTGTATCAATCTGTGGGAGATGTAACCTCTTTTATTCAAGCTTTTAAAATTGTTGCTATTAATATGTTCTTCCAATCTTGGACCTGTACTCTATCAAATAGTTCCAGATATTGCATATATCGTGAATACAAAAGTATTTTAGCTCCAGAAAAGTATTTAAATTGCAAAACTGATCGGAGATTAAGAAAATATTTGTTTAGATGTGGATTATTAAGACTATAGTACAATGAAGGGAGATGGCTAAAAATAGATAAAAAACAACGTTTATGTCCATTTTGTAATTCAGGAATTGAAGACGAATATCACTTCTTGTTTGTATGCCATTTGTATACCGATTTACGGGTTAATTAGCAGTTTTCCGATGTGGAGTAGCCCCTATACGAGTCGAAACTGGACGATATACAAACCTACCAATCAACGAGAGAGTGTGTTTTTATTGTGATAATTGTGTGGAAGATGAGGTACATGTCATATTACACTGCCCAGTTTATAATGATGTACGACAGGTTTTGTTAGACAAGTGCAATGAAGTGTGGTGTGATTTTAAAGAGGAATGTGATATTGTTAAATTGTGTTTTATCCTGGCCAGTCCCAGTGTTGTAATGCTTAGTGCCAAAACCTGCAGGGCAATTTTACAACTACGTAGCAATATCTTATACACGTGATTGCTTGTATTTTTATATTTTTACTTTGTATATATTTTACTGTATAGCTCCTTTTTTATCTTTCGAGAATGTACATCTCAGTTTTATTTAATGTTTTGATTTTAGTGTCTCTCATAACTCCAATAGGAGTGGCTCATTTTATATTATGTTATCTTATATCATTTTATATGTAAATTGAGGCGAGACGTAAATAAAATATCTGTCTGTCTGTCTGTCTATTTACCAATTGTTTTTCACTATAATCCAAACATGTTCAAATTTAGATCCATAATGACAACGGACAATGAATTTGTTTTGCAAGGAATAAGTAATTTTTTATGGCATGCATATTAATTGAGAGAGAGAAAAATAAGTCTCAATAAGTCTACACCTATTCCTTAAAATATATGATACTTGTACAGCTTACAATTTATGGCACACCATTTGTGTAAATAATATTGTAGAAATAATGCATAAAATTATCATGAATGTACTGCACTGTAAATGGGTCTGAAAAGACTTGACTTGACTATTTAGGGATTTACTATCTTGATTTAATCTTCAAAGATCACAAATTGCACTTCCGAAATTCCGATGCGGAGTGACCCCAATGAGAGTGAAGACGGGAAGATATGAGAACCTTCTATGTAAGGAAAGATATTGTGTTAACTGTAAGTGTTAGACGAAATCCATGTTCTATCTTATGGTCCCATTTACACCACCTTAACTCATCGCTTTTAAAGATATGTCAAAGCTTTTTGCCAAATTTTAAAGAATCTATCTTCTAAAGATAAGTCTTCTTATATTTTAGTACATATGATCTATTTTTTCGACGCCGCTAATGGCTAAAATATTGCCCAAGCGGCGTGAAACAGTAACTCACCCACTCACTCTAGATGTTAGCGTCTCCACACCTGCCATGATATTCTTACAATACGATGTGATATTTTTTGTGGTTAACTTTTGCTATCGAACTAGGTTTTAGTGATATATGTTTTGCTAACTTTATATTCTGTGAATACACTTTTAGCATATAGTATGTACATTTTAAAAGTAATAGTCTCTCATAAGTCGCTGCGCGACTGGTCGTAGTTTTACCTAATCTGTATTTATTTCATATATATACATATGTATCTACGAGTGAGACATGAATACAATCTTCTGCTTGCTGTGTCTACACATGACTCATTTCACTAACGACGAGAGATGCACATATGACATGCACATATGCGAAAAATATAGGTAAACATCCTCACGAGTGCTGCATATAAGCGTAAGACAATTTGCAGCTTCATACAGTTAGCCTCGCGCATGTTCGTCATTTGAAAAAAACTGAAAACGGATTGCTAGCAATTCACACAGAAATAAGCCCATGTAGGAACATACCCCTCGCTCTTATTAGCAATACTCATGTCTCTTAAAAGTAATATACTGTTAATTGGATGCAGTGATGTATTTCGATGTTAATTATCGTATTAACTCCAAATGAATTCAGTCTCTCTTGACACCACATCAATAAAAGCCGAATCTAGAATTAACTTAGGTATACAAATACAAATAAACATTCAATTCGACGCTATAAATGTCATCAATAAGCAATTGACCATGAAATACCATTCTCGCCATGATTCTCATATTCTTACCAATTGAAGCGTAGCATTTGTAGAACACACATGGAGCCGCGCCCCTGTTTGTATTTTGTGTAGTTTGTGTTCGTAACCGTGCTGGTATAAGTGCATGGGTGTATGTATGTAAGTAAGTATGTACATCATAACCACAATAAACAAATCCAGAATTGACAAAGGGAGAAGACATCATATCAATTGAATTTCAATAAATAAATCTACACCAGTAGTAATTGATATTTGATGTATGTAAAATTGAAAACGCATGTATTAATTATCGATACGATTATCAACAACCTATGCATTTCTTCAGTAGTTTTTTCAGAAAGGAAATATTACTATCTAGCATTGTCAATGAAATATTTTAAATTACTATTATTATACTCTTCATTCTATTTAATATTTAAAATTGTGGAAACTCAAACAAATTTATAAATGCATCTCAGTAAATGATGCTTATGACTATGTCAATAAACAAGTGACATGCATGAAATCAAAACCAAACATTTATATAATATGTACTACGGTATGGCTCCGGACTACCTAAACGAACTTGTACCAGATACAGTATTGGAACTAAATACTATAACCCAATTCAAAACGATGATCAGCCGAGCTGTATCTCCAAGTAACTGTGATTTAAATTTAGGAACTCGCTTTTGTCAAATAATACATTGCCGCCTCAAGCTCGGATGTAGTGATCTGAATGCAGATAAATATAACCGACACATATCTGAAATATCCAGGTGTTCTTGCGGCCATTTTAATGAAGACGCCCTTCACTACCTGTTTGTTTGTCGCAACTACCATAACCTTAGATCAAATATGTATTTCTATACACAAGGACATAATTTGAAAACAGTATTGTACGGAAACGAATCTTTAGATAACAGAACAAACAACAATATCCTCAGATCCTTACATCAATTCATTTATCTGTTCACTAGTTATATCTGTAACATATATAATATCATCTTTACTGCAGCACATCATATCATATGCATCTCCAACAACATTTTTCTTTAACATGAACTGATTCGATTATAAAGATGGTTATATCAATTATATTTTTCTAATTGTATTGTATATTATGTCCAGCTTACTCTGTAGTATTTAGAAGCGGTGTTCAAATAAGCTTTGTGGCTTGTTCACCAATCAATATTTCATTTTGCGAAATAATTCAATTCTTTATTAACCGTTAGCATTACAGCTAATCGGCGGTTACAAAGATACATTATGAGTTGGTGCAGGTGATCATTTTCAGAAAACATACTCACTTACAATTGATTAGCAACTGATTTCTTAATGTACATGCTTTGTAAAGATATTTCCCAAGATTACGTAACTGTTTTACGTTATTGATACTTAATAACTGGACAAGTTTAAAAACAGATGGGTTATTAAAATAATATGACTTTATCAATTTATTCAGAAGATCATTATAGATTGGACATTTCAAAATAAAATGAAATTCATCTACATAAAACACATTTTCTATCATTTCCTAAATAAAAATATGTTTAAACCAAATCAAAAGCTCAATGATGCCTATTACCAGGCCGGTACACTATCCTCTGCACACCTGCCTTCATGGAATAATTAAACGATCAGAACTTTATGTTAATCCTCAAGACTAGATAGCCCCCCCCCCCCCCCATTCCGCTCAGCCTCCCTCCAACACACACACCTTGGGGAGGTGAGCGTTGCATAGTTGTTATTAGTGCCGCCAGAGAGGCCGTTAAGCTGAGAAGTGGTCAAGGCGTCGAGCCGTTAAGCATGTCCAAGTTAATGAGATAACATTACACAATCGCCAGGCGCGCGATTCACTCACTTAGTCACAACATACATTTCACAGTCGATTTGATTAGTAAGTTGTTTTCACTGGGCGATTTATTACGAAGTCATTATCCTTTGGATACATCTATTCCAAATTCCAACTTATTTTTTTACCACTTTAGAACGTTTGTTAACTTTACTTGGGTGTGTATGACCTATTCTAAATTTCGCGCCCCCATTTCTTTTTGAAATAACCAAGGCATAGACCCCTCGTCTGGGACATCACCCAATGGTGAAAGAAGACATTAAACTCGAACCCAACAACATTTGAATAATGTAAAGTAATAACATTGTCGTTTCTTAAGACGATCAAAAGATAGCAATTTTAATGGTTTTCAGAAAAGATTTAAATCCCGCCATATCTGTGTGTAAAGATTGTCCAACTGTGGAGCTATGGTCTTATCGATCTCTTCAAATCAAAATTCAAATACCTTTCAAAGTCAACATTTAGGAAACTGATAACGTTAATATATCACAAAGTATCTGTCGAAGTAATCTTTTTAAAAAAAAATATAACCTTCAAAGTGAATATTTCTCAAAAACGTATCCTACAAACTCAAGATTTACCTAAAAATAAATCCTTTAAGATCAAAATAACTATTTAAGTCAAAATTTTACCAAATAAAAAAACCCTTCAATGTCAATATTTCTAAAAAAATAAATATCTTTTGAAGTCAATATTTCACAGAATAAACATATTGTATTAAGTTTTAATCCTTTAATGAATTTTTTTCAAAGTCAATATGTCACAAAATAAAGTTTTTTTTCTAAAAGTACATTTCTTAAATCTGAATATCTTTCAACGTTAATTTGTCCTAAAATAAAAAAATCTTTGAAAGCCAATATGTCACAAAACAAAATTTCAAAGATCAAAATAGGTTTTCAAAATCAATATTTTACTAAATAAAAATATATTTCAAAGTCAATATATTTAAAAAGATCTAATAAATTAAATATTTCACATAATTAAAATACTTTTTAAAACTATAATTTCTGAAATAAGTTATCTTTCAAATTCAATATGACACAAAATCAAAATACCTTTCAAAGTCAATATTTCTACAACATTCATAACATATTTTTTCATAAGCATCTCAGTCCTTCTACTTGCAGACAAAAATTTTTTTTCACTTAATTATGTTCACAATAATTTATTTTCCTCATTAAACATTCTCATGTTTAAACTACCGTAAGTGCATTCGTTTCAGTAATTTTATAGCCAAGGGAGATAATCTTGATCTACTCGAAGATAGACTCGTTTATCCGTTAAGCTTGTACACGCGTTAACCACCCGTGAGCAACCCGTGAGCAACGCGTGCGTCACTAGTGGGCCACGGCTAGCCACGAGTGACCAACGCAATGCTCACGCGTTAGCCACCCGTGAGGCAACGCGTTGCCCGACCACTTACTTTTGCACACTACTGTATAAGCTGATATATATGTAACTAAACCTTTCATGAACAGAGTCCAAATAAGAGCCGTCTCATGGAAATAATAAAAAATACAATTTTCAGAAATGTAAAAATATCAAAAGGCACCACTT
This sequence comes from Steromphala cineraria, assembly GCA_916613615.1. NCBI lineage: Eukaryota > Metazoa > Mollusca > Gastropoda > Trochida > Trochidae > Steromphala > Steromphala cineraria. The sequence continues at coordinate 25,661,173 of OU744734.1, read as the reverse complement.
CAGTAGGTGGGCAATACACATGTTAAATTTCAGAAAGAAATAATGACCGGTTTTATATATATGAAACGAAACCTTTCATGAACAGAGTCCAAATAAGAGCAGTTTCCATGGATATAATAAAAAATAAAATTTTCAGAAATGTGAAAATATCAAAAGGCACCACTTCAGTAGGTGGGCAATACACATGTAAAGTTTCAGAAAGATATGTGGACCGGTTTTTTAGTTCTGCTCCGGAAACAAAATGATACGGACGGACGGACGGACAGACGGACGGACGGACATACAAACAGACAGGGTGATGACTATATCCCACGGTATTACATACTGGTGGGATAAAAATGCACAATATTATGGGGTCCAAGGGTTAAACAAGATCTTTGAAATTCATCCAAGGGTAAGCAATTACAATCAACTTAGCTTAAAATGCCACCTGCATATCAATTTTATTACCACGGAAAAACATGTTAGATGAAGGGTTGCCAATCGGGAAACCTCCGCTTACTGACGCAGAGAGCAAATGCAATTCTTGAACACATGACTTCTATAATGACCCCTGTAAGAATTTGCTCAAGGAAAAATGAGACCACCGATTGGCACTGACAGTGATAAACATGTCTAAAACTTATGATTTGTCAAACAAAATCATGGTTAACATAAATGGCGCTTTAAGTCTCGCTTAGACAACAAGACGTCTGCTTTGTGCAGTAATTAAAATTTTCTAGAATAAAATTATTGATGAATATTTGTGAGAGATTGTTAAGGTAGGTTGATATATCTAGAAAGTTTATTTAATTTTTTGAAAAACTCAAACATTGATTAACACGCGCCCAAAACATAGCAAACCCAAGCTGACACCAGATGTATATAAAGCAAAAAACAAACACATACGTAACAGGCAAATAATTTTGTCATACTATCAAAAGTATTAATATATCGAAAATTGATTAGCTTCTAGATTCCAGGAAATAATCTTTTTACTGAATTACAAACCAATTAGTACTTACTAGGTATACATCCAGATTGCTTGTAAATTGGTACCTTCAAACTTTTTAAAGATAAGAAGAAATAGAGGGCTTTCGGTCCATATATATGGAGTAAAACATTTGCAAAAAGCAAGAAAAAATAATTCTGAGAAACTTTATTTAATTTGAAAAAGACAGCAACAGGAAGTGACTATGTTATATGAAAGAAGTAATGTAGAACATGGATATAATAAATTCCAAGGGCCCAAATAATTTAGTTCTCTATATCAAGTGTTTGCTATGTAATTATATATATAGGGATGGGACATTTTTGTTTTTTGTTCACTATATCCAAGTTCGTTATATCCATGTTCTACTGTCTTATCTGATAGGTTAATAAGCCAACTTAAATATTAAAGTTCGCAACATTTTAGTTTACCAGGCCTGAAGTTGCAATATGTTTATGGTATGGTATGGCATGGCATACGCCCTCGCTCGTCCATCTATAAACTTTCAAAATGTTTTATTCTTCCTAAAAACTGATGCCTCTATAGAACTAAACTATTAAGTGCATGTACACATGTAGCTGAGTATATAACAAGTACCCATTATAAACACACTTGAAAAGTTTGCCTCCTGTTGAACAGCTATCACAGAAAGGACCTCTAAATAAATATACAAAGTTTGTCAATATTAAATTTGAAATAAAATGTTCTGAGGTCCTTCGGAAACATATTTCAGTCGTTACATTTTGAGAAGTTTATGTATAGTATAGAAGTGTTTCAGATATGTACTAAATCTAAAATACATATGTTCCAATACAATTTGATACATTTACAATAACTGGTGTCTCATCATAAACTGCTGTTATAAACTTGATGTCTTCACGGTTCAATCGTAACAGGACATAACACTCCGCCAGTGTAGACAATGTAACATGTTGTCATTTGCCTGTGCATACAAAATGATGGTCTCATAATGTTGAATACTTGTTATCTAGTTAGTTAAAGCTGTACTTGAATATTGCAATGTTTTTTCCACTTGTCTAGTAACAAGAAATAATACACTTGTCCTGAAAAGTTGCATAAAGGAACAAAACAAAATGATCTCTAAATCATCATTACTTTGTCAACAACATGTATTGCTTGAATCTCATTGGTACAAGCCAAACGTGTGAAGCTATAAAGGTCGGAGTACATGCATGATAGTGAGCAGAAAGTTTCTTGTCAACTCTGAATCTCCTTTTAAACTTACATGATGATAATGCTTTGTTTCCTCATTCTGTGTGCTTTGATTCAGCCAGTGTTATGTTCTGACACAGCTGAAGTTGGCCAAGTATCTAAGACCATGACTACATGTGGTCCTATGCTTGATAACATCCTACGTATTGAGAGGGCTGTTAACAACCTGACTTGGAAGTTGGACCAAACTAACACAGAAATGAAAAGGACAAAGACAGAACTCAAAATCACACAGACTAATTTACAGAACACCCAGAATGACCTTCTCTCCACGAAGGACGCGCTGAAATCCACGGAAAAGAAACTTGCATCGGCAATGTCAAAATTATCTCAAGTAGACAACATGGAAGGGAGGATTGAAGAAATCGCAAACATGACAGAAAAGCTTGGTAAGTTTTATCAAGTTTAAGATTACCATACTTCTTTATTCACCAAAATATGACGTACATAAATGTCAATTGTATTCACATTATGAAGCGTATGCAAATGTTTAAATACAGTAATGGAGCGATACTAATACACAGTATACTAAAACAACTGTTTATAGAAGAGTTTTCATAATTTGTTTTGTGCAAATTCTAAAAATGTAAGAGGTGGTATTGTTGCTGAAATTAAATTTCAAGTTTTCAATCTTCTACAAGATACTTGTTTATACGTCCTTTACAAATGGAATCATCTGAATATTTAGGAATTGACTTAATAACTAGATATAAAACTAAAAACCGCTGTGCAAACGGGGCCATGTCCTGTTTTAGTGTGGGAAAAGGCTATAGGGTGTAGGGGTTTTTTATCAGCTAAAAAGTAGTCAAATCTTATGCATACAGGTTGAATAGAAATTGTTGAAATAAAACGAAATCGGATTTGGTGACGACTATTACAAAAGTATTCAAAAGTATGATATGATATAGGACGGAAATGATGTAGAAATTAGTGATATTTAATGAGAATGTACACGATCTCCGGCCTAAAACAGGAGTAAATAAATAGTAAAGATTCTTTGAAAAACTGTGTTAACATGAAAGGGTTTTCCTTTTGGGACTATTATATAGAAACAGGGGCATGGTAGTTTTGGGGGGAAACGATAGTAAAAATGCACATTGGAAAAATAAACCCTATAGCAACAGAATAAATATTTTATGGTGGTTAGTTTTTCAAAAGTATGGGATGAAATAGGACCGAAATTATGTAGAAATTAGTGATATTTCATGAGAAATGTACACGATCAATGGCATGAAGCAGTAAAGTTTCTTAGAAAAATGTGTTAACATGCCGGCCGCAGGAAAGGGTTTTCCTCTCTGAACTATTTCAGCAGCAAGGGTAATGGTTTCTTTTTCTTTTGGGGGATACTGAAATGCATTTACAGAAAATGTACACATATTAACCGAAATAGATATCTTTTGGTAGTCTCGTGTTTGAAATATTCATCAGAGGATGAAATGATTACGATGTGTGATTACGATCCCATTTAGTTATTTTGTGTTTAAATTCTGATCCAACATTTTGGACAAAACGCATATGTAAGCTGTGACTGTTAGGTGCGTTAAATATCAAATGCTTCAGATGAAATAGATCTTTTCAATCCTAAAAGAGGAGTATGCGGCAAACTGTGTAAATCTTCCAAGTTTGCACAGCGTTTTCTAAGTTTACACCTTCATAAACTTAACACATTTTGAAATCATTTCTTATAAATAAATATACACATACTGGATGTTTTGATAGGTTCATTTGCTCCAAATAACCAAATTAGTAACTGCACTATTTACGTGGACAAAGTTCAACAAGATGGGAGAGACACAATCTAGTTAAAACTAGCTATAATGTTATCGTCCGATAAGTCCTGACGTTACATCTAGCTAATAACCCACCTGGTCCGTGTCACGCATGCGCGGAAATCAGCCAATGAAAAAAAGAACTGGCTGATCCCTTTGAATCAGACAATCTAGTTAATACAAGCTGTTAGAATCAGTCAATCTAGTTAACCTTTTTCCTCCCACTGTTCCCATATGGGAACATGTCCTTCAAAGTCCTGTAACTTTTTTACCTTTCGATGAAATTATGTTTTGCTTTCGTCATGTTGAAACTGACATAATCACCTACAATTTGGTAGGGAGAGAAAGCTTGCGAAATTTTTTCTATGAAATGGTGATGTCCCGAAAATGGTTGAAAATCAGTTTTTTAGACAAAAACTTTAATAAGGGTTTATATGATATTTAAAAAAAATAAAATCATTTAGTTAATTTTGTATGAAAGACAAACGATGGTGCTACACTAATATCCAAAAAAGTTTGTTAGAAAAGTAAAATATAAAGGAGCAAAAAATCGTTAAAGTTTATTGTTCCCATATCGGAACATTGGGACAAACACCGTGAGAGTGTTCAAAACTGGTTAATCTTACTAAAGGAATAAAAAACACGTTATAAAAGCGGTCTATTGATTTATTTCACACTTCCATTAGGTTGACAGGATGTGCTTCTTGGTCTTTTTGTGACTTTTATTCGTTCTCCATCTTTTGGGTAACATTGACTACAAGATTGTTGTTTCTGGAATGTCGTTTTAGCAATTTCAACTGATGTAACGTGTTTCCCCTAAAGGGACAATATCATGATTACAGATATTTTCATATTGATGACAAGTGGTATTAATGTAACATTCTTATTTCATGTTAAATGTAAAATACTTTCATTTTACATGTACTTTATGTCATAGGTTACAGTATCTTTGCTAGCTAAAAACATACTCAATGAGACATTTCAGTAACAGGATTACCTTTTTAAAATACTTGTCACAAGAACCCTTTGCAAAGGTTTTCACACATCGTTTGCTTAGTTCAAGTGTGAACAAACGTATTTAAGCCCATCAGAGAATGATAATCTGTTACACGAAACAAAAGATATTTGGAGTTCTCTTAACAGTTTGCTAGAAGTATGCATGTATGTCTCTGATAAATGTAAAGTAAAACCAAAACTTACCAACTTCTGTCATATGCTGTGCGTAAAGCGTCCATGTCCTTTGTTAATTACTTTGAGCAAGAGTAAAGATGGTGTTTCCTTTAATTGTTTATGCATTAAAACATGTAAATTCAGAAATTGAACACACTGAGATTATACAATTTGGTTTAACTTTAGGATGTAAACACATTGTAAAATGTCAATAGATGAAATACGAGGTTTAGCAATACTTTGATGTGAAAACATTTGATGTGAATACTTTGATGTGAAAACAAACTTTCAAAATTAAAGGCGTATACTACATTGAAATCAATGAAGTTTGGCTAAACACAAAGCTAACGCCATAGTCCTTGTTTCAGAACAAGGATATGAATTAAACACGAATCGATTTGCTCCTTTAAATAGCTTGTCAAGTCATTCTTTCACAATTATCCAACTATTTATGTTGCCGGAGAAGACATGTAGTCGGATAAGGTCAGCGATTTGTAGGATGTCCCTAAACAAACGTGAGTTTTTATCTTGGTGGAGAAGTTTTGATTAATAAATGGTAATTCTTCAAGCAATTCAATAGAATACATATGGCGAGATGTGACGGGAACAGATATATCTGACAAGCATTGCAAGATATAATACATTGAACTATTACAGTTTTAAATGCAGAGCATTTGATTATGTCTTCGTTTCAAATGTTCAAGATGCTCTTCTCTGATCAATGCCATTTGACATTTTGATGCACAAAACATGTACGGTATGTCAAAAGTGTCAGGAACAGTCTAGTAGGTTTTCATATCCTGTGTTGAATGAACACTTCCTGATCATACCCTTTTTTTTATACAATGTTATCCTCTATGAACCTTATTACTAGACATAAAAACATTCCTACGTTGTGCCTACCACCATTGTATGTGATTTGGACAAAAATGAATTTACTACTGTTTTGTATCTTTCACTGTAAGTGGATCATTGATGAGGCAGTAGTACAATCTTTAGAAACATTATTTGTGTTGGTGTGTGTGGGTGTGCGATGGAGGAGCTATTTAAAGTTAAAGTAAACTATCACGCTACTATTACTTAGCTTTTTAATATTAGTTCAGCAATTGGATTCCCATATTTATTAACGCTAATCAGGGTCGGATGCAAAAATCCCTCGAACATGTAACAAAATATTTAAGACATGGTTGATGTCATTATAGATATAATTACCAATATGGTTTAAAATAAGTAGTGACATATTTTCAATATGAGCATTAGTGCACATACAATGTATCGCTTTTGCCTAGCAACGATTGTGGTAGCGCGAGTTTCCGTATTTATTCGCCTGTAACGACATAACGCCATTGTTCGTGACGTCACTATAGGGAAGCAGCCCGCTTCTTGGATATTTCAAAGATGCTAAAGCGATATCAAATCGATAGTAAAGAAATTATTACCCTCGGAAGTGTGTCATATGACCTTAACGAAACTCGTGCAAAATTGTTTAAAACCCTCGCTCTCGCTCAGGTAATACAAACATTCACACTGGTTTTGTAAAAGTCACATGACACACTTCCTCGGGTAATAATCTTTATATCTTACCCAACTCCTAGACTACACATTGACAACTTTTTCATTACTTTGCTTAACAAAATGTAACAAACTGTATATTTCCTGTCTTTCTCGCATGTAACACAATGTGTACATAAATGTGGATACTACCTATCATTTATACATCCCAATTGCGACTTGTGTGTGTATTTTTAACCCTAAAATACTATGTTTGCAATCATTTTGACCAAAATATATTAATACTAAAAACTTTTTTCAATTTAATGTCATTTTGCGATTACTGTCCCAATGCTGGTCGTAACAGTATAAAATTTTGGATTTGCCTTTTCCCTACTTTTATGAGCCTACATTATGAAAATGAAACGTTTCTGACAATTGGATCTAGTAGTGGGATAATTAAGGTTAAAACTAGCTGTAATGTTTATTTCCAATAAGTCATACATTGAATCTTTGATATATATGCTCATAATGTGTGAAATGCAATATAAATCCTTATGACGCCCGATTCAAAGAGATCAGCCAGTTCTTTTTCCATTGGCTGAATTCCGCGCATGCGCGACACGGACCTGGTGGGTTAGTAGCTAGATGTAACGTAAGGACTTAGGGGGCGATAACATTACAGCTAGTTTTAACTAGATTGGGAGAGACAAAATGTCAATCAACACGTCTTTAGTTTTTTAGCAACGCCTACAAGTGGTTCATCAGCAAACGGACATCCACAACAGAATCATGCGACGTCTTGCAATATTTTAAACACTGTATATAGGCGACAAGTTTCAGTTTTCTAGGCCTTATACTTCAGGAGAAGATGAAAATAGATTTGAAGGACGTTCCTGTTGCCTTTATTAGTATTATAAAGCTACAATTCATCATCCTCACTAGTGAAGGAGTCTGTACACAAAGTTTCAGCTTTCTAGGCCTTATAGTTCTGCAGAAGAAGATGAATTAGGTTTTTGGGCGTGGCATATGTGGCCCTTTTTAGGGGTCACAGGGCCACCAAAGCTACAATTTATAATCTTCACTAGTCAAGGAGTCTGTACACAAAGTTTCAGCTTTCTAGGCCTCATGGTTCTGGAGGAGAAGATGAAAATAGCTTTTTAGGGCGCGGCCCCTGTGGCCCTTATTAGGGGGCACAGGGCCAATAAAAATACAATTTATAATCCTCACTAGCCAAGGAGTCTGTACACAAAGTTTCAGCTTTCTAGGCCTTATGGTCCTGGAGAAGAAGATGAAAATAGGTTTTTGGGCGTGGCATATGTGGCCCTTATTAGGGGTCACAGGGCCACCAAAGCTACAATTTATAATCTTCACTAGTCAAGGATTCCGTACACACAGTTTCAGCTTTCTAGGCCTCATGGTTCTGGAGAAGAAGATGAAAATAGGTTTTTAGAGCGCGGCCCCTGTGGCCCTTATTAGGGGTCACAGGGCGCCCAAAGCTACAATTTATAATCCTCACTAGCCAAGGAGTCTGTACTCAAAGTTTCAGCTTTCTAGGCCTATTGTTCTGGAGAAGAATATGAAAATAGGTTTTTCCGGCGTGGCATATGTGGCCCTTTTTAGGGGTCACAGGGCCACCAAAACTACAATTTATAATCTTCACTAGTCAAGGAGTCTGTACACAATGTTTCAGCTTTCTAGGCCTTATATTTCTGCAGAAGAAGATGAAAATAGGTTTTAGGGCGTGGCATATGTGGCCCTTATTAGGGGTCACAGGGCCACCAAAGCTACAATTTATAATCTTCACTAGTCAAGGAGTCTGTACACACAGTTTCAGCTTTCTAGGCCTCATGGTTCTGGAGAAGAAGATGAAAATAGGTTTTTAGAGCGCGGCCCCTGTGGCCCTATTTAGGGGTCACAGGCCGCCCAAAGCTACAATTTATAATCCTCACTAGCCAAGGAGTCTGTACTCAAAGTTTCAGCTTTCTAGGCCTATTGTTCTGGAGAAGAATATGAAAATAGGTTTTTCCGGCGTGGCATATGTGGCCCTTTTTAGGGGTCACAGGGCCACCAAAACTACAATTTATAATCTTCACTAGTCAAGGAGTCTGTACACAATGTTTCAGCTTTCTAGGCCTTATAGTTCTGCAGAAGAAAATGAAAATAGGTTTTTGGGCGTGGCATATGTGGCCCTTATTAGGGGTCACAGGGCCACCAAAGCTACAATTTATAATCTTCACTAGTCAAGGAGTCTGTACACAAAGTTGCAGCTTTCTAGGCCTCATGGTTCTGGAGAAGAAGATGAAAATAGGTTTTTAGGGCGCGGCCCCTATGGCCCTTATTATGGGTCACAGGGCCACCAAAGCTACAATTTATAATCTTCTCTAGTCAAGGAGTCTGTACACAAAGTTTCAGCTTTCTAGGCCTCATGGTTCTGGAGAAGAAGATGAAAATAGGTTTTTGGGCGTGGCATATGTGGCCCTTATTAGGGGTCACAGGGCCACCAAAGCTACAATTTATAATCTTCACTAGTCAAGGAGTCTGTACACACAGTTTCAGCTTTCTAGGCCTCATGGTTCTGGAGAAGAAGATGAAAATAGGTTTTTAGAGCGCGGCCCCTGTGGCCCTTATTAGGGGTCACAGGGCGCCCAAAGCTACAATTTATAATCCTCACTAGCCAAGGAGTCTGTACACAAAGTTTCAGCTTTCTAGGCCTTATGGTTCTGGAGAAGAATATGAAAATAGGTTTTTGGGCCGTGGCATATGTGGCCCTTTTTAGGGGTCACAGGGCCACCAAAGCTACAATTTATAATCTTCACTAGTCAAGGAGTCTGTACACACAGTTTCAGCTTTCTAGGCCTTATGGTTCTGGAGAAGAAGATCAAAATAGGTTTTTGGGCGTGGCATATGTGGCCCTTATTAGGGGTCACAGGACCACCAAAGCTACAATTTATAATCTTCAATAGTCAAGGAGTCTGTACACAAAGTTTCAGATTTCTAGGCCTTATGGTTCTGGAGAAGAAGATGAAAATAGGTTTTTGGGGCGTGGCATATGTGGCCCTTATTAGGGGTCACAGGGCCACCAAAGCTATAATTTATAATCTTCACTAGTCAAGGAGTCTGTACACACAGTTTCAGCTTTCTAGGCCTCATGGTTCTGGAGAAGAAGATGAAAATAGGTTTTTAGAACGCGGCCCCTGTGGCCCTTATTAGGGGTCACAGGGCGCCCAAAGCTACAATTTATAATCCTCACTAGCCAAGGAGTCTGTACACAAATTTTCAGCTTTCTAGGCCTATTGTTCTGGAGAAGAATATGAAAATAGGTTTTTCCGGCGTGGCATATGTGGCCCTTTTTAGGGGTCACAGGGCCACCAAAACTACAATTTATAATCTTCACTAGTCAAGGAGTCTGTACACAATGTTTCAGCTTTCTAGGCCTTATATTTCTGCAGAAGAAGATGAAAATAGGTTTTAGGGCGTGGCATATGTGGCCCTTATTAGGGGTCACAGGGCCACCAAAGCTACAATTTATAATCTTCACTAGTCAAGGAGTCTGTACACACAGTTTCAGCTTTCTAGGCCTCATGGTTCTGGAGAAGAAGATGAAAATAGGTTTTTAGAGCGCGGCCCCTGTGGCCCTATTTAGGGGTCACAGGCCGCCCAAAGCTACAATTTATAATCCTCACTAGCCAAGGAGTCTGTACTCAAAGTTTCAGCTTTCTAGGCCTATTGTTCTGGAGAAGAATATGAAAATAGGTTTTTCCGGCGTGGCATATGTGGCCCTTTTTAGGGGTCACAGGGCCACCAAAACTACAATTTATAATCTTCACTAGTCAAGGAGTCTGTACACAATGTTTCAGCTTTCTAGGCCTTATAGTTCTGCAGAAGAAAATGAAAATAGGTTTTTGGGCGTGGCATATGTGGCCCTTATTAGGGGTCACAGGGCCACCAAAGCTACAATTTATAATCTTCACTAGTCAAGGAGTCTGTACACAAAGTTGCAGCTTTCTAGGCCTCATGGTTCTGGAGAAGAAGATGAAAATAGGTTTTTAGGGCGCGGCCCCTATGGCCCTTATTATGGGTCACAGGGCCACCAAAGCTACAATTTATAATCTTCTCTAGTCAAGGAGTCTGTACACAAAGTTTCAGCTTTCTAGGCCTCATGGTTCTGGAGAAGAAGATGAAAATAGGTTTTTGGGCGTGGCATATGTGGCCCTTATTAGGGGTCACAGGGCCACCAAAGCTACAATTTATAATCCTCACTAGTCAAGGAGTCTGTACACACAGTTTCAGCTTTCTAGGCCTCATGGTTCTGGAGAAGAAGATGAAAATAGGTTTTTAGAGCGCGGCCCCTGTGGCCCTTATTAGGGGTCACAGGGCGCCCAAAGCTACAATTTATAATCCTCACTAGCCAAGGAGTCTGTACACAAAGTTTCAGCTTTCTAGGCCTTATGGTTCTGGAGAAGAATATGAAAATAGGTTTTTGGGCCGTGGCATATGTGGCCCTTTTTAGGGGTCACAGGGCCACCAAAGCTACAATTTATAATCTTCACTAGTCAAGGAGTCTGTACACACAGTTTCAGCTTTCTAGGCCTTATGGTTCTGGAGAAGAAGATCAAAATAGGTTTTTGGGCGTGGCATATGTGGCCCTTATTAGGGGTCACAGGACCACCAAAGCTACAATTTATAATCTTCAATAGTCAAGGAGTCTGTACACAAAGTTTCAGATTTCTAGGCCTTATGGTTCTGGAGAAGAAGATGAAAATAGGTTTTTGGGGCGTGGCATATGTGGCCCTTATTAGGGGTCACAGGGCCACCAAAGCTATAATTTATAATCTTCACTAGTCAAGGAGTCTGTACACACAGTTTCAGCTTTCTAGGCCTCATGGTTCTGGAGAAGAAGATGAAAATAGGTTTTTAGAACGCGGCCCCTGTGGCCCTTATTAGGGGTCACAGGGCGCCCAAAGCTACAATTTATAATCCTCACTAGCCAAGGAGTCTGTACACAAATTTTCAGCTTTCTAGGCCTATTGTTCTGGAGAAGAATATGAAAATAGGTTTTTCCGGCGTGGCATATGTGGCCCTTTTTAGTGGTCACAGGGCCACCAAAACTACAATTTATAATCTTCACTAGTCAAGGAGTCTGTACACAAAGTTGCAGCTTTCTAGGCCTCATGGTTCTGGAGAAGAAGATGAAAATAGGTTTTTGGGCGTGGCATATGTGGCCCTTATTAGGGGTCACAGGGCCACCAAAGCTTCAATTTATAATCTTCACTAGTCAAGGAGTCTGTACACAAAGTTGCAGCTTTCTAGGCCTCATGGTTCTGGAGAAGAAGATGAAAATAGGTTTTTAGGGCGCGGCCCCTATGGCCCTTATTATGGGTCACAGGGCCACCAAAGCTACAATTTATAATTCTCACTAGCCAAGGAGTCTGTACACAAAGTTTCAGCTTTCTAGGCCTTATGGTTCTGGAGAAGAAGATGAAAATAGGTTTTTGGGCGTGGCATATGTGGCCCTTATTAGGGGACACAGGGCCACCAAAGCTACAATTTATAATCCTCACTAGCCAAGGAGTCTGTACACAAAGTTTCAGATTTCTAGGCCTTATGGTTCTGGAGAAGAAGATGAAAATATGCTTTAGGGCGTGGCATAAGTGGCCCTTATTAGGGGTCACAGGACCACCAAAGCTACAATTTATAATCTTCAATAGTCAAGGAGTCTGTACACAAAGTTTCAGCTTTCTAGGCCTCATGGTTCTGGATAAGAATATGAAAATAGGTTTTTGGGGCGTGGCATATGTGGCCCTTATTAGGGGTCACAGGGCCACCAAAGCTATAATTTATAATCTTCACTAGTCAAGGAGTCTGTACACACAGTTTCAGCTTTCTAGGCCTCATGGTTCTGGAGAAGAAGATGAAAATAGGTTTTTAGAACGCGGCCCCTGTGGCCCTTATTAGGGGTCACAGGGCGCCCAAAGCTACAATTTATAATCCTCACTAGCCAAGGAGTCTGTACACAAATTTTCAGCTTTCTAGGCCTATTGTTCTGGAGAAGAATATGAAAATAGGTTTTTCCGGCGTGGCATATGTGGCCCTTTTTAGTGGTCACAGGGCCACCAAAACTACAATTTATAATCTTCACTAGTCAAGGAGTCTGTACAAAAAGTTGCAGCTTTCTAGGCCTCATGGTTCTGGAGAAGAAGATGAAAATAGGTTTTTGGGCGTGGCATATGTGGCCCTTATTAGGGGACACAGGGCCACCAAAGCTACAATTTATAATCCTCACTAGTCAAGGAGTCTGTACACAAAGTTGCAGCTTTCTAGGCCTCATGGTTCTGGAGAAGAAGATGAAAATAGGTTTTTGGGCGTGGCATATGTGGCCCTTATTAGGGGACACAGGGCCACCAAAGCTACAATTTATAATCTTCAATAGTCAAGGAGTCTGTACACAAAGTTTCAGCTTTCTAGGCCTCATGGTTCTGGATAAGAATATGAAAATAGGTTTTTGGGGCGTGGCATATGTGGCCCTTATTAGGGGTCACAGGGCCACCAAAGCTATAATTTATAATCTTCACTAGTCAAGGAGTCTGTACACACAGTGTCAGCTTTCTAGGCCTCATGGTTCTGGAGAAGAAGATGAAAATAGGTTTTTAGAACGCGGCCCCTGTGGCCCTTATTAGGGGTCACAGGGCGCCCAAAGCTACAATTTATAATCCTCACTAGCCAAGGAGTCTGTACACAAATTTTCAGCTTTCTGGGCCTATTGTTCTGGAGAAGAATATGAAAATAGGTTTTTCCGGCGTGGCATATGTGGCCCTTTTTAGTGGTCACAGGGCCACCAAAACTACAATTTATAATCTTCACTAGTCAAGGAGTCTGTACACAATGTTTCAGCTTTCTAGGCCTTATAGTTCTGCAGAAGAAGATGAAAATAGGTTTTTGGGCGTGGCATATGTGGCCCTTATTAGGGGTCACAGGGCCACCAAAGCTACAATTTATAATCCTCACTAGCCAAGGAGTCTGTACACAATGTTTCAGCTTTCTAGGCCTTATAGTTCTGCAGAAGAAGATGAAAATAGGTTTTTGGGCGTGGCATATGTGGCCCTTATTAGGGGTCACAGGGCCACCAAAGCTACAATTTATAATCTTCACTAGTCAAGGAGTCTGTACACACAGTTTCAGCTTTCTAGGCCTCATGGTTCTGGAGAAGAAGATGAAAATAGGTTTTTAGAGCGCGGCCCCTGTGGCCCTTATTAGGGGTCACAGGGCGCCCAAAGCTACAATTTATAATCCTCACTAGCCAAGGAGTCTGTACACAAAGTTTCAGCTTTCTAGGCCTATTGTTCTGGAGAAGAATATGAAAATAGGTTTTTCCGGCGTGGCATATGTGGCCCTTTTTAGGGGTCACAGGGCCACCAAAACTACAATTTATAATCTTCACTAGTCAAGGAGTCTGTACACAATGTTTCAGCTTTCTAGGCCTTATAGTTCTGCAGAAGAAGATGAAAATAGGTTTTTGGGGCGTGGCATATGTGGCCCTTATTAGGGGTCACAGGGCCACCAAAGCTATAATTTATAATCTTCACTAGTCAAGGAGTCTGTACACACAGTTTCAGCTTTCTAGGCCTCATGGTTCTGGAGAAGAAGATGAAAATAGGTTTTTAGAACGCGGCCCCTGTGGCCCTTATTAGGGGTCACAGGGCGCCCAAAGCTACAATTTATAATCCTCACTAGCCAAGGAGTCTGTACACAAATTTTCAGCTTTCTAGGCCTATTGTTCTGGAGAAGAATATGAAAATAGGTTTTTCCGGCGTGGCATATGTGGCCCTTTTTAGTGGTCACAGGGCCACCAAAACTACAATTTATAATCTTCACTAGTCAAGGAGTCTGTACACACAGTTTCAGCTTTCTAGGCCTCATGGTTCTGGAGAAGAAGATGAAAATAGGTTTTTGGGCGTGGCATATGTGGCCCTTATTAGGGGTCACAGTGCCACCAAAGCTACAATTTATAATCTTCACTAGTCAAGGAGTCTGTACACAAAGTTGCAGCTTTCTAGGCCTCATGGTTCTGGAGAAGAAGATGAAAATAGGTTTTTGGGCGTGGCATATGTGGCCCTTATTAGGGGACACAGGGCCACCAAAGCTACAATTTATAATCCTCACTAGCCAAGGAGTCTGTACACAAAGTTTCAGATTTCTAGGCCTTATGGTTCTGGAGAAGAAGATGAAAATATGCTTTAGGGCGTGGCATAAGTGGCCCTTATTAGGGGTCACAGGACCACCAAAGCTACAATTTATAATCTTCAATAGTCAAGGAGTCTGTACACAAAGTTTCAGCTTTCTAGGCCTCATGGTTCTGGATAAGAATATGAAAATAGGTTTTTGGGGCGTGGCATATGTGGCCCTTATTAGGGGTCACAGGGCCACCAAAGCTATAATTTATAATCTTCACTAGTCAAGGAGTCTGTACACACAGTGTCAGCTTTCTAGGCCTCATGGTTCTGGAGAAGAAGATGAAAATAGGTTTTTAGAACGCGGCCCCTGTGGCCCTTATTAGGGGTCACAGGGCGCCCAAAGCTACAATTTATAATCCTCACTAGCCAAGGAGTCTGTACACAAATTTTCAGCTTTCTGGGCCTATTGTTCTGGAGAAGAATATGAAAATAGGTTTTTCCGGCGTGGCATATGTGGCCCTTTTTAGTGGTCACAGGGCCACCAAAACTACAATTTATAATCTTCACTAGTCAAGGAGTCTGTACACAATGTTTCAGCTTTCTAGGCCTTATAGTTCTGCAGAAGAAGATGAAAATAGGTTTTTGGGCGTGGCATATGTGGCCCTTATTAGGGGTCACAGGGCCACCAAAGCTACAATTTATAATCCTCACTAGCCAAGGAGTCTGTACACAATGTTTCAGCTTTCTAGGCCTTATAGTTCTGGAGAAGAATATGAAAATAGGTTTTTCCGGCGTGGCATATGTGGCCCTTTTTAGTGGTCACAGGGCCACCAAAACTACAATTTATAATCTTCACTAGTCAAGGAGTCTGTACACAATGTTTCAGCTTTCTAGGCCTTATAGTTCTGCAGAAGAAGATGAAAATAGGTTTTTGGGCGTGGCATATGTGGCCCTTATTAGGGGTCACAGGGCCACCAAAGCTACAATTTATAATCTTCACTAGTCAAGGAGTCTGTACATAAAGTTGCAGCTTTCTAGGCCTCATGGTTCTGGAGAAGAAGATGAAAATAGGTTTTTAGGGCGCGGCCCCTATGGCCCTTATTAGGGGTCACAGTGCGCCCAAAGCTACAATTTATAATCCTCACTAGCCAAGGAGTCTGTACACAAAGTTTCAGCTTTCTAGGCCTTATGGTTCTGGAGAAGAAGATGAAAATAGTTTTTTTGGCGTGGCATATGTGGCCCTTATTATGGGTCACAGGGCCACCAAAGCTACAATTTATAATCTTCACTAGTCAAGGAGTCTGTACACACAGTTTCAGCTTTCTAGGCCTCATGGTTCTGGAGAAGAAGATGAAAATAGGTTTTTAGAGCGCGGCCCCTGTGGCCCTTATTAGGGGTCACAGGGCGCCCAAAGCTACAATTTATAATCCTCACTAGCCAAGGAGTCTGTACACAAATTTTCAGCTTTCTGGGCCTATTGTTCTGGAGAAGAATATGAAAATAGGTTTTTCCGGCGTGGCATATGTGGCCCTTTTTAGTGGTCACAGGGCCACCAAAACTACAATTTATAATCTTCACTAGTCAAGGAGTCTGTACACAATGTTTCAGCTTTCTAGGCCTTATAGTTCTGCAGAAGAAGATGAAAATAGTTTTTTGGGCGTGGCATATGTGGCCCTTATTAGGGGTCACAGGGCCACCAAAGCTACAATTTATAATCCTCACTAGCCAAGGAGTCTGTACACAATGTTTCAGCTTTCTAGGCCTTATAGTTCTGCAGAAGAAGATGAAAATAGGTTTTTGGGCGTGGCATATGTGGCCCTTATTAGGGGTCACAGGGCCACCAAAGCTACAATTTATAATCTTCACTAGTCAAGGAGTCTGTACACACAGTTTCAGCTTTCTAGGCCTCATGGTTCTGGAGAAGAAGATGAAAATAGGTTTTTAGAGCGCGGCCCCTGTGGCCCTTATTAGGGGTCACAGGGCGCCCAAAGCTACAATTTATAATCCTCACTAGCCAAGGAGTCTGTACACAAAGTTTCAGCTTTCTAGGCCTATTGTTCTGGAGAAGAATATGAAAATAGGTTTTTCCGGCGTGGCATATGTGGCCCTTTTTAGGGGTCACAGGGCCACCAAAACTACAATTTATAATCTTCACTAGTCAAGGAGTCTGTACACAATGTTTCAGCTTTCTAGGCCTTATAGTTCTGCAGAAGAAGATGAAAATAGGTTTTTGGGCGTGGCATATGTGGCCCTTATTAGGGGTCACAGGGCCACCAAAGCTACAATTTATAATCTTCACTAGTCAAGGAGTCTGTACATAAAGTTGCAGCTTTCTAGGCCTCATGGTTCTGGAGAAGAAGATGAAAATAGGTTTTTAGGGCGCGGCCCCTATGGCCCTTATTAGGGGTCACAGGGCGCCCAAAGCTACAATTTATAATCCTCACTAGCCAAGGAGTCTGTACACAAAGTTTCAGCTTTCTAGGCCTTATGGTTCTGGAGAAGAAGATGAAAATAGTTTTTTTGGCGTGGCATATGTGGCCCTTATTATGGGTCACAGGGCCACCAAAGCTACAATTTATAATCTTCACTAGTCAAGGAGTCTGTACACACAGTTTCAGCTTTCTAGGCCTCATGGTTCTGGAGAAGAAGATGAAAATAGGTTTTTAGAGCGCGGCCCCTGTGGCCCTTATTAGGGGTCACAGGGCGCCCAAAGCTACAATTTATAATCCTCACTAGCCAAGGAGTCTGTACACAAAGTTTCAGCTTTCTAGGCCTTATGGTTCTGGAGAAGAATATGAAAATAGGTTTTTGGGCCGTGGCATATGTGGCCCTTTTTAGGGGTCACAGGGCCACCAAAGCTACAATTTATAATCTTCACTAGTCAAGGAGTCTGTACACACAGTTTCAGCTTTCTAGGCCTCATGGTTCTGGAGAAGAAGATGAAAATAGGTTTTTGGGCGTGGCATATGTGGCCCTTTTTAGGGGTCACAGGACCACCAAAGCTACAATTTATAATCTTCAATAGTCAAGGAGTCTGTACACAAAGTTTCAGATTTCTAGGCCTTATGGTTCTGGAGAAGAAGATGAAAATAGGTTTTTGGGGCGTGGCATATGTGGCCCTTATTAGGGGTCACAGGGCCACCAAAGCTACAATTTATAATCTTCACTAGTCAAGGAGTCTGTACACACAGTTTCAGCTTTCTAGGCCTCATGGTTCTGGAGAAGAAGATGAAAATAGGTTTTTAGAGCGCGGCCCCTGTGGCCCTTATTAGGGGTCACAGGGCGCCCAAAGCTACAATTTATAATCCTCACTAGCCAAGGAGTCTGTACACAAAGTTTCAGCTTTCTAGGCCTTATGGTTCTGGAGAAGAATATGAAAATAGGTTTTTGGGCCGTGGCATATGTGGCCCTTTTTAGGGGTCACAGGGCCACCAAAGCTACAATTTATAATCTTCACTAGTCAAGGAGTCTGTACACACAGTTTCAGCTTTCTAGGCCTCATGGTTCTGGAGAAGAAGATGAAAATAGGTTTTTGGGCGTGGCATATGTGGCCCTTTTTAGGGGTCACAGGACCACCAAAGCTACAATTTATAATCTTCAATAGTCAAGGAGTCTGTACACAAAGTTTCAGATTTCTAGGCCTTATGGTTCTGGAGAAGAAGATGAAAATAGGTTTTTGGGGCGTGGCATATGTGGCCCTTATTAGGGGTCACAGGGCCACCAAAGCTATAATTTATAATCTTCACTAGTCAAGGAGTCTGTACACACAGTTTCAGCTTTCTAGGCCTCATGGTTCTGGAGAAGAAGATGAAAATAGGTTTTTAGAGCGCGGCCCCTGTGGCCCTTATTAGGGGTCACAGGGCGCCCAAAGCTACAATTTATAATCCTCACTAGCCAAGGAGTCTGTACACAAAGTTTCAGCTTTCTAGGCCTATTGTTCTGGAGAAGAATATGAAAATAGGTTTTTCCGGCGTGGCATATGTGGCCCTTTTTAGGGGTCACAGGGCCACCAAAACTACAATTTATAATCTTCACTAGTCAAGGAGTCTGTACACAATGTTTCAGCTTTCTAGGCCTTATAGTTCTGCAGAAGAAGATGAAAATAGGTTTTTGGGCGTGGCATATGTGGCCCTTATTAGGGGTCACAGGGCCACCAAAGCTACAATTTATAATCCTCACTAGCCAAGGAGTCTGTACACAAAGTTTCAGCTTTCTAGGCCTTATGGTCCTGGAGAAGAAGATGAAAATAGGTTTTTGGGCGTGGCATATGTGGCCCTTATTAGGGGTCACAGGGCCACCAAAGCTACAATGTATAATCTTCACTAGCCAAGGAGTCTGTACACAAAGTTTCAGCTTTCTAGGCCTTATGGTTCTGGAGAAGAAGATGAAAATAGTTTTTTTGGCGTGGCATATGTGGCCCTTATTATGGGTCACAGGGCCACCAAAGCTACAATTTATAATCTTCACTAGTCAAGGAGTCTGTACACACAGTTTCAGCTTTCTAGGCCTCATGGTTCTGGAGAAGAAGATGAAAATAGGTTTTTAGAGCGCGGCCCCTGTGGCCCTTATTAGGGGTCACAGGGCGCCCAAAGCTACAATTTATAATCCTCACTTGCCAAGGAGTCTGTACACAAAGTTTCAGCTTTCTAGGCCTTATGGTTCTGGAGAAGAATATGAAAATAGGTTTTTGGGCCGTGGCATATGTGGCCCTTTTTAGGGGTCACAGGGCCACCAAAGCTACAATTTATAATCTTCACTAGTCAAGGAGTCTGTACACAAAGTTTCAGCTTTCTAGGCCTCATGGTTCTTGAGAAGATAAAAATAAGTTTTAGGGCGTGGCCCCTGTGGCCTTTATTAGGGGACACAGGGCGCCCAAAGCTACAATTTATAATCTTCACTAGTCAAGGAGTCTGTACACAAAGTTTCAGCTTTCGAGGCCTCATGGTTCTTGAGAAGATAAAAATAAGTTTTTAGGGCGTGGCCCCTGTGGCCTTTATTAGGGGCCACAGGGCGCCCAAAGCTACAATTTATAATCCTCACTAGTCAAGGAGTCTGTACACAAAGTTTCAGCTTTCTAGGCCTTATGGTTCTGGAGAAGAAGTCGAAATTCCACAAAGTTTACGGACGGATTGACGGACGGACGGATGGACGGATTGACGGACGGACGGATGGACGGACGGACGGACGGATGGACGGACGGATACCATGCCGGATACCATGCCATGCCATAAGCCCATCGGGCCTTACAGGCCAGATGAGCTAAAAATGGCACAGTTCTTAAAATCTTCTTGGGAAACAAAGGTCGAAATTGCATGTTGACAAACTAAGCGGTATTTCAATGGCCAATTCCCCTGCAACAGTCTTGACTGCTGATATGCCTTCTGAGAGGAAAACTACTGGTTGGATTTTTATGAAGCCATGCCATTTATCAAAGAAACTATAAAATATTTTTGTGATATTTGTTATTGGTTACTTGTGTCTTTTAACCATACTCTCGTGAACTGGTTTAGCATGAAAAGCGTTACTTGTTAATGAATAGTTCCATCATTAGGGGCGTGGCTAAGTGTGATGGGGCGTGGCTAAATATGATGTGACGTCACAAAACTAAGTTTGCAAGTATGAACTAAATTTCTGTTACAGTGTTCAGCAAATCAGGTACATGGATAGCAAACACCATTTATTTCTTATACTTTAAGGGAAAATAAGAAATTATATAACTATTGGTAAAGTTTATAATGGTTTGTAGATTGCGTTTTCAGCTTTTGTGTAAATATAAGCAAATGCTGATAACTTCCAATAAAACTTTCATTCCTAGGAAAGCTCAATTCTCTTAAATAGATTAATTTGAAACCATTGTCACTGAACACGTAAATGCAGGGAGCTATAGGGTCGCGAAATCACAATAAATGGCATCGAAAGAAGTAGTCCTTCAGGTAATGTAATTATCTGATCGCTATTGTTATTTATTCAACCCTCCGCTGATTAATATGATATACCTCAACGTATCTAGGTTATCTATTTTATAATCTTTATTTCACCAGTATGTATAATATCATTTATACCCAATACCGTTTACATTTGCCCTTGAGTAAGGGTCAATGTTAACAAGTTTTGTATTTTAGGACCCTACATGACACTAAGAAGTAAGCCTAATATTAAAACTAGGCCTTCTCGATGTTAAATTTTCTTTATCTGCACGATTCAAGTCCTTCAATTTATTACATACATGATCCCTTTTAAGATTCAGATGATTCTGCATGCTATACATGTTGTCAATAATGTTTTATGGGTAAATGAAATTGAAACTTGGCCAAGAAGTTGACACATTATTTGTCGAATTCATGTAATAAGATCTGTTTTGGATTGAAAAGGTTTGAAGAACTGTTCAATGTTCACATAACATAACAAATATGTATTTATGGATATTGTACAAATATTATTATTAAAACGCAAACGAGGAACATGAACGTTTTTGCAGGTGTATACATACAGTGACCAAAATTGACATGGCTCCATTGACATCGTCCAATAATAATACATAATAATAATATATAAATAATAAAGGGCGATCACCCAAACTTGGAGTCTTTGCCATTATTGGGTTAATATCCACATTAGTTTCTCCTTAGATAAAATCATCATAAAATTATATTTTGAGAATCTAATGACATACAAAAAGTAGTTTTACTCATGTAAAATTGATCGACCAACAAATCAATAATTGTTTTAGCTGTGTGATACAATTTGTATTTCCGGTAATCTCAAGTCACTTGTTCCTATTATATCTCTATGAGGAAAGTCAGCGAACATAATATGGGTTTTTGTGACTCACAAGGTAGACTATTCAAAGACGTGTGCATGAGTTAAACGATGCCATTAGTGACTTTGATAAAAATGGTTCCTATGCAGTTAATTTATCCCCTATGGTGAATTATTTGGTTGGCGAAATGGTCATCCAAGCTCTTCCTAGACATGTAAAGTGTTAACGACTGTGAGAAGGCTGGCACTCAATAGCAAATTACTTGTGATAAGTAATAGATATACTCACTCTTCCCGAGGTGTATCGCTCAATATACCTCCTGTTTGAATCGTGGGTCTCCGAGGCAATTCAAACAGGAGGTATATTGAGTGATGCACCGAGGGATGGTGGGTATATCTGACATATACCCCACTCTGGTAGAGTTATATTTGACAAAAAAGAGTTCTCCACCGTTCTCTTTGTATATTTATCTTGACCTATCTAGATCAAAAAAATATTAACAATACTCTTTTTTTACGTTTTTGAAAACATGGACTTCATTACATTAAAATTTGGTAAAACTAGTACCAATACATGGCTTATATAGGAATATACAACAATATAGACATGGCACAACAAAAAGTACCCCCACCTACATCAAGCCTCAGTAGCTCAGGCGATAGAGGCGTTGCGTCGCAATATTTAAGGCCCCTGGTTCGATTCCCACTTTAGTCATGAACATTTCTCAAAAATTATAAATTTTACAACTTGGTTGATTTGGCTAAGTTGAAGACCTCTTCACCTGACTTTATTTGGGTGTGCAAAAAACAATAGGTGTTTTAGAAAAGTTGTGGTGTATCGGTCAATATACCTACAGTTAGAACAAAGGAAACCATAGCAACGAGACCGGAAGTGGGGTATGGTTGAAATACTGACCTCTGACTGAGTGCATATCTGTGATAACCATCGAGCGTTCAGCGAGATGGTTATCACAGATATTCACAAAGTCAAGGTCATTATTTCATATACACCACATGGCAATTGTTGAAATTGTTTCCTTTCATAATATGTTTTAGTGTTAATCAAATGAAAAAAAGTTTTAAAAGTTGGTGTAGTGGTGTATCGGTCAATATACCTACAGTTAGAACAAAGGAAACCATAGCAACGAGACCGGAAGTTGGGTATGGTTGAAATACTGACCTCTGACTGAGTGCATATCTGTGATAATCATCGAGCGTTCAGCGAGATGGTTATCACAGATATTCACAAAGTCAAGGTCATTATTTCATATACACCACATGGCAATTGTTGAAATTGTTTCCTTTCATAATAAGTTTTAGTGTTAATCAAATGAAAAAAAGTTTTAAAAGTTGGTGTAGTGGTTTAATGGTTGAGTTAACTCCATTCCTTAACATTTCTTCATTATCGTTTGCATACTCACGAAACACGCATTTCACGTGCTGATTGAGAGTGTCCTGACTTGGTTGTCAGACAATTCTTTACCAGTAACTTCTACTAACTAACTGTTTTGAGTGAGTTCTAAAAATACTAACATTCTCCATCTTTAATTAACATGAAAATGTCCAAAACAAATTGTCACAAGGTCACAGAAAATCTTTTTAATGTCTCAGGATATTCCTAAATTAAACCGACATTAAGTCTATGAACTGCATCAGTCTGTAACAAACAAATTTACGTGATGCTACTAGGATATTGTTCATTTCACCTTGAGCTGCACGGAATTCATGAATTTCACGTTCAAACTCTCGATGCAGCACAACATTGCAAGCACATGGTGTTCAAAGAGGTGGGGAAATAAGAGCTGTGTCCGGCTTCAAAATTTTTTTTATCTGTGTTTTATGGTATTCTCAGGACGATTCTAAGGTGGGTTTTATCGCAAACTATCGTTAGCTCTTTCAATTTTGTGAATTGGATTTTACATTAAATGATTATTGGGGGTAACATTTTGACAAAAATAAAATAACTTTTTTTGCGTCAACTCTGAGCAATCATTTCAAGATGTGTTTTAATATCACGTAAAGGGTAAGTTTTCCGAGGGACGATACGGCAAGGTCTGAGGCGAAAGCCGAAGATCTGCCGTATCGGGCCGAGGTAACCGTTCATGTATTGTCGTCCATGTTTGCTCTCTGATAATCAACCCATGGTGGTTATCTGATAACCAAACCATGGGTTGGTTATCCAGGATAACGACCTAGATATCACCATTGATAACCACACCACGTGGTGTATAATTAATGTATATGCTTCAAAAGATCTTAATGTTAAAAATTGTAAGAGTAACGTTTTGATTATCCTGGGTTTAAATGATACATGCCTAATGTAACATGGCAGATCAGAGTTTGATATGTAGTTTTACTTTCCAGGATCTGACCAGAGAATTTCCTTTCAAGTCAAGCTGATAAAACGGCCCTACACACCTGGTGAATTTGAGCCTCTAAAGTTTGATGATGTCACACTGAACAAAGGTGGAGGTTACAATCCCACTTCCGGTATATTCACCGTTCCAAGAACCGGAAACTACCTTTGCTGGGCAAATATTGTGTCTCACGCGAAAAATAATTTCGCTCTGAGACTTTTGAAAGATGGGAAGGAGATTGTGAGAGGTTGTGCTGGGGGGGATCAGGCATATGGAACTGCCGTTATCACCTATTTGAAGAAATTTAACAAGGGGGAGCATGTCTGGTTTGATGTCCGTTATGGTATCTTCAGCATTGCTGGAGAAAACTATTCTAACTATGGATGTCAATTGATGTACGTGTAACAGTCATACAATAAATACAAGTTGACAATATTTCAGTTCACATTTTATTGTCTATAAGATTTCTTTTTAAATGAACGAGCGAGTGTAAATATTTTCAATATTCAACACTCAAAGGACTTTTTTACTTTCAATAGGAAATAGCAATTCCTCTGGAAACCCAAAATCATATCATCACCTAACGATACATTGGGTTAGTAACACAAAGTAATGACACTTACTTATTTATACAAACAAATATTTCAACAGTACAATTATCTAATGGCTTTTAACCTATTTCTTCAACTTCAAACCTATTAATTAACTGGTTTACTGTCCGTGACTTTTTACATTCTCATTCTATAATGTTTCCTTTGCTTGAATCAAGTTCTGGAAGAAAAATGTTATAACGAAAACTCCCGGGGCAAGGGTTTAAAGCTTGTCAATTTAATATAGCCCAATAATGGTGTTCCTAGACTTTGCCTTTTCTGAGCATCTTTACTGAAAAAAGTTCATATTAAAAATTTATTCATTTAAAACTGCAACAAAGAAAGAAATAGAGAAAACGGTCACATGGTATTGCAGTAATATTGAAAATAAGTAGAGTGAGTACAGAACATTTCTAGAAAAAGAAAATACTAATAATGATATCCTTTGGTCATGGTATAAACTATAAAAAGAACTCAAATAATGATCAAGACCTTGTTGGTATTTTTATCTCCAAACAGAATCATCTTAATACTTTGATGATGTAGAATGATATAAAATGAAGTATATTATGAATTTGAACAGTCCATGTTATACACTACTTTCGTCGCCATGTTTGTCAGTCGATGTGATAGGAAATCAATGCTTGGTTGGATATTACACTTATATTTGATCACGACTCAGGTACACTGACATTGCTCCGCTATTTCCAAATGGTAAGTATTTCCCTTCTTGTATTAACAAACTTCCAATAATTGATTTTCAATAGGCATTTCAATACTGAAGTGAAGTCTGTTCACACTAGAAACATGTCAAAAGTGGATAGATCTAATTGTATTACTATGAGCATCACCTTAGATTGAACAGCATTTGTAATTATCATTATTTCGTCAGATGGGCAACAAGTGCATCATAACCAGTGTTGTTCCATGTTATTTTTGTAGGAAATAACCACGAACAGATTTGTGTACAATTGACAAACCGATTAGATAATAAATGATATAATTTTGTCAATTATTCTAATGAGTAAGTCACTTGAACTATGATCACTTCATTGTAAGAGTAGTTTGTGTTGTTGTAATAGTGTTGTTCTACATTGCGTCATATCAATTATAACATATATTCACATTGCATAATATTATTTGCACAATTATGCTTGTGCATGTAGGCCTATATATGTAGTTAATATTCTATAATAATAGCCAAATATCATTTACAAAAAGAAGAAAAATATACGTCCGTAGTTAAGAAGGGATCAAGCTAAATTAAACCGTTAATATTTAATACTTTATTTAAAAAAATTATCAGATTATTGATATAATTTCAAGTATCACGGATTGATGGCATACCACATATTTCTTTCTGAACTGTTGATGAATGAAATTCCTTTTTAAATTTGTATGTCCTTTCAAAATCACAACAAGTTATATTTAAATGGCCAACAGTTTTGCATAAGTATAGAACTAAGATTGCTATCACACCTCAGTTGCAACTACGTCGTACAAATCATCATACATACAAATAGATTTTAAGTGAATTTACTCACTGGCATTTTTTCACATCTATTACAGTTATATTTCATTAATCCATTTATTATTAACTGTTTTAAAGAAATGTGTTTGTAGGATATTGATTACATTTGAAATGATATATAAACTTCTTCTCAGTCTGCTGCTTGAGAGGGAGGAGAAAGCTTGAAACTGGCGAGGCAGTGAAGATACATACACGTGCTTCTGGGAGTTGATCTGACAAACAACTCAGGTACATATAAATAATGTATACTGTTGTAAATGCCATTCGCCATTCAATGGCATTCATTAAATATTTTTTCTTACCAGTTTCAAATGTTGAATATGGTAAAAATTGCCAAAACATCAGGTACAATGCACACAATGCAGGCTGGATTTATATGAAGAGAACAATCAATTTGCACATATTTGATAAGAGATCGACGTAAACAATGTATGTAATTGATCGTTCACTTCATTAACATCTGTGTTTTATCTTCCTTTTGTACAGAACTTTGCTGATGACCAGTGCAATGACGAAACATGTACAAGAAGACATGTCATGATAAGACAGTATTCATTGTGATGTATAAAAGATGAATAAACAATTATGTAAACATTATCTCGGCTTGTTTTTGACTTAATTATTTGTTGGTTGATATGATACAGCTATTCCTGACAAAATACAAAATACTATATGATAATGATTTGATATTGTGATGACACGATTCCGGTCTCTAAGATTCTCTGCAGTGTTGTATGCATTGAAAAACGTCTCTCATCATGCCTATTCAGCATTGTTAGAAAATTATCAACTTCTCACCCACGTTAAAACAACGTCGATTCAACGTTTTATCTATCTTAATGCCATTTTGTATCAACGTTGATGTTGCCACAGGGGCGATTATCGTATTCAAATATTCTTACTAGGAACAGTTTTTATTAGCAATACAAGTCCCTGTGGATGTTGCGTTGTACGACGCCAATAAAAAAATGTCATATCAACGTTGATACAACATCGTATTACTTTCGAGAAACGTGATCTTAACGTTGTTAAGACATCGTATTTATAAACGTTGTTTCTATGTTGAAGCAATGTCAAATTTCGACGTCTTGTAAATAATTAAAATCCAATAAAAATTTGACGTCAATTCAACGTTGTTTCAAAGTTGTTTCAACGTCAAATATGCTTGCATGGACGCTGATGTCAATTCTTTTCTTCCTTTTATAATACTTTCTTGGTTCATAAACTGTTTACCAAAATATAAAACACCTGACAAATACTGCTCCTTAAATGTAATCATATATCTACTAATTTATAAATCTATTCATCAATATGTATCCTATTATAAAGCCTGCAGAAAACATTGAAAAAAGAAATGTTCATGTCTTCAAACTTTTCATGTAATACTGGTATCAGACGGACAGCAAAAAAAATCACAACACAGTCTTGAAATACGAGTGGGTTGAATAGAACTTATATATGTTAATATGCTCTTTTGACACAAAAATATGTTGCCAACTGGTCAGATCATAAATTGAATAACGTAAAAGCAATTTTCGGATACGACATATCAATATAAAACATTTAAAGATTATAATGTATAATGAAGTTAATCTCAATTATCACAAATCAAGAAGTAAACAAGTGTCTTGTTATTTGTAAGAAGTTAAGCTGGAACAGAAATAAGTCATATTTTGATATTTTGTCAAGATACGAACAATTGTAAATAATCAATTATAGTTACATATATATTGTTGCAAATGAAGAAAAACAACAGTTGCGTCTTGGAAATCGTACAAGGTACAATTTCATTCAACTTTAAAATAGACCGCAAGGTCACGGTAAAGAATTGTTGTATTAAACTATGGAATCGATTCATAAGGACTGTAAAAACAATATATATCTCAAAATGTAATGCAGGGCTACAGGCACACAAACAATAAGTTCAAGATTCGAGTTTTTGTCAATAACTGTTGTGCAATTGAATCGTCGCTTTGTACTTGTTATTGATAGCACAATGCCCAAAGTTGAAATCTAATTAGCTACATTTCATACACTACATTTCAGTTCAGTTCTGTAACATTCTGATGTTTTAGACGCCTGACAATACATATACAGTCTACAATTTTTGTGCAACGCATTGACCAATACCATGTTGGTTAAACAAGTAAAATTGTTAACAATGGGTGTCTTAATGAGGCTGAATATGTTGAGTAACAATGAACTTGTCGAGACAGAAAAGCAGTGCAAATATACGAGCAATCACAATAAAGGTAAAACTACGAAATATCGAATGTCTAGAGTGATCAGATTATGACATAATCTAATCGTCAAATCTCCTTGTATTGTTCTTTTATATGGATATTTGGAAAATATAGAAAAAATTCAGAAGAAAATTCCTAAAGTTAGCAGATTTGTTATATGAAACCCAAAATAATTATTTCTGCTTTGCCTGCATCCAATCTATATTGCAGTTACAGTAACCGTCATCACTGTATGTCTTACACTCAGTGTTACAAATGTTATTATTTCCAGTCTGACACTGTAACACTATTATAATATAACATTATGTAATCTATAAATTCCAAACCAATGAGAGGCATAAGTTATAATGCCTAAGCTGTTATCAAGAAACGTGTTGCTTGCGTCCCACCTACAACCGGAAGTTTAGTATTCTTTTTATTACTTGCCCTAAAAATCACGCAAACTTTCCGAAAATGTGCTGAAACTAACAGTTCCGCGACTCGCCACCCGTTATGACGAAGCGCTTACATTGTGACGTCACAACAGCTCACTTCTGTGACGTCATACTTGCATTGTGATATTACACTAGTTTAATATTGCCGTTTAAATATTACACTGCGGTATCTTACACGGGCGTGTAATAAACAAATATTATCACATCAACATTTCTAACACTGACAAAGTTCTGTAAACAAATTTGAAAAGAAAACTTTCCTTTGCTTTAAAATTTATGTTTGTCTATGGCTCCTTCTGTACACTACATAATTTTGAAATTCAGGACAATATACATACGGTAAACATGTAGTGAACGGTTTAATTATTGTCAAAACACAACATTATCTCTGATTAGCTCAAAAAGAGAATATAACAATTTTGCCACTACGTTTGATTATAATTTTGCAAAACTCTTACTTCAATTATTAAGATTTTTTCGTTTATTTTTATGAAGTTCATGTATATCATTGAAGTGTTACAGATATATAATAAATCTGAAATACAAATGTTGCAAAACCATTTGATAAATTTACAATAACTAGTGCTTCCTCATACACTGATGTTATCAACTTGATGTATTCACAGTTCAATCGTTTCACTTACAGGACATAACACTCCACCAGTGTAGACAAATGCAACATGTGGTACTCCGCCTGTGCATACAAAACACTAGATTTTTAATGTTTGTACTTACAGTTTGGCTTGAATATTGCAACGTTTTCTCCAATGGTATGGTAACAAGAAGAAATACACCTTTCCTTACACGTTGCCTAAATAGGGAAACCATAAGACAAAATAGATTATTTTGTTATGATAATATGTACTATAGATTAACAAATATATTATCTACAATCCTCATTTATAGTCATTTATAACGAATTGACCAGGTTTGTTGTTATGAAAGTGAAAAAACATGTTTTGAGTTTTGTTTCACTTTAATGTCTGTTTTTCAAGTTACAAAATCGCATTAAGAAGTTTGCTTTTTATCAGCACAGCGAAATTTCCTAGTTAAAATATTCACTATTAAAGTAATTGATTTCCTTGTTGAATGTGTCTTAAAGGGGCAGTAGCACGTTTTTTGATAATTTTATATTTAAAATATTTCACTGATAATTTTAAGTTAATGCTTGATGTATTATTTTGACAGTGTCCAAAATCTCATTACACAGGCCAATCATCCATAGTCTCAGGACAAAGTATGAAGATTCACATAAAATCCATTGGCGGCCATTTTGTGTGAACACCTTTAATTCATTTTGTGTAAGAAAAAGCAATCGCATAGCTAAACTTTACGTTATATATTTGAATTATTACTGCTTCATTTAGTTTAAATATATTGTCTTTCAATTGGAACCATTAATTTTCATTTTCCTGACATCATCTTATATTGCCCATAAAAACGTGCTACTGCCCCTTTAATGTACACATGTTTGTCAGTGTCTTGAATTTTCTTTTGGAACAGTTGTTGCAACTGACTAAGCAAGGACATGTTTTTAAAAAAAAATGTCAAGTATTAGGTAAGTGTCTTAAATCACAATACACATCATGATGACCGCCTCTCTTTTTCTTAAAATTCCATGCTGGAACAAATTTCAAATCAAGCTAATAATCGATATTTCAGCGTAAATATATATGCACCGGCCTTAGGTTTCCATTTTCTTGGATCGGAATTATTTAAAATTTTGTTTTTATTTGATGAAGATTGTGTTTTAAAACATACCATGAACAAGGAAGACAATTAATGCTGTTGCCTTTTACGGGGTCATCGCAAGATGGAAGACTCCATATCTAGGTCAACAGCTTCGATCAGAATGCGACCTACTCTCTCATTGGTCATTTTCAAAAACACAACAAATGCACATGTTTAAGGGAGGGTATTTCAAAATCTCGATTTCGACGTGCAGACGACATTTAACATGAACACAAAGTAATTAATTTCTTAGTGAGTATTTATAAAAAATAATAAATGTACTTAATCAGTATATTGAATAGTATTGTCAACGAACTATCATATAAGAAATATTTTTTAATACTATTTCTAAACAATGTAATTTATCAGTAATTAAAGACTTGTCAATTAAGTATCATTAAGGGATTTTCTAAAACAAGTATTCTTTGCATATATCAAAGTCAGTGAAGTATAATAGTGTTATTTCTTTAAAGAAATCTTTTCATATAACAGGTAATTTAAAAAAATATTTTTGTAATAAATAAGTTTTTTAATATGTGTTAATGAAGTAACATTATATGTTAAAAAATATGTGGTTTATTTAGTTTTTTTTATCATGGCTTCAATGTTTTTTTAAACAATGTTGTTAAGTTGAATAATTATATTATATTTCAAACATATATTTATGTTTAAAGCTTTGTAAGCAAAGGAATGATTTCCATGTTATACTGAATTTGATGAATAATAAAAATATTCATATCTAATAATGCTTTCCTTAAAATGCCAAAATGTTGTCTTCATCACCATACCACCAGATTTTAATTATCTTCACCGTGCCCTTTTGCCATAGGACTCACAGGGTCACAAAGACCTTACAAAAGGCCTCTCTCGCATCTCCCCCCCCCCCCCATTATGTTAACACAAAAACCGTTCTGATGATAAACAATACAAATATTCAGGTAAACAATTAGCAGTTTTCAATGAAACAAAACAATCATTTAGCAGTGTTGAAACAAAAACGTCACTCAACTCAAGTTTTACTTGTCTCAAGATAATTGTTTTTACACTCGCTGGGTATATTTAGGTCAAAGTCCAAGTTACCTAAAATTAAAAACTGAAAGTCAATATTTTTGCTGCAATGTGATAGCCATCATTCTTTTGAATGACATGATGACTTTTGAGTAAATTTAGTTGTTAAAACCATATTAACTTTCAAGATCTACAAAATTATGAATCAAATGTAAAGAAACCTGCTGACCACTGTTAAAGATAATGGCTTATCTAAAGGGAGAAGAAGTGTTTGACCAACAAATTCAACTCAACCTTTGCGCATGTTTGTGTATTTTTCTTGTATATCCACTTAAGCTCATGCATGTTGTGATTTTTCACTTATATATCATAATTTCATGAACCCTTTTCATGTTGTGGTACAGACCACGTATAGTCATCTTTTCATGTTTGACCTTATAGTATATGCTCGCCTCTCATTTTAGCCTTTCACCTCTTTATAAATCTTCACTATCTTCTCTTACCAACCCACCAACTGTGATATTTTCTCTCAGGGGGAGTGACCACCCAACTCTCCAAGTGTGTACCAGCATTTTTAGTTCATTTAGTCGTTCTCCTGAATAAAGCTTCATTATATAAACAAGAAAAACCTTTGTGTATATACGTTATTATCCTCAACAGTTCATGAGTCAGCTCTATTGCTTCTAAAGAACAAAACTAAATAAGATAATTGTAGGGCATTAATAACTCCAAAAATTATCATCCAATCAGCAGTCATCAGGAGTCTGTTCACAAGATTTCAGCTCTCTAGACTTTTAAATACCAACATAAATACGAAGACATTTATAGATTGACAGACACCATGACATGTCTTCAGCCAATTAGTGTTAAAAATAAAACAAACACAAAACTCACATTGATGAAAATCAGTATACTATGAAACAAGTATTCAAAATGGCCTCACCCTTATTAAATATCATTTATATCTTATTTTCTTGTGAAATTGAAACAACCTCTTCCAAGTTTAAAAGACATCAACATGTTGCACAATATCAGCCGGATTTAGTACAAATGAACATTGATACTGATTTTTTTCTAAGAAATATAACCTCACAGTTAAATAAGTTAAGTCCACTCTTAAAATAAAGTCCTTGATATTGTAGCTCATAAATATAAATCTATAATTTGAAAATTATAATTTTTCACAAAGATTGTCCAGGAAACTATAATTGATTTTGTGCTACTTAAGTTAAGTCTAAAGCATTTTGATGTTTTGTGTTCAAAGTAGAAACTCCTGTGGAGATCACTCTAAATAAATCTGAAACATTGTGTGCGACACATTAAAATATGTCAAAAATAGCTGAAAATATACATATAATATTTGATAAAGTTTTTTAGATTAAAGAAACTTATTTGCCAAGGTGTTTTCTTATCAAGTATAAAGATAGATAGATTTGTTTATCTTTTACTTCTCATTTATTCTCAAAATAAATTTAAAAGACTGTGTGAAGGAGTGAAAATGTGATAGTTGAGCAGAACAGAGACAATATGACAAGGATGAGGTCACTTTCATTTAGCAAGATATTGTAATTTATCAGTTACAATGGAAGGACTGCCTGCAAACAATGCAGAGTGTTAAAAGAAAACATTTGTACTGTTTTGCACAGGTAACTTTTTCCCTTGCACCGCCTGTTGCGGGTACATTTTTGTGGTAGCACCTTTCTCGTGCCTCTTGTTTCGGAACTTCGTTTAGAAAACACGCATGGCCAGGACTCTCTCCCTTTTTCGGGCTTCAAACCCACAAAGTGTATGTATTTTCATATTTATTACTTCATGCATTGTTGAAAACATGCTCAATATCACATTTAGGCATTTTTGTGTGTTTTTAGGCAATATTTTCTGTAACTTTGCAATGTTGAGGTTTTTTAGTTCATGTACCGGAACAGAACATTTGTAATGTTTTGAATTGTTATTTTCACTATTTGTAATAGTATTTTGGAATATTTCATCATGTTTAGAATAATCAAATTGTATTTTCTGCAGTTTTTTCATAATATAGGAGCTAGGTTTTCTTTGGCCAGAAAAGCTCTGCTGTCAAATTTCTTCAAATGAAGCGTTCATAAAATATCTTCACATTGCCAGTATACTTTTTCAAACCATCACTACTGAGTTGCCTCCCTTGTATCTGGTGTTCTCATAGTGTTTATATTTTCATCTAATATTATAACAAACTCAGTATTTTTTCATTATTCATTTATTTGGTAATAATTAGGAACTTATTCAGGATTTGTTGTACTTTCATGTACCTTTTGGAAACATACATTGTTAGGCAATTTAGGAATATCTTTGTGAACTTTTGGAATTTGTACTTATGATTGTATTTCTGTATATTTCAGTTTTACCCTATCTTCCTGTATGAAGAGATCCAATAAACATAATAGACTGGATTCCCGAATTCGTCGTTTGTTGGAAAGGGTGAATGCTAGGACAGCATAGTAAAAACTTTGGACTAAAGCAGAAGTTTACCGCATCACGTAGTGAAGGGAGGGAGCCTGGCCGACGGACAGCAGCCATCAATCATGGAGGGTGTCCGGGAGGATCAAGAGGACCCTGGGACACGACATAGGACCCTTACGTTAAAGGGACAGGAACTCTTTCAGTCTAATTGTGCCAAATATGAAGCTAAAATTCAGAAACTCATTTCTTTGTGTCAAAAATGCTTTGAACAGGACTTAAGTGATGATAAAGACAATTTAATTAGTATTGAGAAACAGTTGACAGATGTTCATTCTCAATACCAATCTGTTTTTGAAGAATTCCAGGAATTCCTTAGAAGATCTGGTGCTGTAGAGGCAAACCAAATTCTAAAACAGCACATTGAACTTTTTCATAAAACTTGTGCATCAATATTTGAGTTAAGGACATTAATTCAAAGAAAACTGCAACCCTCTGTTTCTAAATCTGTAAAGAACAGTTTGTCTAAGACTAAAAGTACCTCTTCTTCAGTGGCTTTTAGAGCAAAAGCAGAGGCAGCTCGGAAAGCAGCAGAGTATGCTAGACACGAAAACTCTTTGAAGAAGAAGCAGGCACAGATAATGAGGGAGAGTATGGAACTTACAGCCGACCTCGAACTTCTTGAGAAGGAAAAGGAAGCAGCAGTCGCCGACGCAGAGGCCCTGGTATATGAAGGTGACAACACTTCACAGAAAGCTGATCTCCCCTTGCACTTGACCCAGGCAACATCTAAACATATACAGGACTATGTGGATCAGTGTGCAGACAACACTTCACCTTCCAAGAGGCCACCACCTGCGCCTAGTGGTCAACAGTCTGGACCACACGTACAGCCAGAGCTACAACAACAAGAAGTCCGACAACCAAGACTACCTACCCAGTCAACGATGTGGAAGGATCAACATCGGTACTTGGACCCTGCTGTGCAACCTTTCTTCCCTAGAGAATTTAGTCAGATATTCCTTAAGAAAGATCTTGTTTTGGCTAGGTTAAAAGTTTATGATGATAAACCAGAAAATTATGTAGTGTGGAAGTCTTGCTTCCAAAGTGTTATTGCAGAACTCAATATTTCTGATGTGGAACAGCTTGATCTTCTGATCAAGTTCCTTGGGCCAACTTCGTCCAAGCATGCCGTGAGTCTGAGGGCTGCCAACGTCAACACACCTTCAAGAGGATTACAGCTACTGTGGCAACGTCTGGATGAACGATATGGTGCCCCGGAACTTGTAGAAAGTGCTCTGAGGAGTAGACTAGAACACTTTCCGAGAATCACTGCTAAGAACCAGAATATGCTATATGAACTTTCTGATCTTTTGTCTGAAATAGAATCAGTAAAGCTGAATCCCATGTATAGTCAGCTTCTAGCTTACTTTGACTCTTCTGTAGGTATTAACCCTATTGTCAGTAAACTCCCCTATGGAGTTCAGGATAAGTGGACAAATCAAGCTTTCCGCTACAAGGAGCAGTATAAAACTCCATACCCACCTTTTTCATTCTTTGTCACATTTATTCATGATTTGAGTAAGATTAGGAATGATCCAAGTTTTTTGTATGACTCAATCATTTCTTCCAGGCCTTCTGTTTCTAGCAGCACACGGGTATCAGCGAGAAAGACTGACGTCTCGCAACAGTCGCACCTCACCAGACGGAATGAGAGCAACACAGTCAAGTGCCCTTACCATTCAACTGGACATTCTTTGAATCAGTGTCGTGCATTCAGAAATAGTACGTATGAAGAGCGTAAGGAATTTCTCAAGAAACAAGGTTATTGCTTCCGATGTTGTTCAACTAATTCTCACTTAGCTAAAGATTGTATGGAAGATGTTTCATGTTCTTTATGTCACAGCAAGAGACATCCAACATTCTTTCACATGGAGAAACAGCAGTTGCCTTCAACCCGAACGACAGCTGAAAACTCAGCAGCCCATGGCGGGGAGAAGAGAAGTTCGTCTGATGCCATATCGTCAAGATGCACTCAAGTATGCGGAAATAGGAATGGAGGCAAGTCATGTGCTAAAATAATACCTGTCAGGGTTTTCTCCAAATCAAGACCAGAACTTTCAGTAAAATTATACGCCATGTTTGATGACCAGAGTAATGTGTCACTTGGTAAATCGGAACTATTTGACAGTCTTTGCTCAAGTGGAAGGAGGATTCCATATACCATTACATCATGCTCAGGAGTTTCTGATTCAGATGGAAGAAGAGCTAGTGACCTTGTTATAGAATCTCTAGATGGTAATTGTCAGCTCGACATACCCAATCTTATAGAGTGCAACCAAGTACCAGATTTGCGAGAAGAAATTCCCACTCCTGATGTGGCCAAGTACCATAATCATCTTCATGACATTTCAGATTTTGTAGCTCCCCTGGACGCTGATACGAAAATTCTGTTACTGATTGGAAGAGATGTCATCGACGCACATCATGTGTTGGATCAGCGCATTGGACCCAGAGGAGCCCCATATGCACAGAGATTACCACTCGGATGGGTAATTATTGGAGAAACGTGCCTTGGCAAGATACATCAGCCTGATTCTGTAAATGTCAACAAAACCATTGTATGGAATAATGGACGAACGTCTTTATTTACACCATGCCCTAATAATTTCCATGTCAAGGAGATTGATCCAGTTTTCAACCTCACTCAGGATGATGACAAACCTGGCCTGTCAGTAGAAGACAGACAGTTCAGCAATATTATGGATAAAGAGATGTATATGGGACCAGAAGGAAACTGGACGGCACCTCTCCCGTTCAAACACAGTAGACCTGCTCTACCAGATAACAGACATCTAGCATTGAAAAGAGCCCACACTCTTGTTAGAAGCCTTCAGCAGGATTCTGTCAAGATGGAACACTTCCTCCAGTTCATGACTAAGATATTTGACAAGAAGCATGCTGAAATTGCACCTCCTTTAGAATCAAATGAAGAACACTGGTATTTGCCAATATTTGGTGTTTATCACCCTAAGAAACCCGGACAAATCAGAGCTGTATTTGATTCTTCTGCAACTTTACACGGCATATCTCTCAACAATGTACTGCTACAGGGACCAAACCTAACCAACAGTCTACTTGGTGTTCTACTTCGCTTCAGGAAAGAAAAAGTTGCTTTCATGGCAGATATTGAAAGTATGTTCCACTGTTTTCTAGTCCGAGATGACCACCGCAATTATCTCAGATTTTTCTGGTTTGAAGAAAATGATCCCAACAAGAATCTTACAGAATACAGAATGCGAGTGCATGTCTTTGGAAATAGTCCATCCCCAGCAGTTGCAACTTATGGTCTGCGTAAGGCAGCCAGAGAAGGTGAGAAACATTTTGGACAAGACACAAAATTATTTGTAGAAAGAGACTTTTATGTGGATGATGGATTGAAATCATGTACTACAACTGAAGAGGCTGTCAGCTTACTCAAACGAACACAGAAATCACTCTTTGAAAATGGAAATTTGAGGCTCCACAAGATTGTTTCAAACAATACTGACTTGATGCAATCATTTCCCTACGAGGACTTGGCAAAGGACCTAAAAGATTTGAATTTGATGAAAGATTCTCTCCCCCTGCAAAGAAGTCTTGGCATGCTTTGGAACCTAGAAGATGATGTCTTCACCTTCAAAGTCTCACCGGAGGAGAAGCCGTATACAAGACGTGGTATGTTATCAACTGTCAATAGC
Source organism: Steromphala cineraria (assembly GCA_916613615.1). Taxonomy (NCBI): domain Eukaryota; kingdom Metazoa; phylum Mollusca; class Gastropoda; order Trochida; family Trochidae; genus Steromphala; species Steromphala cineraria. Next base: position 25,623,540 of record OU744734.1, on the reverse strand, counting down.
ATATTTGATCCTATGGGATTCATTGCCCCTGTCTCAGTCCATGGAAAACTGCTTCTACGAAGTGCGATGGTTGGGAAATCAAGCTGGGATGAACCTCTGGATCGACAACTCGAACAAGAATGGGACCAATGGAAAAGTTCTCTGCAGGTACTGCATAACCTAAAAATCCCAAGAATGTTTATTCCATCCTCTTTTGATCTCTCCAGGAAAGACGTACTTGTTTTCTGTGATGCCTCAGAGCAAGCCATAGCAGCAGTTGCATACCTACGGATCACAGATAACACAGAAGAGACACATACAGGTTTTGTACATGGAAAAGCTAAAGTCGCGCCAACTCATGGACACACGATACCTCGACTCGAGCTGTGTGGAGCAGTATTGGCTGTTGAGATAGCGGAATCTGTGACATCTCACCTTGAATTGCCGCTTGACTCTGTGAAGTACTTCACAGACAGCAAGATTGTCTTAGGTTACATCAAGAACTCAACAAGGGGATTTTCTGTTTACATCTCAAATAGAGTGCAGAAGGTAAGGAAGCTATCAAGTTCAGAACAATGGTCCTATATTTCATCAAGCAAGAACCCTGCAGATTCAGCCACAAGACCTCTGGAAACTACCCGGATAGGTGACAGCTTATGGTTAAAAGGACCAACCTTTGGATCTCATGAAGGAAATGACCAAGAGCTGACTGAAGATATAATGTCTCAGGAATCTCAAGATGAATTGGAATCAAATGAACATTTTTCTATTTTGACAACTAAAGCAATACAGAACGAAGGAATTGGATGTGAAAGATTTCAGCGTTTTTCGGAATGGAAAAAACTTGTTCGAGCAATTGCCTTTTTGAAGCGTTTTGCTAGAAGGTATAGGAAGGTTGAAAATCTTGAAAGCACTGTAGATCTCCAACTGGAATCAGAAAAGTTTATCATACAACAAGTTCAACTGGAAGAGTTCTGTTCAGAAATCAAGTCACTTGAGGACAAATCATCTTTATCCAAGGACAGTCGCCTACTTTGCCTGAATCCATTTCTTGATGAATCTGGTCTTCTTCGTGTAGGCGGAAGGATACGACACGCAGACATTGCCACGTGTGAGAAGAATCCCTTAATTCTGCACGGAAGTCACTACATCGCTACACTCTTGGTACGACATTTCCATGCAGCGATACATCATCAAGGACGTCACTTCACAGAGGGTGCTGTAAGAAGTGCCGGTTACTGGATAGTAGGAGGTAAAAGATTGATTTCTTCTCTTATCTACAAGTGTATCAAATGCAGGAAAGTGAGAGGGAAACTGCAAACTCAGAAGATGGCAGACTTGCCACCAGACCGTCTGATTTCTTCACCACCCTTTACATTTGTTGGAGTCGACACCTTTGGACCGTGGAATATCTCTTCAAGAAGAACGCGTGGTGGTTTAGCACAAAGTAAGAGATGGGCCCTACTGTTCACTTGTCTTGTGTGCAGAGCGATTCACATTGAAGTGGTTGAAGACTTGAGTTCTTCGTCTTTTGTCAACGCAGTCCGCCGTTTCATCTCGATACGTGGAAAAGTTAAAGAATTTCGATCCGACAGAGGGACAAATTTTGTAGGTGCTGTGGAACATGAGCAAATGAGGAGCTTTTTATTAGACAACCAGTCAGAATGGAAATTCAATCCGCCACACTCTTCACACATGGGAGGTGTGTGGGAGCGTATGATTGGTGTGGTTCGCAGAATCCTTGATAACATGTTGGTTAATCAATCAACAAGGAGCTTAACTCATGATGTGTTATGTACTTTCATGGCGGAAGTGTCTGCGATAGTAAATGGAAGACCAATTACACCTGTTTCGAGTGACCCGGAATCACCATTTATTTTGACCCCACAAATTCTGTTGACACAGAAGTCAAGTCAAACAGTGGACTGTCCTTTTGTTGAAACTGTCAATCTTGGAGATTTGTATAAATCGCAGTGGAAACAGGTACAAGCATTATCGGAATCTTTCTGGAACAGATGGCGTCGTGATTATCTTCACACCTTGCAATTTAGGAGAAAATGGCAGGAAGGTCAACGTGACCTTAACACAGGAGACTTTGTACTAGTTTGTGAGAAAAATCTACATCGAAATGAGTGGCCTGTAGGAGTAATAACTGAACCCATCAAAAGTAGCGATGGACATATCAGAAAAGCTTCTGTGAAAATGTTTCGGAACAACAAGGTTTCATGTCTCACCCGTCCGATCACAGACATGGTTCTCTTAATGTCAGTCTAGTCCTTCCAGGTACCCAGTTTATGTGATGTGTAAAAGTAGGTTTATTGCTGCTGTTCTTATGTGACATATTGGAATGTCTCATTACGAAACGATATCTATTGTATATTTTTCCAGCTATTTTGCCATTGTATGTAATTTTTGGAATTGTTTGGTGTGTGGGTATATTTGTATTTTTTATAGCTCTATTTTTGTAATATCTGAGTTACAGATATTATGCGGGGAGTGTACTGTTTTGCACAGGTAACTTTTTCCCTTGCACCGCCTGTTGCGGGTACATTTTTGTGGTAGCACCTTTCTCGTGCCTCTTGTTTCGGAACTTCGTTTAGAAAACACGCATGGCCAGGACTCTCTCCCTTTTTCGGGCTTCAAACCCACAAAGTGTATGTATTTTCATATTTATTACTTCATGCATTGTTGAAAACATGCTCAATATCACATTTAGGCATTTTTGTGTGTTTTTAGGCAATATTTTCTGTAACTTTGCAATGTTGAGGTTTTTTAGTTCATGTACCGGAACAGAACATTTGTAATGTTTTGAATTGTTATTTTCACTATTTGTAATAGTATTTTGGAATATTTCATCATGTTTAGAATAATCAAATTGTATTTTCTGCAGTTTTTTCATAATATAGGAGCTAGGTTTTCTTTGGCCAGAAAAGCTCTGCTGTCAAATTTCTTCAAATGAAGCGTTCATAAAATATCTTCACATTGCCAGTATACTTTTTCAAACCATCACTACTGAGTTGCCTCCCTTGTATCTGGTGTTCTCATAGTGTTTATATTTTCATCTAATATTATAACAAACTCAGTATTTTTTCATTATTCATTTATTTGGTAATAATTAGGAACTTATTCAGGATTTGTTGTACTTTCATGTACCTTTTGGAAACATACATTGTTAGGCAATTTAGGAATATCTTTGTGAACTTTTGGAATTTGTACTTATGATTGTATTTCTGTATATTTCAGTTTTACCCTATCTTCCTGTATGAAGAGATCCAATAAACATAATAGACTGGATTCCCGAATTCGTCGTTTGTTGGAAAGGGTGAATGCTAGGACAGCATAACATTCAACGGGAAAAGAAGGAATCTGACAAGGTCACAGAAAGTATTCTTCCTCCTTTTCCACCTGAGGGTGACATTATGATTATTCTCAAGGAAAGGGCTCCTTTTCTATCAAGGAAAGGGCTCCTTTTCTAACCAGCAGTCAACTCAACCTCATCCAGTGGCAAATCCTGAACACTGGTGTTGATGATAAAAATTTTCGAAGATGGGGATCATACATGATTCAATTGTGACTTTCAAGTCCCAAGGCATATGAACAGCTTGTTTCACATCAACATCTACCTTAGCACGCTACAAGAATTCTGCAATTCAACAACCAGGGGTGACTGATGACACAATGCAATGGATGTATATGGAGGCAAAACACCGCCAACTTCCCTCACATGGTTTCTATGGTTGTCTTGTAGTTGATAAAATGGCCATTCAAGAGGACATTCAAATTGTAAAAACTGGTAACACAAAGTTACTCGTTGGGTTTACTGATCTTGGGGACTCCGATGAACCAAAATTTGCAAACCATGTTTTGTAATATGTTTTCAGTGGCCTGACAGGATTTCGATTTCCAGTTGCACACCACCTTACCACTCAGGCAAGTGCGCCCGAAAACTATCGGACCTTTTGGGATGCGGTTGCAGCTCTTGAACAATGGGGATTTCATGTACTTTTTGTTTCAATGGATCGAGCTTCCAACAATGGGACTTTCATCAAGTCTCTTTTTCAGGGTTCACCATTGGACAACATGTCAACAGAAAATGTTTTCAGTGAACAGCCTCTGATCTTCCTTTCAGATCCTTCCCACCTTTTTAAGAAGATTCGAAATAATATTCTCAAAAGTGGAACCGAAAAGTGGCACACAAGAGAGTTGTCAAACGATGGCAAACCCATACTCTGGAAGATGTGGATAGATTGTTACAAGTTGGACACATTGCACGGATTTTCTATACACCATCACTTGAGCAATGACCACATCTTCCCAAACAAAGCTGATGTCATGCGTAATCATTTGGCTGAAGAAGTCTTGAATGCAGACATGTTGAATGTCATGAGACATTATCAGCATCGTCTTGGGGCAGCAGGAGCTGTTCCTGATTCTGCAATAGCTTTCCTGGAGCAGACAAGTGAACTGATTGACATTTTTCATGACAGGCGTCCCATCACAGATGTCACAGACTCAAGGCTTTCAAAGCTAAACGATGTTCAACATTGGTTCTTGAAATGGGAAACATCTGCATCTGCCAAACAATTGATGTCGTGGGAAGCAAGGGAAGATTTGAATTTCCTTATTGCTGGATTCTTGGAGTTGACAACCCATGTGATTCAGTTACATTTCGGAGTCACACTGCATTTTGTACACAGGGACATTGTAGAAAATCGTTTTTCTCAACAAAGAGTATTGTATCATCGGTCGTCTGTAAATCCAAACTACAACCAGTACCGATTTGCAACAAACAGCATCATCCTTGGCCAGAACACAATTTTAAGTAAAGCAACTTTTTATCTATATTGGCAAGTATAGTTAAAACTTGACAATGTTGTCACACAATTTGTTATTAAAATCAATTCTGCACATCAAACTTATCTGGAATTACGGACAATTCCAAACAGTATCTTCTTTTGAATACTCCAACCATATTTTGTCTTCTATAAGACCAGCACAACAGCGATGATACCAGCGATCACAGCTACTACAACCAATCCATGGTTCTTCTTCCTCCTCACGGTACATATTGTCACAAACATTGCAAAAATTTTCATCAAAATTATCGTCTTGAAACATCTTCTTTATAATTCTTTTTCTTTGTATGCTTTCTTTCCCCCCGTTCCCTTTCTTGGTAAATGACATCAACATCTTGCGATCAGTCATGACTGCCCCCTTTAGTAGCAAATGTGATGCTTGACAACCATGAGTTTTGTCTTGTTTCAGGTTTTCAAAAGATATTTGTAAAGTTGTTGACTTGGATGCTTATTTCAAAAGTACTAACTTTCGATGTTCCATATGGGTTTTTTCTGGCCCCTCTCTGCCAAGAATTTTTTCATGAATTCTGCATCTGCAACGCTCAGGTATTTGTTAGTGATCTGTAAATAGGTCTGTAATCACCACACATCCTACAACAATATCATTTAGAGTACATGAAACATGTGAGACTGAGGTGCAAAGGCATGGAAGTAAATTTGAATTCAAATGTTTGAATTCTGCACAGAATATCCTAAAACGTTCATGGTCATTCTGTATAGAGTTTTGAATTCGGTCCAATAGATTTGTCTTATGCTTTTTCATTCCTTTCTCCATACATGGGTAACCTTTTCCCCTCTAGCTCAAGGAAAAAGCCAAAGAAAGAATCTGTAAATCCTCATGTGTTGCTTTCTAGAGATTTTGCTGAGACTAGAGGAGTATGAAGTACTTTACACAATTTCTGACTGAGTGGTAGTTATTGAATTCAAGAAATCCACTTTACATTTGCTGACAGTATCTACCACAAAGCATGAGTTGAGGGTATGTTTTACCAATTTCTTGTAAAGATGTTCAACTCTAGCAACTGCATAACCTCCAATGTACCTTATTTTGCAGTGTGCTGAAGGTGGGATATCTGTGGCACGAGTGGATGGTTCATCTGAAACACACGAGTTAGTGGTTGCCACACAAACAGTTTTCCTGAGATAGGTCAAGATGTGTCCTGTTAACAGCTTATTAACTTGCACTGGCCCAAACAAAGATTGACATGAGTTTTTGTATTGGTCTGAAGACAAGTAGCTGTGAAAAGATTTGGTGAAATTAACACCATCTTTCACTGAAGTTCCTGAACTAGATTTAGTCCATAAATCTCTTACTTTTGAGAATGGCTTCTCAAAGAAATCCTTCAATTTAAGTGGGGAGGTCCTACAATAGGAAATGCTTGAAGTGAGTGATTTTTGTTCGTCAGTTTTTCATTGGTTTCATTAAATCTATGATGCCCAGTACTTCATTTTCAGAGTTCTTTCTGATATGATAAACAAGTATCATTAGAGCAATCAGTAGCAAGTAAGTTTCATTTAAGATATTCCTAATGACCTCTGTCAAAACATACGTTTATGGATTAGACAGTTCCCATGATTTAATTTGCTACTTAACAGCATTGGTCATTCAACATCATTGTCAAGAGGCAGACCTCAGCACTAAAACCTAAGGCTGGCAGAACTAGTCGAGTGGTCGACGATTAGTTGAATCTCATGACTGTCGACTTGACATTCAGATAGTCGACTTGACATTCAGATAGTCGGTAAAAAGTATGTCAACAAACGAATAAATTGCTGTGAACATACTGTGTTGGCTTGTTATCTTTCTACTAATTCTACACAGTCTAAAAATTTAACTATGTCTTGTTTATTCATACTATATGTTGTACAATACGAATATTAATTGATATTTGCAATGTAGGTCATTGCTATCGTGAAAAATAACGAGAAGAATTTTACAAAAATATCCTGAATAAAGACGACAATGTCTGTTTAATGTCTAGAATAATATGTGGAAAATTAAATAAGTTTGTTTATTTATAAAACTGTTTTTCAAGACAATAAAAATTAGTATAAACCGCCGTAAATGTACGTACTTTTCTACTGAGTTATTACCGTATTATGAAGTTTACACTACAAAACAGCTATTATCGTCTAGAGCGCATGCGTATTGTACAGGGGCTTGATAACAGATCATCAACATACTCTACTATTGCAAATTTGGGATTGTGGTCGCTTGTTGGCTATATTGATAAATGTAAACTCACATTCTTTGGACGCTTATGCAAACTTTCCTGTAACAACTTTGCAAAAAACATATTCTGTGCAGCAATAACAGCATCTTCAAAATCGCCCTGGCCTCAATCTGTGATGATCTCCTATCAATACTCTCAAAATATGACTTATGTATATATATAAACAAATATGCTACAGAAGGTGTGTTCCCTTCGAAAAAGAATGGCGCAAAATTGTAAATACATCTGTACATAAATATGAAGAACACTCATGGCCAATGCAAACATCTTTTAATGCAAATATGAAGCTTTATGGACGTGTTCACAATAAGTAAACTCGCCATATTCTTTGGCAGTTAGCGTACTTATATCCTAACTACAAAACTGCCCTACAACTATGCATTAAAATCTCCTCACGTGAAAAAATATCTAAGGAATGTAGCTTATGTAATAAACACACTTACGACTATGATTTTCATATAATGCTAAATTCTGAGCACCTAAATCCTGACAGAAATGCATTTTTTGTATTTATGATTGATCTTCTCGAAGTAGATGTTTATGTTGCTTTCGAAATGCTGGATGAGCTTGACATGCTAGCCTTCCTGTTTGGAGGTGAAACTGATTTCAATAAATATATTGATCATACCACATGGGAAACCATTATTTTACAATTTTCATTATTTGTATCAAGTTTGAAACGCCACCTACTACAATATCACAATGAATAATTAATTTTATGCGTGCAAAGCAAATATTACTTGAACATTGTCCATTATTTCCAGATATAATATAAAATCAATGTATATATATATTTATCATTGTGTCTTGATTCATGTATTTGTATCAAATATAAATGTATGTTTTTGATCTTCGGTTAAAAACTGGAGGAAATAAAGAATCTTCTCTCTCTCTCTCTCTCTCTCTCTCTCTCTCTCTCTCTCTCTCTCTCTCTCTCTCTCTCTCTCTCTCTCTCCCGTTAACATTCCACAGATTGTGTGAAGATGGCGTCATGTCAAAAACTTAATAGACATTAAATCGGATAAATCCATCAACATCATGAGTTCAAAACAAAGTTCCGACGTAGGGTCGAGTTTTTCTTTAATTAAGGGAGAGGATGGAAAGAAAAAACTGTATCTAAACTTTGTGGAACGAAATTAGCGTACAATGGAAACACAAGTTCTATGAAAAACCATCTTTCCGGCAAACATTCTAGTACAATCCTTAAGTCAAGTAATTCAGACAATTCAAAATCATTGGCCACACTTTAAAATTAGCAATAAAAGATGACCTTCAAAACCAGACCCTATCAAGGGCCATTGCTGCAGGAAGGAACGTCGTCAGTCATTTTCACAGATCACCTCTGGCAACTGAGGAAATGCGAAAAAGACAAACTCAAATGGATTTGAAAAAGATTGAACTTATCCAAGATGTGATCACTCGGTGGAACTCTACAGTTGGTACAAACCCGTCTTCCAGTGTTATACAAGGTGTGGCCAGAACAGTCTCTCAAAATATTTTATGTCTATGTTAACAACAAGAAATGTTAATTACTTAAAGAAACAGAAAAAAACCCATTAAGACATGTCTTCTACTTACAGTAATCCAACATTAATTGTGAATGAAACTTTAAATACTTTTAAATAGTGATAGTGTATTACAATACCTTAAGATACCTTGTCATTTTGGATATAGGGTTTTCAGTGTTTTAGTCATGATAAATGCACAGGTTTAGTCCTTCCCACAAGTCATGACAAGAAATATAACACTAAAAAACATCACATACAAAAATTTATTCAAGTACCAGCTTGCAATGACAAAAACTATTTAAAAAGTTTTGCCTTAAACAACTGCTAAACTCAACATTATTACTTTCGGATTTTCGTTCAAAAGATGTTTCAAGTTTCAACAAAATAAGAACTTTGCATGTATTTTTTTAAATTTTCCCAATAAACACCTTTATTAGCCTTTCATTAGGACAGCGTAATTAAAGGTTTAAAAAGACCACATGGGCTTGGGCCATAAAACTCGCGCGAGTGTGACGTGATAAGGAGTCATTACAAAGTACCTAAGTGCTTCATTATTTCAACTGAAATACCACCTCAAATAATTGTTTAATTACCATTTATGTGAATATTTTTATTACACCAAATGCTTACCTGGGTAATAGTGTTACATCGTCAAATGAGTGAAATGACTTATCTAACTGATATGCATTATGCATTAAATGGTTTGTGGTCAGATAGATCTAAGCTGTTCATCAAAGGTTGCAATCCAAAACGGCTCTTATTACCAAACTGAACATGTTGGAGTAGCAACTTTTGACGCACTATAAAATATTTCAATCAGGCATTCATATATTCCAAAGAAAGTAGTTAAATACTTTTGTGATTACGGAATGTAAACTTTAACAGGGTACAGTTAACAATCTGACTTTTATTCTGTATTTCTCGGCAGATATCATAATCAAAACAACACATGGATATTTTTTAATAAAATATTTATGGATCTTTTTTAATAAAATATTTATGGATCTTTTTTAATAAAATAATTATGGATCTTTTTTAATAAAATATTTATGGATCTTTTTTAATAAAATATTTATGGTTATTTGTTTAACAAACCAAGAATGATCAACTTAAATTAAATGTTTAAGAAATAAGTTTTTATATAACTGTTTCATTGATTTCAGAGTCTGGAAATATTCACTGATGGTTTTTATGGTTTTTTTGTTCCACAAAGCCTTAGAACATATTGCACACATGCATATTGAATTTTTCATAACATTATTCTTATTTTGTTGATATATGAACAGTACCTCTTATCATAAAGACTTACTGAGGAAGAAAATTTCTGAAAATAAAATATTGATGATTTAATAACAGCTCCTCTGTTAAAAATATAAATTAGGTGGTAATTTAGTTAGATCAACATGTGTAGTTTATAAAACTTAGACCTGTGAATGGTTTTGAATTTTTACAGAATGTAAATTTTTTCATCATTTGTTTTTTCTATTATAAGTTGCCTTAATGTCAACTATGGATATGTTCACTATTACATAATCGTGTTAATGAATGATTAATTAGCACTTATTTGTTATAAATCTTCATTGCCATGAAAAATTAAGAGTTAGACTTTGCACAGACTGGTCAGAAGTATTCTTGAATCTTGAGAGCTGTGAACACTAATGTCTGTAGGTAATACTCACTAGGTAGTAATACACTAACATGTTTTGGCACAGAAAAATTAATGTGGTTTCCATTTTGATTTGATGGTTAAATATGTAATATTTTGCTCCGGTCATAAACATATAAATTTGCTGTGTAGAAAAGTAATGGAAATGTCTTTACCTTCTCAAAAATCAAAGCATTAATCATGCTAGCTTCATCTACGATAAGAACGTCTTTAATCCTTCTAACAGTATTATCGTTTGACTGAACATAAGTCAACAATAAATCCCCATCAAGATGACCATCTTGTATGCCAGCCCACGAGTGGAGCGTAGTGCCATCTTTGAATTGGGGTTGATGCGATCCCTGTGCTGGCTACAAATGACACATTCTTGCCCTGTGCCCTCAACCTTGCGGCCGCTTGTCAATTGATTAATTAAACTTGTCTTGCTGCTTCCAGCCTGGCCAAGTATAACAACATTGTGGCCATTATAAATAATCTGTAAAGCATGACGTTGCTTAACGTTCGGGTAAAACATTTTGACATCGTTTATTCCCGCATCTATCGGACCAGAACACGTGCATTTGTTGTTGTTTAGAAATGGACCAATGAGAGAGGAGGTCGCAGTTGACCTAGATATGGAGACTTCCGTCTTGCGGTAACCCCGTAAAAGGCAGCGGCATTATTAATGAATAAAATATTAATCACACAATTGTAACATTCATAAATACCAAAAACACATTGAGAACTTTCACGAATTGATAATGCAACAATAATCATTATAACATTTTTGTGACAATCAAATAATTTTTGGGATCTATTGATCATAAATGCAAACATTGAAACATGACTTTTAACTCAACATAAATGCTACTACTTGTCGAGTATAAATGGCATGTAATATTGAGGACTATATACCATCAGTGAAAATATATGATATTAAGCAGATGTTAGCAAAAACAATGCTTCAGAGTAGCTTATAAAGTAATAAATCTTTCACAGTTTCTACATTTTACACGTTGTTACAGAGTGTTCCATAAACTTGTCAATGACACGTATTGCTTTGATATCATTGGTTCAAATGAAACGGATGTGTGCAGCTATAAAGGTCGAGGTCCTTGTTAGGGAATAGTACGTTTCTTATATGGTCTGAAACTCGTTTGAAACTGACATGATGATAATGCTTTTTTTCTTCATCCTTTGTGCTCTCCTTCAGTCAGTGCTTTGTTCTGGAACTGCTGAAGTTGGCCAAGTATCTAAGACCATGGCTACATGTGGTCCTATGCTTGATAACATTCTACGTCTTGAGAGGGCTGTTAACAACCTGACGTGGAGGTTGGACCAAACTAACACAGACGTGAGGAATAATTTGAAGGCCACAGAGACTGAACTCAAGATCACAAAGATTAATTTGCAGAACACCCAGAACGCTCTGAAAGGGAAGATTGACGAAATTGCAAACATGACTAAAGAACTAGGTAAGACGTCACCGCATGATAAAATAGTGATCTTAATGTTAAGACAAAGAAAAATATTTTTGTAAATTTATGCAGTTAACTATAATCAACGAGAATAGGTTATGGATTCTTTTGATACTTTATTTCATGCATTTGTCACTGAAGGAAGTCTTACAGTTACTTAGATTGGTAAAACTATTTTCTGTAGGAGGCTTGTCGAGACATTACTGACTAAATGAATCACTAGGTTAATTGAGGTGAAATGTTGTTAGTGTTACATTAAATCAATTGAGTAGTAACAATGATATTTCTGTTCCCTTCATCCAGTTACGTAGTAAATAATAACCCGGTACCGAGGGGTTATGGAAAATAGCCTCACGAGGGCGTAGCCTGAGCAGAGGTTTTATCAATAACCCCAGGCAAACGATTATTATTTGACTTACACTCCCGCGGAAAACTCCTGTAATGGTTTCAACTTAATTTGTTTATATACAATTAAGTTAAACGTTATACTGATATCATTCGCGGGTTAACGGGTCTTGAAAACAAATATTTAAAATACCACCAGATTAGGGTTTTAGAAATAAACGCTTGATTTTATACAAAAAAATAATTTTATTACGGTGTTTCAACTAAATTGGTTTACATACAAATAATTGAAAAACGTTTTAGTTATTCATTTTGCTGGTTTGGTATGTTTTGATGAGAAAACTACTTAAAATACCCCCTGCTTAGGGTTTTAGTACTAAACACTTGATTTCTTACATTAAAGACTATTTTATTGCAATATTATTATATACTACGCGACAAAAGTTTAGACTCACCATCAAATTATGCAATAAAATTGTGGTATTGGTGGGTATTGTAAAATTGATTTATGCTTCTCAATCCTCAACTTATTACCAAAGTGTCATGCATTTGTCATAAATGGATCTTGATTAACACGTCCATAATGAAAGTCAACTGACAAATGTTTAGATAAAGTCCATGGAACCCATTGTAACAAGGGCAATTTTTCATTAATAGGGGTCGAATAAAATGTTCAAGCTTTTTGAAAATCAATGTTACGGCATTAAGTCCGAGACAGGAAGAATAATGTCATTAGTTCTTAAGATATAAGCGATAGAAAATAGGACATTACACTTTTCACTGAGTCTAAACTTTTGTCTAGTAGTTTATATTTACAGGGACAAATAAAAATCCAAACTCAAAAATCCAAACACAAAAATGTACACCAATTGGCATGGATCCTCGGTAGCTCAACAGGTAGGAGCGCTGCTTGACAACATAGAGCTCCCTGGTTCGAATTCCATCTTCATAAATCTTATCGGTTTTGTTTGATTCAAAATCCAAATTTTACAAGTCGAATTGTTTGCGATTGCTTTCAATCTTATAACCGACCAATGTGGTAAAGAAATAACAAACCTAAGCGGATTGAGCTCATGGCATATAACATTCACTTTTAATTTATGGCAATAACTTCCCCAGGGGTGTAAAGGGTAAACACCCATAAGAGGGTAGTAGGAGTTAAACCAATTGAAAAAAGAAGGGATATAACCGCCCAACTAACTAAACATTATGTATATTTCAGGTCAATCCTTTCTAGTTACAAATTTATGTTTTTGTTAGCCTTTCCTTATCTCATTTACTATCATTCATACTCTTGAAGTGCTATAAGTTTGCAGTATAATAAATGCCTGTGAAGAATACTTTGTTAACCGTGCATGAACTTTTTTAAAGTTAAAAGTGAAATATCGTGTAATTTTTGTACAACATTGACTCAATTTAAATAAAATCTCAACCCTTTACAGTCTCAGTTTATTAAGAATTGAGTGAGCCTAATCCATTGTTGCTTGTCAGGACCATGTGCCATCTACTATGTACGACGTCATATCATTGCATTTTAAGGCATTGTGAATGGGAAATTGCATATTGAATCTACAGAGATTTCTACCTTTTAAACGTCTGTGCCCTTTAAGCAATACTGTAAACTCCTGTAACAATTCAGCGTAAACTAAAATTGGGTATAGCCATTTCTCCCATCAAAACCATTCACAGCTATATCAAATACTTGCAACTCATACACACCATGATTGAATTAAAGGACGTTTCGTATTGCCATTTGAACATGTCCATACCTTTGATCCTGCTTATGGTTAAAAGGAACTCTAACGCAACTGCATTGGTTAAACAGTTGTTCAGGGAATTTACGTTAGGTCATCTTGATCTGTATGCATGTCATATGCAGTGTGAGTTCGTGTGTTGATTTTTAGGATAAATTAATCAGCATAAAATGACCATGCATTTCAATGTAAATAAAATGATAAAATAAAAGCAAATGAATGTTTACATACGATAGTAATTATTACAGAGTGTTCCATAAACTTGTCAATGACACGTATTGCTTTGATATCATTGGTTCAAATGAAACGGATGTGTGCAGCTATAAAGGTCGAGGTCCTTGTTAGGGAATAGTACGTTTCTTATATGGTCTGAAAATCGTTTGAAACTGACATGATGATAATGCTTTGTTTCTTCATCCTTTGTGCTCTCATTCAGTCAATGCTTTGTTCTCGAACTGCTGAAGTTGGCCAAGTATCTAAGACCATGGCTACATGTGGTCCTATGCTTGATAACATCCTACGTCTTGAGAGGCCTGTTAACAACCTGACTTGGAAGTTGGACCAAACTAACACAGAAGTGAGAAAGACAAAGACAGAACTCAAAATCACACAGACTAATTTACAGAACACCCAGAATGACCTTGTCTCCACGAAGGACGCGCTGAAATCCACTGAAAAGAAACTTGCATCGGCAATATCAAATTTATCTCAAGTAGACAACATGGAGCGGAGGATTGAAGAAATCGCAAACATGACAGAAAAGCTTGGAAAGTTTGATCAAGTTTAAGATTACCATACTTCTTTATTCACACAAATATGACGTATATAAATGTCAATTGTATTCACATTATGAAGCGTATGGGAATGTTTAAATACAGTAATGGAGCGATTCTAAAACACAGTATACTAAAAAAACAGTTTATAAAATAGGTTTCATACTTTGTTTTGTGCAAATTCTAAAAATGTAAGAGGTGGTATTGTTGCTGAAATTGAATTTCAAGTTTTCAATCTTCTGCAAGATACTTGTTTATACGTCCTTCACCAATGGAATCATTTGAATATTTAGGAATTGACTTAATAACTAGATATAAAACTAACAACCCCTGTGCAAACTGGGCCATGTCCTGTTTTAGGGCGGAAAAGCGCTATAGGGTGTAGGGTTTTTTATCAGCTAAAAAGTATCTTATGACAAATCTTCATAAACTTAACACATTTTGAAATCATTTCTTATACATATACACATACTGGATGTTTTGATAGGTTCATTTGCTCCAAATAACCAAACTGCAACAAGTAGAACTGCACTATTTACGTTGACGAATTCAAAGTTCAACAAGATGGGAGAGACAAAATGTCAATCAACACGTCCTTAGTTTTTTAGCAACGCCTACGAGTGGTTCATCAGCAAATGAACATCCACAACAGAATCATGTGACGTCTTGTCAGGTGGCTTTGACAATTCTAGTCTACATAAAACAACCTGTAGGAAAATAGCCGATATCGAAGGTGCCATACATGTGGCGTTAAAGCTTGATGACACGTAATCATATGAAACAGAATTAAAAAATGGCACAGTTCTTAAAATCTTCTTGAGAAACAAAGGTCGAAATTGCATGTTCACAAAATTAAGCTGTATTTCAATGGCCAATTCCCCTGCAACAGTCTTGACATCTTATATGCCTTCTGAGAGGCAAAACGACTGGTTGGATTTTTATGAAGCCATGCCATTTATCAAAGAAACTATAAAATATGTTTGTGATATTTGTTATTGGTTACTTTTGGCTTTTTACCATACTCTCGCGAACTGGTATAGCATGTAAAGCGTTACTTGTCCGTCATTAGGGGCGTCGCTAAGTATGATTTGGCTTGGCTAAATATGATGTGACGTCACAAAACTAGGTTTTCAGGTATGAACTGAATTTCTGTTACAGTGTTCAGCAAATCAGGTACATGGATAGCAAACACAATTTATTTCTTATACTTTAAGGGAAAATAAGAAAATGTAAATAACTATTTTTATAAATGTTGGTGATTCAGATATTCAATTGTTATTTATTCAACCCTCCGTTGATTAATATGATATACCTCAACGTATCTAGGTTATCCATTTCACAATCTTTATTTCACCAGTATGTATATCATTAATACCCTTTACATTTGCCCTGGAGTAAGGGTCAATTCTAACAAGTTTTATATTTTAGGACCCTTCATGACACTTAGATTTAAGCATAAAATTAAAACTAGGCCTTCTCGATGTTACATTTTTTTTCTGCACGATTCAAGTCCTTCAATTTATTACATACATGATCCCTTTTAAGATTCAGATGAATCTGCATGCTAAACATGTTGTCAATAATGTTTTATGTGTAAATGAAATTGAAACTTGGCCAAGAAGTTGACACATTATTTGTCGAATTCATGTAATTTAATCTGGTTTTTGATTGAAAAGGTTTGAAGAACTTTTCAATGTTCACATAACATAACAAACATGAATTAACGGATATTGTACACATGTTATTATTAAAACGCAAACGAGGAACATGAACGTTTTTGCAGGTGTATACATACAGTGACAAAAATTGACATGGCTCCATTGACATCGTCCATTGAAATAATAAAAAATAATAATGAATAAATAATAAAGGGCGAACACCCAAACTTGCCGTCTTTGCCAGTATTGAGTTAATATCCATATTGGTTTCTCCTTAGATAAAATCCTATAATTATATTTTGAGAATCTAATGAACTACAAAAAATAGTTTTACTCATGTAAAATTGAGAGACTAACAAATCAAGCCGTGTGATACAATTTGTATTTCCGGTAATCTCAAGTCACTTGTTCCTATTATACCTCTATGAGGAAAGTCAGTGAACATAATGTGGGTTTTTGTGACTCAGAAGGTAGACTATTCCAAGACGTGTGCATGAGTTAAACGATCCCATTGGTGACTTTGATACAAATGGTTCCTATGCAGTTAATTTATCCCTTATGGTGAATTATTTGGTTGGCGAAATGGTCATCCAAGCTCTTCCTAGACACGTAAAGTGTTAACGACTGTGAGAAGGCTGGCACTCAAAAGCAAATTCCTTGTGATAAGTAATAGATATACCCACTCTTCCCGAGGTGTATCGCTCAATATACCTCCTGTTTGAATCGCTGGTCTCCGAGGAGTAGCGTAGCGGACCCGAGGATCACGATTCAAACAGGAGGTATATTGAGTGATGCACCGAGGGAAGGGTGGGTATATCTGACATATACCCCACTCTGGTAGAGTTATATTTGACGAAAAAGAGTTGTCCACCATTCTCTATGTATATTTATCTTGACCAATCAAGATCAACAAAATATTAACAATACTCTTTTTTTTACGTTTTAAAAAACATAAACTGACTTCATTACATAAAAATTTGGTAAAACTAGTACCAATACATGGCTTATATAGGAAAATACAACAATCTAGACATGGCACAACAAAAAGTACCGTCATCTGTATCAAGCCTCAGTAGCTCAGGCGATAGAGGTGTTGCGTCGCAACATTAAGGCCCCTGGTTCGATTCCCACTTTGGTCATGAACATTTCTCAAAAATTTTAAATTTTACAACTTGGTTTATTAGCCTAAGTTGAAGACCTCTTCACTTGACTTTATTTGGGTGTGCAAAACAGAATAGGTGTATTAGAAAAGTTGTGGTGTATTGGTCAATATACCTACAGTTAGAACAAAGGAAACCATAGCAACGAGACCGGAAGTCGGGTATAATTAATGTATATGCTTCAAAAGATCTGAATGTTAAAAATTGTAAGAGTAAAGTTTTGATTATCCTGGGTTAAAATGATACATGGCTAATCGAACATGGCAGATCAAAGTTTGATATGTAATTTTACTTTCCAGGATCTGACCAGAGAATTTCCTTTCAAGTCAAGCTGATAAAACGTCCCTACACACCTGGTGAATTTGAGCCTCTAAAGTTTGATGATGTCACACTGAACAAAGGTGGAGGTTACAATCCCACTTCCGGTATATTCACTGTTCCAAGAACCGGAAACTATCTTTGCTGGGCAAATATTGTGTCTCACGCAAAAAATAATTTCGCTCTGAGACTTTTGAAAGATGGGAAGGAGATTGTGAGAGGTTGTGCTGGGGGGAATCAGGCATATGGAACTGCCGTTATCACCTATTTGAAGACATTTAAGAAGGGGGAGCATGTCTGGTTTGATGTCTGTGATGTTCCCTTCAGCATTGCTGGAGAAAACTATTCCAATTATGGATGTCAATTGATGTACGTGTAACAGTCATACAATAAATGCAAGTTGACAATATTACAGTTCACATTTTATTGTCTATAAGATTATTTTTAAATGGACGAGCGAGTGTACATATTTTCAATATTCAAAGGACTTTTATTACATTAAAAAAGAAATAGCAATTTCTCTTGAAACCCAAAACCATATCATCACGTAACTATACACTGGGTTTGTAACATAATGTAATGACACTTACTCATTTATACAAACAAATATTTCAACAGTACAATTATCTAATTGCTTTTAACTTATTTCTTCAACTTCAAACCTATTAATCCACTGGTTTACTGTCCGTGACTTTTAACATTCTCATTCTATAATGTTTCCTTTGCTTGAACCAAGTTCTCTAGTAGAAGAAAAATGTTTTAACGAGGAACTCTAGGGGCACTGTGATGCTTGTCAAATTCATATAGCCACAAAATTTTGTTCATAGGTTGCCTTTTCTGAGCATCTTTACTGAAAAAAATTCATATTAAAAATATGTTCATTTTAAACTGCAACACAGTAAGGAATAGAGAAAGAGGTCATATGGTATTGCAATATTATTGACAAATAAGGACAGTGAGTACATAACATTCTAGAACAAGAAAATACTAGTAATTATATCCTTTGGTCATGGTTTTAACTATAAAAATGAATTCCATAAATAATGATCAAGATATTGTTGGTATTTTTATCTCCCAACAGAAGCATCTTAATATTTTGACGATGTAGAATGATGTTAAATGATGTATATTATGAATTTGAATAGTCCATGCTATACACTACTTTCGTCGCCATGTTTGTCAGTCGGTGTGATAGGAAATCAATGTTCGGTTAGATCTTAGACTTACATTAGATCACGACTCAGGTACACTGACATCTCTCCGCTATTTCCAATGGTAAGTATTTCAACAAACTTCCAATAATTGATTTTCAATAGTCATTTCAATACTGAAGTGAAGTCTTTTCACACTAGAAACACGTCAAAAGTGGATAGATCTAATTGTATTACTATGAGCATCACCTTAGATTGAACAACATTTGTAATTATCATTATTTCGTCAGATTGGCAATAAGTGCATCATAACCAGTGTTGTTCCATGTTATTTTTGTAGGAAATAATCATGAACAGGTTTGTGTACAATTGACAAACCGAGTAGATCATAAATGATATAATTTTGTCAATTATTCGAATGAATAAGTCCTTTGAACTATTATCACTCCATTGAAAGAGAATTTTGTGTTGTTGTAAAAGTGTTGTTCCACATTGCATCATATCAATTATAACATATATTCACATTGCATAATATTATTTGTACAATTATGCTTGTACATGTAGGCCTTTATATGTAATTTATATTCTATAATAAAAACCGAAATATAATTTATTGAAAGTAGAACAATATACGTCCGTATCTAAGAAGGGGTCCAGCTAAATTAAACTGTTTTTATATTCATTGTTAACTTTATTAATTTTTTTATTAGACTATTGATATAATTTCAAGTATCACGGAGTGATGGAATACCACATATTTCCTTCTAAACTGTTGATGAATGAAGTTCCTTTTCAAATTTTTATTTCCTCTCAAACTCACAACATCTTATATTTAAATGGCCAACAGTTTTGCATAAATATAAAACTAAGATTGATGTCACACCTCAGTTGCAACTACTTTGTACAATTCATCGTTAATACAAATTGATTTTTAAATGAATTTACTCACTGGCACTTTTTCACATCTATTATAGTTATGTTTTATTAATCCATTAATTATGAACTGTTTTAGAGAAATGTGTTTGGGGAATATTGATTACATTTGAAAATGATATATAAACTTTTTCTCAGTCTGCTGCTTGAGTGTGAGGAGAGAGCTGGAGACTGACGAGGCAGTGAAGGTACATACACGTGCTTCTGTGTGTTGATCTGACAATCTACCCCAATTAAATATAAAAAAGTATACTGTTGTTAATGCCATTCACAATTCAATGGCATTCATTATTTTTTTTTCTTACCAGTTTCAAATATTGAATATGGTAAAAATTGCCAAAACATCAGGTACAATGCACACAATGCAGGCTGAATTTATATGAAGAGAACAATCAATTAGCACATATTTGATAAGAGATCGACGTTAACAATTTATGTGATTGATCTTGCACTTCATTAACATCTGTGTTTTATCTTTCTTTTGTACAGAACTTTGCCGATGACCAGTGCAATAATGAAACATGTACAAGAAGACATGTCATGATAAGACAGGTATTCATTGTGATGTATAAAAGATGAATAAACAATTGTGTAAACATTATCTCTTCTTTTTTTTGACCTAATAAATGTGTTGGTTGAATTTATACACCTATTCCCGACAATATACTGTATGATATTGATATGATTTTGATCCATCTTAATGCCATTGTATTACCGTTATTTTAACGTTGTTAAAACATTGTATTGATAAACGTTGTTTCTATGTTGAAGCAATGTCAAATTTCAATGTCTCGTAAAAAATTAAAACCCAATCAAAATTCGACATCAATACAACGTTGTTTCAAAGTTGTTTCAACGTCAAATATGCTTGCATGGGCACTGATGTAAATTCTTTTCGTCCTTTTATAATACTTTCATGGTTCATAAACTTTTTATCAAAAATAAAACACCTGACAAATACTGCTCCTTAAATGTAATCATATATCTACTAATTTATAAATCTATTCATCAATATGTATCCTATTATAAAGCCTGCAGAAAACATTGAAAAAAGAAATGTTCATGTCTTCAAACTTTTCATGTAATTCTGGTATCAGACAGACAGAAAAAAAGATCACAACACAGTCTTGAAATACGAGTAAGCTGAATATATATGTTATTATGCTATTTTGACACACATATATGTTGCCAACTGGTCACTTAAATATAATAAATTGAATAAATTAACCCATTAAAAGCATTTTTCGGATACGACATATCAATATAAAATTAATAAAGATTATAATGTATAAGTTAATCTCAATTATCATAAATCAAGAAGTAAAAAATTGTCTTGTTATTTGTGAGAATTTAAACTGGAACAGAAATAAATTATATTTTGATATTTTGGTCAAGATACAAATTATTGTAAATGATCAATTATAGTTTCATATATATTGTTGCAAATTAAGAATAACAACATTTTGCCTCTTGGGAAGTGTAAGGTACAATTTCACTTTAGAATAGACAAACTGAACGTAGGTCAAGATAATTGTTGTATTACACTATGGAATTGCTTAATAAGGACTGTAAAACAATATATATCTCAGAAAGTATTGCAGGGCTACAGGCACACTAACAATAAGTTCAAGAGTCGATTGTTTGTCAATAACTGTTGTGCAAAACAATCTTATGTAATACCAATTGAATCGTCGCTTTGTACTTGTTTATTGATAGCAAAAATGCCCAAAGTTGAAATCTAATTAGCAACATTTCATACACTACATTTCAGTTCAGTTCTGTAACATTCTGATGTTGTAGACTCCTGACAATGCATATACAGTTTACAATTTTTGTACAAGGCATTGGCCCATACCATGTTGGTTAAACAAGTAAAATTGTTAACAATGGGTGTCTTAATGAGGCTGAAAATGTTGAGTAACAATGAACATGTCGAGACAGAAAAGCAGTGCAAATATATGAGCAATCACAATAAAGGTAAAACTATGAAATATCGAATGTCTAGACTGATCAGATTTTGACATATTCTAATCGTCAAATTTCCTTGTATGGTTCTTTTATATGGATATTTGGACATAAAAGAAGAAAATTCAGAAGAAAATTCCTAAAGTTGGCAGATTTGTGATATGAAACCCAATATAATTATTTCGCTTTGCCTGCTTCCAATCTATCTTGCAGTTACAGTAACACTATTATAATATAACATTATGTAATCTATAAATTCCAAACCAATGAGAGGCATACATGTAAGTTATAATGCCTAAGCTGTTATCAAGATACACCTACAGCCGGCCACTAGCTGACATGTAAGAGACGATTGAAGTCGGGAGATGGCCTAGGAAGGCGGACGTGGAGGGTTGACAACCAGAGTATTTACTTAGAAGTAGAGAAGTAGTAAAACAGGTCTTCTGAACAAGAAAATCCTGACCTCGTCTTCTTGAGTCTTATAAGGTGTATCACAACGTCTAACATCTAGATGTAAACAAAAATTATCACATCCACATTTCTAACACTGACAAAGTTCCGTAAACAAATTCTGTACACTACATAATTTTGAAATTCAAAACAATATACATACGGTAAACATGTAGGAAACGGTTTAATTATTGTCAAAACACAACATTGTCTTTGATTAACTCAAAAAGAGAATATAACAATTTTGCCACTACGTTTGAATAAAATTTTGCAGAACTATTACTTTAGTTATCAAGATGTTTTCGTTTATTGTTATTTTGTTTATGTATATCCTGGAAGGGTTTCAGATATGTACTAAATCTGAAATACAAATGTTACAAAATCATTTGATAAATTTACATTAACTTGTGTCTCATCATAAACCGCCGTTATAAACTTGACAGATTCACAGTATAATAGTTTCAGGTGCAGGATATAACACTTTTCATGTGAAGACACATGGAACATGTGGTACTTTGGCTGTGCACAATGCTATTTTTATATTGGGTGTAGTTAAAGTTTGGCTTGAATATTGCAACGTTTTCTCCAATGGTATGGTAACAAGAAGAAATTCCCTTTTTCTTAAATGTTGCCTAAACAGGGAAACCATAACAGAAAATAGTCATTTTGCAGTTCAAGTCGAAAGTCACAAAATTAGTTTAGAACAAATCCTTGGTTCATTTTGCGTTTCAGTTTTTCACATCACCCAGTGTTTTAATCCGTTGAAATCACAGATTATAACATCAATGAGCTTATACCAATGCTATTCATTCTGCTTCCCGGGAAGACACCAATTAAAGAGACACAGGGTATGTTGATAGGAACACATAATGTCAATTTTTGAAATCAATGTTATTACATCGGGACCCACTAACTGTTACTGAAAATAACAAGTTAAAGGTCAATCAGTACATTAGATCGAAAATACGGCCATTCATAGTCGCGATTTTGATCGAAAACTGGACAATGCGGCTCGAGTGGCACTCGCAAATTCGTCAAACGTAATTTGGAAAACTTGTCATAAGCTAACAGGAAGATATGTTCGATTCTATAGTGTTTATTAGGTATTGTAACTAATAGGTAGATTAATTGGATGCATAATTTCGAATACTAAACGTATTTGAGATGTTTTCTTGATTTTTCCATAAAATCAAGCATTTTAGAAATATAATGCATAAATGGATTTATTTGCAAGTTCAATGATGAGATTAAACTTCAATCAGCATATTACATATTTTGTAGCTTATCAAAACCAAACAACATTTTAAGAAAGATACTCTGTGTCACTTTAACTTGACCACGGCGTTCGGCTTCAGTGAACAAGACTTAATGAGCTGACCTTCTGTTAAGTTTATGCATATGTGTATTGGTTCAGGAGCAGATATCTTACATCAAGGTTTGCTAATCGACAATTATTTGACTGGTGATTTCAATGGATATTGTAGGTCAGAAAACAGGTTGGTGGAGCTTGAACGATTGGAAGTAAATCAGCGTTAATATACACAATACTTGACATTTAACACAAACATCTCTTTGCAATACTGTTTTTGTAATCATGATTAATTACGATATCTATTAAATTGGTGGCATTTGTTGAATGTCTTGTCTTTGCAAATATGTTAATGGTATTTAAAAGAGTGTGTTTTCTTATTAATAATTTTGTGTTAAATATATATATTTTTTATGTGGCAAACCTCGTACATGACATGTAACTCTAATTGCGTGAAGTTATTTATTTACATATTGAAGGTTTTGATAATGAAGTATTTCATTTAGAAAGGTGACGAAATCACACTTTTCAAGATATTATTTTCATAGGATTCACTACACACTTATTAAAGTCTTTTCTTAACAGGTTACACATGTGCTGTATTTATAGTGTATTCTCATTAGTTATTTAGTAACTAATGAAGACATATAACTTGCAAGCACAAAAGAACATTTTGCAAATTGTCTGGACATCTTTTGCCCCAAAAACATTTTGATAATAACAAATTGACTATTCCATAGATAATATTTCCTCGAGCATTTCTTTGTCTAAATATTACCTAACATCACAAACAAACATATGTCACGGCAAATCTGACACATGGTTTAAACAATATTTATTTCAAAAAGAAAGGGATTGGTAAACAGGCTATCAGCCTATCTGGATACCTCTCCCATACATGAATATACATTTTTACAACATATCTTAATTCATCACCATTGTAGATAGAACACTTTAGCATAAATACTTATAGATTATACAGAAAAAAGCTTTGTAAGGGTAAGATAATCATGAACAGATTTTACAATCATCGTGTTAATTTCGTCGGAAAGAGAATGATTTCCAAATAAAACAGTTTGTAATTCATAACCATTACTTAGAGAATAACCAACGAGGTACGAGTGATTACGGGATATCTGCCCGAGTCGAAATAATGTTCACAGTCGCGAGCCTATGCAAGAGATATTAGATAAATAGAATAGAGACATTAAAGAACCCACTAGCATGCACAAACCATTTGGTCCATAAGAAATTCAGGTCGTAACTATCAAACACCTTGCATTAGGATTAAGAGAGCCGAAAACTCTTTTATGCCATATGATTTTGAGTAATGAGATTATTTGTTCTCTAGTTACTATGTACTTAGTTCTTTATATTCATATTTCATTACATCAATCTCATCAAAAAGTACTGAATTATACAATCTAATGAAATTGTCTCATATGTCTAATGTGAAAATAACAAACGAGATAAGCTTATCAATACAAGTCTTTGAGCATTCAGCCTCTACCCTACCCTTACCCCAAAACCCGTTGCTACTGCAATAAACACTACTGGCCTAATTGCAATTAGAGAAGTAATTAATAATAATAATAATAATAATAACTAGGACTGCCGCGGCAGTACTTAGGTCTTCAAGATTCCTGTTTGACCTTCACATACTGTTTGACCTTCACATGCATGTTTGACCTTCACATGAATGTTTGTTAAAGAGGGTTCAAACAAACCCAGCAAAACATCACTTTTTAAAATGCAAAGTTTGACCTTTGCTCCTGACCGGAAATGACTGTTCGCGAGCGATTTTATTCCTTTATCTGAACGACCGTGCTAATGTCTAACTCTCATGCAAAAATCATTATGGTTCTATGGTCTGGTTTTTGAGTTATCTGCCCTTGAAGTTGGCGATTTTGCGATTTTTGTCAACTTTGAAAGGTCACAGTACAAACAGTATTAAGGTTAGGTCTTTCAAAATTAGGAATTCAAGAAAACAATACCTCAGCTACATTCCGTATGAATTTCAGCTCTCTAGTGCAAGTATCTTCAGAGAAGAAGATTGTCAAAGACGGGTGGGGTCGAAAACGGTGAAAATTGCACTAAAAGCAAGATGGCGGCCGAATCACGTGACCTACGAATTTGTCCTGATTTCCTTTTTTTCATTATTTTTCATTGCGCTTCTTTTAAAAAAAAATTCAAGTCTCTAAGTGCCTTTTGAAAAAAAAATCAATGTATAATTTTCGATTTTGGATTCGAACTGGACCTTTAATGTACGAGTCGATTTTGCCCAAAAGCTTAGCATGTCGATTCCAGGGTTAGGGGCATCTGAATGCCAAGTTTGGTCGAATTCGGAGCAGCGGTTTGGGCTGCAGTTGATTCACAAAAAAAGTACAAATAATAATAATAATAGAAAAAAAAAAGAACTTGAAGAAATCGGATAAAAACAATAGGTCTTCACGACTTTGTCTTGAAGACCTAATAAAAGTAGTTTATTACTGTGTCTTAAGATACAGCTCCGGGCCATTTCTGGCCGAAAAGACACCATAATATATATTTACAAACATGAATATCAATAATTAAATATTTAATATTCAGAGTCTAAAGGACACATCCATATATAACATTTTCATCCACTCATACCACAAATTTCAAGCACACATAATTTAAAAGCATAATAGAAAGGGTATATAAAAGATGTTAAGATAAATTTTGCAATAAAATCACATTAACATCACATTTCATTAAGAAAGTTTTTTGGAGAACATACGTTGGAGAGATTAAGCAAGTTCATATTGGATATCATCGCTTGTCATCAGCCAGTAGAATTTGTCATATAAATTGAAGTCAGTAAATCCAGGATTTAGATGTTTACATTTATAGAATAATGTATTGCGGATATCAGAGTAGAAGTTACACTGCATCAGGAAGTGAATCTCGTCTTCTACTGCGTGGTCATCACACAGTGTACATAGTCTATCTTGGAGGGGGATAACAGGCTTGGCATAACGTCCTTTCTCGATGTTAAGGGGCAGGTTTCCACTGCGAAAAGATGACATCAGACTTCTTTGATGTCTTGTTATATTTATCTGTGTATAGTGACATGTACTTATTTCTTGTTTGTAAAGTCTATATGTTCTGAGTTTATTTCCGTTAGGCTTATTATTGTCATTAAATAGGTCATGGTGCCATTGTTCACGATCTGTATTGTCCAATATATCTAGGGCTTTGTGCAACAGTTGGGTTTTTGTGATGTTTGAGCAAAACACGTTGATTTGTTCCTGTCCATGTAAGTTAAGCTTTTTAATGATGTGTTGAGCTCTGTAATCCCAGGATGATTTTCTTCGGATTGACCATGTGTGCAAAGCAGCACATAATGTGTCCTGTCCTGCTGTCACCATCTTATGAAAATAACGTATGACTTCAATCTTTATTTTGGAGTCAGAACTTCTCCATCCCAAATCACCTCTCACAGCTAATGTGGCTGTGTTTTTCCTAACTCCAAGAAAAAATCGTCCTGCTTTATTCTGTATTTGTCCGATTTCTTTATATTGATTTAATCCCCAAATGCTGGCACTGTAGTTGATTATGGGTTGGACGTAACTATCATATAGCTTGGTGAACACATCAAGACTGAAACCTCCAAGGGAATTGAACTTTGCCATAATAACACCAAGAGCTCTTTTAATGAGGCCTGTTAAAGAGATCGAGACATCAGGTGTTTAATATGTATTCAGGCGTGATACGCAGAATATTTGCGGCCTCTGCATTAGTGCGTTTAAGCCTCATTTGAAAGTATTGCCTCTCAAAAGATGGTCGTGTTAACTCGGAAATGCTTTAAAACATTGATCTAAACTTTACAGCGATGTTTTTTTAAATAAAAATTCTATACCCTTATCTGTTCAGTATGTTTTTTTTAAATCTACCAAATATGAAAGTCACAAGGACACCTTTTTCTGTGTATTCTGTTTTACAATACAATTTAGCTTGTGTACGATTCCATTTATTCCAAGGAATATCAGAATTTTTATAATACAGCGTCAATCTAGTTAAAACTAGTTGTAATGTTATCGTCCTCTAAGTCCTTGACTTAGAGGACGATAACATTACAGCTAGTTTTAACTAGATTGATACAGCGTTGATGTGTATTTACGCGCCATATCTAATGAACAAATGAAGTAGTAATAATATCAATAAATCAGTGTGATATGTCTTAATTAGATACACCTCTGTTATGGTTACCCTGCGCTAAATAGGCCAAGGTAACGATTATATACATCATTATAATTACAATGTCAAAAACACCCCAAAAATAAAGTATAAACGAGACAGGAGGCCCTGACAAGCATTATCTTGATTATTTTTATAAAAAAGTACTTTAATCTTTGTAAATATCTTGTAAAGAACTTCTTTTCATGCAGTGCCTCGTGCGGTCCTTAAATAGTGTTCAAGTTACTGATAATCGGATTGAGTGAATAGAGAGCTGAGTCACATTTTGCATAAACTAATATAAAAGGTTTGACATTTATATATTAAACGATTCTTTCAACGTCTTATAAGGAGCATTGCAGTAAATACTATAAAGAATGTTAACACAATACTAAAGTTAGAAATATCATAAAACTTATCTGAGAGATTTCTTTGTTGTACCATACACAATGTCCATTGTGTGACAGGAAATGCAAGCAAAATACGAGTATTTATACTTGTCAAAAACTTCTTGAGCTCATGGACCTCGTGCACGCACTTCATCGTGCATCCATCAGATGAAGGACGCCAATATTGATAGATGCGGTAATCACAAAACTAGCACGCCAATATGTACGCATTTAAGTTTAAGTGGAATAAACTCCTCAAACTCGCCAATAAAGGCCTCCGCCGATACCTAACCTGCAAATGTTAGCGAGTTTAAGGAGTTTATTCCTTTCGTATTCATAACAATCAGTGACTCTCGTCTCTTTGTCAACATTCTCTTATCAGATACCTTGCCCTGTACATATACATGTATTGTCTTAAATATATTTCTTGTATTCAACACTTGCAATAACTACTAAGTTTTTAAAAAATGGATACTTTTTATTTTGACCTTTTTTTCTCAATGGGATAAACAATTGAAGAGTTTGATTTTATCGACCTTTTCCTTTTTCCATTGCAATAATATATTATTGCTTTGGGGTCCAGAGACCCCAAAGTTATGTAACATTTGATATTGAAAACTAATGGCAGAAGTTTCGCGCTATATTACTCTTGGAAACGTCAAAGAGAAGTTTCAGCCAATGATATTTGTTTTAAGCATATCCTGGTATTTCGAACGACCAATGGACAGAGCTGTAGCAAATTTATACCCACGTGACCATGTGGGTGATACGAAATAATTGACAAGCATTAATTTGGAAACTGATTATTATAATAATGTTATGATGAAAAATATACAGTATGTCTTCAACAATATATGGATGAGCATTTACACCCTTAATAAATATAAATTTTGCATATGCATGTGAGTGGTTTTGTAGTTTTTCGAGGTATTTTTTTGCATTCCACATTCGGAAACTACATTCCTCTTTTGTATCAACTAGGAATTCGATTTCTTCAATTTTTTTACTATAACGCGAATGTCCTGCCTTGTCAATGACTGATCGTTTACTCATTGCATCTCATCGCTTCACGCTTCAAGTTTAATGTTTCAAAACATAACGTTATGGATGATTTATTTCCGATTAAAGGTGGCTTTCGAAGAAAGCATCGACATAGGGCCTAAAGTATGATAAAATATTCTTAAATGTCATCCTTTAACAAAATGGAAATTATGAACTTGTAGCTGAGGTCATTTCTAAATTCATCAACAACTTTCGGCTGTAATTCGATCAACACTCAATTTAGAAAAATTGTTCTTGCAACATGTAGGAAACCTGAAAGTCATTGGGAAATTCGCCGGGTTTAACTAAATTTGCAGGTATTGGAAAACAATCGATCCCGGGAAGTTTACTAGCGTAACTATTATCTTCTAATTACTCATTGTATTAAACTCACCGTCAGCTATCTTTTAAAGCAACATAAATTTGAATTACCGTATTAATGTTTAAAAATTTATATCATTTTTTAATTGAGATAGGAGACGTATCTATCATTGTTGGAATTTAATCGGAACGAACGAGATGTTTTACTATGTACATAGTGTACTGATAACTATCAAAACAAAGTGCAAAGAACATGCGTCTCCGATTGGAACAATTTATTTTAAGTAAAAGTCCCCGTCCCCGTCCTCCCTAACCTAAATCTCCTGGTTCTATATAGTGATACGGTGGTGTAGTTGTGGAGCACGGTGGTGTAGTGGTTAGCGTGCTGGCCTGTCACGCCGAAGGCCCGGGTTCGAATCCCGGTGGAGACACAAAAAATGTGTAACCTGGGCTTAACACTGTGTTGTGTCCTTGGGCAAGGCACTTCATCCACATTGCACTCAGTTCACCCAGCTGTATAAATGGGTACCTGAACATGGGGAAAGTACGGACCTATATGGTCGCGCGAGGCGCTAAATAGCATGACTCGAAAGTACAATTCCTTCAGGGTAATAATATACATTGTACAGCCATTGTATCGCCGTTGAGCAGTCCTGGACTGGATACTAGGCGTTAAAATTAGTATTATAATTATTACATAACCGAGTGCCCCAAAGCTTGCCTTTTTAAAGGCTTTTCTTGTTGAGAGATAATTGTCCTCTTGACATTTGATTCAATAATTTGAACAAGTCAATAAATTTAAAAAATTAAAAAGTAATGTAAAACTTAAAACACATTATTTCTGGACTTTAATGATGTAATTGTTTGACATGTACATGTAAATGTTGTTTTAAAACAAAGCAATACATTTAACAGGATAAATCATTCAAATATTAATTTTTACAAAGTGTATAGAGAATACTACACGAGGTCTCATTAGATACGAATAATACGAAACGAGTGTCCTTCCGGCGGTCTCTGACCGAGCGAAAGCGAGGTCAGATAC
Source organism: Steromphala cineraria (assembly GCA_916613615.1). Lineage (NCBI taxonomy): Eukaryota > Metazoa > Mollusca > Gastropoda > Trochida > Trochidae > Steromphala > Steromphala cineraria. The sequence goes on along the minus strand of OU744734.1, from coordinate 25,593,028 downwards.
CATAGGAAGGTCACGAGTTTCGTATAATTCGTATCTTATGAGACCGAGTGTGGTATTTTATTTATTACACACGTTAAGAATAGACACATTTGTTTATTATCCTCATTTTCGTGTATGGCATCAAGGAAAGAATTCCGAAAACCCGAAACCGGTTTCAATAACCAAATGCGTAATAATTACGTTCGTGATGTGACCAGTCTATTTGCGCAGTCGCTCATTTAAACCTGCGAAGAAAGAAAATAGTTTCGAGTTTCGATTAAATCAACAAAAATTAGAATGTCAAAAAAGGTCCAATTCATCGATGATGAGTTTTGATTTACGATTAATTCATGATTGATACATAAAGTGTAGAATGTAAACATTCAGAGTCAGAGTCGAATCTGTCAACGCTCTCTCGGTCGGCTCGCCATGTTCAAGCGTCAAAGCTGACCTGTGTCGGTGTGACTGAGCTAGCGGATACATTGGCTCTGTTGAAAACGGATTATTTACCAACGGGTATGTGATGGATGATCTTTTATTTGAAACAAACACCATTTCGAACTTGTCTCAATCTAGCTAGGTACTTCAAATGAAACGATAAAGTCGATATGGATGATAATTAAAACAATGACGTGCTCGGAGAGTGACGGGGACCCGACATGTCAACGGAAAGGGCAAGGTCATCGCCTTGTGTAGCTAAAGCGTGTTTGGGGATTCCCAAATTCCCTGTGATGTGTTCCTGACTCCGTGACTGCATTTTAAAGATGTTTATTCTCAGTGCTTGTCACATTTGATAGCATTTGGCTTGGACCACCCACTGACAATCCAATACGTGCATGATCATGATGCGATGTCCGGTTGTTGAACTTACCGTTGACGTTGTAGCCTAAGTAGAAATATTTGCTGATCTATGAATTTTTAATGAAATCGATTTTGCACGCTGATCAAATCGTATGTTTTCTAAGTATCTGTCTATGTATCAACTCTTTTGAAGTATATAAAGCCGTAAACTTGAAGAAATGACATGTTTGTTATCAATTCGAAAAAAGTTCTGTTTTAGTTGACCCTAAATGAGAGGTCATTGGTTAACCAATCAAATCTGTGGAATGCGAGGTCATGTTGATACGACACAGGTCAACGCAATACGACACACGTGTGTCGTACGAGATTATTATGCCACCACTTGTACGTAACCTACGTGTGTAATAAAACATGGTGAGTCCAACTCCTATAAATCGACATACAAGACGTTGTCAAATCCTGTTTGTTATAAGTGCTGCTGTGTATACTCGAACCCTTACAAAAGTAGATTTACTGTTACTAAATTAGTACGTTTTTGAGTAAACGTCATTATTTGTACTTATCGTCGACGACTCACCGTAGGCCATTGACTGCCTATCAATTATCTCTCGACCCATAACACAGAAAAAACAACACGGGAGTTACCTGCATATCCCCGCCGCGGCGCCTATGGTCACGTGACCAAAACCTCATCCAACCTACCTGGAGCCAGTGAACGCTAGAGCGAACCTACTCGCAGGAGGGGAGGCATGGGTGGGAAATAAAGATTGGTGAGTCGTCGACAGTAAGTACAAATAATGACATTTACTCAAAAACGTACTATTATTTAACGTACTATACCGTCTCCGACTCGCCGTAGCCCCGACTACCACAGAGGCTGGAGGGCTGGGAGAGCGAGGCGGCAGGAGAGCAAGTACTCCCCCCACTACGTCTAACTAACGGCGGGTGCCCAGGTGCCCTGCTAAGGAGGGAAGCCCGCCCAAAACCGGAAGAAAGAACAAACTAGATTAGCGTTTGCGGGATACCGCAAAAGCAGAGCAGCCCCGGAACTTGGGGTTTCGCCTAACCCTGTTCCGCCTTTTACGGGCCTCACCAAATTGGGAATTTTCTCGTGACCTTGACCTTTGACACTCAAGGTCACACAATCAATGAACACATTTCATTGAGTATAACATTATTGTAATGAAATAAAGTGTTAAAAATTAAATTAATCCATTTTCTCCATATATGTTGACCTTGCTGTGACCTTGACCTTCGACAGGTCGTACCCAAAACTTTTTGAAAATGTTGTACTTCTCAAGAGATAATATATACAAAAATCTAAACTTCATAGCACAAAAACTTTTCAAGTAACTCATATCTCATGACCTTGACCTTTGACCTTCAAGGTCACACAATAATGGAACACTTTTTATTGAGTCTAACAATCATGTATTGATTAAAAGTCATTATAGTTAAAATTAACCATTTTCGCTAAACCATGCTTAAGTCATGACCTTGCTGTGACCTTGACCTTTGACGGATTGTAGCCGAAACCTTTTCAAATTTTTTTACTTTTCCAAGGATGATATATACCAAGTTAAAGCTTCATAGCACAAAAACTTTTCAAGTTATCGCGTTTACAAGGAATTTTGCGGTGATTTTATAACTCGTGACCTTGACCTTTGAACTTGAAAGTGAACATGTCATAATGATTCCCTGGAAGTATTAACATTTAGACATGTTCATGAGTTCTGAAAGCTAAATTGGATAAAGTTATACCCAAATTTAGTGCATTTTGTAATAACTCATATCTCATGACCTTGACCTTTGACCTTCAAGGTCACACAATCATTGAACACTTTTTATTGAGTATAACAATCATGTATTGATTAAAAGTGTTCATTGTTAAAATGAAGCATTTTCGCTAAAACATGCTTATGTCATGACCTTGCTGTGACCTTGACCTTTGACGGATTGTAGCCAAAACCTTTTCAAAATATTTTACTTTTCCAAGGATAATATATACCAAGTTAGAGCTTCATAGCACAAAAACTTTTCAAGATGTCCGAGCACAAATGCTCTAGGACAATTGCTAGGGCCCGCTCGGGAGGTCTAAGTTGGAGCCGCCCGTCCTCCTGACGGAAGGTTCTGATCATCTCTTTAAGGACGGAGATGTCCACCGCGGGGCCCGTTTACGTAAGACCGACATGATTGCTGCTAGATGAGTGTTAATAGAGGAGGTCTAGGTCTATCTAACCGTCCATCTCCTCCCATTCGCACAACAGAGCGTCTGAGCCCCACGCCCCGGGATCGGGAGACACATAGATCGGCAGTTGGTGGTTCAGCCGGGTCGCAAAGAGGTCTATGTGTGGTCTCTCGAAGTGCATTTGTTGGAACGCCTGGGGGAGGAGTTTCCATTCCGTGGACGGCGGTTGTCCTGCCTGGAGAGAGCGTCTGCTAGGCCACGGTCGACTCTTGCTTGTTTATCCCCCCAGCCGCTGTTGAGCTGTCCGTGTGCACAAGTAGCACTTGTCCCCACAGCAGAGCGGACCAGTGATAGATTGACAACCTGCACGCCCCCATCTCCAGCTCGTTGATGACCCGCGTGCGCTGGGACAACGACCAGAGCCCCGCCGTCTGTTCCGTTCCCAGGTGGGCTCCCCCCAACCCTGCGTGGAAGCGTCCACGAAGAGATGTGCGGTCGCCGCGGGAGGTCTGAGTGGAACACCTGAGAAACGTTGCTTCCACCCTCCACCAGGCTAGGTGAGGGACGAGCCGCTGGGAGAGCGGGAAGGCGTGTCTGCACACTTCCTCCCTGACGTGAGGGTTAGGAACCCCTGAAGAGGTCTCGGAGAGGACCTGAGCTGAAGTGAGCCCTAAGTGGGGTAAATTGAATACAACTCTTTGTAGAGTTATCCTAAGAAATGGATAATAATCAACATCCCCAAAAAAATTATCTCTGATAATAAAATTACTTAATAGTCTTGTTGTGTCACAAAAAGACATCGGGTTAAAGTTGTAACCCATCCCATGAATGTGAAGCTAATGTAACTTCGAGATCGTTTAGAACCAGTGAACCAAACTGGAGACAAACTTGTCCTACCCCGACACCCTGCACACAAAAAAACAAACTACCAAGCAACACGCGCAACCAGCTCTCCACTCAGGCGCTCCCCTGAGTTAAGAGTGAGAGACACAAGCGCGAGGGGGGCCAAGCACACAAGCGCACAATAATCCCAAACCAGCGGAGCGGCCAGAGCTCACCGACCATTCAGCGTCAATCACCTCTCTACTCAGGCGCTCCCCCTAGGGGGACGCTCCCCTGAGTAAAGAGTGAGAGACACGCCAACCAATCAGCGACAAGGCTTATTAAAATCTAAATATTTTAGATATTTATATACGTACCTCAATTCCAAGGTGGACACGGAGAGTGAGAGCGCCTGGCGTGCCTCACCTCCTATCCCGTGATCCTGGGCGTCAAGCGCACCACCAAGCGACATGGTCAATCTCCTCTCCACTCAGCCGCTCCCAATAGAGGGAAGCTCCCCTGAGTTAAGCAAGAGAGACACGAGCTCGAGGGGCTGCCAGAACACCAAGTGCACGTCCAAAGAAGCGCCTACTCGATAGTAGACGCTAGGAAGCGCACAGCCACACGATTCGCTACCCAAATCCGTGAATCCGACCGTCCAGCGCACTCCCAAGCAGAAACGCGTCAGTCCCCTCCCAGCTCTGGCGCTACCCCTAGAGGGAAGCTCCCCTGAGTTCAGAGTGAGAGACACGAGCGCCAGGGGGCGCACAAATGCACGTCCAATCAAGCGCCTACTCGAAGTAGATGGTAGGGAAGCGCAAACCAAGCGCGAAGCGTATGACGCTTGCCCAATCCGTGAACCTGAGCATCAAGCGCATTACCAAGCGACACGCATCAGTCCCCTCCTCCCTCAGGCGCTTCCCATGGAGGGAAGCTCCCCTGAGTTGAGAGCGAGAGACACGAGCGCGAGGAGGCGCCCAAGCGCACAAGCCAAGTCCAGTCACTCCCGTCCGTCACTCGCCAGACGAACCAAGGCGGAGCAAAGCGAAGCAAACGCATACCAAGGCGGAGGACGGACCAGACACTCCCGTCCGTCACTCACCAGACGTACCAAGGCGGACCAAGGCAGAGCAAGGCGAAGCAAACGCGTACCAAGGCAGAGGACGGACCAGACACTCCGGTCCGTCAGTCACCAGACGTACCAAGGCTGAGGGAAGCGAAGCAAACGCGTACCAAGACGATGGACGGACCAGTCACCCGTCTGCCACTCGCCAGACGAACGAAGGCGGAGTGAAGCGAGGCAAACGCGTACCAAGACAGAGGACAGACCAGTCACTCCCGTCCGCCACTCACCAGACGAACCAAGGCGGAGTGAAGCGAGGCAAACGCGTACCAAGACAGATGATGGACCAGTCACTCCCGTCCGTCACTCGCCAGACTTACCAAGCGGAGTGAAGCGGGGCAAACGCGTACCCAGGCGGAGTACGTGACGATCCACTCACCCCAGCGGAGCAAACGGCCAAGCTGACACTGCTTGCACACGTCCCACACACAAAGCAGGAGGTCAAAGGTCAGACACCTGGAGGCGTGACCTACTTAACCGAGAAGCTTGAGCAGTACGTGCAACCCAAGCGGCACAACCCGAGCAGGGTCGCATGACACTGAGTAGCCTGCCTGTCCCAAAGGCAGAAAACCCAACAACAACAACCTCCAATGTGGCAAATTGGAAGGAGATCAGGAGGTAAGAGAAGATACTCTTACTCCCAAGGATCGAGAAAAACGGTCTACAAACTTAAATACTTAGACAAGGCAAGATAACTTCGAGAGAGCTCAGAGACACAACCGATCACTGAGCGACAGGAAGTTGGAATGAGGTTTTAGTCACGTGACCATAGGCGGCTTGACGGGGATATGCAGGTAACTCTCGTGTTGTTTTTTCTGTGTTATGGGTCGAGAGATAATTGATAGGCAATCAATGGGCTACAGTGAGTCGGAGACGGTATAGTACGTTAAATAATATTTATCATTGTTTAATGCATTTAATAATAACAATAATGAGATGCAACCGTGTTCATTACAAATTATGATCAAATGAAGGATTCAGAATAAGTAAGGATTATATGAGGGTATGATTTAATAATCAAATGATTGGTCAATGCTCAATATGTCTGATTTATATATGTGTGTCTCAAGTATTTTTATGACACTATGATTTACGAGGTAAATGATGGTAAAACAGAACAGTAAATAATAACCGAATTTTGGTTTCAAAGGATTGTGAGCTCATTATTTTATTTATGTGCAGAAATATACAACTATATAAAGTTTTTGCTTCGAGCTAAAACTAAAACACACTTATCGCTTGCAACACAAAATCACAAGTGACATGAAATGATCATTAAAAAGTATTTTGTTGAGAGTGAAGTAAAGAATAATCAGGACATTAATGTATATTGTTTGAGGAATAAATGATAGCAATGTTATTCCGTCTACGTTGTATTATGCATGAACATTTGTCCTGAGAAGGCTTTTAGATTATTAAACATACGTTGTATTTGAAATTTAAGATGTAGCTCAGTTGATAGAATGTCTGCGCATCACCCGGAAGACCGAGGTCAGTTCCTGGTTAATAGACGAGAACTGTTGCCTTCCTGCTTGACAATATGTATTATATGAAAGAAAAATGCTTCAACTCCAACTGCACCTTGGCTGCCGGGTGCCACGGGCACAGAAAGAATTTCAATGTACTTGTTATAAGGAAAATATGGTATTATTATTGTTATGACAATTAATTCAATGTTGTTGTTGACAGTAAACAACTAATATCTAAGAAAACCTTTTTTTGCAATAAAAAATATATATTTACTTTCTAACTGTTTGCTCAAAATACAATGTGTTCGTCCTGATGACACTACTGTATATTGTTTAATATGAAATTTAATCATGCCCATTTTAAAGAGTTGTTTTACTATGTACAATATACAACTTCACTTTGCATCAAAACGCCCCTGTTTGCAGCGTAGTACTCTGTTTGCAAACATACTCACTGTTCAAACTAATATTTGCATGTTAATAAAATTCACATTTGTTATATGACAGCAAGCAAATATCAAATATAGATATCGGGATTTAAGATATAAGCTTATGAAGTTTAAAGATAAAATTAGCTCGACAATATTTTTGTCAATATGACAACCCTTTCCAATGACAGAATTATTAGCTTTTTTCCAGACCGCACACCTGGATTAATCAATCTATTTTGTAACTTTATACATTATATTCATTTCCTGCTACATTAGCAAACATCTGTTATATTGATTTTTTCGTAGGTGGCGAATCTCCAACGAAACATATACTTGTGATCCTATCAAGTGTTGTGATCTCATAGCTATCATGTCACATGTTCATCTATAAAAGCTGCAAACAACTATGTTTGTACCACATTATAGTTCATATGTTGTTTTGAGTAAACAATCGGATGGAAATGAAACAAACATACCTTATTTTGACCGTCCTTGTCTTACTGGCGAAAGGATTCATGGCTAAAACTAGTGTTGCAAGTCAGGCGTCTAACACCTTGCTTACATGTGACCCTAAGATGGAAACCATTCTCCGTTTAGAGCGGGCTGTTAACAACATGAGTTGGGAGTTGAAACTCACTAAGGCGGACTTGAAGACCACTAAGGCTGACTTGAAGATCACTAAGGCTGACTTGAAGACCACCAACATTGAACTGAAAACCGCCAAGTCTAACTTTCAAACCACCAGAACTGACCTGGTCTCAACTAAGGCTTCCCTGAAATACACAGAAGAGAAACTGGAGGAAATGATCAATGAAATCGCAAACTTGACTAAGAAAAAAGGTAGGCAAATTATCTCACAATAGTTTGTCATGTAAAATCTCATTTTTTTACTTCATTCATCTGAAGTAAATTTAGACATTAACATAATTAAACTAGAATACATGAAATGTGAAATATAATTTTCGAGAGCAAATATTGATGAGATAAAAGTATAGGCATTCACGGTTACACGGTGGTATATGGCCCTCAATTAAAAGTATAGGTAACTAAGAAAGTAGTTTCAAGTTAAAAATTCTTGCATAAACACCAGGTTTGTGTGAAATGGTAAATTTTCTACAAGTATATTCACTTATATCTGTACCCTGTGTATACCTATCTCACTGCTTCTGTTGGAATGACCTACCAGTAGCGTTGTTATTCATACAACTTTTTTGGTTCATTCTATAACTTATGGTCACTATTTCATTTTGGTGAATTTGCACAATATGCATATTAAATACGCCATTATTCAAAATAATGATTGTATAACATGATACACAACGTTGTGTGATTATCAAGTCAATGTCAAAGGTAAACTATTTCGTAACCTCTTGACTAGCAGGTTAATTTTGGACAACATATACGTATCTCGAAAGAATCTTTGCAATGAACAAAAGATTACCTCGTTTCGCAAAAATTTCATTAAAAAAAAGAATTTCTTAAATTATATTAACTGATGTCCCGGAGATTAAGCCCACATGTATTGTCTTTGAATTCAAAATGAACATCCATGTTTATTGCTTATAGTGTTTCTCCTAGTATGAAAACTCCTGTATGTGCCAAAAGATTATTGTGTCACTGGACTCAATCAATGTCACAGCTTTACCGGAATGTTAATGAATTTTATTAGCGAATATTTCACAACCTCACTGACATCATTTAACTTTCATTTAAGTACATATACTATGTTATTGAATGACTAATGGTCTCAGATTGACATCCAAATTGTTTTTGAGTAGTTTCTTTGCTACATAGCATTGCTTTTATGAATTCCAATAAAATGATGACATGCGAGAATCTGTTCCTGAATTCAAAATTGATTATTTGCTTAACTGTTTCTTTTGTCATAGTTTTGAAATGGAAAATGGAGGCGTGCAAATGATAAACACGAATTTAGTTGTTTAGTTTCTATCTCGTAAATGTATATATTTGTCCATATGGCTGAAATGTGTGAACACAAAATATATGTTATTTTATGATATGCATCTACACATGCAGTTTGAAATGTCATGTTTTCAATTTTGAAATGAACATATACTTATTATTCGAAACTTTTGAGAAATTTGGTACTTTTTATAGGATATATGTTCATGTAAGAGTCCCAAGTTTGATTTCAGCATAATGCATCTTTTATTGAAATGCTATACATGTAGGTTTATCTGAAATAGACCTTGACCTCATGTTCCATGCAACTTACATCTTGCTCATCGTTTGAGGGTTGTAACAGTTATTCATTCCGTATGCAGTAATGCTTTCAAACGTAGCTATGGATGCTATCAAAATAATGTTAATGTCTATCCCTAAGTTTTGAGGGATAGAAAATCTGCTAAAGCCATCTCAACTAGTACACACCGAGATTATTTTGGTTAAACAAACATTTAAAGTTGACAATGCAAAGTCTATAATGTAAAGCGCTATTACCGTCTCCAACCCACTGTAGCCCAGGAGACATTTTAAAGATATATTAAGTCCAACAAATGAATGTCAAGTTCATGAAATACACATACGATGTGGACATTAAAAGGAAACAAAATCAATATTTGCCATAACCCTTTAACATAATAACACAAATATTATGATCAAATCAAATAATATCTTTTCTCAGTGGCACTCGTTGGCACAGGAAATTTAATTTTTTTTTTAAAGGCTTTGTTTTATTGCAAAGCCGATACATTATTTTTTTAGATGAAGCTCTTATAAGGTGTTTTTGACGCTTAATTTGAATGCAGGTTTGCTTACGATGGTCACTGGGACGACCTCTGATACAGGTTAATGTTACAATGTAGATCAAAAGAATTAACGAATACATGTAACAGCTTTTGTGTTAAATTTTCAAAAGATTGGAATGTTGTTTTAAAAATGGTACATTTTTAATCAACAACTTACTTGCTAAATTTCAAAGCTGTTAAAACATGAAATACATTTTGACCTTGTTATCCCAACGTTATGTAATATCTTTGGATATAGTCATCGCCCTGTCCATGCATCTGTTCCTTGATAATTATTCTCTTGTCAAAACTTCTCTATAACTATTAGACCTCGCTCATTGAAACTTGGTATTTGGATCACTCAGAATGTGAAGGAACATCTTTTTGGAGCTTAATGCTTAATGCTCCATCCAACCTGATTTGAAAAATAACCCTGCCCCGAACAAGAGATCGCTGGGGAATAAGAAAATAAGTCAAGAATGAATAATACTGTAAGTCAGTCTTAATCTGACTGCAATATTGGAGTGAGCCCCACTAAGAGATGAACAACATAGACATATACTGAATCCAACGGCATATTGCCAAACTGCGGATTGCTCAAACAAAACTGCCAAAACACATACACCTTATAAACATGCATCTGTAATCTTTTAAATTTTCTTATCGTATAATCAATTCAATCACATCAATAAAACTTTTGAATAGAAGCTTATGCGATATATGTGTGAAATATAAATATGCATATGATAAATGATACATTATTTACAGATACACGTTGTGAAGAGGTAAACTTCTAAAATGAAACATGTAAACAGATGCAGTAGGATAGATTATGTCACATATATGACGATGAATGCTGTTAGTACAACAGGTAATTGCAGTATCACACTAGTAAGCAAATGCATTTTTGGTGTAGATGTAAGTGAAAGTATTATTATCCCCCGCCGCGCGTTAAGCGCGAAGCGGGGGATATAGTATTCAGCTCCGTACGTCCGTACGTCCGTCCCGCTTCTTGTTAGCGCGATATCTAATGAACCACTGAACCTAGAATCTTCAAACTTGGTACCAGTTTTCATCTGGGGGATACGCAGACCTGAAAAGTTTTCGGTGACCGTGACCTCATTTTCAAGGTCACAGTGAGACCTTGACCAGTTTTGAAAATGTTGTTAGCGCGATATCTAATGAACCACTCAACCTAGAATCTTCAAACTTGGTACCAGTTTTCATCTGGGGGATACGCAGACCTGAAAAGTTTTCGGGGACCTTGACCTCATTTTCAAGGTCACAGCGAAACTTTGACCAGTTTTGAAAATGTTGTTAGCGCGATATCTAATGAACCTCTCAACCTAGAATCATCAAACTTGGTACCAGTCTTCATCTGGGGAATACGCAGACCTGAAAAGTTTTCGGGGACCTTGACCTCATTTTCAAGGTCACAGCGAGACTTTGACCAGTTTTGAAAATGTTGTTAGCGCGATATCTAATGAACCTCTCAACCTAGAATCATCAAACTTGGTACCAGTCTTCATCTGGGGAATACGCAGACCTGAAAAGTTTTCGGGGACCTTGACCTCATTTTCAAGGTCAGAGCGAGACTTTGACCAGTTTTGAAAATGTTGTTAGCGCGATATCTAATGAACCTCTCAACCTAGAATCATCAAACTTGGTACCAGTCTTCATCTGGGGAATACGCAGACCTGAAAAGTTTTCGGGGACCTTGACCTCATTTTCAAGGTCACAGCGAGACTTTGACCAGTTTTGAAAATGTTGTTAGCGCGATATCTAATGAACCGCTCAACCTAGAATCTTCAAACTTGGTACCAGTCTTCATCTGGGGGATACGCAGACCTGAAAAGTTTTCGGGGACCTTGACCTCATTTTCAAGGTCACAGCGAGACTTTGACCAGTTTTGAAAATGGTGTAAGCGCGATATCTAATGAACCGCTCAACATAGAATCTTCAAACTTGGTACCAGTCCTTATCTGGGGGATACGCAGACCTGAGAAGTTTTCGGTGACCTTGACCTCATTTTCAAGGTCACGGCGAGACTTTGACCAGTTTTGAAAATGTTGTTAGCGCGATATCTAATGAATTGCTCAACCTAGAATCTTCAAATTTGGTACCAGTCTTCATCTGGGGAATACGCAAACCTGAAAAGTTTTCAGTGACCTTGACCTCATTTTCTAGGTCACAGCGAGACTTTGACCAGTTTTGAAAATGTTGTTAGCGTGATATCTAATGAACCGCTCAACCTAGAATCTTCAAACTTGATACCAGTCTTCATCTGGGGAATACGCAGACCTGAAAAGTTTTCGGGGACCTTGACCTCATTTTCAAGGTCAGAGCGAGACTTTGACCAGTTTTGAAAATGTTGTTAGCGCCATATCTAATGAACCTCTCAACCTAGAATCATCAAACTTGGTACCAGTCTTCATCTGGGGAATACGCAGACCTGAAAAGTTTTCGGGGACCTTGACCTCATTTTCAAGGTCACAGCGAGACTTTGACCAGTTTTGAAAATGTTGTTAGCGCGATATCTAATGAACCGCTCAACCTAGAATCTTCAAACTTGGTACCAGTCTTCATCTGGGGGATACGCAGACCTGAAAAGTTTTCGGGGACCTTGACCTCATTTTCAAGGTCACAGCGAGACTTTGACCAGTTTTGAAAATGGTGTAAGCGCGATATCTAATGAACCGCTCAACATAGAATCTTCAAACTTGGTACCAGTCCTTATCTGGGGGATACGCAGACCTGAGAAGTTTTCGGTGACCTTGACCTCATTTTCAAGGTCACGGCGAGACTTTGACCAGTTTTGAAAATGTTGTTAGCGCGATATCTAATGAATTGCTCAACCTAGAATCTTCAAATTTGGTACCAGTCTTCATCTGGGGAATAGGCAAACCTGAAAAGTTTTCAGTGACCTTGACCTCATTTTCTAGGTCACAGCGAGACTTTGACCAGTTTTGAAAATGTTGTTAGCGCGATATCTAATGAACCGCTCAACCTAGAATCTTCAAACTTGGTACCAGTCTTCATCTGGGGGATACGCAGACCTGAAAAGTTTTTGGTGACCTTGACCTCATTTTCAAGGTCACGGCGAGACTTCAACCAGTTTTGAAAATGTTGTTAGCGGGATATCTAATGAACCGCTCAACCTAGAATCTTAAAACTTGATACCAGTCTTCATCTGAGGAAAATGTTGTTAGCGCCATATCTCATGAATCCATTAACCTTGAGTCTTCACGTGGGACATAGTATTCCGCTCCGTACGTCCGTCCGTACGTCCGTCCGTCCGTACGTCCGTCCCGCTTCTTGTTAACATCAATTTGCGGCTGGGGATCTTGTCACCTTTGTGACAAATACTTGTTCTAATTACGTATGAGCGTTGCTGCTGTATACTCGTACTATTAAGATGAGTTCCTGTGTGGTAGCTATTTATTGTATATGTTACCATACCACGTGAGATGAGTTTGTATAAATATAATCTATAATAAATCATTTCATCTGCTAAGTACTCCTCATTTAAAATAGGTGTATCAGTCTATGTTTTAAAGACAAGTGGTCGTATTAATAAGATGGATTTTGTGGGATGGTAATTATATGTAAGTTATCAAGAGTATTCATTTCTATTTCAACTTAACATCAATTTGAATCGATGGCATTGATCCTTTAATATAGATATGTGTAAAGGAATATTACACGAGTATATCTCTGCTTGAATGACCTTTAATTTGGGTTGTTGACCAAAGTACAATTAAAAGTCCTAACTTAATTGTAAATGGCACTGAAATGAGGTTTACTTGAAATAAGACTAATCTAGTAAAAAATAGTCTGCCCAAAGTGTCCCATTGTTGTGTGAGTGTAATCAAGGAAACATAGCTGTCTTGGTGTGCGTCAACAAACACTGAAATAGTTAAATTTCGATTTTTGGTGCTCTCGTTCCAGGAGTCAACAGAGATGTTTCATTTCAAGTAAAGCTGAAAAGGAATCCATACATCCCTGGTCAAAAAGAACCTCTGAAGTTTGATGTTGTGGATCTGAATCAAAGTGACGGTTACAACCCAACTTCCGGTATCTTCACAGTACCAAGAACCGGAACCTATTTGTTTTGGTCCAATATATTGTCCGCTGACAAAAATTATTTTAATGTGGGACTGATGAAAGAAGGAAAACAGATGGTGGGAAGTTGGACTGGAACCGATCAGAGGCCTGGGACACAATCAATCACCTACTTGATGACCTGTGAGAAAGGGGATCATGTCTGGTTTGATGTCAAAGGAAGTTCTTTGTCTATTTATGGAAATGACCTGTCCAGCTATGGGGGTTACTTGGCTAATCTTTGAAGAAAGTAGTAAACTATGCTTACCTGACAGAATCTTTGTTGTTTCATTTCCCTGAAGAAGTCTTCAAAAGTACGTTATTCCTTTCAGCATAATCTACGTTCATCGAGACATGTTTTATATACCTTTTATGGAAGCATGAAGCTTTTGTCTACACCGTCTGTCTGTACGTTATCGCATTATTTCCAGAGCAGAACTTGAAAACCATCAGACATAGTTCATAAAACTGCATATTTTGACTTATATCACAGTTGGCCGTGCTTTAATTAAGGATTCAGCCATCAGACTGAATCCTTATTGTTATTGGCGTGTTTTTTGTTTTTTTTTGTTCCCCAATATTTTGTGAACAAGATTCAGCCAAAACGCAACCAAATTTGACATGCTGGTAGACATTGTTGAGAAGACGCGACACGAAGCTTTTGGGCCAATTCGGCCAATAAATAAATGGCCGAGCAAGGCCCAACAATCTGACTTTTAGCATTGGTGTTTTTTTCAAAATGCACTTAGAGACCTGAAACTTTTTTAAAAAGATGCACAATAAAAAATAACGCAAAAAAGTATATCAGGACAAATTTGTAGATCACGTGGTTTGGCCGCCATCTTGGTTTTAAGCACTTTTTACAAAAGTCCGACCCCATGCATACTTGGCGATTCACCATTTGGTAACTTCTACTACCTGGAAGCTGTAATTGACATGTAATATATCCAAGACCCTGTCCTATAACAAGTTTGTTTTAAAATTTGAAAATTCAAAATACTTTGTGTGTAGTCACCTTTCAAAGTTTGACAATTAAAAAAAATCAATTTTAAAGGGCCGATAACTCAAAAACCACCCGGACGAATTTGATGATTTTTGCGTGAGAGCTAGACAATGGCAAGGTCTTTAAGATAAAAGAATAAAATCGCTCGCGAACAGTCACTTCCGGTCAGGAGCAGAGGTCAAACTTTGCATTTTGGAAACTTGGTGTTTCGGAAGGTATGTTAAAACATCGTAGCGGATCAACGACGTACGATAACGCATTGTTCTATATATCATATGAAAGCCAAAAGTCTATAGATTGCTGTAAAAATTAACAATAAATTCAGATATTTCTTTTACATTGAGATACGGACATTTGAATGTTGTCAACTCTGCTTTCGTTTTGAATGCATACGATATAGGTATGTTAAAAATATCGTTACTCATCAGTGACGGACGACAAATTATTGTTCCATAAATCATTAGAAATCCAAAAGAATATAGAATCTTTTAAGAATAAACAATAAATTCGCTAACTTCATTTACATTGAGTTACGGACCTTTGAATATTGTCAACTATATCATTAAAGATTATAGTTAAGGGTCTTTAAAGACAAACATCGGGTAGGTGTCTAAAGATAAAAGTTTTTAAGTCTTTTGATTAAAGCACTACGAAACATTAGAATGGAAGTTCGAAAAGTTTTGGACATTAAATGATCAGCATTTCCTCATATTAAAGTGTTTTATTCAGATACAATGATTAAATTAAAATATCGACAAAGACCCCTTGTTGCATCTGTAATATATACCTATGTATGCTTAAACGAGGTCTTGCTGAGAAGTGGTTGAAAAACTAATTCAGCTTCATAACTAAACCTGACCGTCTAGGCTTATATGCATTACTTTATGTTGAATTCATTTCTGCTTAATTTAAAATAACTGAAATCCAATAATTATTGTTAATTTGAATATAAGAGAGAAATTAAGAAAAAACTTGTTTTCCTTACATATCATGAATTTTGCAAATAAACCATTCTGGATTCCTTTAACTTCATTTTCAACCTTATTGTACATAATATGATAAAGATTAAATTGTTGTAAAGTGTTTCAATCAATCACAGTAGTTGAATTAAAAAACGCCTGAGATCTCTTTGATGCCTCGTTTCTGCAGCTGTCTTGAATAGCATTGTATGCATAAACGAGGTCTTGCCTTTAAAGGGGCAGTAGCACGTTTTTCTGGGAATATTGTCAGGTGATGTCAGGAAAATGAAAATAAATGGTTCCGATTGAAAGACAATGTATTTAAACTAAATTGAACAGTAATAATTCAAATATATAACGATGAGTTTAGCCATGCGATTTCTTTTTCTTACACAAAATGAATTAAAGGTGTTCACAAAAAATGGCCGCCAATGGATCGTATGTGCATCTTCATACTTTGTCCTCTGATAATGGATGATTGACTTGTGTAATGAAATTTTGACATAGTCAAAATAATACATTTAACATAAACTTACAATTATCAGTGGAAAATTTAAAATATAAAATTATCAAAAAACGTGCTACTGCCCCTTTAAGTTGTCCTGAAACGAATTCAGCTTGTTCACTAAAACTGACCAGAATTATTAGTACTTTTGTTGACTATTTCATGTTGAATGCCTTTCTGCTTGAAGTTATATAACTGGAATCCAAAAGTTATTGTTAATTTGAATATAAGAGAGAAATTAAGAAAAAAAACTTGTTTTCCTTATATACCATGAATGTGGCAAATAAACAATTCAGGATTAATTTAACTTTATTTTCAAGCTTATTGTAGATAATAAAATAAAGATTAAATCGTTGTAAAGTGTTTCAATAAATCACAGTAGTTGACTTTAAAAAACGCCTAAGATCTCTTTGATGCCTCGTTGCTGCAGCTATCTTAAATATCATTGTATGTTCAGTTGTCCCAAAACGAATTGAGCTTGATCACTAAAACTGACTAGAATTGTTAATGCTTTTGTTGACTACTTCATGTTGAATGCCTTTCTGCTTAAAGTTAAAAAAAAATTATTTTCAACCTTTTGGACATAATAAAATAAAGATTAAATGAGGTCTTGCCTTTAAGTGACGGACTGATAACCCTTGCCATTATTATAAGCATTCTCGCTCAAGCTTTTTGACTTAGATAATTACCTTTGTTAATAAAAATTTACACCATACAGCGCTGAATCCGTTTGTCGTCGCTTGCGACTATATTGTTTTTTCAATTTCCTAGTGTATTCTATTGTGCTTTTTCTCCTAGAAAATTCGAGAAAACAATTTTTAAAAGACTGAAAAAGTGATGCCTTCTGTTTTATTAAAGTTTCATCATGGTTTTTGGTCATAAACAGTAAGTGAAGGCATACAGTAAAGCCTATTTGCATTATCATTTTCAGCTGCGTACCTGAAATTTGTTCACTTACCAGTAAAACCAATTATTATGTTATTTTGGTTTTCGTTTGGAAAATTTGACACGCACAGACAGACAGATGGGATCCTATTTTTTATTTTTCGATTTAAATGTTCCATATGAGCTCCCTTAGTATAAAATCCTTAATTTGACTTAGTGTAAAGACACAAATATGTTTTAGCTAAAACTATTGCTCATTATTGAAGGATTGTTAGAGAAAAACATATGAAAGTGTTTTAACTTTTTTTACCACTGGTTACTTCAATGACCTGCCAACATTTTTACGGTAAACAGTTAGGTTGGAAATACAAATATGTTAGCGCAAATAAATCTGATGTATCTCTTGGAATGTCGACATGATTCGCCTCATTTTAACACTATGATGCCTCAAAGAATGATCAAATTACATGACATTTGCACTTCAATACGAACGTAAGTGAATAAACCTAGGGTACGCAGCTGTATACTTGTAAAAGTGATTAATCAACTTATGTTAAGCTGTGAATAAGCAATCTATGTATTATTTAATGCTTTGTTTCCAGAAATAATTAGACAATGGATAATGAGTGAGTTCCAGAAAATTCATTCATTAAAACCCTTCTTACTTAAACTTAATGTACTCAATTCCAAATAGTTTTGAATCATATAAGGCAACATTTAAGTGTGAATGATGTGAATTGATTTTTAACATCGACTATTTCGTGTTTGTGTGATGATGTATGCCGATTTTTACATTATCACTTATCTTTATATTTAATTGTCACTATTGTACGGTAAGGCTTGCAAAAACCATAAGGGCGCTGGCCTAGGAACAACTGCTAGACTACTGTTAGTATATTTTTTAAATTCAAAGTCTGTCATTACCGGTTTTCAATTATTTTTTAAGAGTGCTTCATTATTAGAATCAAAACAAATTGAAACACAGCTATTTGATATACTTATTCCTTCATGTTTTTAAGTATGGTGGTATGGTGGCGTGAGCAATGATTTTGATAATTAGTAACATCACGAAATTTTGGGAGATGTTGACAGAAGATGGTTCGTTTATGTTCAAGGGATCTTACCTTTGCCACTTTTATGTTCAATACTCCAAAACGATTTCAAAACATGATATGAACTTACGTAAATGATGTCACCGCTGGACAGATATAAGACGTGATTACATTTTGAATAGATTATAAGGAGCAGTAAACCATTCAATGACTTCATCTGTTATCTTCATTTATTTGAAGGATGATTGCCTTAAATAACACACTCCGAGCTTATTATACAGTTATTCAACTTTTCATTTGACTTATATAGTAAGATTATAATCATTAGATTTGGTAGTCGTTGGAAATCTTAATCATCAAATTTCTGCAAATTAACATAAACAATATCAATTTTGTATGCTTGTGACTAACAAAGCTCATGACTATTATCAACTCTTGATTAATGTTAACATTTGTCCTTTAAACCAATTTAATTTAAACAAATTCAAGACCCGAAATAACTTATATTGCCTTTTTTTCTATTGTATCAGTCCACGTACATGAATTTGTCAAATTGATTTATAGCAGTTTTGACTGTATTGCTGCTTTCTGTCTCCCCAGATAACTTCATGTTGTCAAAAGAATCACATACGACTGCAAAGGGTTTGTAATAATCTGGACCATCTAAGAAATTAACAGAAACTCAACACTTAAATCAGTTATAGAGACATTAAATCTGATTTCTAAATGCAGACCTTGAATCAATAATGCAATATACAGAAACTTGATAATTTAATATTTTTCTTTAACATTAATTTTGTACCTCGAGGTTTTCTATTTTGATTCTAACCTCCCCACTTACAGGTTTGTCTATGTAAGCTACATCGACCAATACTGGTTCCACAAGAAAATGACACCATAAAGCACTCGTAGACTCGGTAGTTTTATTACAGCGCTACTCATACATCAGATAACAACCATAACTGGATTTGTGGCCACCTTCAATCTCGAAAGAGTCACCCTCGCCGATATCAAACCAGACATGATCCCCTTTTTTAAATGGCGCCAGGTAGCCGATGGAAGCAGCACCTTGTCGCCTTTCTCTCCCAGAATATCCTCTCACGAGTGTTTCTTCTCCATTTCTCAGCTCTATACTAAAATAATTACGGTTATCAGGCAAAACATTGGCCAAGCAAACGTAGATCCCAGTTCTTGGTACTGTGAAAATACCAGAAGAAGTATTGTAACCTCCACCTTTGTTCAGTGACACGCTATCAAACTTGAGAGGTTCAAATTTACTTGGATGATAGGAGGCCTTTATTTGTGTGGCTTGGAAAACGACCCCACTTTTGATCCCTGAAATTAATCAAATTGATCATTAGTGATAGAAGATAAAACAAGGAATGCTGCTTCAAAACTTGGCATTCGTTTCTTTCTGTTGTCAAGGCAGTAAACATTAAACCATGTAAAAAGGTTTAACAGGGAAAAACTTAATTTGAACTAAGCAAAGCTTATGAAACAGAACATGTTCATGAACTAGAGACATCAACGTTTCCAAAAATATTTTGTTGTTTTTTCTTTTAAAAGAAACTAAATAATCCTATTATTTTCATTTCCATTGCCCAAAAATTCAATAAAACATGAAGCAAATTGTTATGATATTTACCAACTCAACTCAACAGTTACCATTTTCGATATGAGTTGGTGACAATAAATATACCAGATCAGGGCACGACCGTCGATCGACGGACGTACCTCCATTAAGCAATGTACTTTGATCGAGGTACGGCATGAATGACGCCTGCTAAAAACAGCTATTTTGCATTTTTTGGCATGAATGTCCTATTAAATGTTCATAGCTGGTTGAAAAGTGATCATATGTGACCACATGCGTCATTTAAACCCGGAAGTAGTCACTGTTCAATGTTAAAAGATAGAGAAAATTAGCATCAAATGTCAAAGGAATCGGCCGAAACGTTATTATGTAGCTTTTTGAGTGTAAGTTCCGAGTATAACACAAGTTGGGCACATATTTTGATAATGAAATCCTGAGAATAATGACAGAATCCTGATAGAATAATGACATGACAGCTATTCATAAAACTAAACATAAATGTGTTTCTATGTACTAGTTTTCTTCACAATAGTGATATTTCGGGGTACCCTTCAACATTGAGAACACGTCCTTCAATCTGGGGACGCATCCTTTAATCGAGGGACGCTTTGTTTACTGTTGAGCAGTTGTTATTGGCAGTTAGCTTGAACCAACATTTATACACTGATTAATAGCTGATTACTGGATAATGAGCTTCTTAAAAATTTACACTAATTTTCAAAAGCATGAAGTCGTTGATCAGCTGTTGATCTTTTTGTCTCATTTTAAAGAATATGTGCGATTTAAAATTGATTAAATTATTTTTAAAAAGTCAACTTCTCTTAATCAGTGTTAATTTGAATTGTTTATTGTTAATTCAAAAGTATATTCCAATGAAAACATTTCGACTAGAATTAATTATTTAAAAAATATTATTGATTAACTTGACAATAAATGCCTATCATGGAGGATTTAAGAATGTAATTATTCATTGATATCAATATCACATACTGGACACAATAATTTACGGATATTTGAATATTAATGGATGATATATTTCACTAATGAGTAATTTTATGAATATATCTTATTTCCCAATTTTATAATTTACAAATATCCCTTATTATTTTTGTCCAGTATATTCAGAATCCATGTTGTTAGGAAGTACCCTTCAACATTGAGATCACGTCCTTCAATCTAGGGACGCATCCTTTAAGCGAGGGACGCTTTGATTACTGTTGAGCAGTTATTGGCAGTTAGCTTGAACCAGCATATATACACTGATTAATAGCTGATTACTGGATAATGAGCTTCTTGCAATTTACACTGATTTTCAATAGCATGAAGTCGTTGATCAGCTGTTGATCTTTTTGTCTCATTTTTAAAAATATGTGCGATTTAAAATTTATTAAATTATTTTTAAAAGGTCAACTTCTCTTAATCAGTGTTAATTTGAATTGTTTATTGTAAATTCAAAAGTATATTCCAATGAAAACATTTCCAATAGAATTAATTATTTTAAAAATATTATTGATTAACTTGACAATAAATTCCTATCATGGAGGGTTTAAGAATGTAATTATTCATTGATATCAATATCATATACTGGACACAATAAGTTACGGATATTTGAATATTAATGGATGATATATTTCACTAATGAGTAATTATATGAATATATCTTATTTATATAATATTTATATATATATTTTTATAATATAAAAGAAATTCTCTGTTTTTCATTCCAACTGGAACGTCCGTCGAACGAAGGATGTCCTTTGATCAAGGGTGTCTTTCTGTTGTCCTTCGATCGACGGTCGTCCCTCACCTGTATACACTTATCAAGTACAATTTGTTAGCTCCTCCTTTCCATTTGATTACTTTGCTTTTGTTCGATTGACTTAAAAATAAATAAAAAGTAATTAGCTTGTTTAATAAAATATAGTATTGGAATGTTGTTTAGTATCCTCTATGAATGTCATTTACTATTACTTTTTATGGGTGAAATTTAACATAAGTCACAAAACTACGTCCATGTTTCACAACCTCAATTATAATCCGTTTTTTCATAACAATGTTAGTTATAGCATTAGCACATTTAATCTTTAATCTTCGTTTCACTTACTTGCTAGCTGAGTCATATTGGCTATTTCCTCTATCCTTTCATTCAGGACATCAATGCGGGATAACTCTGACAGGGCTGAGTTCAGCTTGAATTCTGTGTTCTTCAGTGCAACCTTAGTGGTCCTCAAGTCAGATTTTGTGACCTCTAGCTCCAAACTCATGTTAATAACCATACTCTTAAGACGCAGGATGTTGTTCAGCATACTTCCCGATGTCATCGCATATGGTATTTTTTCTCAGCACCTGTTTTAGCGAAAACATTAGTCAAGATGCACGCCGATATGAGGATGCAGAGCATGATCTTCATTTCACCTGTATGTTAGTTTCAGACGATATGCTTGCTAACTCTGATATATACACGACTTTCATGGATGTACACAAACCTTCATCTAATAAGACCATCAGAATGCAGAAGGATGTAACAGAAATTATACTACATTAAAGAGTCCTTGAGGTGTAATTCTATATTTGTGATCGCATTAACATTTATAATTTATAGTCTTGTTATGAGATATGATGTATACTTTTTATGATTATAAAATATTCATCGTTCATATACTGCTGTGTTATGTTTACCTATATCAATGACATAAATTTTCCAGTTGTAAGGCATTGGTAGTAAACTTTACATTGCGTAGAATATTTCAAATGCAATCTTAATGTATTTTTATGAAACAAATTCAGAAACCGATGTTGCAAATGGTTCTATTTAATCAAAAATGTAATTTTCAAAATGAACTTTGTAAACGCTTTAGTTAATTTCTCCTGAATTATTCAAATGTAAAAAGACTTACATGGTTAATAATGGGCATGATATATTCCAAGAGAAATTCCAATTCTTATACATTGTTATCAATATTGTTATAACTTCTTTACATGAATAATTAAGAGACACTAACCAATTTCAGCAAGACAAAAACATGAATCAAGTTGAAAATAAGCAGGTTAATGTAATATGTGTAGAACATCAGAATAAAGAAATGTTGAGGTTTCTAAGAACATATGGACATAATTTCGAAACATCATATATTCAAACTCTTGTGAAGTTGTTGAACTCTTTGGATGATTAATCATGTAAACCATAGATGTTGTGACTCATTCCTCCAACGAAAGCAACTTCATTATGAATATGTTTTTAAAAATTGTTAATCTTCTCATGGTATTTGTTTGCTTCTTAAAGAACTATTGATCTTGTGCTGACACTACATTTTACACGACAATCTTTGGGTTTCATATGTCAATTGTTTAATATGTCAACATTGTTGGTACCAAGATGACATTTATGTACATGTAAATGTCCGGAAACATAACTTAACCCTTAAGGTGTGCAGTTATCAGAATTATCACATGCAGATCTATACAGATGTGATAAAACATAATAATTCATACGTTTTAATTTCATGATTTTGTTTTATATTTCAAATAGCAAGAGGAATTGTAATTCTATTTTTATGAGTTTGTACACTTGTAAATATACATTTAAATAATGAATATTAATAATCTATGAAATTGATGTGATTTAGCTTAACTGCTGGCAAAAGTAAGTGTATGGGTTTTTTGACAGCATGTAACAAAGCCAAACAACAACATTTTTTCAATAACTTTAATTCATCACAATATTCAACCAATTACGATTTCAACAACAACACAAATGCAAGTTCTTTGTTAACGTCTCTGACATCTTGATCCTCAAACAATCCTTGGAATATCTCGGAATCAATCGTGACATGACAGAACGTACTGAGGCCAAGTTTATTAGTCACAGTATTGATCATTCATTAACAAGACGGTCAGTAACGGGTGTGACCACCCTCTGCGTCGATGGATGCCCTCAAAAATCTCCTCATTGACGTTATTGGGAATGCGGTTCCACTCTTATGTTAGGGCTTGCTCTAGTTTTTGTCTATTCTGTGGAATGTGTTGTCGTCTTCTGATTTTTTTCTGTCCACTTGATCCCATGTGTGTTCAATAGGATTCATATCCGGTGAGTAGGCTGGCCATGGCAAATCATCGATGTTATTTCTCTGCAGTCACAGGTCTCTCTTGCAGTGTGGGGTCTTGCGTTGTCCTGTTCAAAGATTACGCAACTGGCCGCAAAATCTATCCAATGTACCAACGCGCATTGAGATTTCCTTGCACGATCACTAAACGGGTCTTCTGGTTTCCACAGATCCCACCCCAAACCATAACAGCACCTCCACCATATGCATAAACCTCTCAGATGCATGGCCGTGCCAAACGTTCCCCTGCCCGACGGTATACCCCTTTTCTGCCATTCATCAGAAAACAGAATTCGTTGTCATGGTCACACTTGCAATCTGTAAACTAGTCTTGCCCATCGAAGTCTAGTTTGGCGATGTCTAAGGGTCAGGACCATGCTCGGGAATGGCTGATAAGCCCTAATACCAGCAGCTCGCAATCTTTGGGTCACTGTGCGTCAACAATGTCAGTGCTGTTTCTGTCATAGCCCTCGGTGTCACAAACCTGTTCCTGAGATGTAACGGTCTTCCCGGTCTGTAGTAACCCATGACCGTCCACTTCTTGGCCTGTCTTTTGTTACTACCAGTGTTACGGTAACGTGAGAATAGTCTAGAGATTGTTGCTGGTGTGCTGTTGAAGGTTCTCGCAATGTAAGCTTTAGAAGTTCCAATATCTCTCATTCCAATGGCTCGCTCTCTGTGTTTTTGCATTAACTTCAGCATTTTTTCATGTGCTTTCACTAACTGTGATCGAACAGCATAAATCGACCTGATTAATACCCCTCTGTGGCTAGCGCATTTAATATAATTTGAAATAAGTCCTATTTTACCATTTTCTCATGCTGTTGATCATGTGACTTCATGCAATAAAATGACGTGCATTTTGTAGTATTCAAACAAGACACATAAAAATTATTTCCCTTCAGTGAAATATATGTTTATATGTATATATATATGTGTATATAGAAATCAATCAGCAAGTAAAAGAACAAATCTATCATCTGCCTCCCCAAAAGCGGTTGTCTTTTAAGTTATTATACACCCAGTCAAAAGTTCAGCCCCTGTATTAAAAGGTGAATTGCAAAGCTATGAGAATTTTGTTATAATTTTACTAAATCAATCCATTTTAACATGAACCGATTTTCATTAAAAAAACACCTTTCACGTGATTGGTGAAACATTGAATACAAAATAATATTCACACAAATAAGAAACACATCAAACAATTTTGTTTCAATTACTGTGATCATCATTACTGTTGATAGTGAACAGATCTCGTCAAGAGCGTACGTTTACCGAAACGTATTTTTCAAACTTACAGATTTAGAAAATTCATTCTCCTTGAACCAGTCACCCTTTGCAGTATGACCAGAATGGTCAAAAGTTTTATCAAAATGGCCAAAAGTTTTATCAGTATTGTAAAAGGATGATCAGTATGGTTACAGGTATGATCCGTATGGTTACAGGTTTTATCAGTATGGTTAAAAGTATAATCAGTATTGTCAAATGTATAATCAATATGGTTACAGGTATGATCAATGTTCTCAAAAGTATGATCAGTTTGGTCAAATGTATTATCAGTATCGTGAAATGTATGATCAGTAATGTCAAATGTATAATCAGTATGGTTACAGGTATGATCCGTGTTCTCAAAAGTATAATCAGTATGGTCAAATGTTTGATCAGTATTGCCAAATGTATAATCAATATGGTTACAGGTATGATCCGTGTTCTCAAAAGCATAATCAATATCGTCAAATGTATGATCAGTATTGCCAAATGAATAATCAATATGGTTACAGGTATGATCTGTGTTCTCAAAAGCATAATCAGTATGGTCAAATGTATGATCAGTATTGCCAAATGTATAATCAAGAGGTATGAGGTATGATCAATATTCTCAAAAGTATGATCAGTTTGGTCAAAAGTTTTATCAACATGGTCAAAAATATTATCAGTATAGTTATACGTCTGATCGGTATGGTCACACGTATGATAAGTATTGTTAAACTTATGATCAGCATCATTGTAAGTTTCAAATTATTTTACAGAATTGAAATAACGGCATAAGTCAACTACAGTTGACTGTCAGTTTTCAGAAACGCTTTAAATGTCTTTGTAATTAAAAAAAGAGCCATGGGCTCTGTAGCTCATTAGACTTTTGATGGAAAAAGGCTTTGATCCCTGTGACCCCATTTGGGGTCATGGGGTAATCAAATCTACACTTTAGAATCCTCATTGGCCAAGTAGTCTACACACAACGTTTCAGCTCTCTAGACCTTTTGGAACTGGAGCAGAAGATGAAAATAGGTTTTTAAGGTTTTGACCCCTGTGACCCCATTTGGGGTCATGAGGTCATGAGACCTACAATTTAGAATCCCCATTGGCCAAGGAGTCTACACACAACGTTCCAGCTCTCTAGACCTTTTGGAACTGGAGAAGAAGATGAAAATAGGTTTTTAAGGCTTTGACCCCTGTGACCCCATTTGGGGTCATGAGGTCATGAAATCTACAATTTAGAATCCCCATTGGCCAAGGAGTCTCCACATCAAATATGAAGAAGTCGAAAATGTGAAAAGTTTACGGACTGACGGACGGACGCCGGACGCCATGCCATGCCATAAGCCCATCGGGTCTTTCAGACCTGATGAGCTAAAAAACTAGGATTATTTTTCGCAGGTGAGGACATTGGGGGAAAAAATGACAGATATATGCATATGCTTACACACTTTGTCAAGCACCTGAAGTTTTGAAACAAAAATGTATATAATGTATATAATGTTTATGTCATATATGTCAGTGATATAGTGATATGCTTTATTCAGGTAAAGGGGCCCACAGACCCATTATACATGTACAGGGCATGAAGATATACAGAGTTAATTTGAGCGCTGGATTATACATTTTTAATACATTGAAAAGAGAACATTATTATGTAACAGGTATCCCTTCGAAAAATGAATTCCGTTTCTTTGCAGCTAGAAATACATATACATATATTGCGAGATGTAGAACAAAATAACATTGACAACTTCTCACGAGATGGAAAACAGTGATAATATTGAGGAATACAATTGACACGCAGGTCAAGATAGAATGGGCACACCAAACAAAAATGAAATTCATCTTCGATAGCTGGTACAATACAGAAGGGGCAAATACGTTCATCCCTTGGAATATTATAATATATGTCAGTTAACAAAAACAAATCTACATACATTGAATTCTTATGAAATTATGTCTACCTGGTGAAAACTACTCTCTAAATATATGAAATCTTAGATCACTTACAAAGACTCTATACAATTTTACAAAACTATTTAATCAAATATCCAAAATCTTTCTTCAAGTAAGATTTGTAGAAGATTCGTTAAATATAATGATGGAAACGAATAAGGGAAAGCTTAATTACTGTTAACCTATGTCTGGCATGTTCCATTGGTTCGAAGCTGCGTGGAGCCATCATAAACTGAAAATGTTGAAGTTTACTTTCACTCAAAAAGGTACAGTTCACGTGAAAATTGATTTCCATGAACTTCATGCATGGCAAGGTCCATTTATTCTTCAAGGAGTCAACGAATATCAGTGTACCTTTACCTTCAGAATCATACCAAGAGCATACCTCTCTGATAATGAGAAATGGCAGGCTCTCCGGTGCATAAACAGGGGTCAATCAATATGCCAGACAATTTAACAAGTCTAAAAGTGTGATTTTGCGACTGTGGAACCAGTTCCGTCAGACAGGGAACGTAAAGATTAGACCATGTTTTGGTCCAAAAAGATAAGGCCAGAAACGACCGTCAGCTGGTGCTGCTGTCCTTACGTAACTGATTTAAACCAGCATCGATTATAAACTCTGTGTTCAGGGCAGTAAAGAGACTCAGAATTTGTGACAGTACTCTCAGAAACAGACCTAAAACAGCAGGCTGAAGGTCACGTCGTTCTGTTGTTGTGGTAAGGCTGACTGCGAAACACAGACGTCTCAGAAGAGCATGGGCTACACAACATCGAGTTAGACAATTTGGCGCAATATCATGTTCAGTGATGAGTCAAGATTCAATTTGGACTTCGCAGATGGTCGGATCCGCGTTTGGCGACACCTTCGTGAACGTCACCATCAGTGCACCATCAAACAACACGATTCCTACAGGGGCGGATCTGTGATGGTATGGGGCGGCATAACCTACGACTATAGGACCAATCTTGTTCGACTTGATGGAAGACTTGATGGTGGTAAAGTCCGTGTTGAAAATTGTCAAGTAAAATGGTACATGGTAAACGATATTTATCCTTGATATCCAAAGCACTTCCATGTGACAAAGAAAACTTATCAAAATGAATACATCCAGGAAATATGTTTTTGTTTATAGAAGATAATTTCATTGGAATTATTGATAATCATATTTCTAATCACTCTCTAATGACTATTCAAGAGCTGCCTTGTTCAAATTCAAATTCAAATTCATTTATTTCTCAAAAACGCCACCAACGGTGGTACATGAGCACAGAAATATAACAAAGAAAAATTCATAGTTTCCAAGATGAACAGAGGAAATTTTCATTAAGCGAATAACAAGAGACTGAAGATGGGTATAAGCATTGATTAAAACATTCATAGTCACAGTTATTATACAAGCAATGTGAATCAGGATTTAGTTAGGATGATCTTTATAAATTTTGATAGTTTTTTCAATTTTTTGGTATCATTAATTGACATTAGTTGTTTGAATTTGAATAGGTCTGCCCAAGTGAAATAATAATTGTCAATGAGTTGGACCCGATAGTGGTGGAGAGCCTCACACATCAGTAGGTAGTGAAACTCATCACCAATAGCGGGCGAGTTACACAGATTGCATGTACGTTCTGTTTTAGGAATTGCTTGCCATCTGCCTGTTTCAATTGGTAGTTTGTGGTTGCTGGTTCTGAATTGTAATAATGGCATATATATCGATTTATCAAGATAGAGATATTCCTCAAAAGAAGGGTTTTTCATTAATAACTTGTAGTCAAAACTTTTTGAGCTTGTAGCTATTTCTGATCTCCATATTTGAGTGAATTGATCTTTAAGGATTGAATCTACCATTGAAACAAGCCAAGATGTCGAGCAACTAGATGGGTTATAAAAAACGCAAGTATCGCAGTTATCGAGAATATATTTTATCGAGGTTAACCAAGGGTTGAACTCTAGGGAATATCTTAGGTTTAGTGCCATAAAAGAATACATGATCTCGGAGAGCTTACGATTCGAGGACGAAGAAGCTAATTTATGCCAAAAAGATAACATTCTCTTGTAGATAGTTATAAACAGTGGAAATCTTCCGTTAAGTTTGTATTTAACTGATGACTTCTGTTTGAATATGCTATTACAACATTTTCGAAAATGAAAGGATTTGTTTTTCATTTATTAGGGATTTATTTAATGATATATTTACATAATTCAATCTCAATTATATCAGTCTCATTTATACCTGCATGCATTCATTTATATATGAATATTTTAAAACCTATATATTTCACATTAGTGTCTAGTGTGTCTAGTCTTTCCTGTGTTGCAATTTTAACAACAGGATCAATCATGTAGATAGACAAAGTGAAAAACGTCAATGTTAACCAAAAAAACCCAGAACTTCCCACAAAACTCCCTACAGCATTGTTATTTTCATGAATTTATTAGTTGAAAACATTAACTTTGCAACAAAATTTGATGATATAAATTAAGAAATAACACATGAATGATAATGTTAAACTTGTTTGTCCCTAGTGAAGCTTGAAGTTTGAATGTCCAATTTGGTAAGATGAAGAAGAAGAAGGCAATATTATGGATATTCAACTTCTTTATTCAACTTTGCGACGTTTGGACATAGAGACTAATGTCCTAATCAAGCAAGTGATGACATCGAAACGTCGCAAACTTGAATATAGAAGTTGTATATCCATAATATTTCCTCCATCTTCTTCATCATCGCACCTTCTAGAATGCCCATCAAAGAAGTAATTTGGTCACATGATCCCTATCACAACATCACATTCAATCCATGACGTATCATATTTATCATGATGATAATAATAATTAAATCAGTGCCAACTGCTCAGCCTTATACCCAGTGAAAGCTCTAATCATAGGCAGATTTTCATAAATAGTGTATTAAAGTTTCGATCAAGTTCTAATTCACGTCCATCCTGTGATTGGCTTGCTATAAAGCGTCACGAGGCATTTGCCCTGATATACCAGGTTACTATAGGTGTATCATGAAGCAATCTTATTAAAATATGATCTATTTGCTACACTACGCATGTAGATCATACCAGGCTCAGTTATAACAGCCGTCAGAGTATCCTTTGACTCAGCCAATCAGCGACTTTGCCCCTTAACTCGGGTTGCTGGCGACAGGTATTCATATCTAATCTTCAGAACTCGAAACTACTATTTCTAAATGTCGACAACAAATATTTCCTGTCATGTACGAATGAATTACTCAAACTGTGCTTTATATCGCTCCTATCAATTTGTTGGTCCAAAAACGTCCAGGTAAATACTTAAATGTTATCATTATCGAAGAAATCACCATAAACTTGGCACATTCAAACAGCAAGCTGTAGATGCTATTTTTTGAACAGTTACGTTATATAAACGTTTCCTTTTAAATCTTATATGAAACGATTTATGCTCATTAAATTCGTTGTATTTTGTAGCCATAAATATACTGACACAAATGAGAAGACCAGAACTGACATAAAAACATTAGATAAAGTCTTGTTGATTTGATATCACACATATTCGATGTACATATGCAAGTTAGAAAGAATCTAGTTCTGTCAAATAGTCAAACATTACAACTGAATTAGCGAATGTTACGACATATGCAAATTACCTAACACTGCTTTTTGGGAAAATCGAAAGGTAATAAGTTATCATTTTATCATTTGGGCTGTACAGTGTTAAATTGCTTTAATCTCTTGAATTGTCCTTTAAGAAAGGTATGATTTGATTGGTGGATGAAAACTTCTCACATCCAGCGGTCAAGGGTTACCCTGACGGCTGGACTTACGGGGCCTTGTGAGATCTTTAATCTGCGTAACGTAGTGAAGCAATTAAGATATCATTTTAATGAGATTGATCATGAAGAGAAAAACGCTGATGCAGCAAAATAAAAAGAGTTATGTCACCAGTGTCATTCCCTTAACGAAAATATCCTTAATTCCGAATATTGAAAGAGGATTGGAAGAATTATCTAGATCAATAACTCCTAGTTTATGTTTTCCATCGAACGCAATATATAACTTATTGTTGTGTAGGATTAATAAGAAAGGTAATTCTGGTAGTTTACGTATCAATGTCTTCGTTTTGTTTACAAGAGAATAAGCATGCAAATGTTTGTTGTTGTCATAGTAAAGTGTGTCTCCACTTATAATAATCGACAAACAGTAAGCTTTAAGAAGTGTTGTTACATTTTTGCCCAAATAGTCAAATGACCAAATTTTTCCACCCGTACAAACGAAAATTCTATCAGAGTGTTTAGTTACTCCAGTGATAAATGTATATTGCGGCGGTGAATGTATAATTTTATAATCATTTCCATTCATTGACATTCTTACAACCTTGCTGATTAAGGCCCTGTTGTTAACCAAAATAACAAAAATTATGTTATACTTTGCATCAATACATAAACATGAAATATGACTTAGTTTTCTGATATTAAAAACGGTACTGTTATCAATTGTTGAAGATGATATCCATCCATCTACAGTTGCAAGAAAAAAGGTCTGCAGTTCACTGACATACTCTATGGCTATTATAAATGATTTGACAGAAAACATCTTGACGTCACTGAATGTCTTTTTAGCGAGATCGTACTGCCTCAAGGTACTAGTTTTAACTGTAGCTATCAGAATCCTTCCAGTGACTTTAATTTGATCTTTCTTTTGATTCCCCTCTGAAACAAGATGTAAAACTCATTGATCTCAAATAAATGTAGCAAAGTATACATTCTGACTCAAATTGTAAAGGATTTTAATGATGTTTTTGTTAACGATGATTTAAACAATAGATACATGCCTTTTGTTGACCCCTGCCGGGTTTGTCTCATCAAGACAAGTGAAAAGTAAATACACTCAGGGGCAATTGTTATAAAACCAAAGACAAGGGTAGTTTAAGTCAATAACGATGGAAACAGGGTTACTTTATGTCTTGAGGGTCAATTCACGATTTTGATTGCACAGGCCTTTCAAAATGTGTCGTTTCATAAATTCTTAACAAGAGTTAATGAGATGGTGAAACTTGCTGTTTTGCTTGTTATTCTGTAAATTTAGGTAAACAATTTTGTTTCCATCATTGTGATTTATTGGGACAGCATTGCATAATTATAAAATTTCGTCATTTCATAATTCGTTAATTCCAATTACAAGCATTTTTGTAAAAAAGCAAATTGTTTTGGATACTAAGTGTATTTGATAAGTCATAATATTTGGTTAAAAATATTTTTTTAATTGTGGGTACTTATACTCAACTGATGTGTCTATCGCAGAGATTCACTTATCATAAGATTTGGTATCGTTTCCTTTGCCCATCATTGAATTTAATTTTATCTTTTGATACATTTGTTATTAAATAGAACCATTTACACAATAAAAAGGTTTAAAGTAGATTCCTTGTCTAACTCATCAGGTGAATTAAACGTTGATATCAAACATACATTATCTTATTCATTATTCATGAAATATCAATTAGTAAGCCGACATATTAAATTACATTTTATTTTGGAAAACCCTGTAACCAAGTTACAATGTGACTTGAAAAAAAGATATCACTTTTATCCTACCTCATGTAAGAAACTCGATCTCTGATTGGTCCACGTGACCCTTGATATATACTGATATCTCCCTCTTTAGCAGGGTGATAAATTATTTATATCCCGCCACAAAAAGCGTACAGATTGAGCGTCTTGAAATGTATAATGTATGTTGCCTCGAACACATCAAGATTACTTTTGATCAAAAGATATTTAGCTGCAAACAAACTATAGTCAAAGCACTAACACAGTTTTTCTTACTCTTTTTATGTTTATATTTTATGCGTTTTGTTTAAACATTCGGCAAGATAAATTCGTTACACAAATCAGAGGCGGGTGATATGAGGATTTATCAACTGATATATCAATATAACCTCCGCGTCTGAATGGTAAACCTATGATGTGCGGACTATTCAATGATCGAACTCAAGTATTTATTATCATAATCTCACTACTGAAGACTAAAAAAACGTAAACTCACTTGATAAAGCATTTCACTGCTAAACAAAGAAATACAATAATTACCCCTTATCTTGTAAAAATAAATGCCTCCCGATCTAGCTTTGCTTTCAGAAGAATTGTGCGTTGTTTTTGTGCTGAGAAAATGGCAAAGCCTTGATCCCAAAACAAAAGAAATGGCCTCACAATTAGCTCGTTCCTCACACTTTACTCCACAGTCCAGACTGCTTGTCGATGCGATAATATAAACTGGTTGCATTACTTTCAACCCCTGCCTCGTCCCTGATTTGAACATTTGACCGTGGAATTCTTTGTCATGACGGGATGCAAAAATGCAAAACCATAGGCTTGAACTGAAAAAAAATCAAAATATCCAAATTAAAAAAAAAAAGCAGCTGACCCAGCAGGCATTTTAACGTTGAACCAACGTTGAAACAACGTCGTTTATTAACGTTGAATTGACGTAGAATTTTGATAGGATTTGAAATTTGCCGCGACGTCGAAACCTGACGTTGTTTCGACGTAGAAATGACGTTAATAGATACGACGTCGCAACAACGTTGGTATAACGTTGTCTCGACGTATATACGATATTGTATCAACGTTGAAACAACGTTTTATTGACGTATTTTTAACGCGACATCAACGTCGATACAACATGGCTTTAGCATTGATACAACGTTGATACGATGTTGCTGCAACGTTGGTAAAAAGTTAATCCCATTTCTAATGATGCTGAATAGATATGATGAGAGACGTTTTTCAATGTATATAACACTGCAGAGAATCATAGAGACCGGAATCGTATCATAAAAAAAAATGGTATATCGTCGGGAATAGCTGTATAAATTCAACCAACAAATTAACAAGTCAAAAACAAACCGAGATAATGATTACATAAATGTTTATTAATCTTTTATACATTTCTATGAAAAGCAGTCTTATCATTTATCATGTATTCTTGTGTATGTTTCTTCACAGCGTTGGCCATCAGCAAAGTTCTGTACAAAAGAAAGATAAAACTAACTGAAGTGGAAAATCAATCACATAAATTGTAAATGTCGATCCTTCATCAAATATGTGCTAATAACTTGTTCTGCTCTTTTGAATCCTGCCTTGAATGACTTTTGTGTGCATTGTAACTGATTTATTGTTTAATTGTTAACTTAACTTATTTAACATTTGAAACTGGTAAAATAAAAATGAAATGAATGTCGAATCATCGGAATGGCATTTACAACAGTATACACTATATACATACCTGAGGGTAGTTTGACAGATCAACTCCCAGAAGCACGTGCATGTGTATCTTCTCTGCTTCGCCAGTCTCCAGCTCTTCTCCCTCTCAATCAGCAGACTCTGAGAAAAGTTTATAATATTCATGTATTATATTCAAATATAAACAATAATATCCTAACACATTTCTTTAAAACACTTTTTGATTCGTGGATTCCTTAAAACATAACTGTAATGGAAGTGAAAAGGTGTCAGTGAGGAATTTGCCTTAAAATTAATTTGTATATATACACATTATAATTATACAATGAATCGTACATGTCGGTTCAAGCTTAAGTGAGTTGATATCAATCTTAGTCATATAGATATAATGCTAAACTGTCATGCATTAAAATATTAGATGGTCTGGTCACTGGTAATATTGTGTTTTGCAAGGAAATTAACAATTGAAAACGAATTTCATCCATCAACAGTTCAGACAAAAGTATGTGGTATGCCATCATTCCGTCATATTTGAACATACTTATATAATTCGTCTAATACAACATTAATAAAGTTAACAATGAAAATAAAATCCATTTAATATAGCTGGAGCCCTTCTTGTTGTTAAATACGGGCGTATAATTTATACTTTTGGCAAATGATATTTCAGTTATTATTATTGAATACCAATTACATCAATACTGTAGGCCTACATGTACATGTATAAATGTCCAAATAGTATGATATGTGAATATTTGATGTCGTTCATGAATATGACGCAATTGGGAACAACACTATTACAACAACCCTAACGTATTAAACGTAAGTAGCCATATCTTTCTATGACGTGATCATAGTTCAAGTGACGGAGTCATTCAAATAATTGATCAAAATTATATAGTTTTAAACTGAGATGATTGCCAATCTACCCGGTTTAAACACAACCCTTTTCATGATCTTTTTCCTACAAAAATAATACGGGACAACGCTGATTATGATGCACTCATTGCCACTCTATGATAACAATTCAACTGCTGTTTCATTCAAGCTGATGCTCAGAGTAGACAATTATCAATCAAAAACAACAACGAAACTGTACACGTACAGTGAACGCTCTGAACCAAATGAACTCCTAAACAGCTGATCGAATAATTTACGAGCTCCGTGCAACGCCGGTTACGGTATCAAGCACTTTATGCTATGCCACAACACTGTACGGAGTTCAACAATGTTGCGGACACAAGTTGAATGACAGCAGAAGTTTTGAACCTATGACTTTCTTTTATCATCGTGACTCACATAACTAATTAAACAAATGCTATTTTTCAAATAATAGTTTAATATTAGTGCTATAATAATATATAATCGTACTAGATCTACAGTTGCCTTGGCACTAGGCCTAGGCCAACAGACGTCAACGAGATGCGTTCAAATTTTGACGTGTCTAGTGTTATTGAAACTCAATTATGGAAAGTTTAATAGATCAAGGGAAATACTTACCATTTCAAAATAGTAGAGCGATGTCAGTGCACCCGAATCGTGATCCGATATAACATCTAACAGGACGTTGATTTTCCCTTACATCGACCGACAAACATGGCGACGAAAGTACTAAGATTGTGACGTAATAGTTGAAACTATGACGTCATCAGCATTTGTGCTGGCGCGAAAATGTGGTATGCTTGTTGGCGAACAAAGTAACGTCGAGAATATAAGAAAAATGACTTTTTTTCAGTTCATACGCCGTTTAGGGAAACAAATTATCGGCAAATATTGTTTATGAATAAAGTGATCACGAATTTGTTCCTGAATTTTCAAGTGCTATCCTATTCACGAAACAATGCTTTTAAAACGGTATATTTATTCATTTATTCATTGATAGATTAATGACTGTTTTACATAAATTTATGTAACTATATTTGTAAAAAATGACTTTTAAAGTGTACTTTTTTTACTGATTTCATATCTATACATTTTATTGGTAATTCGAAAAAGCTTTATTATAAAAGGAATGGAAAAGGTTAAACTTTATAAAGGAAAACAACTCTAGACTCTACATAAAGAAAAATTATTTTCTATATGATATCCTAGAAAAAATGCCTTTCTTGTCGCGCAATCTGCTAGTTGTTAATAACAGTAATTTAGTTAGTCCTTTCATAACGGGGCGCTCTTTACAAGGTTAAAGGCGAATATCACACAATTTTAACAGACACTTATTCGCGTTTTTAATGAATGATCAACTAACAAACGAAAATCTTTAGTTTCACAAGAGACAGACGTGCTTTCGTCTGATATATATAATTCGTAGGTTGTAAAATCGGAACAACGTAAGGTCATTTATCAACATAAATCTCAAATACATAGACATCGGAAATAGAAACGTTGAAACGACGTTGTGTATCTTGATTTTCTCGACGTCGAAAGAACGCCACCTTAACCGAAATAATCGACGTTGAAACAACGTTGTTCAGTCAGCCTCGAAATTACCGACGTCGGGGCAACGTCGTTGTTATTGACGTCGAAAATACCGACGTTGTGACAACGTCGTTAAATCAACGTCGAAATTAACAACGTCGAAGCAACGTTGTCTTTATCGACGTCGAAATTACTGACGTTGAAACAACGTCTATTTTAAGTTGAACGACGTCGCGACCACAACTTAACTATAATCCAACGTCGATTCGACGTTGTGTGCCTGCTGGGGACATGGTCGAGCTATATCCCCCGCAAATTGCACAACATATATAGGTTTTCCTTATCATATTGCTGACTAATTACTGTCACACAAAATAACAAAAACATTCAAAGATATGCAGCAAACTGTTCTAATAAAAAAAACTTAATGATACCAACATTATTTTTACTGTTGGGCTTAATTCGAGTAACATGACAAAATTAAAATCAAACAATTTTTTTTTTGTATTTGGATCTCCAAGATCAATTCGATCATATGTAAACAAACATATTTTCAAAATTGTAAATATTTTCTGAATTGTTCTTCATGACACACCTTCAGATGACTATGTATCTTCACATCAAATTTGATCCAAATATGATGATTAGTTTAGAAGTTGTGAGCCGGACAGGACTTGTAACAGTTATCCAACTGAGTCCTCATTTTTGGCCAAAAAAGGCAAAATTCTATAAAAAATATTATCAAAATTGTTCTTCATGACACATTCTTTTTATGATTATGTTTTTCCATATCAAATTTAATCAATATGTGATGATTAGTTTAGAAGTTGTGAGCAGGACAGGACTTGTAACAGTTTTCCAACAGAGTCCTCATTTTATGCCATAAAGGCAACATTTTATAAAAATATTTTTAAAATTGATCTTCATGACATGCCTTCATATGATTATGTATCTTCACATCAAATTTGATCCAAATGTGATGATTAGTTTAGAAGTTGTGAGCCGGACAGGACTTGTAACAGTTTTTCAACAGAGTCCTCATTTTTGGCAAAAAAAAGGCAAAATTCGATAAAAACATTATCAAAATTGTTCTTTATGACACACCTTCAGATGAATATGTATCTTCAAATCAAATTTGATCCAAATGTGATGATTAGTTTAGAAGTTGTGAGCCGGACGGGACTTGTAACAGATTTCTTAACAATTTACCACTTTTTCTCCAAAATGCTAATATTTTATGTAGATTATCAAAAATTTTTTACTCATGACACATTATCACATGTTTCTTCATTTCCATGACAAATTTGAATTGAAATGGTTGATTAGTTACAAAGTTATGAGTCGGACACAAAGTGTAACGGACGGACGGACGGCACCCATTTGAATACCACACGCAACTTCGTTGTTGCGGGGGATAAAAAAAGTCGAGTCCCTATCCAGTTGTTATGCCTTCTTTATGAGTGCCCAGTTCAGTCGATCTTCAAGTTCCCCGCAAAAGATAATTTCAAAGTTTTGTGCTCGTTTCAGTAAACTGAGATGATAAACTAAGATACAGGAACCTAATCACATCAAATAAAAATGCGGAAGAAGAGGGGGACACTGAGTTCTGCCAATGAAAATAAAAAAGTTCCCTTTGTGAATAATTCCTCCTAAAAGAATTTTTCAAACGCCATTTTTCGATTACTTTCGTTTTTTTAAACATTCTTTTGAATTAAAATATTTGATAAAAATATTGAATTATGATTGTCTTTTGTTGCAGTCAATTTTACTTGATAAACAACCCAGGAAAAGTCAGATAAAACATTAAATTTTGTTATATTTGTAACGTCATCTTTCTGTGACTGTCGATCATTATATTAGTTCTTTTAAGGAAATATCAATGAAAGATTGTAAGAAGGTGAGTGTCCTTTGTTTGAGATATTTCTATCTGTCACATAGTACTCACATCGTACTTTGTTCACTACATTAGAACATTTAAGATTATTTGTCTTCTTGAGACTTTTGTGGATTCGCTTTATGAGATAAACTGGTTACAAGATTATGAAGTTTTCTCTAGCTCAGCTGTAAAGGTATCTGACTATGGTCGACTACCAGGGGGTGTTTGCGTGTGTATACATCAGTCTATTAACAAGTTTTGTAAGTTAATAAATACAGACATTGATAACTTCATTTGCATACAAATGTCAAAAGCCATTTTTGACATTGATAAACATGTTGTTTTGATGTGCACATGTTGTTTTGATGTGCACGTACATACCACCTGAAGGGTCACCATATTACAACCACGTAGATACTAACTGTAACTTAAGTTAACTTGAAGAATTTCTTTTTGAAAAGCAGTCTGAATTTAGTGAATCCCATTACGTATTATTTGGCGATTTCAATTTCCGTACTGGTAATGGAAATAACCCTTCAATTTCCTTAGATGATGATTTAATACACAGACGTGTACCATTTCCCGAAGATGATTTTGTAGATATTGATAATCGGAAGTCACACGACACAACAACAAACAGATTTGGAAAAAAGCTGATAGACATATGTTATGCATTCCAATTATTCATTGTAAATGGAAGAGTTTTTGGTGATCTGCAAGGGGAGTATACTTATTGTGCAAATCAAGGTGCAAGTGTGAACGATTATTGTATATGTACGCCTGATTTCTTCTTGTTGAATATTGGCGATCGACAGGATTCCGACCATTTACCTCTTAAATTGACTTGCAAATTTCCGCTCTCTAACCATAAAATGAATTGTGATATCTCGCCTACAAATACGAAATGGTTTGTTTGGAATGATAATTCTGCTAACACGTTCTTAACAGATGTTAAAGCAAAATTACACTTGTTTGAAAAAACATATTTTGGAGATAATAGATACGGATGTAAACGGAGCTATTGATGACCTTGTAGAAATTTTCTCTTCTTCAGCCGAGTGTATGCTGAAGTTTGTAAATCCTAACCCATTTAGAAATGCTCTTAACAAAGAATGTAGGACCGCGAAACGAAACGCTCGTAAAAATCTTCGAAGGTTCAGAGTGACTCGTAGCAACTACGACAGACGAAACTACTGCGAAAGTAGAAATAAGTACAAAGCTTATTGTCGAAAATTCAAATTTGATTTGAAGATTCGTTATCAAGACCAGCTAGAACGATCTATTAACAACCCTAATTCCTTTTGGAAAACAATTCGTTATTTACAAAACAGAAATCCCGCGACGAACAACATAACGAAATCTGAGTGGTTAAAGCATTTTAAAGATGTGCACTCAAACGAAGACATATTGCATCTGACTTTCGATGATACATATAAGGATGTAGATCCAACCAATAATGATTTGACAGAAATAGATCAAATTATCCTGGACAGGAAATATTAGATTCTATCAGTCACTTAAGAAACGGAAAAGCTGCCGGACCTGATGATATTTTAATCGAAATGATAAAGTGTTCCAAATCTGAAATTATGCCGTTCGTAAAGAAATGTTTCAATAGACTGTTTGAAAATGGAATTTTCCCACGTAGTTGGTCTAGTTCTACAATAGTCCCTCTTCATAAAAAAGGTAATACCGCGGTATATCATTAATGAGTATATTGGGAAAAGTGTTTAACTCGATTTTAAATAAGAGATTATCAAACTGGGCGAATATGCATGAAAAAATTCCGGAATCTACAGCAGATCACATATTTACTCTGTATGCAATGATCCAGAAAGCACTGTTAAAACGGAAGCATACATTGTACATAGCTTTTGTAGATTAAAGAAAAGCTTTTGACTCTGTTAACTCTGTTAACTATGGCAATGTTTACTTAAGGCAGGCGTACAAGGGAAAATGTTCAACATCCTGATATCTATGTATTTTAATATTCCAGCTTGTGTGCGTTGTACAGATGGAGTAACAGATCTCTTTGATTGCCCTTTAGGCTTAAGACAAGGTTGCTGCTTAAGTCCAATTCTATTTTCATTTTTCATTAATGAATTATATCATGATATCAGTACAGGTGAAAAACATGGTATCCAAATGTACCCAAGTTTTGTAGATATCCTCATGCTTCTTTTTGCTGACGACGTAATTTTGGTCTCAGACACTGTAGTTGGTTTACAAAATCAACTTTATATCTTAGAGAAGTACACTAAAGAATGGAAATTGTCAGTTAACTTAAGAAAACAGAAATTGTAATTTTTAGAAAGGGTGGCCCTGTGGCGGCAAGAAAGCGTTGGTTTTATGATGGCAATTTGATAAATATTTCCAATCATTATTCTTATTTAGGATTTTTGTTTTCACACAGACTGAATATAAACAATTGCGCACAGAATTTAGCTTTACGCGGTAAAAAAGCTTTAGTACAAGTTGTATCAGTTTTAAGCAAAGTTGGAACCAAGATTTTTAACTCTCAGATACAACCCATTTTATTATATGGCTCTGAAATATGAAGTTTTCAGCGTTTCGTTTGTATAGAGAGAGTGCATCTGTTAGCCTGCAAAAAGTTCCTTGGTGTAAGCTCACAGACACCTAATTGCATGGTGTATGGCGAATGTGGCAGGTTTCCATTGTACATTAATTCTCAAATACGATGTTTACGGTTTTGGTTCAAGATTTTAACTATGCACGAAAAACGTCTACCTAGATTAGCTTATAACATGTTTTTTATGTCTTGATAATTTGGGAAAACATACTTGGGCAAGCGATATTAGGAATTTGTTATTTTCTAATGGTTTGGTTTCATATGGTTGTGCGAGACAATCGGGAACGTTAAGAGATTTATTAATGAGTTTCGACTTCGAGCAATAAGTATGTGCAGTCAAGATTGGCATTCTACTTTAGATTCAGGTTCACGATATGAATATTACAGGACCTTCAAAACCTTACTTCAGCCAGAAAAATATTTATCAATGATAACTTCATATCATTTAAGAAAATATTTGTAAAATATCGCTTGGGTTTGCTAAGATTAATGATCAATGAGGGGAGGAAAACAGCTATCGACAAAGAAAAAAGATTTTGTCCTTTATGCAACCAAGGAGTAGAAAATTAAATGCATTTTACATTTTCATGCCCTTGTTATTTTGAATTACGACAGAGATATATACCACTCCACTTTCTAGATAAACAACCAAGGGATACGTATACTTCTTTATGGCAACTAATAACGAAGCTATTATTGTTCAATTAGCATAATATATAAAACATGCATTAGAAAAGAGAGATCTTCTCATAAAGCAATTAGTAAAACCTTAGTTATTGTAGTAGAATGTTGTTTTACGTAACTATGGATTAGTTAATTTTCATGTACTATACTGGAACTCTTTTGTATATGGGCCAGAGGCCTTTCATACAATAAACATCTTTGACTTTGACTTACTCAAAAGAACGTATACATCCAAAATATTCGCTTATTTTTTTGAATATCATTGAAGTAAACAGCATAGGGAGCAGCAATGTTACAAAAGTATGTTATCTGTACAAGTCTTAAATTAACAAATGTATGACATGTTCCTATCTTTTGATGTAACAAAATGTACATGCAATTTGATGATATACATTTGTGAGTTGTTACATGGACACCTTAGCAGCCCAGCAGTGGAAAACCTACACCAACTGTGCAAGTTCTAAATTCCAATTGATATTATATAATCATATCGTTATAAACGATTAGATTTCAAACACCATATACGGTTTATTGACGTTTAATGTTCCAGATTATTGGATAAATACTATTCGAAAAACTTGGCTACGTGATTGTCCTACAAATCATTTTATTGTTTGTATGTGTACCACGGCATTGCGAAGGAAATCTCAAACGTATGTTGCAACTATTCTGTAATGACTTTCATCACCCTTCCCAAGTCAGTCGTAGAAATGTATTTTGTCTTTGGTTTTTGCGAGATGGTACGATGTTTTTGATTCGTTGTGTTAAAATCAATTTAGAACATAGAGAGGCAAATCAATTACTAAAACTTTGGTGTAAATTTGATAAAGATTGATAGATAAGACATTTTTTTAAATATCAACACGGAAGTAAATAGCATCGTTCAGTTGAAAATGTATCATTTCAATGAACATCGTTTGTAACAAGTTCTTTTTTGTGGGAAGAAAGTCTCATTCGTGCTTAACAATTTTTTTTTGGTACAGAATTTATTTCTGAACAAACTGATTTTGATTTTTTTATTGACAACAACATTCCGATTTTAAACTATAGTTATGACTGTTTTTTTTTCATTGTATTCATTGACGTGAAATACACCTTAATATGGATATTAAGTGGAATATCTCAAAAAATGATATGACAACTAAAAAGTTATGTTATTCATAAGAATATTTATATTTTTCTAAAGTCTGTGTTTAAAAGAGAGTCAGAGGCTGTACATGAGAGATACCAATGTGACGTCATATTCCAAATTTTACA
Organism: Steromphala cineraria; assembly: GCA_916613615.1. Lineage (NCBI taxonomy): Eukaryota > Metazoa > Mollusca > Gastropoda > Trochida > Trochidae > Steromphala > Steromphala cineraria. The sequence continues at coordinate 25,549,999 of OU744734.1, read as the reverse complement.
ATTTTGAAACTCGAAGCAAAACCTTCCAAACGATCCAGCAGGCAGCAGGTTAAATAGTTTTCTCGTTTCCTTCATCCTACAACGTCCTTGTCTACTAACGCGACAACACAAACTAGCTAGACAAATGGCGTTGTTTTCTGGGCATGAATCCAATAAAACTCTTATGAGACTACCATTGTCAACAAATATGAAGACTATCCAGTGTCACCTATCACCATTTCATGATTGGCACAATATCTGCTACCATAATTGCAACAGACAAATAAAACGTCAAAACCCATCTTTCGAGGGCAATGCATCATCAGTTATCATTGGCAAACGAGGTAATGATGAAAGCGTAACATAACAGACAAAATGGATAGATATAAGTTGTAAATGCTTTACAAAACGTTTTTTCTATGGACAAAGTCCATAGATATTAGCTGTTAATGCTTAAAAACATATTTACCAATTTCAATGTGAGAAAGTGAATTACTTACATTACAAGGCTGACATGAAACATTCTGGCAGTGGCAGCCATTGCTTATATTGTTGAGTACTGTTTTGAACACAACACAAGAAACTACTGTGACCTCCTGATATTATATATTGTAAACATGAAATCGTCAAGGGATAAAGTTATATTTGGCTCAACTCGCCTTAAATTTATACCGAATTAATTAATTATTAACATGTAGTCACTAAGCAAGAAATTTACCAAACAGTCCACAATTTGCATGAGAACATGGGTTGGATTTCCTGTTTGATTTAAATCTATAACGTTGTGATGTATGTGTTTTTAATTAAATTTGGAAATCATGTTACAAATATGTGATTTTTTTCATATGGGGAAACAAGATTTGAGAGTAGAATTACGACTACAAAGTGATTGTTTGTTATTCCATTATACACATTTCGATTAGTTATGCCTCAAAGTGTAATTCAGAGTCTTTTAATATCGAGAAGTAGAAATAGTTTAAAGCTCTTTTTTCTGTGATCGTCTTGTTAGAGCCCTGATGAATTCGAGAGTTTTTACTCTCTACACATGGTTTGTTAAAGGGGCAGTAGCACGTTTTTATGGGGAATATAAGGTGATGTCAGGACAATGGAAATTAATGGCTCCAATTGAAAGACAATGCATTTCAACTAAATGGAGCAGTAATAATTCAAATATATACTGTAAAGTTTAGCCATGCGATTCTTTTTTCTTACACAAGATGAATTAAAGGTGTTCACACAAAATGGCCGCCCATGGATTTAAGGTGAATCTTCATACTTTGTCCTCTGACTATGGATAATTGGTTTGTGTTATGAGATTTTTGACACTATCAAAATAATACATTTAGCGTAAGCGTACAATTATCAGTGAAAATTTTAAATTTTAAAATTATCAAAAAACGTGCTACTGCCCCTTTAAAGGCTTCGTAATCTTGTCTATAACAGAAAAATATTCAAGATATTCACCTATCATAAAAGAGGGGAAATCTGTTAAGACATTTTCCCCGGCCATACAAGTTACTGAATCGATAATCTATCATGTTTATATGCCTTGTCTTTTATTCAGACACGACCTGCTCAGAAAATGCAATAAATGAATAGGGCTTTTAAAGAAATTATGCCAAAACAAACCTTTATTTGTTTAGGGCTGCGACCATAACCATAATACACTAAGTACAGTAGAACTCGAATATAACGAACTCCAAGGGACCAAAGAATTCAGTTCGCTATATCCGGTGTTATATAATTTTACGCATATAATTTCGCATATAATTTTAATGATATTATATAGGGACGGGACTTGAAAATTTATTCGCTATATCCGAGTGTTCGCTATATCCGTGTTCGCTATATCCGTGTTCTACTGTAATAACTAAATACCCTTTCAACCATCTCCCGGACCTAGCTAATGAGTTGAATATATCAGAGTTCAAGAACACCTGGTTGATTTCAACCATTGGTATATCCAGCATGGCCGGCCCCTGTGTAAATCGAGTATCCCTACTGGCCATGTCTAGTTTTCTCTGTGGCTGTGTTTCCGGTCTCTGTCCAGTACTTTTAACGTTTGAAACTCTTATGGTGTTATTCAGCATTTTATTAACTATTTCCTGGTGATCATTCATTTTTGGTGTGAATTTAGTGGCTCTACTGACATTCTAGTATTCTCTGTGGCTGTCCTGCTGTCCTGTGTCCAATACATGTAACGTTTAAAACTCTTATGGTTTTATTCAGCATTTTATGGACTGTTTCGAGGTGAGCATTCGGCATTTAATATTTGTGTTACATGAACTAACTGAAAATGATGTCGTTAGTTGGAACCACACTCAATCTAAAATTACTTAAGATCGACAGTTCAGTATTTGGCTTCACAGCAGTATGACGGGATAGAAAAACTGTTGATTAAAATTTAGATTGAATTATACTAAAGATATATATAAATATGAACATTCAATTGATTTCTGCATTGCCCAAACCTTGTGTCATTCTCAATAAATGTGCTTGTCATTTTATAACTTGAAGAGGCTTTTCTCGCTCAAGGTGTAATTGCGTTTCTTATCAATTCAAAACCCTTGTGACCTTCAGAAACTCTGAAGTAATATCACTTAAAGTTGAACTTCCTACAAATCACACTGTTGTTACGTTTAGGTATGACGTGTATTGAAACAGTAGTGTGATTCAACTTCCTTTGTAGGAGTTTTGATCTATCTGCAGGCCGTCGCTGTGGCAGAGACTCTTGGTGAAGGCTTTGGCTTCAAAGGAATTGTAGTGTTCGTGGGATCCCAAGATGTTTGTAAACAAATTCATTCGTTCATTCAATATCTAACCATTTATTCATTCATTCCTTTACTCTTTCATTAAATAGTTAAATTCATCATTTCATTTTATTAAATATATATTTATTATTGACATTTAATGATTTATACACAACCTGATAACAATTAATTTTATTAGAGTTTATCTTATTGAAAAAAACGTAATCCTTTGACCAATCTTCTTTTTTCGAACGTATTTGCAGAAGCCAAAACCATGCGTCTACTATACTAGTAATTTAACCAATTAAACATACTCAGTTGCAACATGTATTTCTGTTTACAATATTTATAATTTCATTAACTTATGCTTGAACGTATCAAATTGTTCCGGCACCTACTTAGGCGATTATCAGTTAAATTTTGTCCATGACATTCAGAACGTCTCAATATAATTGCTCGATTGCCAATCATAACGTTAAGTTACTCAAAATATGTCTTTTCGCGGCGTGTATATGACATGTATTTTGTAAAGTGTCTGGAATAAAGCGATTGGATTACTGGTCTTGACTGCGAGTGTAAATTCAGCTGTGCTGAAGCGCTCGTAAAATGTCTATGAAAGCATGTAGCTGGTCGCGTCACTCAAAAGACGTCATAATGTCAGGAGCACTGCACTGAAATAAGAGAATCAGACTTGTACTGGAGTGTAATGTAGTTTCCGGGTGCAATATAAAAAAATGACAGGAGACACTCAGCACTGAAAAAAGAGAATCACATTTTTACTTGACTGTGATGTAGTTTCGAGGTGCAATATGAAGAAAAATAATTCTGATGTAAACTTATACAACAAAGAGACGCTGATTTATGATCATTGTCATACATATCTACACGCAGGTAGAACATGAACTTGCTCATCATATGCTAAGTTGTTTGAATCGATTATCCAAACCTCTATAAATTGAGTATCTAATCGAGAAGTACTCAGTCTTCTCTGAGAAGAATCATTATAGTGCTCATCAGTTCTCTGTAGTGACAATTTTAAAGGTAGAAGACTTCTGATCTAGAACAGGATAACGACGATTACTCAAATGAAACCTACCAGATGCAGTTTGAAGATAAGTTTTGAGTATTTGAATGATGTATCTAGTATTCTGAGTTATTAGTGTTGTTCGTTTTAAATCAACAACTAATAGTTGTTATGCATTTGGTATAGTTTGTGATGGTTATTGACATTGGTTTGAATGACTAGCATTTGAATGGAGTTTCAGATAAAACAATGTCTTGCTTGAAGCTGAGCAAGTCATATTTAAGTCTACCGAACTGGCAATTTTGAAATGTCCTTTTACTTTGCTGTGGGTCTCTTTATCCTGGGTTGCGCTGTGATATTTCTACATGACGTCATAAGACTTTGCATAAAGGCCAAACCAGAAGAACACCCTCATTAGAATATGGATAAGTAAACAGTGTTGTTGTTATTGAGCAGTTATGACTATGAACTTTGTTACATTCATCAATGTTTTGAAAATTGATTAAAAAAACAAATACTGATTTCGATGTGTTATTTAATCTTAAAAAAACATTATCGCCATGGGGAGATATTAACTCAAATCCACCAGATGTAATGTTTTATTCCCTTGACCCTTGGCATGGATCTATCAGCCAATTATCATACAAATATCGCCGGCGTCATCAAATCTTCCAGGGCTTCAAATAATGACGAAAACAAACATACGTAGATTTTGCCTTTACCAAAAAAAAAACATAGATACTCAAACTGATTTTGAGAAACATTATCTAAAGAACTCATGCATTATACAAGAATTTTCAGTACAAGTCAGAGCATGCACAATTTTCATGATGAATAGAGCCATTGGCTCTGTGGCACATCGGGCTACTCATTATTGTGTAATAGACAACTCTGTCTCCATATTCTGGGCTGATGTGTCCATAATACTATAATTCCACACAGCTTGGATGTTGCTCCACAGGATTTAAGCTCCCTCTTCTATAAAAGTTCTAGACAAATAATACATCTTAAGTGTGTAGTCTATATTGGGGGCAAAACTTCACCAAGAGTTACTTTCTTGAACATGAGTCGGTACAATTTCCAACTTTTCTCTGAAGAAAAGATAAAAATTGGGTTTTAAGGTGTTGCCTATATGACCCTAGTTAGGGATCGCAGAGCCCCGCAATCTGCAATTTAAAATCGCGATTTGGCAAGGAGTCTGCAGACAACTTTCAGCTTTCTAAGCTCTTTGGTTCCGGAGAAGAAGATTAAAATAGACTTGTGAACCATGTGAACCTTATTTAACATCACAAAGTCACTTAATATGAATTTTATGTGACCCGTTGAGTATTGTCTTTATATACACTGTTTCAGCTGCTTGGCCCTTATCGTTCTTGAGAATTAGATTAAAATTAGCTTTTAGGGCTTTGCCCCTGTGGCCCGTATTAAGGATTGCATAGTTTCGAAAGATATCTACTCCATTACGAAGTCTTTACGACATGTCAGTATTCTTATGTTCTGGAGAAAAAGTAGTGTTTAGAGCGTTGCGCCTTTGCTCTTATAAGGAAACGCAAAGTAACAGAATTGAAAATGTATTATCCCCCTCGGGTATAGTTCTTTCAGCTTTCTTAGCCCTGTCGTTCCGGTGGAGAATATGAAAATAGGATTTCTTGATGTGGCCTATTTGACCCTATATGTACATTGTAAATCCGGGTCACAGTGTCCCCAAATCTGCAATATCATATCACCATTGACTTAAGTGCATATCCAGAAGATTTGATGGCTTTAAAGCAAAAAGATATGGGCAGAGTTAAGACTCTAGGACGTTAAATTCCACGCTTTACCAAAATCCCATCTCGCCTTATAGGCTTAATGAGCTACAGAAGTATCAAGGATCAAGTGGATTGCAAAAATGCCAATGAAAGCAAAAACTTATGTTGAAATCCGGTTAGTAAGTGGAAGAACACCATTCTCCGTGATGCATGACTGTATAATGCTTGTCCTGTTCAATACAATACGCATAGTTCTACGTTCAACCTATGTCAAAATGATGGCCTCTACTTCACAGAACGCATACTGCAACTCTTTTTTTCACGAGCACTTGAACAAGACATCCTGACTCTTGAAGGAACTGAGCATTAGGTGTAGTATAGATTGGGGAGATATATGCTGCTGACAAACAACTCCTTTTTAGACAAGAAGACACAAAGCTGTAAGAACATATATTATGGTAAATATGACAAAAAGAACTCTATCAATTATACAAGCAAGCTCTTCCCATTCGGCATTAACATTTTTGTATGAATCATCAACAGAAAGCTTCCCACAGATGTACCATAAATATTTGTTCGTGTCTTGTATCATGGATTCCAACTTCCCAGTATTTTCCCTTCCGGTAGCGGCCGGAAGTTCGACCTGTGCAACAGAGTTGTCTTACTGGGTTGTACTGATCAAAACACATCAGCCCCCTGAGTCCGTTCTTGCTAAAACATGCCTGGTAGAAAAATATTAGAGTTTTTATTGGATAATAATAAGTGAAATAAAAAGTATATTGAAGTGACACTTTTTTTGGCAATAGGATGAGGACGATATAAACTTTGTTAAAAAAAATCAGTTATCTTTTTTACCACACATTTGAACTCGTAATTTGAAACCGAGATCCATATTTTCCTACTTACGTTTTCTTTCTAGATTGAAAATCAAAAATAAAATTGACTCAAAGATAGTTTCATGTTACAAAATCAGAATAGTCATAAAGATGCCGAGTATCTCAGTACACTGCAACTAAGTGATTGTGCATGGCTTAATTATTACTACTGCTAAGAAACGATTATATAAACAAAATATGTGATTGCGAATGTTAATCACTCTCACGTCTGTATCCACCTTAATTATCCAGCTAGGAAGAGCTCTCCGTCGAGCGCCTCTGTGACTGATGTTGCTGAGGAGGATTGACAGGATTATGCTCAACGTTACAAGGACCAAGGTGATCAAATATATTATTAGTTGTATGTTCTCACGAGGGTAATACGGTCCCATGAACTATCTAACAAAATTAACTCGGAAAATGAAAATGAGAAACCACGGATTACAATTTAAAAGTTTTAAAAATTAACCATAAAACAATGAAAATACAAAGTTACGGTTTGTTTGTCAAAATTCATCTCAGAAGGTTTCAAGGTATGTTTGTCTTGAATAAAAAATGTCCGGGTTTTCCAAATGCACGTGCATGCCTTATGGTCGTCGTGATCCCCTTTTCCTAAAGAACAGCATATCGTCCCGATTCATAGTGAAAAACCTAAGAGCTAAAACAAAGATGTTTTATTGTCAATTACACCAGAAAATGCTAGTCAGAACTGCAAACCTGATTTTAAAAAACAGTCAAGAACGATAACTCTACTAACCAACTCGGGGAGTCCTGCTGTGGTTAAGAGGAATGGCACAGAGATCACCAGAAACATCCCCAGGACTAGCAGCATACCTGAATCAGTCATTGAAGACAGAAAGATCACAACTATATAAAGGTATACACTGAATGGAAATTCAAACAAAATTTTATAAAAAATAAATGATTGGTTAGAACTATGATTAGTATAGTACTATGAGCAGGATAGAAATTGTTAAAATTTTACTTTAAATAAAACCCATAAATCTCAAGATATTCTCCGGATTGTTGACAAAAAATCATTGTAACCTTCATGCATAGTTTGTATTTCCATGACACATATTATTAAAATGGTTTATGAGATCGACATTTATGAGCATAAAGTGTGTAACGGGAAGACGGCAGGATCAAGTTTTTATGAAATAATATAAAATTGAAGAGCAAATGTACCAAGCTTTGAGCTATATGAGCAAAAGCTACAGGTACAGGGGATATGTGATTCCAATGTAGAACTTGGTATCAAAGCATATCATAGTTAAGATATTCATTCTATCATCTTCATTTCATATGCAACTTTATTCCTTTTTATCTAAAGTTATTTATTTTCGAGTAAAAAAGTATCATATATCGTCGAAGAAATATGTCCAATATGAAAATGACAAACGATGTCAAAGTCGTATTGTTAGGATAACGCAACAAACGAAAAACATTTGATTTGGTGTGTAGTTCATTTGAAATAGACAACATGTACATCTACCCTGGATATTGACTTTTTTGCATGATGTGTGTACAATCATGTTAATCTGGACTTAAATTTCGGAACACGGTGTTTAAATCTTAAATAGAGACATTCTGAAAAACTTCTTTATTCCCAAGGCTATTAGTGTAATGTGATGTTATAATCGAAAATTCTTAGTTACAGTTACTTACCAAAAGTTACCTTCTCATTTGATCTCGCCGGAAGTAGAAACATTATTGGCACCAAGAATCCTAGAAGAACGCCAGGACCAATTGCAGGATATTTGTAGAATGAGCCCATCCGCATCGCATTAACAGTCATTCGAAGAAAACAAACTTAAAAGGTCATGTTCATTTCATCCCAAGTATTGCCCCAAGAAGCGAAATAAATGGAACAGCTCTGAAAGTCAAATGGAAAGTTGGTGGTGTCCACATCACAGAGGGTTGAGACAGAAATTACTTGAGCTCTATTCACCTCGCCTGAAGCGGAGACAACGACTATTTCTTCAAACATGGGATCAGGTCGACCTTTTGTTCCTCTTGAAACCAGTAAGGTAACCAGTTAGGTAAGGAATTATTGACGCATAATAACATTGATGTTTTAGAGTAGCCTGCGTGTTCACCAGATCTGAACACGATGGAACATTTGTGGGACCATTTCATACTTCTCCATGCGTTTTTTTCTATCAAGGCAAGCCTATATGTTTCAACACTCTTGTCTATAGATAACAAAAAAAAATGATTTTCGCCCGCTTGTACTATTTATTTTTAAGTGTTACTTACGAGTTATAAGGGACAATATCAGGAAGCCAGACTCTCTTCGCAACGGAAAGTAGTGTTAAAGGGACAGTAGCACGTTTTTCGGGGGAATATAAGGTAGTGTCAGGAACATGAAACTTAATGGTTTTTAATTGAAAGACAATATATTTAAACTCAATGGAGCAGTAATAACTCTAATATATAGTGTAACGTTAGGCATGCGATTCCTTTTTCGTACACAAAATGAATTAAATGCTTGCAATTATCAGTGAAAATTTAAAAATATAAAATTATCAAAAAACGCGCTACTGCCCCTTTAAACGAGAGTACACTCTTTCTGAAAGTCCAGTAACAGAATCTACTGCGTAGCTTACACCAATCTTATTGAATTCAGCTCAACATTGTTTTAAAAGGATGTCATAGTGTTGATTGATATATGTGCCAAGATAACTTTTGACATTTAACCGCTTAGCCAATCACAAGAGATGACTCACCTTGCTGCAGCCTTTACCTTGCTCTGAAACATAATTTTGTATGTTTGACATTATTTTGCTTACGTACTTGTTGGAATAATATTCTTGCAGTCATTAGGTTTGTTTTTTCATCCTGCAATATATTATAAAGATGTTAAATCTGATAGAATGATTACATCAATTGAATCTCTATGATAGACACCAAATTTTGGAAGCTTAAATTGAGACAGTTATGAGAACTGGCGTGGGTAAGATTATACTGTGGAAGTTTATATTTTATGAAACTAAACTGACAGGCAAAGAAAGGACACACCTCAGTTCAATTACAAATATTAAGATTTTTGATGACTTTTGCTCAAACTGATAAGAAGAAGAGTTCAAAGTTCACCGTTCAAAGAATACTTTTTAATGGGTTTTTTTCAAAAATGGAATTTTATGTTTATAAATTGTTCCCAAATGAATGTTCATATAAACAAAAGGTCAAATTTTGTGTGAAAATCATACATGTGCCTTCATTTTCACACCATTTAAACATGGTTGGGATTATGATAGTTTGAATTATATTCCTCCTGTCTGCGAACATTAAACTAAGATATCTTACACAATCATTTACCGCATCATTTTATTCAAACTTCTGCAAATATGTGTTATTCTGAACGTAACATAATTTAATAAGTCACATGTCTGGAAAGATATTATGTAAATTTAAACTAACTACGGGGTGTACTTTCTTTTGTCTGGGGGTCAAAACAAATTTCTAATTTTCTTCTACCAGGGCTCCAATCAACTTCTGTGAGAGGTATTCTAGACTTTGATATGACAGTATTAAATAGTTGAATGACAAATCCTTTATTCATGCGACATTTAGGCACAGGTTTCTGTGTCCTTCTCATCAAAACGTCGCATACCATAAATAAATAAGTTGTCATCCAGGACTATTATGTTCAAGCATCTTCAGTTGAATTGTGTTTGTCTTTTGTGAGGTAGTCAAAAATAATGCCATAATAAAGTTGACCTATAATGTTTTTGTGTCCTTCTCGTCAAACGTCGCATACCATGAATAAAGAAGTTGTCATCGAGGACTCAAATGTTCAAGCATCTTCAGTTCAGTTTTATGTCTTTTGTGAGGTAGTCAAAAATAAATACCACAATAAAGTTGACTTACAATGTGTTTGTGTCCTTCTCGTCAAAACGTCGCATACCATAAATAAATAAGTTGTCACCGAGGACTCAAATGTTAAAGCACCTTCAGTAGATTTTTTATGTCTTTTGCGAGGTAGTCAAAAATAAATATCGAAAGAAGTGGACACTTACAATGTCTTCTATTGCCAGAAGATTAGGCTCGAACTTTACACTGACAGGCTCTCCCGATCTCGTTGGTGGTCTCGCTTCTTTCATATAGTCCTTCTTTTTAAGAAGGATGTGCGACATCACGCGAGATTGCAGGACCGCAACTGGTGTGAAACCTCGAAACTTAATGAGAGAGTCATTATTTGTTGTTTTGCCATTAAAGAGTAAATATTTGTTGTTTGTTGCAACAAACTACTTCACATTGCGCATAAAAAGATGCTTATTGTCGGTACATGTATGTGTTCCATACGGTTTTTGGAAAAAAACTGACAAACCTACATTTGTTATTATAATATAGAACATAGGACAAAATCAAGGAAACAATAGTTTTGCGCGCCTCTCAAACGCCTCCGTGCGCAATTATGCATTGAAATGGTACACGAATTGTATCGAATTAAAAAATGAGGAAAATACTTCAGTCTATAGATAAGATGCTATATCAAAACGAGATGTTGCCGGTCGTACATGGGAAAGAGAGCCGGTCGTACATGGGAAAGAGACCCGGTCGTACATGGGAGAGAGTGCCGGTCGTACATGGGAAAGAGAAGGTCACGTTGAAGACGCGCTCCGCCGCCCGCAGGCTTATCGTAAGCAATTCAGAAAATTGAGTTCATGAAAACCTTCTTATGAATTAACAAAGTATATAAACTCATATCAGAGGTTCTAAAAGAAGACGATTTCGAATATATACACGATATATATAAGAAGAAAGTTGTAAAATGGCAACGCGGGCAAGCGCGGCAAACATGGAAGAAATTGTCAAAGCTTTAGAAAAGAGACTGCGCGAACTCATCCTTGAGGTGAAAAGCAATTTAATTGACTCTATCGACGGTGTTAAAAAAGACGTAAATGAACTAAAAAGTAAACTTAACAGCATTGAGCTCGATGTCGCTGTGCATCACGACGAAACCAGGGAACTCCGCGCAGAACTAGTCCAAATGAAGCAGGCCTACAACAACCTTGAACGCAAGTCTACTCTAAAAGAAATTCATGATAGAAAACCTAATCTTCTATTTTATGGGTTTTCTGAAATTCCAAACGAAAATGTAGAAGACACGCTCCGAAACTTTTTCATTGAAAAACTGAATTTTAGCCAGCCACGATTCTGATTAAAACGGCTCACCGACTCCCAAAGAGTGAATATCAGAGAAATCAAAACCCGACGGCCCCACCCAGCATTATCGCTACATTTGTGAAAATGGCGGACCGAGAAGATGTGTACCAGGCACGGAAACTACTGCGAGAACAGGCGGGAAAATTCAGCATTCAGACAGACCTACCCGGCATGTTGAAGAAGAGACGCGCTATACTGAGTAGGCAAGCTGTGGATATCCGAGAGAAACAGGGTCTCTGGACCAGGGTGAGAGTTGTAGGAACGGAGGTCCGCATACCCGCATACCCGATCCTCACAGTGGAATAAGTACGAGTGAAACATTTATCATAATCTTGGAATTTAGTTTGATTTTTCCCGTATAAACAACTCTAAATATAAGAAAGAAACGTTTGTCATCTACTCAAAAAAACATTTAAGGTAAATTCCAGAAATTTTGTTGATGAATTAGTGTCCATAACACTAGAAGATTCAGCACAAACAGAACCTACAACGCTCCGTGTAATGTTTACAATACAACAAAATCTGGAGAATCTTTGTACAGTTGTTTATCTATTATATTCATTGTTCCGAAATGTTTGTCACTACCCGTGAATATATCGGGCTTATTTTGTTTATGTCTCAAGACAAACGGCTATTTAGTTTTTTTTAAATATTTATTTAGTTACATAAAACCACATAAAAACACTGAACAAAACACAAACAGTAATCAGACAAACAGTATCTATTCCAGTAAGCACGAAATGCACGTGCAGCTTAACACGTGGCTTCTTGCGCAAGAAGGTGCTGTGAAGTCACTCTGGAATGAAGCATATATGAACTGTGTTATTTCATAAGGACATTCAATTTGGACTATTGGACACGGCCAGTGAGTATTACTTTACTTTAAATTGTATTCACATGTATATTTCAACATTAATCGCCAAAGATAGTCAACTTGTAGCAGGGTTTCTTTTTGGAAATGCTGTACTCAGATATATACTTTACTTGTGATTAGCAATAAGGATTGATTTAAGTTGTCAACCCATGTTTGATAAGTCTGCGGGAGGGCACTCTCCAACTTTGTTTTGTTAACAAATGACGGAAGTCAAAGTGTCACCTTTTTATTTGTTTATTTTCATGATTATAATCACTTTAAATTCACCATCATTGTACGAGATGTTTTGTGACACACAAAATGTGGGTCAGCTTTTGGTTTATCTACCAGTTTCACCAGACTTACGCGATGTATATCACCCTTTAGTTAACCGGATATGACGCATAAACTCAATATATACTCTGCAAATTGTCAAGGTCTTAATAATGAAAAAAAGAGAATTGATGTATTCGAAAACATGAAAAAAAGAAAGGGCAATATATACTGTATCCAGGATACACACTTTACTAAAAGCATTGAACAGAAGGTAAAATTGGAATGGGACTCCTCAGAAGTCCGATATAGTTCTTATACGAGTCAGTCTAGAGGTGTAGCCATTCTTTTTAGAGATAATTTTGAATCTAAAATTCTCCAAGAAATACAAGATAACGATAATGGTAATTTTTTAATACTTAAGATAAAAACAGAGAAAGAAATATTAAGCATCACAACCATCTATGGTCCGAATGTTGACACACCAGAATTTTATAATGAAATTAAAACTAAAATTCAGAGTCTGGGAACGGAAACGAATATCATATGCGGCGACTTTAATCTAGTTCAGGATCAAACAAAGGATACCTTCAACTACTTACATATTAGTAACCCTAAATCAAAGGAAGCTGTACTAGATATGAAAGATGAACTTAATCTCTTCGACCCTTGGCGAGAATCTAATCAAGATAAAAAACGATACACCTGGAGAAAACCAAAACCATTGAAGCAAGCACGTTTAGACTTCTTTCTTATAAGTCGAAATCTAGAAAAGTCAGTTGTTACAACCAAGATAGAGCCAAGCTACAGGTCAGATCACTCCATAATTTCTATGCAAATTGAGTTTACACACCTTGAGAAAGGTAAAGGCTTCTGGAAATTTAATAATAGTTTGCTACATGATCCGGAATATGTGCGCAAAGTCAAGGGTATTATAAAAGAGACTGTTGAACAGTATCACAATCGAGATCAAGATGGAGATAAAGTGTTAAAGATTAGTGAACAACTTTTTTTTTGAAACGCTATTGTGCAATATTCGAGGTCACACGATAAAATATTCAGCTCATAAGAAGATAGAGAGATTAAGATTAGAAGACGAATACGTCGAAAAACTTGAACATTTGGAAGAAAAACTAGATAGCACAGATACTGAAGAGTCAAAATTAGAATTACTACAAGAATTTAACATGATTAAAGAACTCCAACTTGAACTGAATAACTATAGGACAGATGGAATAATGTTAAGATCAAAAGCAAAATGGTATGAAAAGGATGAGAGACCAACCAAATTCTTTTTATCCCTAGAGAAACAAAATTTCATAAACAAAGCAATAACTAGATTAGAAACCGAAAATGGACAAATAAGCGAAACGAAAGAAATCATTAAATATACAAAAAAACTACTACCATACTTTATATACAAGAAAACCTGTTAATGATGTTGACCTAGAGTTGCTTTTCAAAGACAGCAAAATACCTAGATTATCTGAAAATGATGCACTTACGCTTGAAGGAGAATTGCAATATGATGAAGTCTTAGTAGCATTAAAAAATATGAAAAATGAGAAAAGCCCTGATCCTTCGGGTTTCACTGCTGAATTTTATAAATTCTTTTGGAACGATGTTAACGTATACCTTATTAATTCTTTAAATGCAGCATATAGGTCAGGTGAACTGTCAATAAGTCAGAAACAAGGCCTTATAACATGCATACCGAAAAAGGATAAATCAAAGGAGCATCTGAAAAACTTCAGACCCATTTCATTATTAAATATTTCGTACAAAATAGCTTCAGCCGTCATATCTGCTCGTCTAAAAAACATACTACCTAAGATAATAAGTAATGACCAAAAGGGATTTATGAAAGGTAGATATATTGGAGAATGTACGAGACTTGTGAATGATATAATGGATTACACAGACTTTATGAATATCCCGGGACTTCTGATATTGATAGATTTTGAAAAAGCTTTCGACTCGGTAGAATGGTCTTTCATCGAGAAGTGTTTCGATTTTTTTAATTTCGGATCATCTATAAAGAAATGGTTAAAAACATTTTACAATAACATAAATTCTAGTGTTCTTGTAAATGGATTCCCGTCAGAATTCTTCCAAATCACAAGAGGTTGCAGACAATGTGACCCTTTCTCACCATATATATTCCTAATTGTAGCGGAAATCCTAGCCCATATGCTAAGACAAAATAAACATATTAGAGGAATAACAGTAGGAGGTATAGAATACTTGTTAACTCAGTTCGCAGATGATACCACAATAATTTTAGATGGCTCTGAAACCTCTTTTAGAGAAGCATTGAAAGTACTTGAAACTTATGCATCATTCTCCGGGCTCAAAATAAACATTGACAAAACTAAACTTATCTGGATAGGTTCGAAACAATATTCAAGTTTACAATATTGCAGAGAATACAACCTAGATTGGACACAGAAACCGTTTGTACTATTAGGTATTCTATTTCAACATAACAAGGCAGAAATGGTTGAACGCAACTACAAAGATAAGCTAAAGTCAATTGAGAAAGAAATGAAATTATGGTCGCTGAGAGACCTTACACCTTTGGGAAGAATAACCGTTTTAAAAAGCTTAATATTACCAAAACTAAATCATCTATTTACTTCCCTCGCAAACCCAAAACTAGATACTGTAAGAAATTTGCAACGAAAATGTTTCTTATTTATATGGAACGGTAAACCTGACAAAATAAAACGATGCCTAATCACAAAACCTTACCAGAAGGGTGGTTTGAAAATGCCTGCTATCCTTGAAACAATTAAGTCTAAAAAAATATCATGGATCAGAAGACTATTTGTACAGGATTCAAACATAAAACACATCTTATATACATTTAACCAAAGTATACTTTCTCCTGTAGAAATGGGACCAACATATCTTAGAACGCAATATATCCCTAAACTTATTAGCTCTTTTTGGAAAGATGTTTTCTATGCTTGGTCCGATTTACAAGAAAGAAATACATATGACAGTCACAAACGCAGCAGGCAGTACATTTGGGCAAATGATAATGTAACAATTTCAAGTAAACCTGTGATATACTGCCACTATCTGCAATCCAATATTATATTTATAAATGATTTTTTAGAAGATGACAATACATTTCTATCCTACAATGAATTCGTAAACCTGTATGGAGTTAAAACAAACTTTCTTGAATATGCAGGTTTAATTTCATCAATGAAAAACTATTTCAAACGCTATTTAAATACTATCATAAAACAGAATGAACTGCCCTTTGTTCCTCCAAACTTAGAAATTCTTTATAGAACAAAGAAAGGATGTGGTATATTTTACTCCCAATTGTGCAAGGATGACTCAACTCAAAAACTTAACTACCAGCTTAAGTGGGAAAATGAACTAGATATAGACATCAGTCCCGAACTGTGGAAGACCTATAATTCTATACCATTCCAAGCAGCTTTTAGTACCAAACACAGGTGGTTCCAGTATAGAGTTCTCCATAGAATCCTTATTACAAATAAAGACATGTATAAATACAAATTGATAGATTCTCCACTTTGTACATTTTGCAATGTTGAAATAGAATCGGTTTGTCATTTACTTTATGAATGTATAATTGTCAAAAGACTGTGGCAAGATTTACTTAAATGGATTGAAAGTAAAACAGATACTTGTTTAAGAATAAATGCGGAAACAATATTTCTTGGGTTTAAAGAAAGAAGAAATAACGTTCTCAATTTGATTTTCACGCTGACAAAAGAATATATATACTCACGAAAACTTTCAAATATATTACCTTCCCTTGATGGACTCAAGCCGAAATTAAGATACAATTACCATTTACATAAATCCAACGCCTACTCACAATGTAAATACGATTCATTTATTTCATTTTGGTCATCTTGCCACAATCTATTTATATAGATACATATTTCTATATCAATAACATTTGTTGTACCAAACAATGTATTACTGGTGAAATGAAAAGCCGCTGTACCCATGAAAAAGAAATAAAGTGATAAAAAAAACAAAAAAAAAAACATGTTGAACATTTATTTCTTGGATACTTTAGGTTTTAATCAGTCTGATATCGTACACTGTAGAATACCCTCTTCTCAGTGGTGATGGGTTGTCTGAATGTTTACCTCACCACCACTTGTTGATATATAACCCAAGCGGCTCAACTCAACTCAACTCTACTCAACTCACTGACTCACTGCATGTTTACAGAAGCTCCAGCAGATAGAGAAGATCAAAGACCAACAGAAGGAGGGCAAACAGGTGGAGGTTAACCAGGTGAGAAACATAACCAGTGTCATACTTCTCATCATTAACCAGGTGAGAAACATAACCAGTGTCATACTTCTCATCATTAACCAGGTGAGACACAACCAGTGTCATACTTCTTATCATTAACCAGGTGAGAAACATAACCAGTGTCATACTTCTCATCATTAACCAGGTGAGAAACATAACCAGTGTCATACTTCTCATCATTAACCAGGTAAGAAACATAAACAGTGTCATACTTCTCATCATTAACCATGTGAGAAACATAAACAGTGTCATACTTCTCATCATTAACCAGGTGAGACACAACCAGTGTCATACTTCTCATCATTAACAAGGTGAGAGACACAACCAGTGTCATACTTCTCATTAACCAGGTGAGAAACATAACCAGTGTCATACTTCTCATCATTAACCAGGTGAGAAACATAAATAGTGTCATACTTCTCATAATTAACCAGGTGAGACACAACCAGTGTCATACTTCTCATCATTGACCAGGTGAGACACAACCAGTTTCATACTTCTCATCATTTACCAGGTGAGAAACATAAACAGTGTCATACTTCCCATCATTAACCAGGTGAAAAACATAAACAGTGTCATACTTCCCATCATTAACCAGGTGAGAAATATATATGGTGTCATACTTCTCATCATTCTCGCCACACAAATTTGTTGTATACGAGGACGTCCTGGTATTACTTATACAGTGTTTAAAGGTTATTAAATGAGTGTCAATGACATACTATGATTTCGACATGAGTGCCTTAATATTAGTCTAGAGCAAGAGGGAGTCTCTAAAAAAGAACTGTGATGTCAAAGCATTGTTTATAACATCCTTTCAAAATGAAAGATTGGTAAGTTGCCCTAGGGTATCAAAATAGGAACCCCGATATGACTGCCCTCGTAGGTAATAATCCTTAATAGAGTGACAGATAAGTCAGAATAAGACCAGCTAGTGTATTGACAGTGCATGTCTACCACCTGTCCGATGCAGCTTACTGTCGGTTGCATTTCTCTCATCTCTTCATCTCTCTCACTGACTTCAAATTATGAAAACAATTTCATGTGCCTTCTTCAAAATGACAGTTGTAAGGCAAAAAGTTAGGTTCTTTTTAAAATCGAAGACTTGAATGCACAAATGATCTGAAAATTACAAGAGGAAAGATTGTTGTTTGTGAAGAGTTATTCGCCTTGGATGCATTAATATTTGCCTTGAAATTTGACTAAATGGATTCAATATGACAAATATTTGTAATAATTGTTGTTCAATAACATTTCTGTTGCCTTTCAGCTTGAAAAACTGAAGACTGAAGAAAGTTTACTATCAGAACTGAAGAGCCTCACTATGAGATGACCTTAAAGGTCATAGGTCATGTGACCTTAGGAGGTCATAGTCATGGTAAACGTCATGTTTTGGATATGAAAAGCATTCAGAATAGTTTCTCATGTTCTTTTGGAAACAGAAGAAATAAAGAAATAATTACTCAAGATGAGTAATATCAAACCTATATTGTTTCAACTTGCTCCTCGTAAGTTAACCAAGAGTTGCTACCCTGTGTTGGTTCTTCCTGGCTTATCTAACATTCTTGTTTTGTTTTCAATTTAAACTGTTTAGTTGTTTGAGTTGATGTTTTAGTGCAATCATGTTCTTTAAGATATGTTTGTGAAAAAATAATTATTTTTGGAATTTTTTGGTGGTCTTTTTTTGTTGTTGAAATAGATAAAAGCAAAATTAAATATTTAATTTCATATAGCTAATCTGAGATTTATCAAGTTCACATATATCTTCAAAATATAACATGAGACAAATCTAATAGAAAACGACCTCTATTTGAATAAGGAATCGGAAGTCTGATGAAGAAAGGCCAAAGGTAACCCTCGAATGTTCTGTGAACAAAATAAAGAACTTGTTATCCCTAAGATTTGTAAAATTTGTCTTCTATTTATTAAACAAACTTCTAAATGTCTTATAAGGTAAGGATAAAAAGGTTATTGGGGAAAAACTAGGCACTTTCTTCTAGGCAGGACCATAGCATGTCCTCTCAGAGGCTGATTAGAGCAATTGAGGTAACTCTTTATTTGATCTCTCAAATTAAGACAGGTAATTTCAGTTCAATATTTCCTGATAGCAAGAAAACCAATTAGTAATGTGCTTTAGCTACTGACCAATGAGACAGAAATCATGACTTGCAAGTTCAGGGAAAAAATATAAATATACTTAATTATCCACATTGAGAATTTGTTATTTTTTATTTCCTCATTTTTCTATTGCTACAGACATGTTCAACAGGAAACTATGTCATGTAATTGACCTGTAACATAATGTATCATAACTGATATTTCTTTCTTGGAAATACAAAAAAAAGTATGATCCCTGTTTTGTTATTATTTTCAAGGGCTGACATATTCAGAAAATAGTAAACACATTTGATTTCTTTTGAAACTTCAGATTGCTAAAGAATTGTTTTCAATAGTTTTCAGGAAACCATAAAAGAAACTTTTCCAAACATACCTTGAATATAATATTCATGACAAGCAGTCCAACAGTGTAATTAAAATCGATCAAGTTCCAAAGAATACACATTTCAAATATTAACTCTATAGACCTACTTGATCTTCTCCACTACAACCCTAGCCTGTAGGTCACATGATTATGTACTACAGGTAGTTTCGTGCAGGCGAATCCCAGTCGTTAGTGGACCAATCACATCATTGCTTTTAATAGACCTCTAGCGGTGATCATATTGATCTTGTAACTAGGCTGATTTTAACCAGAGCAGTTTAACAAATTAGATTTCAGAAGCTCAAATGAACATTATATTTAAGAATTAATAGAATAAACAATTTACCGATAAACTTAACTTAACAAATACACTGTCGTGTACCGGTTATGGAGTGGACTAACCAAGATGGCGGACAGGACAAATCAACAAAGGTAGGTGTCTGCTTTCAGAACTCCCTTCTCCTGATCGTCAAGGTTTAGATGCTCAACCATTTTGTGGGTTCACTCCGCCGATTTATCGGCAAGTCCACTCCGCTGCCATGTTGATTTGTTATTTTGTTGATAACTTTGAAGTTCCTGAATCAAATCAGTTCTAATTGCATAGAAATCTTTATCATAACCAAACTCTGACATGTGTGACAATATTTATGAGATTAAAGCTCATAAAACATAGCATTTAAAAGTCTCCTCTCTGTTTCGAAAATGAAAGTGAGATAAACTTCAACTTGAAATTGCAAATATGCAACTTTCCTGCAGTTTGTTCACCAAAACTCAAAAGGAATGTATTGAAGATTCTATTCCTGATTACCACAATTGAAGGTGAACAATTGACAATTAGGAGAAGGGAGCACTGAAAGCAGACCCCTGCCTTTGTTGATTTGTTCTGTCCGCCGTCTTTGTTAGTCCACTCTATATCGGGAATATGACAGTGAAATAACTGACAATTGATTATCTATGATTCTCATTTCATCTGTGTCGGTGAATATGTTATGCATAATTTCAAAATTACGTACATAATTAACTTGATATTATCCAGTTCACATACAAGTAATTATATCCCCGCAACAAAGTCCAGATCAACCAAACTTTGCACACTTGTTAACCATAACCTTGTCTACAGTTTGGACTTTTTTTGAATCTTCTGGAAGTAATTTGTTTAGCTCATCAGTCCTGAACGTTCGATGGACTTATGGCTTGTCTTGTTTTCCGGCATCCGTCCGTCCATCCATCCGTCTGTAAACTTTGCGCATTTTCGTCTTCTTCTCTAGAATGTAAGGCGTAGAAAGCTGAAACATTGTATACAGACTCCTTGACTAGTAAGGATTATGATTTTTAGCTTTGATGGCCCTGTAGCCCCTAATAAGGGTCACAGGGGACACACCCTTATAATCTTTTTTCATCTTCTTCTCCAGAGGCACAAGGCCTAGAAAGCTGAAACTTTGTTTACAGATTCCTTGACTAGTTAGGGATTATAATTTATAGCGTTTGTGGCCCTGTGGCCCCTTTAAGGGTCACAGGGGCCACGTCCTTAAAATCTATTTTCATCTTCTTCTCCATAAGCATAAGGCCTAGAAAGCTGAAACCTTGTGTTCAGACTCCTTGACAAGTGAGAATTACCGGTACAATTTATACCATTGGTGGCCCTGTGGCCACTAATAAGGGCCATACCCTTATAACGTAATTTCATTTTTTTCTCAAGAAGCATCAGGCCTAGAAAGCTGAAACTTTGTGTGCAGACAAAGTTAGATAAGGAGGATTCTAAATTGTACATTTAGTGACCCTGTGGCCCCAAGTAAGGGAGAAAACACATTTGCACACCCGAAAGCAAAATTGATATGAAGCCTGATGAGCTACAGAGCCACTGGCTATAGTTTTAAATGATACATTACACCATACAATTACACAAATCACTCAGTAAAAGACTATTCCATGTATTCATTAATATACATCTGTGTGTGTGTGGTATCGTTTTTACATTTTTAATGTGGTACATGCTACACTATAATGTAGACATATGGTAGACCTGATGTGAAGTTGGAATGAAATTTCGATCTTACTTCCAATTTCATTCGATAAGGAGTCATGATGAAGAAAACAAACCAAAATGATTGAATTCTATGTTTATTGAAATGTGATAACATCGTAGAAAAGGGAAAATGGGTAAGAAACGGATTACATGTATAACAATTCTATATAATCTTTGACAAATCTAAATACTAATTTGATTAAATAGCAGCAACATTGGAAAACATAGTCAAATTATCTATTGCTCTTTTTGCTTAGATATTATAAAAATACATATATACTGTCAAAATTGTACTATATTTCAAAGGTTACACGAATGTTTGTAGTTGTAAACTAATGCATAAAGTCTCAAGCAAAAACTAATGGTGGCCATAAATATTTGAAAATAGAAAATAAAGGCGTGTTTCTCTGGCAGACATGTTACCTTTAGCTCCGACTGCCACTTTTGATAAACAATGTTTGTGTTGCTTTTTATGATATTCTTGGTTTCACTAAATCTCCCTTCTGTCCTTGCAATGCCCCGCGATCTTTAATTGTGGCCTCTGAATTAACATTTTACATTCTCAAAGAAATCAACACTTCGTAGACAACAAAGTCACCGGAGCTACAAAAGATAATAAGTCTTTCCACCAGATGGTAATTTTCTAGGGCATTTGAATTTAAAGGCACTCGGTCGGTCCTATATATTCAGCACGACATCCTTGGCATATAATAACATAAGTGATGTATTTAGCTGAACAGTCAATATCAAAGCGCACATAAAATCACTCACTTCTGTTAATGAATTGTATACTTGAATTCTCAAGTATATATGGACATGTTCCACAGTTACCTCTGTTACATTTAGTATCTCTACATTATTATTGTGTACTGCTTTTGTCAAACCTGGCTTTAGTTAAACATTGTTTTAAACTTTCACTTTGGCGTTTATTCTTGATAAAATTTACATTATCAACAATTCGGCACATTTTTTTCATCACACATTAGAATAGGTACATTTTGGCTTATACTTTGGAACAAATCTGGATTGAGGGGGTTATGAGTGGAGACATAAGCAATATCCAAATTTTGATGTTTTTCTTTCTTTCTTACTTTTAAGAGTTCTTTTCTATCGATGGATAAAGATTTATTGATTCCATCCTCGACAAGAGATGGCGGGTATCCTCTTCTCTGTAGTAAGACTTTGAGTTCCCTGAGTCTGATATCTCTTGTATCTTCATTTGAACAGATCATACAAATACGTCTTGATAAGTTGTATGGGATACTCCTCTTTGTATGTGAAGGATGACAGATGAAAAATCCAAGTATTGTTTTGTATCCGTTGGCTTATAATATAAGTCCGTTTCTAAGTGTCCATTTGATATTTTCACAACAGTATCCAAGAAAGAAATTTCACTGTCACTTTTTTCCACTGTAAATACAATATGTTCGTTCATACTATTCAATGTCTTGTGGAATGTATCTAGATCTGTATTTGAAAATGGCCACAATATGAAGCAGTCATCTAAGTACCGACGCCAATTTTCAATAAAGTAATTACTGATTTGATTTCCCAAATTTTTCTGCAACTTAGTAACTAAGTTGTTTTCAATATATCCTAGTACTAAGGTTGCGTATGTTGGCACCATTTTTGTACCCATAGCTGTACCTTTTATTTGTTTGTAATGTGTACCATTAAAGAATAAAACATTGTTTGTCAAAATAAATTGTACACTTTCAAGAATAAAAGACTTAGAAAATCTATCAGATAATAATTCTGGGTGCTTATCAAGCCAGAATTCTATTGCTTCGAGACCCAATTCATGAGGAATATATATATTTATATATATATTTATATGTATACACACGGTATATATAGATATTACTCTATGACAAACAATCTAAGATCAACGCTTTCTTCTTGTCTGTCAGGTTGATATCATCCCCAACAACCAGTGACATACTGACCCTAACCATGCGACGATTATAAACACCAAACATGGGCCAGAGAGCAACAGAACTGTCAACATTGTCAATCTTTCCAATTATTTTCTCATTCGTCACATCTAGGAAAACAATGCGACTTCTAGCACTGTCATAGACAACACCATAATGTAGAGTGGCTGATGTGCCAGGAGTGTTCTCCAGAGTGTCAGACAGACAGGTGAGACTAGTGCCGTGTCTCCAGACCTTCCGACAGATAGAACTGTGTGTAGTACAATACAGGACAGTGAGACTGTAAGAGTTGGACCGTGCATTTATACTGTGACTCTGATCCTGTTCCTCCTCTCTGGCCAGTCCTATCTCCAGCAGGAGGGTGTTCCTTGTCAGAGTCTTCTCAATACCCACCTGTGACTCCACCTCAAAGTACTGGGGAGGTCCACACTGAGGGAGGGGGACAATACTGCTTGTTCCATCATACTTCTTCAGTCTCTGGTCACTGTGTGGAGGGTTGGGTTGTGGTCTGTTGATTAGCTTACTATCAGTGTTGATGTGTACCGTTTTAGTGTTGTATTGTGTCACACTGAACTTTAATTTGGTGCCTGAAATAAAGGAAATAAATTAAAATAAACACTACCATTCTTTAGCCCGTTCGTTTTATGCTCGGCACTTGATTTCCCGAAAGGAAATAGCGTGATACATAAATAAGAAAAATTATACTGAGTAGTTCTTAAACTTTCTATTAGCGGTTTACACACGCTTTGACACAATTCAATGTAAATAGCCGCATATGTTGTATTTCTATTTTGTCGATAGCAAACCTTTGTAGTGAAGGAAGTGAGATTGTTCTAAGATTTTTTTAAATATAACATGTTGATTATGATAAGATTTTTCAAAAATCTTAAAACAGTGTTATATTTCGGCAGAACCTTAAATCACACGTCAGATTACACGAATAGTGATAAAAGTTGCTATAATACTTTATAAACTCGTATCTCTCAACCTTTTGACTTTTAGCTACATGGTCAGGATCATGTAATTAGAAAAGGTATTACCTGTTAAGGAAAATATGTCACACCTCTTTTTTTCCTAGTAAAGAGTCCTTTCTTGGGATGTTAAAGTGAAAATCATGAAAGGCTAGATTAGGTAGTTGTCGGACAAAGAAGATATTTGTTATAAATTTTTCTCTATATATTCAAATTTAAGTTTGAGGTCAGCAAAGCATTTTTCTAGAACTTCCGACAGTTCTTTGAATTGAGTTATTTTGCGTTTGATAATTGGCAATATTGTATTTGATATAACGCTAAAAAGGGAATGAATAATTCCATGAAATTTTAAAGTATTTATAAAGCTATAAAAATAAATCACAGATAGAATTTTACCAAGTTTATTGTAACTAGTTTTAATAGAATTGCTTTTCAAAATAATTCTGATTATAAAATCCTAAAATATCAACAGTAGGTTTTTTTCAACCGTTCGAATCAAACCATGGGATAGAATACCCATTCCATGTTGGCCTATTGTCAACCAATTTACAGCTATTCACATTGTATTGCGGCCGTGTCATTCAGACATTTTGGAGTTGCTGATTATTGGTGTCTGAAAATTGGACCGAATCAGGAATTTCAAACATTAGAATTCTTGTCGTCAAAATCAAGACAGTATGAAGGCACCCTAAGAAGGGTTTCAAGTTCTTATGTGCATTTAGAAGTTTTAGTTATCTTACTGGGCTCGTACTGTATCTTTAATACCCTTAAGACTGTGTGAAGAAACTAAGAACGGGGACCTCTCAAACAGAGCTATCAGGACATGGAAGTTGGTTCAATTTGCACAATAATCTGCAAAATATCGACATCTCCCAATTGACTGCAGATGACTGAACAGTTTTATTATTCATTTATTAGGACCAAAAAGTTCTCGTACACAATGCTCTCATGCAAAAATCAAAGTCGCGGGGTATATTTAAGTACATTTTTTTGGTGTGAAAATATGTTTTATGGATCCTTATACACAAGTTGCAAAAACAAATCACCAATTTAAATGTTCAGATCATTGATCTTCACCTTTGTGAGTGACCAAATGCAGCCAAAGCTTCTTCTCCTCAACATTTAGTTGTTTGATTAATTATAAAAACAAAATTGGTGGAATAATAAAAACACGTCAATTTCAATAAGGAATTCACCGATCGGCTAAATCCTTAAAAACTATAGGTAAAGTACTTACATTTTAAGAGAAACGGCTCATACAAAGCTTTAGTGCGTAATTTATGCCATCCTGAAATAAATAAATAGAATCAATCAATCTGTTCCAATATCGCACCAAATGTCAGTTATTTACTTTACGTTTTGTTAAATCGCTGGTCATTTCAATTGTTCAATTTAAAAGATTCAGACTTTCAAATTGTAAAGTTAAAGATAAGGTTCCACATAAAAAGGATCAAACGCAATATTATTAAAAGCATAATAACATCCTCACTTCTTTCAATCTCTTCAAGGCCAGTAATTTTCTCTTGATATACATTTAACTTCTTTGTCTCCTGAAATCAAATTCAACATATCAGTTAATTCATGCATTTCTCCACCAAATTAAATAATTTCCTATGACTTGTATTTCTCATTTTCAATGTGCATTGATTATCAATTTCAGCTTAACCTTTTCCCTCTAAGTGTTCCTATATGGGAACATGTCCTTCAAACTGATGTAAATTTTTCCCTTTTTAGGGAGAAAAAGCCTGTGAAATTGGTTACTGTGCAATGATGATATATAAATGGTTAAATGTATATCAAGTTTATTTAGGTTGAAAGGATGTTCCTTTTGCCAGTTCTCCACCTTTTTGGTAACATTGACCACAGGATGTCGTTTTAGCAATTTCTAAAGGATTGTGGTTTCAGGAATGTCTCTACAATCGTGCAAAATGTACCGTGTCTCTTCTTAAAGTAAAAAAATATTACAGACATGATCATATCATTGATAAAAATGTAATATTCTGATTTAAAATAAAGTGCAAAATACAAGTTTTGTTTGACATGTACTGTAGGTCATAGGGTCAAGTAACTTTGCTAGTATAAAAAATTTTCACACAAAATCTCTCTGCATAGACGAGAATTGTACTGATTGCTACAAACTTTCAAAAGTACTTGAACTAAATACTGTTGACATTTCAAAAACAGGATTGCCTTTTTTCAAATACTTGTCACAAGAACCCAGTGCAAGGTTTTTCACACATCAGTTTGCTTTGGTACAGTGTGAAACCAAGTGTGTTGAAGTTTATCAGAGAATAACTAGATTAGTGTTTGCGGGACACCGCAAAAACAGAGCAGCCCCGAAACTTGGGGTTTCGCCTTACACTGTTCCGCCTTCTACAAGCCTCAGCATATTGGGCATTTTCTTGTGACCTTGACGTTTGACACTCAAGGTCACGCAATCAATTAACACATTTCATTGAAAATAACATTAATGTATCGAATTAAAGTGTTTAAAGTTAAAATAATCCATTTTCTCAATATTTGTTGACCTTGCTGTGACCTTGACCTTTGACAGTTCGTACCCAAAACCTTTCCAAAATTTTTTACTTCTCAAGAGATAATATATACTAAATTTAAACTTCATAGCAAAAAAATTTTCAAGTTAACGCGTTTACAAGAAATTTTTTTGTGATTTTATAGCTCATGACCTTGACCTTTGACCTTGAAAGTGAACATGTCATTTTAAGTCCCCAGAGGTGTAAACAAATACACATGTTTATGAGTTCTGAAAAACTTAACGGGATTAAGTTATATCCAAATTAGTTGCACATTGTAATAACACAAATGTCATGACCTTGACCTTTGACCTTCAAGGTTACACGATCAATGAACACTCTTTATTGAGTATACTAATCTTCTATTGATTAAAAGTGTTCATAGTCAAAATAAAGCATTCCCGCAAAACCATGCTAAAGTCGTGACCTTGCTGTGACCTTGACCTTTGACAGATTGTAGCGAAAACTTTTTCAAATTGTTTTACTCTTCCAAGGATGATATATACCAAGTAAGAGCTTCATAGCACAAAAACTTTTCAAGTTATCGCGTTTACAAGGAATTTTTGAGTGATTTTATATTTCGTGACCTTGACCTTTGACCTTGAAAGTGAACATGTCATTCTAAGTCCCCAGAGGTGTAAACACTTATACATGTTTATGAGTTCTGAAAAGCTATATGGGATAAAGTTATATCCAAATTAGTTGCACATTTAAATAACACAAATCTCATGACCTTGACCTTTGACCTTCAAGGTTACACAATCTATGAACACTTTTCATTGAGTATAACAATCATCTATTGATTAAAAGTGTTCATAGTTTAAATAAAGCATTTTCGCAAAACCATGCTAAAGTCGTGACCTTGCTGTGACCTTGACCTTGAACAGATTGTAGCGAAAACCTTTTCAAAATTGTTTACTCTTCCAAGGATTATACATACCAAGTTAGAGCTTCATAGCACAAAAACTTTTCAAGTTATCGCGTTTACAAGGAATTTTTT
This sequence comes from Steromphala cineraria, assembly GCA_916613615.1. NCBI lineage: Eukaryota > Metazoa > Mollusca > Gastropoda > Trochida > Trochidae > Steromphala > Steromphala cineraria. The sequence continues at coordinate 25,522,061 of OU744734.1, read as the reverse complement.
ATTGATTTTATAGCTCGTGATCTTGACCTTTGAACTTGAAAGTGAACATGTCAAAATCGTTCCCCCGAGGTATAAGCAGTAAGCTATGAATACAAGTTCTGGAAAGCTTAGTAGAAAAAAGTTATAGCCATTGGTATGTGCGCGGCGGACGCGGCGGCGGCGGCGGCGGAAACTGCACAAAACCTGATAGCAGCCCCGTCCTTAGACAGGGCTGCTAATAATCTGTTACACGAAACAAAAGATAGTTTGTACTTCTCTTAACAGTTTGCTAGAAGCATGGACGTATGTCTCAGAACTTGATAAATATACAGTAAAACCAAAACTTACTAATTTCTGTCATATGCTGTGCGTTAAGCGTCCATGATCTTTGTTAATTACTTTGAGCAAGAGTAAAGATGTTGTTTCCTTAAATTGTTTATGCATTAAAACATGCATGTTGTTTATCATTCAGGATTGAATAGAGAGTTTATATAATATATTTTGAAATTATTCACTTTAATATAACTCTCGGGTGTAAAACACATTGTAAACTTAAATAGATGAAGTACATGGTTGAACAATACTTTGATGTGAACATATGTTTGGTCTCTGTTATTAAGTGACTAAATGTATTTATTTTTGAGTTAGATATTCTTTTCCTCTGTTTACAGTATGGCAATACATCTCTGAAACTGTAAACATTAAAAAAGGCGTTTACTTGATTTAAATCAATGAAGTTAGCGATTTGGCGAATGTCCCTAAACTAACAAGAATTTAATCTAGGTGGAGAAGCTTTGATTGACAAAAGTAATTCTTCTAGGAGCCGCCTCCAATAGAATACATATAATGACGAGATGTAACGGAAACAGATATATCTGACAAGCACTGCAAAATATAATTCATTGACTTATTACGGCTTTATATGTAGAGCTTGTGATTATGTCATCGATTCAAATGTTTAAGATTTTGTTCTCTGTCTTTTGACATTTTGATGCACAATGTGTACATAAATGCGAGACTTGCGTGTGTATTTTGAACCCTAGATTACTATGTTTGCATTCCTTTGAGCAAATGAAGTTCATACTAATAACATTTATTGACGTTTTACGATTACTGTCCCAATTTCCTTATTTGGGAACAATAATAATATCTTGAAAACTACTGGACATATCAGCAAAAAATTTGGGATTTCCCCACTTTTATGAGTCTGAAAAGGAAACGTTTCTGACTTTCGGATCTAGTAGTGGGATAATTAAGACTCAAAAGCTAATGCAATCAAGCGATAAAGAGGGATACATCTACAACATTTTATGAATATTTCATGATGGACAGAGGATTTTAAATTGTCCATAATGATATAATTCTACTACCTTTTACCTATTTTATAAGGTCATTATTCACGCAGTTGAGAAAGAAAGCAGAATATTCCGTTATACAGTATACAATGATGTAATATACATTTTAACATCTTACCTTAGACACATGTGATGGTTGATGAACAGATTTACATTGATATAACACAAAGATTAAGTAGCGATTCAGTCCTATGTATTCTAAGACGTCTTTTCATTCACAGTAGTGACAGCTTTTTATCCCACCGGTATGTAATACCGTGGGATATAGTCATCACCCTGTCCGTCTGTATGTCCGTCAGTCCGTCCGTCCGTAATCCTTTCGTTTCCGGAGCAGAACTCAAAAACCAATCCACATATCTTTCTGAAACTTTACATGTGTATTGCCCACCTACTGAAGTGGTGCCTTTTGATATTTTCACATTTCTGAAAATTTTATTTTTTATTATTTTCATGGAAACGGCTCTTATATGGACTCTGTTCATGAAAGGTTTCGTTTCCGGAGCAGAACTCAAAAACCGGTCCACATATCTTTCTGAAACTTTACATGTGTATTGCCCACCTACTGAAGTGGTGCCTTTTGATATTTTCACATTTCTGAAAATTTTATGTTTTATTATTTCCATGGAAACGGCTCTTATTTGGACTCTGTTCATGAAAGGTTTCGTTTCATATATATTAGCTTATACTATTATGAACCTTGCTTGAAAAAATTACAATTATCTTTCAAAGGTTTACATCTTACGATCACGTGGAACCGGTGGGATATGTCATCTTCTGATGACTCTTGTTACATTACGTTTATAAATAAGTTGAAAGGGATCTCTCTATTTCTTATACTCCACCAACCCCATCGCAACCCCCTCCTTCCGCATGAGATATAAGCTTATTTAGAATATGTTTTCTTCAAAGGGTGAAAATCTCACCGCACAATCTTGTCAAAAATCTCATTACACAAGCCAATCACCCATAGTCATGAAAGTATGAAGATTCACAAAAAATCTATTGGCGGCCATTTTATGTGAACACCATTAATACATTTGTGTAAGAAAATAAATCGCTAATGGTTAAACTTAACGTTATATATTTGAATTTTTACTATTCCATTTAGTTTAAATACATTGTCGAAATTAGAACCATTGAGTTTCATTTTCCTGACACCACCTTATATTCCCCCTAAAACGTGCTACTGCCTCTTTAAATCCAAATCCACCTACCTGTTTCAACTTCTCTGCTGCTTCCTTAGATTCTGTAAACATTATGAAAAGGCAATATGGGAATAACGATGGCATTTGTACCTGTTTCAATTGGTAACATTAAGAGAACCATGGTTTACCACTCCCCATATAGTTTCTTTGATCCAAAAAAAGGAAAATGGATGCAATAAATATGTTGAAAGCAGACCATATATGATCCTCGAAAGTCCTGAATAAACACTTGGTAACTCTCCACTATATACTCTGGTATCAGATTGGGCTCGAAGCAATAATTATATTCCATATATATCATTTTATATATATCATATTTCATCCATATATCTTATTGGCCCTCGGACGTATTAGATAGCTGTAACATTACAGTAACATTAGGAATCTTTAAAATCGTGATTATGATCGAAAACCGGACGATTACCTGCGTCAATCAGTCAAACATAGTTTTGGGAACATCTAAATCAGTCAGAACGACTATTGCGAATTAACAATTTTGATAGATTGTATAAAAAGTAACCATATACATTGTACGTGAAAATTTAGTTTCCATGAATATAAATGGTTAACCGGTTATAAACAGATGTTCATTGAAAACAGGAATTTCTCATATAAGCACTTAAGATGAATTTGATAGATGTTTTGCATTTATATAGTTATGCCATTAACGTTAAAATCAAAACAATACGTGTTCAGAATTAAGGAGTGTCACCTTATGTAAGTTTTTAGATATCGCTGAATCTTATCCTAACATTTTCATTTAAATTCATTCAATTCTTTATTTCAAAAAAACCTTTATCTTTAAGTTAGTTATCATGGTTAATTAGTAAAATTATTGTATAATTAAAAAAAACCAAAAAACTAATGTACTCAGTTGAAGTACATAAACCAAAACATTCATTAATTTAGTTTTCCGTGCAAATGCTAAAAACTCCAGAAAAAAAAGATAAAACCTTTTTGACGATCTTGAGATTATACAATGTATTTTGTAAATATTGAACCGCTTACTCTGGATTATCGAGGATAACCATGGATACTAGTAAAGTAAATACTGTGCTCTGCTCAACAACTTGTATCACCAATGTTATTTATAGAAGACCCGAAATGCTTAAATACCTTTCTCCATCTTTTTGTTCTCCTTGATGAGTTGGTCTTGGTCCATTTTAAGCTTGTTTACTTCCTGAAATTTTTAAACAGATTCTTTTGGTTTTTCTTATTGTTTGCAACGAAAAAAAAATACACTTTGGATTTAATTTTTGAACATTTTCGTTCATGCCTCCGAAAGACGATTGTGCTTCAGTTTGTTTTCAGTCCTAAAATCTTCCTTATGTGTTTGTTTTGCGAAACAAATCATTTAATTTTACGATTACATATTCCTATATTTCTTTGAAACTGATGATTGTCAGTAGTAAAAATGCTTTTAAGAACGCTCCTTGTCAAATTGATTTCATGTTAATAAATAACTACGTGACTTTGTATAAATTATATTTATTGTTTGGTAAGCTTATGCTGAATTCGAATAAAAGCCTGTGAATCATTTGCAAACACCTTACCTGTCTCAACTTCTCTGCTTCTTTCCAAGAGTCTGTAAATATTGATGAAGGATTATTAGAAAAAATGGTTTAGCTCTTTATTTCGATAACAGCAATAACTTTTGTTTAGGAGAATCAACTCTTAGAGTGGCTTAATTTGATTTAGGAAAATATACGTTTGTGGAAAAAGATTTGAAATAACATTCTTTTGATAACCCATTTAAAATATTTCAGCAAGTCATATTATTTACATTCTATTAACATTGATGACATTATAAAGGAATTTAGAAATAATGTGATAAAATAATGTATTTCCTATCTTAGACACTTCAAGGTACGATCGCAAATAAATGTTTAAATTACAAAGTGCACATCAAAACTAAGTTAATAGAGTTTCTTCTCGGTTAATTACCTCCCTTCGTCTTTTCCGTTTCCTTCAATTGCCGATCTTGAGACAGTTTTAACAGGTTTACTTCCTAAAATATATATAATGCTATGTTATAGAAAAATGCAATGATATGTTTTTATCATCTTTGAGAGTAATCAATCTGGTGTCATAATTATTCACATGTAATATATTGTCATAAAAAACTGTGAGAAAAGGCTCAGTTTGAAACTGTTTTAGACAATTCATATGGCACAGCTAAATGACTATTTTTGTTCAATTATTAACCACATATTTTGAATAACATCCCACTGTCAAGGATTTGACGCTTGTAAAATGGAAATATTACCGCTATTTTCTTTTCCCTATGAACCATCAAACGTTTTCATTTTGTTTTTATTCTCGAGTACATTGTCTGAAGAGAATGATTCAACATATATCATTGTAAAGAACTCACCTGTTTAAACTTCTCTGCTGCCTCTTCAGATTCTGTAAACACCATTGTACATATATTGAAGGATGGATCACCGCATTCAAATAGAAGTTATCATGCTTGTGTGTTTTTAGATGGTAAATATACTGCACTAGGAATAAACATCAAATTTTCCAGGCCTCGCGAGCTGTGAACATATTATCTATTCCTAATACAGGATATATGCTATCCCAAAACACACTAGCATGATAACTAGCTTCTTTCGTCTTCTCAGTCTATGCAATTGACATGTGAACAGTTTATACAGTAAGATTATCCATCCTGACTTCGGTGTTTGTATTTCTAAATACGATATAATATACTTGACTGAAACTTGTTCTAAATCATAAATCATTACGTCCGAAAGATAAATAAAGTCGGTACTTTCAAGTGTTGTGAGTGAATGAATGGCACGATTTCATCTTTCTTCCGTCTTTCTCACCGCGAATGGTTAGAATATCTAATAAAGATATCTTGACAGAAAATAAACCTTATGTTCGGTTGTTCTAGTATTCTTACCGAAGTGATATATAATTTATTCTGCGATAAAGTATATTTTTAATGACGTCAGGAAACAATGGTCAATAACACAGAAATACAATCGGCTATGACGTCACTAGCCAAGGACCTTTTCAAGATTTTCAATTCACTGCTGAATGTGATTTACAAAATATATGTTTATTAAGGGGAAGACAAAACTTAAACGACTTAATATAAACATTCTAGAAGATAATAGAGTAACCTTTACATCATATGTGTATAGAGTATAGTTTTACCCTGAACAATAATAATGTCAAACCACTGGGCCTTCGCGATCGGCCTTGTATCTATATCAACTACTAAAATTATAATTATCAATCTTAATGGCCGAACCAGAACTGAATTGGATTATGTTACTAACGATAGTTGATCGTTGATAATTCGTTATTTCAAATAAGCCTTTATCTTTATGTTAGTTATCATGGTTAATAAGTAAAATAATTCTATAATAAAACAAAAAAATAACAAATGTACACAGTTGAAGTACATAAACCAAAACATTGATCAATTTAGTTTCAAAGTTTTTCGTGCAAATGCTAAAAACTCCAAAAAAAAAAAGAAGATAAAACCTTTTTGACGATCTTGAGATTATACAATGTATTTTGTAAATATTGAACCGTTTACTCTGGATTATCGAGGATGACCATGGATACTAGTAAAGTAAATACTGTGCTCTGCTCAACAACTTGTATGACCACTGTTATTTATAGAAGACCCGAATTGCTTAAATACCTTTCTCCATCTTTTTGTTCTCCTTGATGAGTTGGTCTTGGTCCATTTTAAACTTGTTTACTTCCTGAAATTTTAAAACAGATTCTTTTGGTTTTTCTTATTGTTTGCAAAGAAATATACACTTTGGATTTAATTTTTTAACATTTTCGTTCATGCCTCCGAAAGACGATTGTGCTTCAGTTTGTTCTCAGTCCTAAAATTTTCCTTATGTATTTGTTTTGCGAAACAAATCATTTTTCATATTTCTTTGAAACTGATGATTGTCAGTAGTAAAAATGCTTTTAAGAACGCTCCTTGTCAAATTGATTTCATGTTAATAAATAACCACGTGACTTTGTATAAATTATATTTATTGTTTGTTAAGCTTATGCAGAATTCGAATAAAAGCCTGTGAATCATTTGCAAACACCTTACCTGTCTCAACTTCTCTGCTTCTTTCCAAGAGTCTGTAAATATTGATGAATGATTATTAGAAAAATTGGTTAAGCTCTTTATTTCGATAACAGCAATAACTTTTGTTTAGGAGAATCAACTCTTAGAGTGGCTAAATTTGATTTAGGAAAATATACATTTGTGGAAAAAAGATTTGAAATAACATCCTTTTGAAAACCCATTTGAAAATATTTCAGCAAGTCATATTATTTACATTCTATTAACATTGATGACATTATAAAAGAATTTAGAAATAATGTGATAAAATAATGTATTTCCTATCTTAGACACTTCAAGGTACAATCGCAAATAAATGTTTTAATTACAAAGTGCACATCAAAACTAAGTTTATAGAGTTTCTTCTCGGTTAATTACCTCCCTTTGTCTTTTCCGTTTCCTTCAATTGCCGATCTTGAGACAGTTTTAACAGGTTGACTTCCTAAAATATGTATAATGCAATATTATAGAAAAATGCAATGATATGTTTTTATCATCTTTGAGAGTTATCAATCTGGTGTCATAATTATTCACATGTAATATATTGTCATAAACAAATGTGATAAAAGGCTCAATTTGAAACTGTTTTAGACAATTCATATGGCACAGCTAAATGACTATTTTTGTTCAATTATTAACCACATATTTTGAATAACATCCCACTGTCAAGGTTTTGACGCTTGTAAAATGGAATTATTACCGCTATTTTCTTTTCCCTATGAACCATCAAACGTTTTCATTTTGTTTTTATTCTCGAGTACATTGTCTAAAGAGAATGATTCAACATATATCATTGTAAAGAACTGACCTGTTTAAACTTCTCTGCTGCCTCTTCAGATTCTGTAAACACCATTGTACATATATTGAAGGATGGATCAACGCATTCAAATAGAAGTTATCATGCTTGTGTGTTTTTAGATGGTAAATATACTGCACTAGGAATAAACATCAAACTTTCCAGGCCTCGCGAGCTGTGAACATATTATCTATTCCTAATACAGGATATATGCTATCCCAAAACACACTAGCATGATAACTAGCTTCTTTCGTCTTCTCAGTCTATGCAATTGACATGTGAACAGTTTATACGGTAAGATTATCCATCCTGACTTCGGTGTTTGTATTTCTAAATACGATATAATATACTTGACCGAAACTTGTTCTAAAGCATAAATCATTACGTCCGAAAGATAAATAAAGTCGGTACTTTCAAGTGTTGTGAGTGAATGAATGGCACGATTTCATCTTTCTTCCGTTGTGCTCACCGCAAATGGTTCGAATATCTAATAAACATATCTTGACAGAAATAAACCTTATTTTTGGTTGTTCTAGTATTCTTACTGAAGTGATATATAATTTATTCTGCGATAAAGTATATTTTTAATGACGTCAGGAAATAATGGTCAATAACACAAAAAACAATCGGCTATGACGTCACTAGCCAAGGACCTTTTCAAGATTTTCAATTCACTGCTGAATGTTATTTACAAAATATATGTTTATTAAGGGGAAGACAAAACTTAAACGACTTAATATAAACATTCTAGAAGATAATAGAGTAACCTTTACCATCATATGTGTATAGAGTATAGTTTTACCCTGAACAATAATAATGTCAAACCACTGGGCCTTCGCGATCGGCCTTGTATCTATATCAACTACTAAAATTATAATTATCAATCTTAATGGCCGAACCAGAACTGAATTGGATTATGTTACTAACGATAGTTGATCGTTGATAATTCGTTATTTCAAATAAGCCTTTATCTTTATGTTAGTTATCATGGTTAATAAGTAAAATAATTCTATAATAAAACAAAAAAATAACAAATGTACACAGTTGAAGTACATAAACCAAAACATTCATCAATTTAGTTTCAAAGTTTTTCGTGCAAATGCTAAAAACTCCAGAAAAAAAAGAAGATAAAACCTTTTTGACGATCTTGAGATTATACAATGTATTTTGTAAATATTGAACCGTTTACTCTGGATTATCGAGGATGACCATGGATACTAGTAAAGTAAATACTGTGCTCTGCTCAACAACTTGTATTACCACTGTTATTTATAGAAGACCCGAAATGCTTAAATACCTTTCTCCATCTTTTTGTTCTCCTTGATGAGTTGGTCTTGGTCCATTTTAAGCTTGTTTACTTCCTGAAATTTAAAACAGATTCTTTTGGTTTTTCTTATTGTTTGCAAAGAAATATACACTTTGGATTTAATTTTTTAACATTTTCGTTCATGCCTCCGAAAGACGATTGTGCTTCAGTTTGTTCTCAGTCCTAAAATTTTCCTTATGTATTTGTTTTGCGAAACAAATCATTTTTCATATTTCTTTGAAACTGATGATTGTCAGTAGTAAAAATGCTTTTAAGAACGCTCCTTGTCAAATTGATTTCATGTTAATAAATAACCACGTGACTTTGTATAAATTATATTTATTGTTTGTTAAGCTTATGCAGAATTCGAATAAAAGCCTGTGAATCATTTGCAAACACCTTACCTGTCTCAACTTCTCTGCTTCTTTCCAAGAGTCTGTAAATATTGATGAATGATTATTAGAAAAAATGGTTAAGCTCTTTATTTCGATAACAGCAATAACTTTTGTTTAGGAGAATCAACTCTTAGAGTGGCTTAATTTGATTTAGGAAAATATACGTTTGTGGAAAAAAGATTTGAAATAACATTCTTTTGAAAACCCATTTGAAAATATTTCAGCAAGTCATATTATTTACATTCTATTAACATTGATGACATTATAAAAGAATTTAGAAATAATGTGATAAAATAATGTATTTCCTATCTTAGACACTTCAATGTACGATCGCAAATAAATGTTTAAATTACAAAGTGCACATCAAAACTAAGTTTATAGAGTTTCTTCTCGGTTAATTACCTCCCTTCGTCTTTTCCGTTTCCTTCAATTGCCGATCTTGAGACAGTTTTAACAGGTTTACTTCCTAAAATATATATAATGCTATGTTATAGAAAAATGCAATGATATGTTTTTATCATCTTGGAGAGTAATCAATCTGGTGTCATAATTATTCACATGTAATATATTGTCATAAAAAACTGTGATAAAAGGCTCAGTTTGAAACTGTTTTAGACAATTCATATGGTACAGCTAAATGACTATTTTTGTTCAATTAGTAACCACATATTTTGAAAAACATCCCACTGTCAAGTTTTTGACACTTGTAAAATGGAATTATTACCGCTATTTTCTTTTCCCTATGAACCATCAAACGTTTTCATTTTGTTTTTATTCTCGAGTACATTGTCTGAAGAGAATGATTCAACATATATCATTGTAAAGAACTCACCTGTTTAAACTTCTCTGCTGCCTCTTCAGATTCTGTAAACACCATTGTACATATATTGAAGGATGGATCATCGCATTCAAATAGAAGTTATCATGCTTGTGTGTTTTTAGATGGTAAATATACTGCACTAGGTATAAACATCAAATTTTCCAGGCCTCGCGAGCTGTGAACATATTATCTATTCCTCATACAGGATATATGCTATCCCAAAACACACTAGCATGATAACTAGCTTCTTTCGTCTTCTCAGTCTATGCAATTGACATGTGAACAGTTTATACAGTAAGATTATCCATCCTGACTTCGGTGTTTGTATTTCTAAATACGATGTAATATACTTCACCGACGAAACTTGTTCTAAAGCATAAATCATTACGTCCGAAAGATAAATAAAGTCGGTACTTTCAAGTGTTGTGAGTGAATGAATGGCACGATTTTATCTTTCTTCCGTCTTTCTCACCGCGAATGGTTAGAATATCTAATAAACATATCTTGACAGAAAATAAACCTTATGTTCGGTTGTTCTAGTATTCTTACCAAAGTGATATATAATTTATTCCGCGATAAAGTATATTTTTAATGACGTCAGGAAACAATGGTCAATAACACAGAAATACAATCGGCTATGACGTCACTAGCCAAGGACCTTTTCAAGATTTTCAATTCACTGCCGAATGTGATTTACAAAATATATGTTTATTAAAGGGAAGACAAAACTTAAACGACTTATAATAAACATTCTAGAAGATAATAGAGTAACCTTTACCATCATATGTGTATAGAGTATAGTTTTGCCCTGAACAATTATAATGTCAAACCACTGGGCCTTCGCGATCGGCCTTGTATCTATATCAACTACTAAAATTATAATTATCAATCTTAATGGCCGAACCAGAACTGAATTGGATTATGTTACTAATGATAGTTGATCGTTGATAATTCGTTATTTCAAATAAGCCTTTATCTTTATATTAGTTATAATGGTTAATAAGTAAAATAATTCTATAATAAAACAAAAAAGTAACAAATGTACACAGTTGAAGTACATAAACCAAAACATTCATTAATTTAGTTTCAAAGTTTTCCGTGCAAATGCTAAAAACTCCAGAAAAAAAAAGAAGATAAAACCTTTTTGACGATCTTGAGATTATACAATGTATTTTGTAAATATTGAACCGTTTACTCTGGATTATCGAGGATGACCATGGATACTAGTAAAGTAAATACTGTGCTCTGCTCAACAACTTGTATGACCACTGTTATTTATAGAAGACCCGAATTGCTTAAATACCTTTCTCCATCTTTTTGTTCTCCTTGATGAGTTGGTCTTGGTCCATTTTAAACTTGTTTACTTCCTGAAATTTTAAAACAGATTCTTTTGGTTTTTCTTATTGTTTGCAAAGAAATATACACTTTGGATTTAATTTTTTAACATTTTCGTTCATGCCTCCGAAAGACGATTGTGCTTCAGTTTGTTCTCAGTCCTAAAATTTTCCTTATGTATTTGTTTTGCGAAACAAATCATTTTTCATATTTCTTTGAAACTGATGATTGTCAGTAGTAAAAATGCTTTTAAGAACGCTCCTTGTCAAATTGATTTCATGTTAATAAATAACCACGTGACTTTGTATAAATTATATTTATTGTTTGTTAAGCTTATGCAGAATTCGAATAAAAGCCTGTGAATCATTTGCAAACACCTTACCTGTCTCAACTTCTCTGCTTCTTTCCAAGAGTCTGTAAATATTGATGAATGATTATTAGAAAAAATGGTTAAGCTCTTTATTTCGATAACAGCAATAACTTTTGTTTAGGAGAATCAACTCTTAGAGTGGCTTAATTTGATTTAGGAAAATATACGTTTGTGGAAAAAAGATTTGAAATAACATTCTTTTGAAAACCAATTTGAAAATATTTCAGCAAGTCATATTATTTACATTCTATTAACATTGATGACATTATAAAAGAATTTAGAAATAATGTGATAAAATAATGTATTTCCTATCTTAGACACTTCAATGTACGATCGCAAATAAATGTTTAAATTACAAAGTGCACATCAAAACTAAGTTTATAGAGTTTCTTCTCGGTTAATTACCTCCCTTCGTCTTTTCCGTTTCCTTCAATTGCCGATCTTGAGACAGTTTTAACAGGTTTACTTCCTAAAATATATATAATGCTATGTTATAGAAAAATGCAATGATATGTTTTTATCATCTTGGAGAGTAATCAATCTGGTGTCATAATTATTCACATGTAATATATTGTCATAAAAAACTGTGATAAAAGGCTCAGTTTGAAACTGTTTTAGACAATTCATATGGTACAGCTAAATGACTATTTTTGTTCAATTAGTAACCACATATTTTGAAAAACATCCCACTGTCAAGTTTTTGACACTTGTAAAATGGAATTATTACCGCTATTTTCTTTTCCCTATGAACCATCAAACGTTTTCATTTTGTTTTTATTCTCGAGTACATTGTCTGAAGAGAATGATTCAACATATATCATTGTAAAGAACTCACCTGTTTAAACTTCTCTGCTGCCTCTTCAGATTCTGTAAACACCATTGTACATATATTGAAGGATGGATCATCGCATTCAAATAGAAGTTATCATGCTTGTGTGTTTTTAGATGGTAAATATACTGCACTAGGTATAAACATAAAATTTTCCAGGCCTCGCGAGCTGTGAACATATTATCTATTCCTCATACAGGATATATGCTATCCCAAAACACACGAGCATGATAACTAGCTTCTTTCGTCTTCTCAGTCTATGCAATTGACATGTGAACAGTTTATACAGTAAGATTATCCATCCTGACTTCGGTGTTTGTATTTCTAAATACGATGTAATATACTTCACCGACGAAACTTGTTCTAAAGCATAAATCATTACGTCCGAAAGATAAATAAAGTCGGTACTTTCAAGTGTTGTGAGTGAATGAATGGCACGATTTTATCTTTCTTCCGTCTTTCTCACCGCGAATGGTTAGAATATCTAATAAACATATCTTGACAGAAAATAAACCTTATGTTCGGTTGTTCTAGTATTCTTACCGAAGTGATATATAATTTATTCCGCGATAAAGTATATTTTTAATGACGTCAGGAAACAATGGTCAATAACACAGAAATACAATCGGCTATGACGTCACTAGCCAAGGACCTTTTCAAGATTTTCAATTCACTGCCGAATGTGATTTACAAAATATATGTTTATTAAGGGGAAGACAAAACTTAAACGACTTATAATAAACATTCTAGAAGATAATAGAGTAACCTTTACCATCATATGTGTATAGAGTATAGTTTTGCCCTGAACAATTATAATGTCAAACCACTGGGCCTTCGCGATCGGCCTTGTATCTATATCAACTACTAAAATTATAATTATCAATCTTAATGGCCGAACCAGAACTGAATTGGATTATGTTACTAATGATAGTTGATCGTTGATAATTCGTTATTTCAAATAAGCCTTTATCTTTATATTAGTTATAATGGTTAATAAGTAAAATAATTCTATAATAAAACAAAAAAATAACAAATGTACACAGTTGAAGTACATAAACCAAAACATTCATTAATTTAGTTTCAAAGTTTTCCGTGCAAATGCTAAAAACTCCAGAAAAAAAAGAAGATAAAACCTTTTTGACGATCTTGATTATACAATGTATTTTGTAAATATTGAACCGTTTACTCTGGATTATCGAGGATGACCATGGATACTAGTAAAGTAAATACTGTGCTCTGCTCAACAACTTGTATGACCACTGTTATTTATAGAAGACCCGAATTGCTTAAATACCTTTCTCCATCTTTTTGTTCTCCTTGATGAGTTGGTCTTGGTCCATTTTAAACTTGTTTACTTCCTGAAATTTTAAAACAGATTCTTTTGGTTTTTCTTATTGTTTGCAAAGAAATATACACTTTGGATTTAATTTTTTAACATTTTCGTTCATGCCTCCGAAAGACGATTGTGCTTCAGTTTGTTCTCAGTCCTAAAATTTTCCTTATGTATTTGTTTTGCGAAACAAATCATTTTTCATATTTCTTTGAAACTGATGATTGTCAGTAGTAAAAATGCTTTTAAGAACGCTCCTTGTCAAATTGATTTCATGTTAATAAATAACCACGTGACTTTGTATAAATTATATTTATTGTTTGTTAAGCTTATGCAGAATTCGAATAAAAGCCTGTGAATCATTTGCAAACACCTTACCTGTCTCAACTTCTCTGCTTCTTTCCAAGAGTCTGTAAATATTGATGAATGATTATTAGAAAAATTGGTTAAGCTCTTTATTTCGATAACAGCAATAACTTTTGTTTAGGAGAATCAACTCTTAGAGTGGCTTAATTTGATTTAGGAAAATATACGTTTGTGGAAAAAAGATTTGAAATAACATTCTTTTGAAAACCCATTTGAACATATTTCAGCAAGTCATATTATTTACATTCTATTAACATTGATGACATTATAAAAGAATTTAGAAGTAATGTGATAAAATCATGTATTTCCTATCTTAGACACTTCAATGTACGATTGCAAATAAATGTTTAAATTACAAAGTGCACATCAAAACTAAGTTTATAGAGTTTCTTCTCGGTTAATTACCTCCCTTCGTCTTTTCCGTTTCCTTCAATTGCCGATCTTGAGACAGTTTTAACAGGTTTACTTCCTAAAATATATATAATGCTATGTTATAGAAAAATGCAATGATATGTTGTTATCATCTTGGAGAGTAATCAATCTGGTGTCATAATTATTCACATGTAATATATTGTCATAAAAAACTGTGATAAAAGGCTCAGTTTGAAACTGTTTTAGACAATTCATATGGCACAGCTAAATGACTATTTTTGTTCAATTAGTAACCACATATTTTGAAAAACATCCCACTGTCAAGTTTTTGACACTTGTAAAATGAAATTATTACCGCTATTTTCTTTTCCCTATGAACCATCAAACATTTCATTTCAAATTGAAACCTGAGTTTCCTGATAAGTTACAATTTGGATTTCGAAAGGAGCATGGCGCAATAATGTCTGTATTTACTCTCATGGAAAGCATTCAATATTATAATCATAGAGACTCCCCTGTTTATGCAGCGTTTCTGGACAATGCGAAAGCGTTCGACAGAATTTGGCACGATGGTTTATTTTATAAACTTCATGAGCTTGGCATAAGAGGTAATGTTTGGAAACTTTTACACCATTGTTATACCAATACTCAATCATTTGTCTCATATCAAGGGGAAAGGTCAGAAAACTACCAAGTCAAGCAAGGTGTAGGGCAAGGTAGGGTTATATCATCATGGTTCTTCCTCGTTTTTATCAATGACCTAATTACATCTTTAAGACAAGCTAACTGCGGTATTTGTGTTTTTGGTATGAACGTTCCATCTGTCTTGCTTGCTGATGATACTACACTTGTAAGCACATCCCCTAAAAGCCTACAAGCATCACTAGATATTGTATCAACATACGCATCAAAATGGCGTTTAACATATAATCCATCAAAAAGTACCATTATTGTTTTTAGCAAAAAAAAGGCTTTCATGCCAATTTACACTGTAAACTTGGCGATACACAAATCCCATTGTCAGAATCTACCATATATGGAGGTGTACTCTTTACAAGTAACCTTTCAGCCAAAATTAGAAGTGAAAAGTATTGTCAGAAAGCAAGACAGAATGTAAACTCGCTTAGATCTATTGGATTGAATGATAATGGTCTGCATCCATTCACGTGTGTTAAAATTTGGCTGAGAATGGTCCTCACAACTAGTCTTTATGGCTGTGAAGTATTACCAAATATATCAGGCCAACAGGCCGACGCATTTGAGCAAACACAAAGATATTTTGCTCGACTAATACAAGGTCTTGATAAAAGATCATCATCAATATCTACCATTGCAAATTTGGGGTTATGGTCTCTCATTGGCTATATTGACAAATGTAAACTCTTATTTCTTGGGCGTTTATGCCGCATTCAGTGTAATAATTTTGCAAAGGATGTTTTTTGTGCTGCTATAACAACTCCAATTAAATCGAGAAACATATGTGACGATCTTCTATCAATATCTAAAAAATACAATCTAAACACATTTGTTGATAGATACATTGCTCAAGGTATATTTCCTCCGAAACATGTTTGGAGAAGAATTGTTAATACCAATGTACATAGATATGAAGAACAATTGTGGCAATCTCAAACTCTTTATCGCTCAAATATGTCATTTTATGCAACAATTCATACTAAACTCTCTTATCATGTGCTCTGGCAACTTGCCTATAAACACCCTGATTATAAATCAGCCTTGCAACTTTGTGTCAAGATATCATCAAGAAGTAAAATATCAAGAGAGTGCGCCCTCTGTAACAAACAAACTTTTGACTATGATTTCCATATACTTTTACACTGTGAAAACTTATTACAGCAACGAAATGACTTCTTTACATGCTTAATTGACCTGCTTGATGTTGAAACTTACGTAATGTTTGAAATGCAAGATGATCAAGATATGTTATCATTTCTCTTTGGAGCAGAAAATGACTTTTATAACGCCTTAGATCCAATACTATGGGAAACTGTTTTGCTACGCTTCTCTCTCTATGTACATGAAATAAAATCTCACTTTGTCTTTAATTACGATGATTAATACATCAAATATTAAATGTTTAGAAGTGTTGTACATAATCTTGTAAATATGTTTCTGTTGTAAGCTTTGATGCAATGTGATGTTTATATGTAATCTTCGGATACCACTGGAGGAAATAAAGACTCTCTCTCTCTCTCTCCCTTACCTGTCTCAACTTCTCTGCTTCTTTCCAAGAGTCTGTAAATATTGATGAATGATTATTAGAAAAAATGGTTAAGCTCTTTATTTCGATAACAGCAGCAATAACTTTTGTTTAGGAGAATCAACTCTTAGAGTGGCTTAATTTGATTTAGGAAAATATACGTTTGTGGAAAAAAGATTTGAAATAACATTCTTTTGAAAACCCATTTGAACATATTTCAGCAAGTCATATTATTTACATTCTATTAACATTGATGACATTATAAAAGAATTTAGAAATAATGTGATAAAATCATGTATTTCCTATCTTAGACACTTCAATGTACGATTGCAAATAAATGTTTAAATTACAAAGTGCACATCAAAACTAAGTTTATAGAGTTTCTTCTCGGTTAATTACCTCCCTTCGTCTTTTCCGTTTCCTTCAATTGCCGATCTTGAGACAGTTTTAACAGGTTTACTTCCTAAAATATCAATAATGCTATGTTATAGAAAAATGCAATGATATGTTTTTATCATCTTGGAGAGTAATCAATCTGGTGTCATAATTATTCACATGTAATATATTGTCATAAAAAACTGTGATAAAAGGCTCAGTTTGAAACTGTTTTAGACAATTCATATGGCACAGCTAAATGACTATTTTTGTTCAATTAGTAACCACATATTTTGAAAAACATCCCACTGTCAAGTTTTTGACACTTGTAAAATGAAATTATTACCGCTATTTTCTTTTCCCTATGAACCATCAAACGTTTTCATTTTGTTTTTATTCTCGAGTACATTGTCTGAAGAGAATGATTCAACATATATCATTGTAAAGAACTCACCTGTTTAAACTTCTCTGCTGCCTCTTCAGATTCTGTAAACACCATTGTACATATATTGAAGGATGGATCAACGCATTCAAATAGGAGTTATCATGCTTGTGTGTTTTTAGATGGTAAATATACTGCACTAGGTATAAACATAAAATTTTCCAGGCCTCGCGAGCTGTGAACATATTATCTATTCCTAATACAGGATATATGCTATCCCAAAACACACGAGCATGATAACTAGCTTCTTTCGTCTTCTCAGTCTATGCAATTGACATGTGAACAGTTTATACAGTAAGATTATCCATCCTGACATCGGTGTTTGTATTTCTAAATACGATGTAATATACTTCACCGACGAAACTTGTTCTAAAGCATAAATCATTACGTCCGAAAGATAAATAAAGTCGGTACTTTCAAGTATTGTGAGTGAATGAATGGCACGATTTTATCTTTCTTCCGTCTTTCTCACCGCGAATGGTTAGAATATCTAATAAAGATATCTTGACAGAAAATAAACCTTATGTTCGGTTGTTCTAGTATTCTTACCGAAGTGATATATAATTTATTCCGCGATAAAGTATATTTTTAATGACGTCAGGAAACAATGGTCAATAACACAGAAATACAATCGGCTATGACGTCACTAGCCAAGGACCTTTTCAAGATTTTCAATTCACTGCCGAATGTGATTTACAAAATATATGTTTATTAAGGGGAAGACAAAACTTAAACGACTTAATATAAACATTCTAGAAGATAATAGAGTAACCTTTACCATCATATGTGTATAGAGTATAGTTTTGCCCTGAACAATTATAATGTCAAACCACTGGGCCTTCGCGATCGGCCTTGTATCTATATCAACTACTAAAATTATAATTATCAATCTTAATGGCCGAACCAGAACTGAATTGGATTATGTTACTAATGATAGTTGATCGTTGATAATTCGTTATTTCAAATAAGCCTTTATCTTTATGTTAGTTATCATGGTTAATAAGTAAAATAATTCTATAATAAAACAAAAAAATAACAAATGTACACAGTTGAAGTACATAAACCAAAACATTCATTAATTTAGTTTCAAAGTTTTCCGTGCAAATGCTAAAAACTCCAGAAAAAAAAAGATAAAACCTTTTTGACGATCTTGAGATTATACAATGTATTTTGTAAATATTGAACCGTTTACTCTGGATTATCGAGGATAACCATGGATACTAGTAAAGTAAATACTGTGCTCTGCTCAACAACTTGTATGACCAATGTTATTTATAGAATACCCGAATTGCTTAAATACCTTTCTCCATCTTTTTGTTCTCCTTGATGAGTTGGTCTTGGTCCATTTTAAGCTTGTTTACTTCCTGAAATTTTTAAACAGATTCTTTTGGTTTTTCTTATTGTTCACGCAGAAAGCCATCACATTAATTTTCCCTTTTAACCATTAATATCCCTGACTTAAATATTATCGTTTTCAAGTATGCTACAAACAGGATAAAGGTCACCTTAATCTCAATTTCAAGATTTATTTTAGACTATAGATATCTCTCTGGGGCAACTATTCTATTCGACTAAATCTTTTGAAATATTATATCGCGACGAGTCTGAGTCTTAGTATTTAAAATATAGTAAAAATATTTAATAGGACACATTCGTATAAAAATATACAATGATACAACCTTCACTAATTTTCAATTTGTTTCTTTTTATCGGACATTGCAACATTTAGAATCAATGAAAGTCTAAATATCTCCATCTTCACCTGTGTCAAATTCTCCAGCTCCTGCACAACATCGTCCTCAGTTTGAGTCCCTGTGTCTGTGACAGAGATGGATGACATGGGATGAAAATGTTTCCTATTGACAAACATACATTTTGAAGGCACCCAATAAGGCAGGAACATCGTTGTCAATGCACTATTAAATTGTTAATTGTAAATTTCAACTTTCACAGTCACGCTATTTAAGTTCTTAAAAGAATCATTGGTACATTAATTTGATGTAGCTTGAAGGAATTGTCTTTTATTACATTCAATTTGTCTCATATGCAGTTTACATATGTCTAATGTAACAATACTTTACGTGTTGCGAGAACTTTGAGAAATATAACAATCCTTAAAATCACTCAGGAACAGAAATTTATGCCCAATGGCAAATGTGATATACAATGATAATTCACGTGCAAACCTTTTATCTGGTTTTCTGTAGGTATATCAGCCATCTCGATGGTACCAAACAGTGCAACAGTCAGTGCAGCCTTCTTAAGTCGACCTGTGTTGAACACAGGTAGAGGAATAGATGTGTAGTCTTCAGATGGAGCTGAGCTTTTGCAGTCCTTGTACTTCTTTTCAAACAGGGGTTTTAGTTCTCGAATGTTATGCCTTGAAGAGTACCGGAGAGTATTGTTGATGTAATCAGAGGTTGTCTGGCATCTCTGGTGGCAAGTTTCTGATGTTGTTTTTATCTCAGCTAGTTTTGTTCTAACAGTTTCCATGTAATTCTTCAGATCAATTTTGAGCTCGCCCTGTCTCTGATCAATGACCACCTTCAGAGCATTTGAGTGAAAATTTATTTCATTTGCGAGACGCTTTCTTGTCTCATCGGTAGATTGCAAATCTTTCTCTGCACCTTCAAGATGTACAGCATGTTGATCAGCTGATACCTGGACTTCTTTCCCTAATTTAACAATTTCGCTTTTAGCAATCATATCCATCTCTTCAACATCAACACATTCGTGATCAGCATGCTCGCCACGTCTGCATTTTATACAAGTCAGCATGCAACAGTCTTTGTCCAAGGTGTCTGCAATATACTTGGGATGTACAGAGCAATACTGGTCCTCATCCAACTTGCCAGGGTCCATTTCTCCGACGTCCTGAACAACATGCTTCTTTGTTGCCTTTGAGCTGCTGTGAACCATCTGACAGAAAGCACACAGAAAGCCATCACATTCATTACACCAGCACACAGCCTGGTTGCCATCATATGTACACAGGACCAGTTCTGGATGATGCTGCACGGTCAGATGCAGGATCTGCTTCTCTCTGACCTCATCCTTCTGTAGAGGTGTCTCTGTCAGGTTGACGTCTCTCTCACACGGCCTACAATGTATCACTCCTCCATCTGCAGATGTCACACATGTCTCGCACACACTGTGCAGACATGGCAGCAAAAAGGGGGCGGGGCCGCTGCGTGAGAATTGCTGGTTGCAGACTTGACAAGTTGGAAGAGTCGACATTGTTTGTTGACATTTCTGTAACAATGATTCAATTATTTCAAATTGTATTACCAAACTTTATAAAAGACTGATTAGTAACACAAATAACGCAAGATAAGCATTACTACAGCCTCTGTAAGAAACATACTCATCTCCCCTTGCTGCAAGGATATATTACACCAATTCCAATCCGCGATCTACTTTCACCTCATACAATAATGATGGGGAAGCAACTTGGTTGCACAACAACATTGTCATAGTTGAAACTAAAAAGTTAAAGGTAAGTACGAAAATAGAATTAGAAGATTGAACACCCGCAAATTTATTTTAAAACCAACGGCGGTAGCCAGAGGTTTTAGACACTTAAATTTGCAAGCGATGAATAACAATGAATCCTGGATATTTTACAAAAACAACTATATATCGATATTGTAACATGACCGTTAGTTATTACCATTTAAAGAGCTACTCTATTTTTGCGTAGCAAACTCTGATTTAATTTAACGGCTAATCCATTATTGTTAGAGAAGTTTGCATCTTATATTCGAACTGTTACAGGTGTTCGCATTATAAACATTAAAATAGTATCCTTATGATACAAACCAGTTGCATTTGTAACGATGAAATCTTATAATTTTCCCTGTGAAATGTATGAGAGAGAAAACAGTTCTATAATTCATCAAACAAAAGGAACAATTCCGAGTGAACAAATATCATAAACTTGCCCAGACCATTCTGACTATTACACATTCATTAATATTATGACGTCATAACTGTTGGCCTTTGTGACATCGTGTCATGGGAACGGCATTCGAAAGAAACCGGTCTCATGGCACAAGGCACGTCATAATGTTTATGTTGAGTTGGTGTTATACAAATGGAAAAATTATATATCTATATCTATGGTGATAAACACTGTAATAAAATCCAACTTTTACTTCTCATCCTGAAACAACCATTAATACGAACACTCTTTTAAATGATTCAATCACTTTATGTGAAGATAGATCAAAGACTAAGAAAGGCAAGGCAACCGTTGTAGATGAAATACCAGCAGAAACGAATGTTTCCAAAATAAATTGACCTCCACAGCATTGAGACAAGGGATAATCAACCCCATAATCAAACATGGAAGTACTGATCTTCATGAGCCTTCAACTTATAGAGAAATAACATTCATTTCAGTTCCCTGTAACATATTCTGTGATGTACTGAACCAGAGACTTAGTAAATGGATAGAAGAAAATGAATAACTTGTTGATGTCTTCAATCTTTACATACTCCCTATACAGTTATTAACAATAGAAAAGTGTCAAGCAAAGTACATATGCCTGTTTCATTGATCTTAAAAGCTTTTGATGATATCGCCAGGTATGTTTATGGTATAAATCAGAACGGCTAGAGAATCAGGAAGGATGCATATATTGATTAACCTTATATGAATATGTTCAGTGTTCACTGAGAGCTACGTACATGACCTCAGCATCCATGGTAAACAAATGGTGTTAGCAAGGGCTGCTCGCTGTCTTCACAAACATTTTCCACTGGATATGTATGACTTTACAGAGGATTTTAATGCTTTGAATTGTGACATATAGGTCGGTGAATTTAACTTATCTTTATTATTGCGTGCAGATGACATTGCATTACATGTCCCATGTGAATGCTTGATACAGTACATGACTCTTGCCAGAAATGAAGATTGCGTTGGAACAGTGAACTGACTGACATGGCTGATATAATTCAGTACAAAATCTAGCCTATTGTTTCTTTCTCGGTGTACCTAAATCTACATCTGTATGTGCCTTCAGATTTGTATTTATGTTGTACACAAAGTTTCAGCTTTCTAGGCCTTATGCTCCTGGAGCGAATGAGTGATGTTTTAAGGTGTGGCCCCTGTGACCCTCATTTGGGGCCACAGGGTCACAGGACTAACAAAGCTACAAAAAGTATAACCCTCATAAGTCAAGGAGTCTGTACACAAAGTTTCAGCTTTCTAGGTCTTATGCTTCTGGAGAAGGTGAAAATAGGTCAGATGAGCTAACAAGGACTTAACCTTTCTGTGACTAAACATTTCAGTACCAACGATATTTAGTACAATCAACTTATGATCCCATTTGAAATCTTATGGATATGAAGTACATATCGATCTTGAAAGGATGATAAAACATTATACATTATGCCTTTTTGTTTGGTTGTGAAACTGAGTTTAATAAATATATTGACCAAAGTACCTAGGAAATTATCATTCTACAATTCTCATTTTATGTACATGACCTGAAACATTATTTCCTACAATCATACTTTCAAAAACTAAATTCTCTGCATTGAAACTGTTTTTATATTCTTATATCACTTCCTAATTGGTGTAGTTGCATATATCACTGTATTTTTAAATAATAAATAATTGTGTAAATAATTGTATTGTAAAAATGTTATGAAACTTGAAAGGAAATACAATATCTCTCT